>WFKR01000007.1:30946280-32146280 GCA_025331145.1 Rosa persica | reverse complement strand
TTATGACGCGCAAAATCAAAGCAGTAAAACATATTTTACAGCGAGCAAATTTTTTTTTTTACGGCGCACATTTTGTGTGCCACAAGAGAAGTATATCTTTTACGGCACTTTTTTTTTGTGCTGTAAAGTTATCTTTTACCGGACATATTGTGTTTCATAAAAGACCAGTTTTTCTGTAGTGCATCTAAATGACCAATCACTTTATTGCAAATGTCCTGGACTCTTGGCCATAATACTCAGACATGTGAAGGTAGGAAGAAGAAAGAAAATGCTGAGAAAGCCGACGAAGGAAACAACACTTTTTCGAATGCAACACATGCGAAGAGATCCATTCATTGTAGCAGGTGCAAAGATGTTGGACACACATATCGTATATGCAAAAAGGTGACCTAAATATCTAGTAGTTCTAGTTGTGCCAATCTTAGTTCTAGTTGCAGCTCAAATTCCTCTGACATATGTAATTATTTTGCAACAGTGCGAACCTCTTATGAGTTATATAGCATCGTTTAAAGAAGTAAGGTTGAACTATTACCACCAGGTCATGTAGACATAACAAAGATATATGATGCCACCACTCTGATCCATAACATTGCATGTGTTTAATCACATACACCCCATAGTCAGAATCACTCTCTTGTTTAAGGCATTGAGCCTGCTCAGAGTCATCGTAATCAGCAAACATTTTTTTCATAACATTCTTCACTCTGAACTCCACATTTTGGTAGAGAAGGACAAGTACTTTGCAGCTGCATAATCATGAATAAATAACTATAACTACAAGGCTTATGGGGTTTTAAACACAAAAAGATTCAATTTTGCATTTATTCATCAATCTTCTGTTAAGTGTTAAGCTATCCCACACTTCTCTTGTCTAGTTATCAAGATGCACAATAAGCAGGTACCAATGATCAACGTCATGCAGTAGTATGAGAATCTGTTGAAGATACGAATGTGAGAATAATGTACGGATCTGATTACCTATAATTATTGCTTCTAAAAAGAAAAACTAAGCCTTTACATTCCTGCACTCGAGTATGCCATTATCAAATCTCTTTACACCAAAATCCTTCAAAAGTGTACCAGCCAAATCTCCACACATGTCTCTGCCAATGTAGCACCTCATCGTTTCAGAGAAATAGGCTGTGAAGTAACAACTATCGCCTGATCGTCCTTATAATATATAGTCGCTAAATAAATTGATAACATCATCGTCAACCCATCCATTAGGTTGGAGTGACTGAATATGTTTTCGGCTAGTGAAGACATTTCCACTATACATGATGGTCTCATTAACTTCCCCCAACACATCATAAACAAACCTGAGCACTCCTTTGTCAGCCTCCGGCTGATCTCCCTTGACTTTGAATTTGAAGTTATCAATCTTCACTGTGTTATTACTCTTGGTCGCAGTATCGACATCAATTTTCTTGATATTTTTCAATGGACTGACAACATATATTGAGTCAAATAGGCAAATCGATGAGGTCTTCTTTTTTTGTCGCCACTCTTCCCTATGTACCTGTGACACTTATGTGATATGGAAAGTAATTGTGTGTTAGTAAACAAAATGGAAAAGTAGATGCAATCATGAACACTAAACAGAGAAGGGATAGATAAAAAAGAAAAGCAACTTCATTAAAAGCCATTGATATCTTATTACAAGGTGTGAACATATAACTGCAACATGTCCAGTGCACAAAGGGAAATCGCAATGACATGTTGGAATGCACTGGATGCATTTCCTTATTAATCAACTATAAAGAAACACAATAGCTTCGTTTCATTCTCCATTTATTATTGCCCACAAGTTCATACCTCCTGTTGCTTCTAATTTGTATTTTGTGAAGCTTTGTTATGGCTCACTTTCTTTTGTTAAGCCATCAGTTTGGATTTTGATTGGCATTCACATTTTCTGAAGTTAGACAGTTCAGCATATTCAAGACTTTGTCCATCTTTCCCGTCATATCATCTCTCAGATTGCAAATATTATTTTCCAGCCCATCCACTTTAGCAACCAATTGAACAATTTCTTTCTTAATCACCCTATATTCTTTGGCCTGATCTCCAGTACCAACACGATTGCTAAAATTTGCCACAACAACAGTATCATCCAGCAAAACCACCTTGCTTGTTCACCCATTTGAGCAGTTTGCCCATTTCATGGTAAGCTTCAGTTGGGTACAAGGACTTGTTCATAGTGGTCTCCCATGTGAAACACAATCAAAATATAAGAGTTGAAGAAAAAGGACACAATAGCTACAATAGGACTATGACTCTTTATTGAAATTGATGATGGCCTCCATCAAATATTTGAATGAATACTCAGCCCAATTTTAAGAAGGATTCATTTTAGTTTACCCTCCTGAAGTCACCCTCTATTTTCAATTTTGAATTTTTACCCCCCCCCCCTCCCCACCCCCCAAACTTTCCGAGTTCAGTCAGTTTTCAGATTCCATCTAAATTGGTAGTTAAATCCTATAATGGGGCCCACTTTGAGGGCTAAAATGGTCATTTCAAGATATAAAAAAAACCCTCTTTTAAGGGCTAATCCGACGTCGTATCATCATGTCGCCCTCTCTCTCTCTCTGAGATGATCTCCTAACCATTTTCTCCTCTATTCTCTCTCTTTCTCACCACCACCATGCTCCCAACCAAGATGACACCGTGCTCCCTGAAGGCGACCTCTACTCCTCCTCCCAAGCCGACGTTGTTGACGAGGACGATGATAAATGTCATCTACTCTGCCTTTCCTTCCTCTATCTCCAATTCCCTCCCCGTGGCCATAGTCACCGTCCTTCCACCATCACTATTGCGCTCCCTACTCCGTTTATTATCACCGCGGTAGTGGTTACTTTTATTCCTCCTCCAAACAACATCGCATCTTGAGGGCCAGCTCTTTTGGATCGGATCCGTTCGGAGGCCAGTTTGAGGGTTTTGTGATTCGTTACTACTTTTTTGATTTACAAGTTGGGGTGTTTGGATTGGGAATCATGGATTCGAGTCGGAGAGCTATGGATTCAAGTGGGATGGTCGATGCAGCTGCGTCAGAAGAAGACAAGGTCGCTCTCGTTTATGAATTGGAGATTTGCCAGTTGCTCAGGTCCTTTCATGGCAGTATCGTCAAGGAGATGTCTGAGTTTGTATTGAAGCCTCTTTAAAAGCCCAAGTGTTAAACAGAATATATCTTTCTTCTTCTTGCTCTGCATGGCCTGATTATTATTTTGAGGTAGATCTTCAAGTCTGTGCTGGGTTGATGGAAGCTGAGACAATTTTCACTTTGGGTTTTTGTTTCACAACTAGGAATTTCATGTTTAAGTGATCGACATTTTGTGGGTTACTGGGATTAATCTAATGGGTCCATATGATGTGAAATCATGTTAAGGATTGAAAAATTAGGTGATACAAAAAATTTAGGCTGGTTGCATGTGAGGTTTTAGCTGGATTTTTTTGTTGTGGCTTTAGAGAGAGAGAGAGTGAGAGAGTGTCACGCCCCGAATTTTAGAATAAAATTAAAAAATCCGAAACATGAAAATTACCACAGCTCAAAAATAATCATCCTGAAAATTTCTTTTCTTAACAACCACATCACACGAAATAAAATCGAAACCGAATTTAGTCTCGGTAAATTATTACAACACAAATACACCATGATTTGTAAAGCTCTAAATGAGCATACACACCTCACAACTCAGAGAAATAAAATATAACTGATGTAACATCTAAGCAGCTCGGTCACCTCCCTGGTTATCCTGACCTGCAGGAATATCCGCTACACCATTTGAATAGTGTACCGGGATTGCAACAATACAAAACCCGGTAAGCTTATGAAAGCTCGTATGAGTAAAAGAAAGAATGGTTGCTTAATTTAATCACAATTATTTCTACCTAAGTCAACATACAACAATTCTATAACCACAAAAACCAACAATCAACAACTCAATACCAAACCCTTACTCACATCTTTCTCTACAATACCCCATCATTGTATTTATAAAAAAATATGGTATTCGACAGACTACAGCTCTAACTGAATCATAGCCCATCACTTGGCCTAGGTTATGGCATCCGACATATTTATCTTTATCGTATTTTATCAATATGTATACTTATATACATATTTAGAACGTCCGATAATTGTACATACTCAACTAATCGTATCCCATCATCCACCTTGGATTAGAGCGTCCGATTACCCCATACTGGTCACTACGTTGACCCTAAATCCACAATATGTACAACCGTATGTTTTCACATAAATAAATCAACTCAACCAACATATATGATATTATCATGAAATTAAAGCATTTGAATATAATCCAAATCATCATTTCAACTCAATCATATCATCATGCAAAATCACGTCAATCAATATATATATATATATTCCACGTAAATATATATATATACGTAATCATCCACTCAGGAATGACCACTAATACCATCTATAGTTCACACAAGAAAATAGTGAAATTCATTTGTATAATTAAATTCATTTTACTTACCTATGGACCATAGTTGATCAAGTCCATATGATTTTAAAAACAAATATTTAATCCATAAATATTTTCCACACACAATTACAAAAATAAATAATTTAAGTACTCGGTTCGTAATATGAACCTCGTGAGATTTACTTATCTCGAAATTCCCGCTGCGTCTTCAATAAATATAACTCACAATAATCCAAATGCTCGTCAACTTAAGCCGTCAAGTACCTAATCAAGTACGGACTTTACTTAGCAACGAAGCACGAAATAAACCTAAATGATGATCCAACGGTCGGATTTCAAAATAACGACAATCCAACGGTCGGATTCTAAAGTAAAGATAATCCGACGGTCGGATCGAATTTAAATGATGATCCAATGGTTAGATCCTCATGGATCGTCCTTGGAAACATCCTATCAAAATTATACGAAAATCCGATGGACGGATCTTCACTAATCGCCTCCCGAATCACTATTTTACAATTATACGAAGATCCAAGATCGGATCTTCGCCCGTGATCCCACAAAGTCATCGGGACAGTCATATGAACATCATATTAAAATGTGAAGTAAAACCGATGGTCTGATCTCCGTAAATCTCAAACCGAAGGTAAATTGTAAAACCGTAAATAGTAACGTCAAAACAGAAATTGACTATTTATCAACTTTTTCTAACATGACCAAGTTATATATCAAAACCTTCGTATGGATGCATAGATCATCGTCCAGATAATATAAACTCAAAAATTGGTCCGATGAGCCGCCACAAGCGGCGGTCAACGCCGGTCAACCATCTCCGATGCAAAAGTCGTCAACTACAAACTTCTTCAAAATGAAATTGTGAACAACTTTAATACCTAACTTTTTCGGAGATGAGGTCCAGATCGTCCTAGATCGGGCTTTGAAGTTGGATTAATCTCGGCCCTCTGATCAGTCTCCAGATCGAATCAGGGACGTCGAAATCTTCAACTCTTAATCTACCACTCTACACTCAAAATCGTGATGCAAGCCACATATGGGGATGATCAGGAGGAAGAGCACGTCACGAAAATGGGGTTGATCAGCCCGTGCACCGCCGGAAAAGTGGTTTTCCGGCCGGGTCAGGTTTGAGCTTCGGAAAGTGGTTCCGATCCAAGCCTAGGGGCGGCGGCTGGGTGAGGCGACGACGGGGATCGACCGAGCGTGAGGCGGCGAAGCGGCTGGGTGCCGAGTCCGGCGACGGCGCGGTCGGGAAGGCCGACTTCCAGTCGGGTCGGGTCGAAGCCGGGTCAGCCGGGTATGAGGCATAGTCGTGCGAGAGAGAGAGAGGGGGGGGAGGGTTTTTGTGCAAAAAATGAATTTTTTCGTCCTTAATGACAAACTCATATTTTTTTTCCACTATTTATAGAAAAATTCTGATTTTCAAATATTCATAACGTATTCATACGAACTCCGAATAATATGTTCTACATATGCACGGACTCGTATCAACGAGCTCTACAACTTTCATGAAGGAAGTTTTCCCAAATTTTGAACGTATGAAAAGTCGATTTTCACGACCCCCTAAATAACGTTCGTTTTCGAAAATAAAATCATTCGAAACCAATTTTCTCAACCCACGACAATCCAAATAATCTCAAATATTATAATTCAATTAATATAACAATTATTGAATTACATAAATTTATTGTATGAAAATCCGGGTCTTCACAGAGAGACAAGGAGCTGAGATGAGGATAATATGGATGGTGGAGCAAAGGCCAAGAGGCCAAAACCACGTCGGGTTAGCCCTTAAAAAGGTTTTTTTTTTTTGGTTTTTTTGGTCTTGAAATGACCATTTTAGCCCTCAAAGTGGGCCCCATTATCGGAGTTAACGATCAATTTAGACGGAATCTGAAAAATTGGGCACGGCTGACTAAATTTGGAATGTTTGGGGGGTAAAAATTCAAAATTAAAAATAGAGCGGGTGACATGATGACGCCCTCAAATTTCAGAGTGGTAAACTAAAATTAATCATTTTAAGAACTAATCAGGCTAGTGTCCTTCAGGGTTAGCAGCCACTTCTTTAGTATCGTTAGTGATGCACATGGGCTAAGGATGGTGCTCACTGTGAATAGCACAAATAGGCGCTTAAACTTGTCATCAACTATTTTTGTATCCTTCAGGTAGGTCGGCATGTCCCTTAAATTAATCTTATTATCCTTCCCACACAATGAGTCTATTATTACCATCAACTCAAGGTGGTCATTAGTGGAACCTTTAAAGGTGACGTCCGCCCTAGCATTCTTCAACCCCATCACATTTTCAAAATCACTTGCACTCATTTCAATCTCTGTCCGTGCATGGTTACAGTACATGCTTTGGGATCTATGGAGTCCACAAGAACCTGCAACATAGAGTGGTGCATTTTATTTCCTGAAATCTTTAACAAAGCATCAAATCCTATTGCTGAATAGGCTGCTTTTTTCTCATTGCTAAAATCAGCAACCAAAGATTTGAAGCATTCTAGAGAGCAACTGGAATCAATGCGAACCAACTCAAGTATCTTTTCCTCAGAAATTGATGACTAAGCACATCGATCGGTCACTACATATTGCTTCTTCTCTTTAGCTAGAAGCTCTTTCCATTTTTGAGATATCTTAACTCGAAACTGAAACATAATCAATTGCTCAGTTAGTATTTCACGTAATTGCAAAATGAGCATGTAATTTCCATTGTCTAATAAGTTATTGTGCTTGGACTTTCAATGAATACTCACATCATGGGTTAGCTTCAGAGGATTGATTTGTTTATGTTGGATATTCATGCACTCAATCTAACAATATCACACAACTTGAGTCATTTGATATATGTACAAAGTTGAGGGAAATTTGAATACTTACAGGTAATTCAAAACGCTGAAGGAACGACCGAAGGCTTTCGTCTTCATCATGATGAGCTTCTTTTGATCCTTCATCTCTTTGACTTTTTCAGGTGAGGTAGATAACTGCAGTTTTTTTTGGTGCTTTCTTTTTTGGCGATGACGTCTCATCGAAAGCATGTCTCGATACCTCAACCACCACATCAGGCCTGACATTTTGTAATTCCTCGACTTTCTCTTCAACAATGTGGCTGTCAACAAAAGCTTTCTTTGCGGACTCTAAATTGGAGAATTTTGGTTCAGGACCTCAGAGACCAAAGTTGTTACCGATGCTTTAGAGGCCGTAATTCAAGTACTCTTTTGAGGGCCTCCATCAGAGGTGCTGGAGCTGCTCGGTTTAGAGACCACGATTCGGGTACTCTTTCGGATACCTCCATCAAAGTTTCGGTAGTTGCTCGGTTTCATTCTTTTCAGGTGCTTTCTTTGTGCAAATCTTCGACGAGATGCTTGGTCTGAGGGATTTTAGAGATGGAGAGAGAGAGAGAGAGGAACCAGAGAAGAATGAGAAGTAGAGGATGTGGAGAACAAATGAGTTAGAAGAGAGAAGAAGATGATGAAGAAAAGTAAAGTAGTGGGCTCAGCAATCAAGGCAACACATGCTTTTGAAATTCAAATTCACAACCGTCTCTAAATTCACAACCAATGCTACCGCTTCGTCCCGGTCGCAAATGGAATCTTTGTTTAATGTACCGGTGCATTAATGTACCCAAGGAGATCTCATCTTCATATATACAATCTCTGGGTTCATTTTGACCCTCACATAAACAGAGAATAATACAACAACTGGATTTATATGTTTGATAGATTATTTAGCAAATACTAACAGCAAGTACCTCCTTCTCTATTCCTCACTCCATTAATTGTGTTTGTATGATGATTTGATTATAGTGGTGAAAGTCAATTGTTATTTGCTCCTCTAGCCATAGACTCACTGCAGGCCCTTTGTGTTCTCACTTTGTTTGAAACTAGAAGAACATGTCATACAATAGCATCAGGTTTAGAGTATCAAGTAATTAGATGGGTAATTAAATTTTTCCTAATAAAAAAGAAGGGTAGAAGAGGAAGTTTAAGGAAGAAGATGGACAAAAAAAATTGGGGTATGTATTTAGTAAATGGGGTTGTGTATTGACTGCATCGAAGTTAGTACACAAATAAAACCCTATCAGTGTGTAGTAATAAGTAGGGATCTTTTTTCAACCGGGAATTAGGGATTATTTATTCCTGCAGATGAAAGCCATTAGATAAATAAACCAAGAATATATTTACACTTTATTATTTACGATTTACAAAAAAGTAGATTTTACGATTTGTATTTTAATCTAACAACTAAATAATATACAAATGACTCACGAAAACACAAAATCAAGTAGATAAAGATGAATGGAACGAAAATTAGATGTAATTAACCACTACTAACAGGTTAGCAAGGTTTCAAAGCATCAGTCACGAATCAAAACATGTTATAGCAAGGGATCAATCAAAAACAAAGATGAACGCATACAAAGTCCCTTTTACTTCCCTTAATTAAATTAACTAGATGAACGTACCATAACTAACCATATTAAACATGTAGTTAATCATTAACAAAAACACTTTCAGCGCATTAAGCACACATGGAAGTTTGATCAATTCAAGCAAAGATAACAAGTTCGAATGCTAATCCTATCATGCAAAACTCATTATTGATTTACCTAAGGAACTATAGATTTTTCACTTCAATTATTAAGACCTAGAACGCTAACATATCTTAATATTACATGCTCATTAATCAAATTATGCTTCCAAAGATCAATTAACACATAAACGATGTGTTATTCGCACAAAACCAAGAATCATGCATAACACTTATGAAATTGCAATTCTCTGTTTTGAAAACCTAAAACATAAAACAAAGTATTCAAAAATTAAACATCTAAATTCAACACTTCAATCTCACATAAAATCGCAACAACCATTGTATTAAAACAGAAACCGAAATTGAAATTGTTTTACAAAGAGAGAAAACCAAAAGCAATAAAAACATGGTGATGGTTACAGTTTTGAATTCTTCAAGGAGCAAGTAGCTTCAAAGGTGGTGGAACGTTGAAGATGACTCACGGCAAGGATGCTTGAATGGAGTGAAGTAAATGCAAATGCTCACCAAGTGCATACTATAAACAGCAGTAAATAAAAATAAACAAAGTAGGTTCTAAACCTAATACTGTTGCGACAACAAGCTACAACATCAACCCTGATTACCCTGACCTACAGAAAAACCCCTACACTATGGAATAGTGCACCGACTTGCAGCAACAACTCCGGTAAGTTTTTTAAGCTCGTATGAGTAAAATCAAATAAAATGATCCAACAACGGATGCTTATGTGAAGACTTGAACTTGGTCCAAGTTAATAGGTCTAGTTTACTACTTCTAAATTATGTTATAGCTATATACTTATTTGTTTTAGTAAAAGAAGGGTCAAATATAGAGGTCTAGCTTTATGTATGGGGTTCATTGCTTGATCTCTGCTGACTTTAGTTTTTGTCAAAAACTAACTAGCTTTTATCGACAAAATACTAGAATAGAACACTAGTACTTCTTACAAAGAAAAACAAACTTTAACCTGTATACAATCTTTGTCAAAAAGAAAAAGAAAAGTGATACTACAAATTGTGCATGGTTTCAAGAAGGAGACATACATAGCTATCTGCAGAGTATTATATCTACATTAATACATGTTTCCATAAGCCACATTACATCAATTTCTTGTTCATGATTTGAAATTATAGCTTCCTTGACTTGCTGCCATTCAATTTTGCAAAGGTACCAAAATTTCCAGCAAATGCTTAGCTAATTGTGTTCCTTCTTCTTGAGTTTTCTTTGGCTGGAAGTTTTGTTAAAACCTGCAATGCATGCACATAAACATATTAGAAGAAGAAGAAAAAATTCTGGAATGTTATTTTGTTTTATCTAACTGCTGTGTCACCGTAGCTTGTTGAAAACACATGCTTACACACTTCTAACCACAATTTAGAGTAAAGACATAAAGTTAATTGTGTGCAGCAAGTGGCTGCTCTTAGAGCAGCTTAAAACTTGGGTAGCAAGCTCAAAACAGGAGCTCGCAGTTTGGGATAATCTTCATATGATTTTTATAAACGGGAGCTGGCAGTAAGCTACTCCCAGTGTTTATCTAACTGACTAAGCTAAACAAGGAGGTGGCTAATCTACCTATACATTATAATCTTTACATCTTCTGGTATAAAAGAGATCCTTACCTGCAGTAAGAAAACATAAGTTAGAAAACAGAGCAGAAAAACAATTTAGAGAATCTGGAAACAGCAGGGTCCAGAAACAAGTTCTTAGAGGTCTGGAAACAAAACCTCAGCTTTTACTAAACTAGGTTTAAGGTAGGGCAAGTTTTGGGAAACCTTAAGTTTGATTATATAGGTCTATTGATATGATTTTGAGTGACATTTGCTGCTGATCAGAATGTTTATGCTGCGTAAAATATATAGTTCATCATCATGTTGTTTTATATGATCCTAGCTTGAAGAAAGAGTGAAAATAGTTGTGTAGTTGAGTCTAATACTCGTAAGGAACTAGCAATGTCAGCCTAGGGTATATACACTTGGGGAGAGAAGCCCCTTCAATTATTATTGATAAAATGATCTGTTGTTTGGCAAGAAGACACTGGTGACCGAGATTAGTACAAAATTACTAACAACTGGAGTATAAGGAGTTATTTTCTGTCTTGCACCATCACTAATTATAAGTATGAGGTTTGCTTTAAGCACACCATTTTATGATATTGTGCAGATCATACTCTTGAGGGTTAGAACCTAATTTCTGGAAATTTGAATGTAGGAGAAGGAGAAATAAATTTTTAGTTTGCTGTTTTGGTTTATCTTTGTACAATAAACCCTTGCTTTTGTTTCTCTTGTAAGAACTTACTTATGTAATAAAGAGTTCAACAACCAAGTCACCTCTGATTCTTATTTTTCAATATAGTTTTTATTTACCGAAGTGTTTCTTGTCTTTGAGAATTAAAAGCTATTCACATCCTTACTAAGAAAGAAAAAAAATTGCAGATTTCCGGTTTAGGGTGTGACAGCTTAATATTTCTCAACTCATGAGGTAAAAGCAACAACATTTAATTACAAAAAAACAGAACCGAACTTACAATCACATTAGGTAAAATTAGTAATCCCTGCATGGAAAATTTAGTTCAGGATATCACCTAAAATCACATAATTCAAAACCATAGTCATTCCTGCATATAGTTTAGTTAAGGAGATTACATTAAAATCAAATCAAAGACAGCTCTGATTGATAAAGCATCCATATATCGAATAACAACTCTCTTCAATAGATAACTACATTAGATTGTAACCTTCAATATATAAAAAAATAGACTGACGAAAAAATAGAAGATACCTTGATCGATTAGCTCAAGAACTTCTAGTCTTTCGTCAACAGTTATCGATAATGTTGAATCTCTAATCCAATCTTAGGTGCATGACAAATTCTCGATAGATGGTGGCAAAGAGTGAAACCCTAAAAACAGCTACTAATTTGGTTCCAACCCATTTTGACTTTCGTAAGGCCATACTAATATCGGGGCCTAACATATTGAGCATTGATAGGCAAGAAAGGGTCTACAAGTTTTACGGTTATTCCTTGCTTTTCAACAAGTTGTCATTTTGCTTTGCATACGCAAACCTCTCTTTGCTTTTATTGTGCAATTTGAATAGTCAGGGTAAGTGAACCCTGATTTTTCTATAGTTAGGTTTCTTTACCATTTGTTTTTGTACCTAGTTGTGAACTTGTGAAGACTAAAGAGTTATCCCTCATTTTGCTCTTAAAAGAAAAAAAAAAAAACAAAACGTCTTCATGACTTTACTACTTAAAATTAACTATAATTTTAAACTAATAATTTGTAAGTTTTGAACCACCGGTAAGTTCATATGTTGAACTATTAAATTATTTAAGATTTGTGATTCGTGAATTCTGAACTATTTTGTTCTAAAACTCAGCCTAAGCGGCGTCTAGGCGCTAGACTGGTTCGGTGGGTCGGGTTTATAAGATTTTTTTTTATTGATATTAGAATTTGAGGTGAAAAATCTATCTCAAAATTGTTTTGCCCTTTTTTAACCGAAAAAAGAAAAAGAAAAGGGGACTGGCGTTTAAAGTCCAAAACCCTAGTAACCAAAAGAGCCAAAAAACGAAAAAAAAAGAAAAAGAAAAAGAAAGGCTATCTAAGAAGAAGTCTGCCGTTGTGTCCGAGTCCCTGACTCTCTCCCTCCTTGGGTCTCTTGGCGTCGCACTCACCAGTCACCACTGAGGCCACCGCAGCTCAGACCTCTCTCTCTCTCTCTCTCCAGTCTCAGCCTCCCCCTCTTTCTCTCCTCGTAAGCCGTTCTTCGTCTCTCTTATGGTTTCTGTTATTCTATGGTTGGGTTTGATTTGGTTATGTATTCTATGAAATTGGAATTTCAAACTTTTGGTTACTGGTGAACTGGTAATCTGGAATTTCAGACAGATACAAAACAGAAGATTCTAGCAATTATGTTACTTATATGTTATGTGTGCTTGCTATTCAAGTTGTATGAGTCTTTAGCTTAATACCCCACAATATCATTGATTGCATAGATTTCCTTGAATTTGGACTCCGTTTCGATATCTTTCATTTTGTACTGTGATCACAACTAACTAGCACTTCTAAGAATAACAAGATCAACTAGTTGCAAAACTGGACATATTTGTTTGACTGTGTATTGACTATACAGCCGAATAGTTTTATGGTTGGCAGCCATCTTTCTGATTTGTGATTCTGTAGCCAATTGTCTTTCAAGTGTGTTCTACATTTTTTCATAACAGATAGACAGAGTGTGACAGGCATACGAATGCAGGATTGTTGAAATTTCCTTAAAATAACTGACTAACTGAGATTTGATAAGTTATCCTGTAGCAATCATCTTTCTTGAGTCTTCTTTGTTTCTTCGTGTCACTAATGTAGCCCAAGTGCCCAACTGTTGCGTAGCTTAGCCAAAGAGTATAACAAGCTTACAATTAATGAGTGTTTAAACTTTAAAGTTTCCTTCAATCGTTATGAATGCATCTATGGATTTTTCTGTATGCATATTGTGAAAAATATACAAATATTAATCAATGGTATTATGTCTAGGGAATATCACTGTAGAAGGGCAAGCAGAGGCTCACCAATCTTTGTCTCCAAACCCTCCTAAACTCCAGGACCAAGATGAGGCCTTTGGATGAAGCTGAAACCACTGCAGTGTTTGAAAAGCTGTTCAAGTTCACAGGCAACAACCTTAAAAACATTGTCGAGAACCCTTCTCATGAAGGTCCAGACCCAAATCCAGGTCGCTACTGCTTTCGTCTCAACAAGAACAAGGTCTACTACGTCAGTGACTCACTAGTAAAGCGTGCAACAAACATAGCTCGGGTCAATTTAGTCTCTCTTGGAACTTGCATTGGTAAGTTCACTCATGGTGGCAGCTTCCACCTAACTGTTCAATGTTTGGGTTTAATGGCCTCAAATGCTAAACACAAGGTCTGGCTCAAACCTACCTCCGAGATGTCATATCTATATGGAAACCATGTTTTGAAAGGTGGGTTGGGTAGGATTACAGAGAATATTGTGCCTGGTGATGGGGTGGTTGTGTTTTCAATGTCAGATATTCCATTGGGTTTTGGGATTGCGGCCAAGTCTACCCAGGATTGTAGGAAGTTGGACCCCAATGGAATTGTGGTGCTTCACCAGGCTGATATTGGAGAGTACTTGAGGATGGAGGATGAGCTTTGATTGATTGGGCAGCTTTTTTACTGCTTTTGGTAGATGTGTTGCGTTGTATGCATATCTGCAGTTTATGTAAGAGGGTCCGTCAGATTTTGATGGATATAACAACTTTTTGGGAAATTGATGATTTTCTTGAGTTTTGTTTCCGTTAGGGATTATGAGTAGGTACAACAGGGACTTCTTTTGTTCTAGATCTCGATAATTTCCTTCAATTTTAGCCATAATTGTAATTCTGGTTTTGTATTAAGAATACATTATAATTTTCATTGCGGCTCTGCATCCACTGTTTGGTTGTGGGGGTTTCTAGTTTCCTTTGGTATACCACTTGTTTCTTTGACCCTTGTGGTAAGAGTTCAATTCTTGATATCATTTCCTTTTGTGCTCTTCCAGTCTCAATTCTTTTGGTTTGACTTTTCTACGTCTCAAGAGAAAAAAAAAAAGCATTGTATTGGTTTCAATTCTCACTCTACTATGTGTTTGACAACTTGTGCCACAACGTTTGGAACATTCTCGTTTTGCTTAAATCTCTTATATTCTGTTCTTTTACATGATTAATTTCTTATAGAATGAAAGATTAGGATTTACATGTAATATATAAAGAAAAGTGAGAAATAATATCCCCGAGGTAACCCATAAGTACAGTACGATATGTGATTAAATTGTTGTTTTCGAAGCCCTTCGACAAAGAATGATCCAACAAAGCACGCGATAAAACACGAAGAAGCCAACCATGATCCCTACATTGATCCACCTGGTGTCCTTGTCAAGTCCCCGACTCTTCAACACATCATTGCCAGTGAGAAAACACTCGGAGGGAAATTGATCGTTAGCATGCCAAGAGAAACACTCGCTACTAATACTCCAATACTCGTTGGTCAGCAATGTGTCCAACGGATACCTGTAAATGGAAACATAGTACATGAAGAGCCAGTATTTTGGTATGCTCTCTTTCGGAATGAAGTAGCCAGAGAAGAGGAAGAAGGCTCCAAGAACTGTGCAGATAAGCGAGTTTCCTGAAATGAAGTCGGGAGAGACTGCACTGAGAAAGAGCACTAGAGAACTAGCCATCAACACAATGAGCCAAACCACGAAAGTGAAAAATGCGAAAGCAGCCACAGAAGGATTGAGGCCTACAAGCCAATACACAGGAACAGCAAACAGAAGAGCCACTGCAAATAAAAAGGGTAGGAAGACAATGGTGTTGGCAATCATGTAAGAGGAGATCTTGTAAGCCCCCCTTGAGGCTTCTTTCATTAAAACTCGCCGCTCTTGAAGGAATATCGGTAATGCCTCAACTGTGGAAGAGAGTAGAAAACTTAGACTGAAAGCAAAGAGGCCTAGTCGCTCTGCTACGCCTTCTTCATCTTTCCTCATTTTCATGTACACGCTTGCCAAGCCAAATCCTCCAACAAGAGCTTGCAGTGTTCTGGCCAAGAGCAGCTGCTTCGTTCTGTAAATTATTTTCCAAAATCTTGAGCAGAGAAACATGATCTCATATAAATTAAAGAAACAATCACCCATGTTTTTGGTTTGATCATGTTGGTCTCTGCCGATTTCTATTTCTGGCAATGAAGGGTAGGAGCATGATTCTTTGTTTTCTGTAGCATGAGGGTGATGATCACTAGTGCTTCTGGAATATGAATCTTCCAGGGTTTTTATAACTTCCATTGCAAATTCTAGGGCATTGAGCTGCAATGGAATTTGCATTCCAAGATTACCTATAGTTTCTTCGAGTAATTCAATGCTCCCATTATGGACAACAGAACCATGGGAGAGGATCAGAAAGTTGGAGATGTGATGAAGAATTCTATAGCTTGGTTGGTGTATTGATAAAACCACGGTTCTTTGCTTTGATCTGGCCATTATAGAAAGAAGCTCTATAACTTGAAGTGCCGAGGTGCTGTCTAGGCCTGAAGTTGGCTCATCAAGAAGCAAAATAGGTGGATCATGAATCATATCGACACCTATAGATACCCTTTTCCGTTCACCACCAGATATCCCTCTATTCTCTTCATCTCCCACGTAACTATCGGAGACATGGAGAAGACCAAGCTCTTGCATTAAGCTCTCCACCCTCTCTTCCCTCTCTTTTGCATCAATGCCTTTAAGTCGAAACTTGGCAGTGAACATCAAAGTCTCCTTCACAGTCAGTAGGGGAAGCAGATTATCTTCTTGTGCAACAAATCCGCATATTTTGCGTAACTGAGCAGGACCAGTTATCTGATGATCATTAATGGAGACACTTTTGGGATTGTAGTCTTCATCTTTCACCCTCCCCGATATTATTCGCAGGAGGGTAGATTTTCCGGTGCCACTCGGGCCAACAATGGCAAGTATTTCACAACTTTTTGCAACAAAAGAGACTGACTTGAGTATGGCAACAGGCTTAGGCTTTTGCAGCAGATGAGAAACTGAAAGTGTTATCCCCCTATTTGGGAGATAAGTGTAGGAGAGGTTATGTACAGTGAGATTGTAAGTTGGGTTAATGCAATGTTGGGGTGGTCGTGGTGATGAGTGGTAGGAAGAAGAGGAAGGGGTGGTGGTATATTGGTCAGGGGAGTTTGAGGTAGAAAAGAGAATCATCGAGTCATCTCCATTCATGTTTGGTTCTTCAAAGCAAGGTGCTGCCATGGCTGTATCGATATAGTTTCTGCAGAAAGTGAAAGATTGATGGAGGAAGAGGCTAATTAGAAATTGGAGTTCTGTTTGGTTAAGTTTGAAACTTAGTAGGGTGATTAATCGAGCTGGTGCATGGTTGGTAATGTTTGGTTACCAGCTGAGCAGAAGTTTTGCAATTTCCAATAGGGAAAATGGAAATTTTCATTGGAGTGTCGACTTTAATCGAGTGGTTGACGACTTCATCAACCTAAAACAACTTCCAAACCCATCCAAACAGTATTCTGGGCTGTGGCTTACAGCAAAAGCTTCATAT
The DNA here is from genome assembly GCA_025331145.1 of Rosa persica. NCBI lineage: Eukaryota > Viridiplantae > Streptophyta > Magnoliopsida > Rosales > Rosaceae > Rosa > Rosa persica. Next base: position 32,129,167 of record WFKR01000007.1, on the reverse strand, counting down.
TTTATTTCTCCCTATTTTTTTCCTTTTGTTTGGCACTACTACACACTACTCGTGAGTAACTATATTTGAAATTTATGCATTACTCTTCGATATAAGGCAACCCAAGGACTTCCTGACATACGGGACAAAATGAAAACCAATGTTGAAAATTAAATTTAGACTGACAAGCGAATGTTGAATTCTTGGATAGAACAACAAAATAATGAATCCCTAAATCAGAACAGAAATAGTTATCAACACCCGAAATTAGCTTAGTGTCTTTGCATGTACATGCAAAGTTTTAAAAAACTTTAGGCGCTAGTCGGATGATGACCCGGGAACTACCGCCTAGGGGCGTAGGCGGAGACTAGGCTGTGTTTATTTTTTTAAATTTTAAATTATTTTTATGACCTATAATAATATAAATAAAAATATTTAAAGTCTAAAAATTAATTATTGTTGTAGTATAAATGTATTATGTATAATATGTCTATATCATGTAATAGGTACTTGAGTGTATAATGTAGGTATAAAGACTTGTGTAACATGCTTTATACCAAGAGGCAACAAACATAGCAATTATCATCATTAAAGATAACCAAGTGGAGTTATTTTGATAATGATCATAGTTACTAAATTGGTTTTCTCTTAAAGCATTCACACTAGCTTTGTACCCCTATATAAATACTCAATTAAGAGAAGAATAAACACACATTACTCTCCTTTTCTCTGCTAATTTATGCTTGTCCTCAAACACGTTATCAGCACGATATTGCTCTAGAATTGGAATCGAAAATTGACAAGAGAAAGGAAGTTCATCATCCAATCGAAGTCATTTTTCCAAACCTACAAAAAACCTCCAAACCCTAGCACATATCAAAGCCCTTGATCCTAGAAGCCCAGAACTGGCCTTGGAACTGCCAGAACCGGCTGAAAACAGCTTGAACCGGCTGCCGGAAGATGTGAACCGTTGCCGGACCGCTGCCAAGTCCTGCCGAGTAGATGCCCAGAAGCTACCGAGCGGATCTGCCGAGAGCTGTCGAGGACCAGCCGAGCACCTGCCGAGGACCTGTTGAGCAGTTGCGCAGAAGCTGCCGAGCAGCTGCCGAGACACCTGCCGACAGATTTGCTGACAGATCTGCAGGGCAAGTTTCTGATGACTTTTCTGGCAACTTTTCGGACATTTTCCAGGTGACTTTTCAGACGATTTTCTCGACTTTTTCCAGCGATCCTTCAAGTCACCTTCGACAACCTTTTCCAGCCAAATTTTCTGGCAACACTATTTCGAGGTATTTTTTACTAAAAGTTCTCGTTTTTGAGTTTTTATTCCTTTTTCTCCTCGTTTCTTTTTCTCGGGAACTTGCAATCAAAAAGTGGAATTATAGAATTCACGCTAAACGAACTAAGAGCGTTCGTAATCAATGAACTAAGAGTGTTTATAATATTCGGACTAAGACCGTCCGCAAGCATCAATTTATGACCCTATTAAACATCATTGTTTCGGTCTAATCTAAATATTCTTGGAAATTGATTTCTTGGTAACATAGCTCGGAAATCTTATTATTTTAGTTTTTGTGGACGTCTAAACTCCGAAACTAATATATCTTTTCTTCTTATCTTCAGGATGTCGAATGAACCTAGACTCGACTTTCAAATCCTTGACTCAATAAGTTCGGATTATCATAGCTGGAAAACCGACGTTGAGAACCATCTCACATCGAAAGGGATATTGCCCATCATCTAGGTACCAAACGCAGGCCTTGTGTTCCAACGAACACCCATAAAGCATGTATAAGCAATTATCTTGATGCGACGCCATATGGACAAAGCACTCAGATTAGAGTACATGTCCATCAAAGATGCAAGAGACCTATGGGTAGCGCTAGAGGAGCGCTTTGATAATATCCAGGATTCCCTCCTCCCTGACTTGAAGGTTCAGTGGAACAATATACGCTTCTCCGACTTCAAGTATGTTACTGAATACAATTCAGAAGCTCTTTGTCTCAAAGCCATATTGAGGTTATGTGAAAAACCTCTCTCAGAAGAAGAGCTAATTGAGAAGACCCTCTCCACCTTTCCCGTCGCAGCACTTTTGCTATCAAAGCAACATCGCACTGAAGTCAATGCTGGATGAATTACGAGGTTCAATGAGCTCATCAATGTTTTATCGGTAGCTGAAAAGCATGACAACTTCCTCGTAAAGAATTATAATTCAAGATCCGTCAGAACCAAAAGCGTTCGTGAGGCGAATTATAATGCACCCAAAAGAGGACGCAAGGAGCGGTATCCTAACAACATGGGACATGAAGGGTGAATGAATGAATATAACCGCCCCAATAAGGAAGGAAACTGCAACTTTAGAGCGGGCACACGTGATGGCAACTCCATAAGTGGGAGAGGTGGATATGGCAACACCAGCCGTGGAAATAGCACCATGAGTCGTGGAGGTCGCACCATACGTAGTGGTTGTAGCAGTAACCCTCCTAGGGAATATCCACAACGTGCACCACCTGCATCTCAAATGAAGGGAGGTAACCACAATGACATGTGTCATCGGTGAGGATCAATCGAGCATTGATTTAAGCAATGCCATGCAAGTACCCAACTAGTTGCACGCTACAAGGAGTACAGGGAAGTAAGGGAGCAAGAAGCCAACCTTGTTGAAGATGTAGATGGTGAAGATGTCAATCTCACCATAGAGGACTTCAAAGCTGAAAATAAAGTGCACGAGGATGCAGCAGACTTTGATTAGAATAGACCTTTCTATTTTCCAAGAAAGGCAAATGTGCCTTAGTCAATAAATAACAAAATTGTATTAACTCCTTCTCATGTGGCGCATCGAATGAAGTATGATGTCTAGGAAAGTAATTGAGATGAGGGTATTTAAGCAAGTCTCGCTCCATCAACATCTCTCTCTACTTTCCTCGTCATATTTCATTGGAGTTACCAAACGGATTGAGTAAATTAAAATTTGTCTAAGTTTGATTTTATTCTGGAATAGGCTCTGGAAACTTTGATGTAATCATTGACTATTTTCCTTATTAATAAAATGTCGCATTATTATTCAATGTCATGGACATGTTTTAAAATTCCAAACCTTATTATTTTTCAGTATATTTCCCAGAGAATTAGAATGCCTTCTTGATGATGGTACTATACATACTATATTGTGACATAGACAACTATTTTTATGGATGACGCCTAGTCGATCTTCAGTGAGTACGATGGCAGGACCATCACAACTAATTCATGATAAAGGACCAGCTCAATTTATGTTGCTAAATGGCACAAATATTAATGTCACCGAAGCTATATATGCTCCAAGGGCTGGAAGAGCTCTATTGAGTTTCAAAGATATAAGAGCCAATGGTTTTCATTTGGAAACACATTGTGAGAATGGACAAGAGTTCCTTTCCATCACCTCTAATGACTACAGAAATACACGAGTATTAGAGAAACTTATGTGTCGCTCTAGTGGATTGTATGCAACCACTATTAGAGTCATTGAATCCAACCATGTCATGAATGAAAATTTATGGGATTCTAACATATATAGGATTTGGAATTACCGTTTGGGACATCCAGGTCGTGATATGATGATCCGTATATTAAAGACTTCACACGGACATCCATTCTTCAAAACGAAAAGAAGTACGAACCAAAAATTGGTCCAAGGTGTTACTTCTAAAGCCTATCATTGGTTTTGCAAAGCTTGCTCTTTAGCAAAAGTAGGATCGAGACCATCCTATGCAAAGGACACTAAAGAAAATATACCATTCTTGCAAAGAATACAAGGTGATATTTGTGGACCTATTCACCCAACTTGCGGATCATTTAGATATTTTTTGGTGTTGGTTGATGCATTGACACGTTAGTCACATGTCATGCTCTTATCCACAAGAAATGCTGCATTTGTTAAACTCCTAGCAGATATCATTAAATTAAGGGCTCACCACCCTGATCATCTTATTAAGTCAATTCTTCTTGACAATGCTGGATTGCATGTCCATTGGGATCGAGGTTGAACACTCTGTCCCTCATATACACACCCAAAATGGTCTCGCAGAAGCTGCTATCAAAAGACTTCAAATGGTTGCTAGAGCATTGGTTATGCGCCCCAATCTCCCTATTTCTGCTTGGGGCTATGCAATATTGCACGTAGCTGTGCTTATTCGTCTGAGACCCACTGCCATCCAACCCTTTTTTGCGTCCCAGATGGTGACTGGGTATAAGCCTAATGTCTCACACTTACGCATATTTAGGTGTGCAGTCTATGTGCGAATTGCGCCTCCACAGCGCACCAAAATGGGTCCTCAAAGATGATTGGGCATTTATGTTGGATATGACTCCCCAACCATTATCCGCTACATAGAACCCTTGACAGCGATCTATTTACCGCTAGATTTGCGGATTGTCTCTTTGATGAGACAGTCTTCCCATCGTTAGGGGGAGACAAGAACACTAATGTTCAACAAAAACGATAGGAATTGTCATGGTCTGTCCACACTCTATCTCATCTTGATCCCCAAACCGCACAGCCCTAAATTGAAGTGCGGAGAATTCTCGATCTTCAGAACGTAGCAGAATCGATGCCTGATGCATTTTCTGATATCACTAAAGTGACAAGATCACACATACCTGCTGCAAACATACCTGCAAGAATTGATGTCCCTAAAACTAGAGGACATGATGTCTCATGTATGGGTGATGCAGTGGCTAGACCCACGACTCTTTCCAGGAAACGCGGGAAGCCCATAGGTTCGATGGATTCTCGCCCAAGAAAGAAAACGAGTTTGGCACAAAATAATCCATTAATCATCGATACAAATAATCTATCTCATGAGAATATTCCGGATTATGGTTATGTCCAAGAGACACCATTGGGGGACACTCCAATGACAGAACCAATTCCAAAGAATAGAGAGATCTCCATGAATTACATAAGTGTACATGTGATGATGGATAGAAATTCTATGGCTATTGATGATGCATTTGCATATCATATTGCAAAATGAATTATAGAATACGATGATATCGAACCTCACTCTGTTGAAGAATGTCAACGAAGAGCAGATTGGCCTAAATGGAAAGATGCGATTCAGACTGAATTAGATTCACTAACAAAGAGACAGGTATTTTGGTCTATAACACTGACACCCCCAAATACAAAGCATGCGTGTTCATTAAAAGAACAAGTTCCGGATTTTCAATTATAGCAGTTTATGTTGATGACATGAACCTAATTGGAACTCTAGATGAGTTAAAGGAAACTGCTAAATACTTGAAATCCTAATTTGAGATGAAAGATCTTGGGAAGACACGATTTTGTCTCGGAATAGAGCTCGAGCACCGTAACGATGGGATCTTGATCCATCAGTCAGCATATACTCAAAAATTACTAAAGCGCTTTAATGAAGATAAAGCAAAGCCTGTAAGTACTCCCATGATCGGTCGTAGTCTTGAGCCCAGAAAAGATCCGTTTCATCCAAAGGATGAGGACGAAGATCTATTAGAGGCTGAAATGCCCTATCTAAGTGCAATAGGCGCATTATTATACTTAGCTCAATGCACAAGACCGGATATCTCATTCGCAGTAAACTTATTAGCTCGACATAGTTCAGCACCAACACGCCGCCATTGGGTTGGTATAAAGACAATCTCTCGATACTTAAAAGGTACGATTGATATCGGATTGTTTTATCCCTACAAAGAGAAAAGAAAAGACGGAAGTATGGGATCGGACCCCATAAGGCAAAACACCATCTTCCGTAATGAAGACGTCGGCACTACCATCCATGGTGGCCGACTTTCTCCCCCTCCCCTCCATCAAAATGATGGTGATGTTTTGATGGGTTTTATTGATGCAGGGTATCTCTCTGACCGTGACAAAGGTCGCTTCCAAACAGCTTATGTCTTTACCATGGGAAGCACCGCGATATCTTGGAGATCTACAAAACAGACCTTGTTGCTACTTCCTCAAATCATGCAGAGATTATTACTCTACATGAAGCTGTGCATGAATGCATATGGCTAAGGTCTATAAATGGACACATTTGAGGAACTTGTGGTTTGAAGTTTACCACAAATGAACCTACATGCATCTACGAAGATAATGCAGCTTGTATTGAGCAAATGAAATTAGGTTTCATCAAGGGCGACAATACCAAGCATATATCGCCTAAATTCTTCTACAGTCAGCAACAACAGACACTTCTAAATATTAAAGTGAATCAAATCCGATCAGAGGATAATGTAGCGGACTTATTTACTAAGTCGTTACCAAAATCCCCCTTCGAGAAACATGTGAAGAGCATCAGATTGAGAAAGCTATCCGAACTCCCATGATCTTTAGGGGGAGTATCTAGAAACATACTCCACACTCAATGCGTGTTGTGCGCTTTTTCCCTTTCGACCAAGATTGTTTTTCACAGAGGGTTTTTATTATTTGGCAAGGTTTTTAAGGAGACAACCTAGAAGCGCACGACCTTGACAATACTATTAACATGAAATATCCAAGGGGGAGTGTTGCAGTATAAATGTATTATGTATAATATGTCTATATCATGTAATAGGTACTTGAGTGTATAATGTGTAACATGCTTTATGCCAAGAGACAACAAGCATGGTAATTATCAGCATTGAAGATAACCAAGTGGAGTTGTTTTGATGATGATCATAGTTACCAAATTGGTTTTCTCTTAGCGCATTCACACTGGCCTTGTACTCCTATATAAACCCTCCATTGAGAGAAGAAATAAAAACACATTACTATCTATTTCTCTGTTAATTTATGCTTGTCCTCAAACAATTATAAATATAAAAATAGTCAAAATATATAATAAATTAGGGTTTAAGGCCGCCTAGTCCCCTGCCTAGTCCACCTAGGTGGACGCCTAGTAACCCCACGCCTAGGCCAAGATCCGATCGGTTCCTTACCGCCTAGCGCCTAAGCACCACCTAGGCCATTTTTTAGAACATTGTGTACATGTAACTCCACCGTCTAACAGGTAGAGACCATAGGATGCAGTACTAAACATACAAAGGAAAGGTACCATTCCTAATTGTCAAGGTTTACGATTCATTACTTCTGCCCAAGCAATTACATTATGTGCCATCCTAGTCAAGGGATCTGTAACAATTCAAGTAAAAGGACGATCTGAGATAAACCAACAGGATGTGAGATGTCCTTTACATACACTTTCTATACATATATGTAAATCCCGCACACACTTCTTTAATCTGACACCACTCTGCTATACTGCTTAAAATACATCATTTAGGTCTACAACTAACGCAAGGGACCTAGATCTCCCAAGCAATGTCTAAGTACTATCTTACATCCTGATTTTCTTGCCTCGGAGATTCAGCATAAGCTTGTCCTTGGTCTCGGATGAACATAGAAAGAAATGAGTTGAGGCCTTCTGAGGAAGCTCCTCCTAATATCCATAACAAAAGTGAACTGAAAGAATTCATATCGCCAGGGTTTGGGCCATTCTCTGCTTGATTCAGGTCAGTTTGGCCTGGAACCTGAAGAGTGTTTTGTGCACTGGGTTCTCATTGCCTGATCGTTCATGAAACCCAGGAGCTTCAGCTCCATTTGAAGGCACTGCTGGATTGGATCCAGATCTCAGCCCAGGCCCAGAGACTGTCAGAATTGACTGGACCAGGATTTCTTAGTGTTTAATCTTGTGATATGCAAAGTTAAGGCGAGGAATGTGGAGGAAGTAATGTGGAAATCTGGGTGTTGTTGGAGTTGTGGTCTTCGATTTTGAATAAACCTTTGTAGTGTTTGGTACCTGCAAGGAAGTGTACCATGAAGATAGCATCCATCAACTGTTAATCTATTAAGGTAAAAATAGATCCCTTCAATGCACTATGACCAGACTCAACTGTGCCAGAAATGATTTTATTTTCTAGCAGCTAGGCAAGGCTGGGAGTTTAAAGAATGAGAATTTGATGGAGGTAGTTTATTGTACATATATTGAGCAATTATTTTAATAGTATTTCCCATCTTCAAAATGGACTCTTTTTTCCTAGAGGAAACCTTTTCCATGAACTTGTTTCTCTAATGCAGATGAACGTAATATGTAATATCTTTCCAGATTTGCCCAGACGCAAAGAGGAAAAACAAACTAAATAGCAAAGGTTACCTCAAAACGGTTCCAGATGTATAGAATGAGATGCTGCATAAATGCTGCAGCCGTAGAAAGAGCCAAATAGGAAAAACCTGCAACAGTTTTGAAGGTAGATTTTTCATAACCCAAAAGAAATCATTTCCGTTTAACAGTGAAGTAACAATAAAAATGGGCATACCGTAAGCATAGGAAAAGAAATAGATGTGAAAAACCAGAAAGTAGAGCAGACAGAAGCGGGGAAAGAACTTCATTGATATGGGCGTGCGAACACTGCAAAAAGCACAAATAAATGAGATGAGCATGGCACACAAACTTGAAATGTGGGAAAAGTAAAGTATGCCAAGTGCAGGGAAAATTTAAATGTGAGAACCGTTGCTAAATTCAGATCATATGACAATTGACCAGCTAGTCACATCATCAAAGCAATTGATCCGACTGACTGCAGGGATCACAACCCTGGTTCTATATCAGGTTCACTACTAAAAGGGCCAACTACATCCTTGGTATAAAGTTCATTCAGCAGTGGCTTTCAGGTAATTTGATCTATCCAAAACTCCAGAGCCTATAACATTAATAAGTTGAGCAATCAGAACAATGTCTGAACCCATTATCTGATTTGTTTCCTTCCTAACTACGGCCTGACTAAAGAACAAAAGAAAAAAAAAAAATACAAACATATAAGATGATTCACCACAACATGGCCTCCAATTTAGCCACCTTCATAAAATAAAATTAAAGAATAAGAGAGGCAGTGACTATTGAGTGAAGGATTTTAAAATGCAATCTTCCCATATCAAATGATGCTATATATTATATGTATAATAAGAGGGGGATAGAGACCTGATCAGGGTAAATAGTTCACTCAACCAGACAAGAATTAGGACCATGAAAGCCAATAGTTGATCATCGTAAACTCGAACAGGAAAAACAATATGCCAATCATAATCTGCAGAACCCAAGATCATGTCATTTAAAAGTGAAGCAAATGTCAAAAACGAGCATGAAGTGTACACAGACACACACACACACACATATTCTATTATGGTAAAGGCAAACCAAAAGGATGTATACTCACCGGGACAAAGACAAGTGATTCAATTACATGCACAAAAATCAACTGAAATGTTGGAAGCTGATGACAAGCATGGTGTTGAAGCTGCACTGGAATAATTTGACAAATGTAAACACCAAATTATAGAGGCAGGATAGGAGAATGAATAACACAAATAATTATGCGGCCTTCTCACTTCATAGTCAAGGATATACTTATCATTCCAGGAAAACAGTTTATTAATATTGTTTTGGATCAAAAAATTCATAGTTCCACAAGGAACCTATACTACTACTGAATAGTGAAAATATATGTAAGTCATTAATGCATTGTTTCATGCGCTTAAGACAGAAGAAGATAGCACAATACAATAAAACAAACCTGTGAACTTCAGCATCCGAGTCTGCGTCTCTCTCAAAGTAAATGACACAGACATAGTGGTTGTAAAGAACACAAATAGAGACATCATAAGAACGCCACACTTTGTCACAAGGTAGTCTGATGGAAGCCAAACAAAACATCACAATATATTAGAATAAGACTTTATGGCCCTTTCTCATATAATTAATCAATAGTTACCCGAAGGTCAAAATTTTATGTTCAGTCCAAAATATTTTGCTTCGATACCGTTGTTGATTGATTGTTTATGCTGACTTTCTCCAGAACACTTTATAGTATCGTTAGTTTTGTGGGGTACATTTAGGTTTAAAATATCAGCTCAATCTGGTAAATCCAAGTATTTGGCTTTTGACAATCCATGGATATCAGATATATGATGGACATCAGTGCAATATGAGGTGACTTTAGAAAAGCAATAGGCCTAACCTCAAATGTTGAGGTTTTTTACAGATATGTATTTCAAAGCATTGGAATAGACAATCAATAAACAAAAAGTATTTCTAAAAAAAAAAAATATATATATATATATGAAAAAATAAAATTAAAAAGAAGGGTCCTGACCATACAACTTTTGGTAAAAAAAATAAAATTGAGGGACCTCATGCTACTCTCAGTATCAGGTGTGCCACTAAAATACATGCATGAGGTTGCAGAAGTAAATATTTAAACCTCATTGCTTGAGAACAAACCTCCAAATCTTGCCGGACCCTCTGGCGGTTCATGTGCATAACTAAGATTAAAGAACTCCTTTGTTTGAAAATTATAAAGATAACCTGCAATAGGATTCCATAATCATGAATAAAAATCAAACTCTGGGGAAAATATAATTAACTAAGCCAAACTCAAAAATTACAGATTCTGCAAATATCATGCTAGGATGAAACTGATGCAATAACCATAAAATTCCTGAAATTGTTTTTAAAACATCCCAAATGTCAATCTACACACCTTTTTGTATGTCTTTATTGTATAAATAGTCCATATTACCCTAAATGCTAATAGTGAAATTAAGGGTATTATGGACAATTTATATAATAAAGACAAACAAAATGTGTTTTAATGTTTGGTTTGCTACAGTATTACAGTTATCGATAATTTTCTGATAAAATACAGCTTACAAAATAGGTTGTTTTGTCTAAGATACACATTAAGAAGCATCATCCATAAGTAAAAGTTTTATTTATTAACATTAGAATTTCAAAATAAGAATAATAGACCAGTTTCTATTAGGAGATGGCTTGAGTAAAGTCAACTGAATTCTTTAATATTCCCTTTTTTCTTTTGTAATCCTCTGTGGGTTGTGACTTTAACAGCTAACCCCTCGTATTTTATTTACAATCCTACAAGGTTCATGTCTTACTTTTCTGATCTGATGCACCACATAACTTGCCCCAATTCAAATCCTCTCCAAATGTTCTCACTTTGTTAAAGAATGGAACATATAGAAAATAAAAGGAGATAAAAATATGGTTATTACCTTGACCAGGAGAACTCAGTAAACTGTTTATCAAAATAGTATCGTACCCAACAATTCTGTTAATGAGTAGCTGCTGCCACCTGGTAATTTTAAATAAGTACACAAAACAATCAAACACAGATAGTATACCACTCTCCTATATAAACTACAGAACAGTATATGACATATTAACCTACTATAACTTATATTTATCACTCGGATGTTCTTATTTTAAGAGAAAAAATATTGAAAAGTATGATTAGTTTACTGGTTACTTGGTTAATAACTCAGTTTATATGATTAATACATGTGCCTATGCATTATTCAAACATATTTAGAGAAGAGAAACAGAAAAATAATATTATATATATAATTAATTAAACTACAACTGATTACAGAAAGTAATACTTGTGCATATGACATTAGATGTTTAATTCTCAAGGATACAGCAAAACACACCACAAGGTGATTGCAAAAGGATTGAGAAGCGAGCACAATGAACACTCCCAGTTTACATGCTACAAGCACTAGGGTTAAATAAATTTGATTCATGAAAAATGGATGTGAATTTAACTATGCACTAATACTTAATACATGAACAATAAAATTGTTGTTACTATTTTAGTCAAAATTTTCAGTTACCAAACCAAAAAGACATCAGCAAACCATGATATATAGTTCTGCCAGGAGATTACCTGTTTCCAAAAGAGGAATGTCGAGCTTATATGCTTATTTTTACAGTACGGTTGAGCTCTTGCACTTTAAGGCAGTAAGAAATAACCCTGAGGTAATAAAAATATCAGAACATCTGATTAAATTACTAAAGAAAATGAAAGAAAACAGGCTCAGGTACGATGGGCAGTAGTATCATTTATTGATAAGCTTCAGTAACCAAAATTTATGCAGTCTAACTTGTAGAAAGCTCAAGACACAAAGATGGAAGTAAAATAACAGGGTCATAATTTACCTTTTCCATAGTGTATAAGTAAGTTGGCTCAAAAGGTTTGCTTCTGTTCTCAAGCCACTGCACTGAGACATATTCAAACAAATTATAATTAAGTGTCTAGAAAACTTATAACAGTACAAAGCTGTGGTTAAGTGTCCCTAGCATACATTACAATAGCCCAACAATTTCTCAACAAACAACCAGCAAAAAAAAAACAAAAAAACAAAAAACCACAAACAAACAACATAGGTAAAACTATTACAGCCTCTATTGCGGAAAACAAAAAAAATTGTGGTAATTCCCAAACTCTGAAGAAACTGAGCCCAAAGTAATGTCCAAAATTTAACCCTAGCTCATAGAAATTCAACCACCTCTCGAATGTAATTTTCAAAAATCATTCAAGTAAACGACGAAAAAAAATCGCCGACACTCCTTCCATTTGGCTTTTCTCTTCCGAATGCCTTCAGTTTCTCAAAATGAAAAATTAAAGCAGATGGAACTTCCCAACTCAATCTCGCTTCCTCCAACAACCCCAACCACATTATTGCAAAGGGGCAATGAAGAATTAAGTTATCTACATCCTTCTCTCTTCTATCACCATTTGGAATAGAGACAACATTAGGTCCTTTCCTTTCAAGTACCTGGCAATTATCAACCCTCAGGGGCAATTATCCAATAAGAAAAAAAAGCAGATGTAGTGTCACATAACTCCATCAAGAAAGTCCCAATGACACTCCGATCTACTTCTTCCGCCTTGAAGAATAGAATTAACACTCCGCAAGAGCAATGTGACAAGTGAGTTCCTTTACTTCAAAATTTATAAGTTCTCCGTAGACCAAAATCAGAACATATATCAGAAAAGAATTCATTTACTCCAACAGTATCAAAGACCACCCTCCACAACCTAAGACTTGGGTATCTCAATACAATCAAAAACTGATTCTACAATACAACAAATCCAGTGCAATCCTATCACATAAATTTGATAGTTTCAAATCCAGTCATTAAGTATATAAAGTTCAGTAACTGAAAACCTAGGATCAGCAATCATTTCCCCCTTTCATTTATTTTTCTTTTTTTGTATGAGAAATTATAACCATGATAGGATTTCATGTCAAATATACCAAAGAGAAAATGGATAGGCATCAACGCCTACTTCAAAGTTCAAATACATAATAAACAGACCAATCAATACAAAACCCTCACCCAACCAAGATAACTAAAAGAAGCCCTCACCCAAACCCCATAATACCTTTAGGCTAAGAAAAACGATAATTATAAAAAGGCAGGCATGGAACTAGTTCTGTACCAAACAAAAGACAACTTATATTGCTCATCATTCAAATTTCTTCTGTTCCTCTCCCTAAAGAATGAAAGAAGAAATTCCAAGAATTAAATTCAGTCTCATTTGCAAATACCAACCAAAGAAAAGTGAAGAAAAAAAAGGCTATTCCCTAAGACAGTAGTTCCAACCATGATAAGTACGTATTGCTTGAAAAGATGATGATTTTCTCTTCTTTTTTTTTCTTTTTTTTTTTTCACCATCAGAAAGGAGACCAAACTAAGAAAAATGCAAGCTAAAGTTGTTGAAGTGTTTCTCAATAATTAAGCAACAAGAGGCTGATGCTCCAAGTCTATAACACGATGACAGGCCATGGATAACTAAAAGGATAGTGCATAACCTGCATACGAGTTAAGCCTGTCCAATTGAAGTATACGCAGCCACTTTGGACTATCAAGATCCAAATGTATGCCTACAAGGTTCTGCAATTCAAAATAAAAAGAAAACAGAAAAAGAGAATTTATAACTACCATATAAGAACTCCAACAATGTTCAAAAATCCACAATAAGCATTTCTATAACGAATCCATTCAAAAGGTGTGAATCCAGTAAAAATAAAGAGCACACCCGGGAAAATAAAGCAGCAACTAGTTTAATATAAATAGAGTGAAGGTAATAGATATCAAAATTCGAATTGCTTATAAGGCAATGACTGACTGAAAACTTAATCCTAATTCCACAAGTTCAACAATAGTTCATGGCTAATATGGTGGCTGATACGCTGGCAAACATAAGACAACCAGTCCATCAAAAATGTATATGTTTTAAAAGATTTTCCCCTCAACTTCCATCCTACTTGGATTTGATCAATCTTTCTATAAGATCTAATCCAGTTCGTAATGTTATTTTTGTGTTAACAAAAAAAAAAGAATAATAAAAAAAAGCATTAAGATTATAGTAGGGCACTCGGAAGAAGGTCCATACAGCCACATATGACATGGACATCAAATTGAATCAGGAATATTTTTTGATGTGGAAAGATGGAACCAAAGGAAAAGACAATTGAAGAAAGCAGGCTCAATAATTTTCATTTTTTCACCGTGTATGATATAGTTGTTAGTTTTCGTGTGCCTCAATCTACTCACCCACAAACTTCCAACAATATGTGTTCCATGCTTCCAAAGGAATGATAGACGCCTGTGCCACTTGTTGCTACAATGAAAGAGTGCTGCTTTGAATGTCTCTTTTGCAGATAAAGGAAAACTACTACGTGACTCCTCTATTTCAGTTTTCATAACCACATCATCAACATTTGGCACAGAGCTATCTGCCTGATGATCCAGAATCTCATCCCCATTTACATTGGCAAATTCTAATTTATCCATCACAAATTTCGTCTCTGGGACATCATTTATCACACTGGTGAATTCTGACTCATTCTGCGACCACAAGCCTGCACTGGAAATCTAAACAAGATTATAACCGTTAGTATTTTAGAAATAACAGGAACCCACCAAAAACACCCACACACACAAAAATAAAACAGATGAGCAGAGCTCTAAAACAATAAAATAGATAAAAATCAATATTAACAAACTATTTAGTAGAGCCATATATCACCAAAACAACATCGTTCCTCTGTTGCATTGTATTCACAAACTAATTACCCAGTTGGAGATAATTCAATTTCAGATTATGCAGTTGCTTTCTAAAAATTGCAGAAAGCTCATCCTTTCTAGTATTTTTGTTTTTTTTTTTTTTAACAAAGCTCCTCTGTTTTAGTTATTAATTTAGAAAATGGAAGCAAAATTATTAAAATTGAAAAGAAGCTCTGTAACAGAGACCAAAATGCAACAAAAAAATTTTAGAGATAGAAGACAAGATATACCTTAACATGAATGATTTGTGCGTCTGCTGTTTCAACCCCAGGAAGCTCACTTGAACAGCCAGGCTTTAAATGCAAGGGAATCATAGTTAATTCAAGGGCTCACACCATATTAAGGAGGGAAGCATAAGAAATCCAAAAATTGGAAATAAATTTATGGACCATGCCTTATGAACCAATTATCTAACAACAATGCCTTATAAATAATAATCATGTGAAGTTGGAAAAGGGGAAAGCAAAGATCTTCGATGATGACAAATATATCCACAACAAAACCATGAAAATAACTAGATGGAGGGAGAGGGTTTAGGTAGAATCCTGATTAGGAAAGATTCAAATTAACCTCACACTCATATCCCGGCACCATGATATCAGAATTCAAGTTATGTTCAAACTCAGACACCTATCCGGTAACATCAAGAATGCCTAAAAGAAAATTAGCCACACAACTGATCGTGAACCAACTATTATGAGCTCACCCATGCTATGCCTACAAGTAGATAGGATATTTGTGAAATTCAGACACACAAGTGTTGAATAAACTGTGAATCAAGTTCATTTTCTGTAGCATTGAACCACAGAATTCAACAACCTGTCATATGTCATGACATGTATCAAATTTTGTAGAACTCACAGCTTTTGTAAACTTGCGATTTACTTGTGACTTTAACGAAAGACGTTCAGAAGCCGCGGCATTACAAATTGAAAATGGTTTCTCAAGAAATCACAAGTGATCAAAACCCTAACTCTTTCTAGCACAATTTGATATGCAATAGCTCTCAAAATTAAAGTGCAGGAAGCAGAAAGTAGGGAAAGAGAGAGACCTGTTGAACGTAATTGGCGTGCATAACAACGAGAATACAGAAGAGAGTAATCGCGATGAAAAGGTAGATATACTCCAAAGCAGCTCTCACTTTTGGCGTCAGGATCTGAGAGAAGCGCTCCTGTACGCGTATGAAGGTCTGCTCCGGATCCATGTCGTCCTCTCTCTTCTTCTTCTTCTTCTTCTTCTTCTTCCGCTGCTCTCCATCTATATCTTTAAATTTACTTTTACTATATACTAAAGCTCACTTCCTGTTCATTTAACAGTAAGAGGTCGTTTCTATCTCTGGCCTTTTTTTGACAAATACGCTGTGCTATTCTTCTAGGGGCTTCTCATTCGATTACTGGCATTCTTCTAGGCCCTTCTCATGAGATCATCGGCTTTGGTGTTTCGGTACAGACATAGACATAGACTGTGAGAGGGAAGAGTGGAGAGGAATAATAGAGGCTACAGTCTCGCCACGATATCAACTATTGAAGCTTCAACGTGCTACAGGGAAGGAGGATGACCCGGATGAGGATATGGATGCCAAAATCAACTAGGCTTTAGAGCAGGCCTTCAATTTGAAGTTTGATTGCAGTGAGATTGGGGATGACAGGCCCCTTTCTGGTTGTTCGCCGCAACCTCTAATCGCACTTCGCTCCGGTACTTCGCTACTATTTCCCGTGGCTTCGAGAAATTCCCGGTTCAGAATCCAATCGTCGAAATGGACGGTCAGTAATCAACAGCACACTTCTTTGTTTGTTCACCTTCTTATGCTCTATTGAGATTTTGAGAAACCAACGCGAAGTATTGAAATGAAGATCAGTTGAGTTATGGAATTATTTGTATGATTTTCTTTCAGTTTAGATTTTTGAAAGTTGATTGTTGCTGTGTTTATTGTGTAATTTTTCTCAAGTCATGAAATGACGAGGATCATATGAAGAGCAATCGAAGAGAAAGTATGAAGAGTTTATAATTCTTTTCGATGTGAATTTCGTTTTTGCTATGGTTCGGTGTAGAATTTTGATTTGAATTGATGGGAAATTTTTTTTGTTTTTCTATTGTAGCTTATTTTCACCTATGTGGATTTAGACATAAAGTATTATGATTTATGGACCGAGAACCGTGATGCCACAGATGATGAAGTTACGGTAGAGAGTGTTGAAGCCACTCTTAAGTAAGTGGTTTGATTTTAAAGTGTATTGATTGCATTTTCTTGAAAAGAAAGGAAAATGGCGTGTTTAAGTGTTTAGAGTAGGGGCCTTCAATTTGAACCAGATTCTTACAAGATTGGCAAATTGCTTACCACCTGGTATGTTCTCTACACACTATTTAAGTGTTTATATTGCAGAATTTAGTTTATTCTAAGGGCATGCTTTACTTACTGCTATTTAGTTTTTGTTTCCAACTACACATTATAAATTGTAAGTATTTGAAATTTAAATAATCTATACCCTAAATTGTTTTATTTTGTAAATTATAGATTCATTATGCTACTTTGGCCCTAATTTATAAATTGTAAGTCTTTGACATTTTTGTAATTTATACCCTAAATTGTTTTACTTTGTAAATTATAGACTCATTATGTTACGTTGTAAATAATTTATACCCCTTTTTATTTTTCAATTACAGAAACAAATGATGTATTGCAATGCTTCAATTTCCAGATATGCAACACACGACGGTTGGTGGTATAAAGGATGTCCTCGCTGTTATCGAGAATTAAGAAAACAAGAACATCAGAATTAACTTGGCTGCTCACATCACGGGATGCAAGAAATTCTTCCTTGGTAAACACTGTAAAAAATTATATTTTTAGGACAAATTTTATATTATGTGACAAAACAACATAACAACACTAAACTCTCTTCTTTATATACAGTTTCAGAGTCTACATGACTATCACAGAGGGTCAAAATGAGGCAACAGTTATCATAATGGGAAAACCAGCAGAGCAACTCTTTGGAAGTAGTTGCAAAGATTTGGTCAGCAAAAGATCATACCCAATAGAGGGAATGTTACCAGAAGAGATAGAGAAAACAAGAAACCAAAAGTTCCTTTTTCAGCTCAAGATAAAGGAAGTTAGTGAGCTAATAATCAAAGCAGTCTTTCCACATATGGAGTCCTCTGTACCACATTTTGGAAAGGACCCAACAACTATGACACCAGATCTTGTTCCTTTTCAAAGAAACAGAGTTGCTGAGACAAGCAAGAGAGCATTATTCATATCTGAACCAGACAAGAAACCTAGAAGGTAAATAATACTGATCTGAATATTTTTTTCTCTCTTTTTAAATTTTTTTTTAAAATTTAGTTATTTAGAAAATACCATTCTAATTTTTATGACATTCATTTGGTTAAATATTACAATTCTCTGATCTTTTAAAAAGGACGTTATAATACATTACTATATAATTCATTTTAATGAATCAATTCTTATCAATATTCATAAAAATACTATATTTTATTTACTAAAATTACTATATTTTATTTACTCTGTAGTGAGAGAGAAGCAGAGGAAGATGAAACCACATCATCGTCATCAGCTAAAAACAAAAAGACTATTTAATCCAGGATAACTGTGGTGTACAGTTTTTTGATGAAATAACTGTAGCTGCAATGACAAGTACAGTTGGAACCACCACTGTTTTTGAACAAGATCCACAATCTTACAAGATTGCAGCAATAATCTTTTTGTAAAGCTGCAACTATAATTGCTAATCTGACTATGCAGCTAGCTTTTTTGGGCTGCAGCTGGAATGCCTAACATTATTGTGCGGTGAGCAATTTTTGGATGATTTCAAATGAAATCAATTATGTAACAAATGTAGAATGTACATGTACTCTTTTATCAAACGAATATAATGTACCAATTCTCCCTCCATATGTCACTGTTTTCTTCATTACTATGCTTCATAGTTTTAATTAAAATTTTTCTCACAATTAACTTCCAATTCATAAAGATCTCAAACTTCCGCAGGTATTATTTCTTCTTTACTTTGACATTCAGTTTTTGGTCAAATTGTCACGCCTCGAATTTCGAATAATAAATTCAAATCCGAAACATGAATACAACTAAAAAAATAACGTCCTGTATTTTTTTTTTTTCTCAAAAACAACATCTCACAAACCATAATGCAAACCTCGTAGCAAACTATCTCTCGAGTCAATTATTACAAAACTAACATAAATAAAATGTTCTGCTCACAAGAGTCTACAAAACACACCAAAATAGACCAGGTGCTGGTCTCAACCCTGCTGCCCTACGCAGCTCGCTCACCACCCTGATTATCCTGACTTGCAGGATTATCCGCTACACCATTTGAATAGTGTACCGAGATTGCAACAACACAAAACCCGGTAAGCTTTCTGAAAGCTCGTGTGAGTAAATAAAAATGAACGGTTGATTTATTAAACCACAACTCATTTATCTCAAGTAAACATCCAACAATCTCAACAACCACAAGAAACATCAATCCAACACACATGAAACAACATGGAACACATTTCCACAATCACCAAATCACAACTCTCGCCACTTGGGCACCTAATCACAACTATCGCCACTTTGGCCCCACGTTAGAGCTCTAACTGCCTCGTTACCTCTGACACCTTGGCCCAGGGTCAAGTAACGGCACCTCCAGGTTACTCAGTAACCCGAGAACTTTGGACAATTTCATGTCCTCAGAACAATATACCCCCGTTATTATTTAACGGTCGAACTTTGGACCTCCCTGTCTTCAGAACACATACACTCCGGTTATCATTAACTAAAGATCCTTGGACCATTCGACCCTCCGAATCCTACGTTTCTCTACCTTCTATTCAACTCACAAAATCAACATGCTTATCACCAACATTTATCAAATATTAACAACATAATAAAATCATATTATCAACATTTATCAACAACATATTATCACAATTCCACACCTCAATGTCACACCATTCAATATATAATCACGTAAATATATATATACGTAACCATCCACACAGGAATGATCACTAATACCAACTATAGTTCACACGATGCAAAATCAAAAAATTCATTTTTAATATACTTTAAAACTCATTTCTTAAAACCATTTTCTCACACATAACAATAAATTGGGCAATTAAGGAAATTCGGTTCGTAAATGAACCAAGTGAGATTTACTCACCTCTAAACTCCCGCTGCGTCTTCTTACAGCCCAATATACGATTCAAAATCGTCCGCTAACAATTCCGTCAAGCACCTAATCAAAACGATAATTAACTTAGCGTATAATTTCAAAAACACACTTATATGAAGATCCAACGGTCGGATCTTCACCCGTGACCACACAAGGTCATCAGGACAGTCCTACGATCATTATATCAAAACTAGAATTCTATCGGACGGTCCAAACTTCATAGATCACAAATCGAGTGATTGAAATTAACTGAAATAGTAAAATTCATAAGTAATTCATACGATATCCAAAATTCACATGCTATATATCAAAATGATCGTATCGACATGTAGAATCTAAAAATGAGAAGAAACATGATACCCCCGGAGGTGGCCGGAAAGGGCCGCCGGAGTTTAGGGCAGAGCCGCCGCCGCCGACCACCAATGGTGTCGGGGCCGAGCTTATCCTCTTCGTTTCATTATTTTGACCAACTTTCATAACTAACACGAAGTGAGAAAATGAGTGGAAGTGACCGAAACTTACCAAAACAGTCCGGTTTGGCCGGAAAAACTGCAGAAACCGTTGGGAGCTCCGACGAGCGTGAAAACCTCCACTTCAGGTGCTATCCTTTTTGCTGTGTGTTCTACTCCTCAATACGATTTCAACAAGCCAAAGAACACGAAGTTTGGTGGTCTAGAACTCGAGATATTCGCTTCGCACTCAAAACGGCCGAAAATAGAAACCAGCTTCCCTCCGCCGCTACAGGCCGTGCCACCGCGCAAGGCTGCCTCTGGCAGCTGCGCAAGGTCGAGGCAAAGCCGTGGGAGGTGGTTTGGCGTCAAACGATGGCCGGAGGAGCACGAACTCGGCTGGAGAAGATTGGCTCTGTTTTTTGCTTCCGGTTCGGTGCCGCGAGAGAGAGAGAGAGAGAGAGAGAGAGAGAGAGAGAGAGAGAGAGAGAGAGAGAGAAAAAAAAAACCTAGGGTTTTTCTGATTTTTCTGATTTTTTTCCAAAAATGGTAACTTATATATATACAAAATCGAAAACTTCCAAATGCCATAACTTCTTCCTACGAACTCCGATTCTTGTGTTCCGCACACGCACAAATTCGTATCAACGAACTCTACGACTTTCATGAATGAAGTTTCTTCAAATTCCTTACGTAAAAAAAGTCAATTTTTAGTAACCCCTAAATAACGTTAAATTTCGAAACTACAATCATTCGAAACCAAATTTCTCAATTAACGACATTCGAATCACACTCACAACTCATAATTCATATAATTTGAGAAATATTGAATTACGAAATATTTAACTGAAATTTCAGGTCTTCACAGTCTACCCTCCTTAAAGGAATTTCGTCCCGAAATTCAAGCAAACTCATCAACAAACGGTAGTGGGTACTTAGCCCTTATGTCAGACTCTAGCTCCCATGACGCATCACCCTCATCATGATGACTCCACAACACCTTAACCAACTCAACTTCCTTCCTCCGAAGCCTCTTAGTGGACCTATCCAAGATACGAACAGGTTCAACAACGAAGGTTACATCCGGACTCACCTCGATCGTACCGTGATCAATCACATGAGACTCATCTCGAACGTACCTCCTAAGCATGGACACATGGAAAACATTGTGTACACCGGCCATGCTAATAGGTAAAGCAAGCCGATATGCCAATTCTCCGACCCTTTCCAAAATCTCAAAGGGTCCAACGTATCTCGGTGCCAATTTCCCCTTCCTGCCAAATCTCACCACACCTTTCATAGGTGAGACTTTCAAGAATACGTAATCACCCACCTCAAAGTCCAACGGTCTCCTTCTAACGTCGGCATAACTCTTCTGTCTACTCTGCGCAGTACAGATCCTGTCTCGGATGGTAGTAACCTTCTCTGTAGTCTCCCGAACAAGCGCAGGACCCAAGAGCTGTTTCTCTCCAACATCCGCCCAACATATAGGAGTCCTACATGGCCTACTATAAAGTGCCTCATATGGGGCCATGCCGATACTAGAGTGATAGCTGTTGTTGTAGGCAAACTCTACCAATGGCAGATGATCCGCCCAACTTCCCTTGAAGTCCAAAACACATGCTCTAAGCATATCCTCCATCACCTGGTTCACCCTCTCTGTCTGCCCATCAGTCTGTGGATGAAAAGCAGTGCTCATAGCCAAAGATGTGCCGAAAGCCTTATGGAATCTACGCTAAAATTCCGAAGTGAAACGAGCATCCCGATCAAAGATGATCGATACAGGCACACCATGAAGCCTCACAATCTCATTAAGATACAACTTACACAAAGCATCACCTGAGTAAGTCTTTGCCGCAGGAAGAAAGTGTGCTGACTTGGTCAATCGATCAACAATCACCCAAATAGAATCATAACTTCGTCTGAACCTAGGCAATCCAGTCACAAAGTCCATGGAGATCTCTTCCCATTTCCATACTGGAATCGGCAAAGGTTTCAACATTCCCGCAGGCCTCTGATGCTCTGCCTTCACTTGCTGACATGTAAGGCACCTGGATACATACTCCGCCACATCCCTCTTCATCCCTATCCACCAAAACTGTCTTCGTAGGTCCATATACATCTTGGTACTCCCTGGGTGTACCGTATATCGAGATCGATGTGCTTCCCGCAGTACCTCCTCCTTGAGGTTATCACCGCTCGGGACATACAATTTCAATCGAAATCTCAATCCACCATCAGTTCCAACTGTCCACTCTGATGGACCTTCTTCGTTGGCATCAAGGATAATCTCCGAAATCACCATTTGAGCGAACTCATCATGTGTCTGACTCTGAATGATCCTGGAAATCAAGGTCGGCTGTAAAGTGATACTACCGAGAAAGATTCCCTGTCTTTCTCCTGTGGGTATAAGGTCAAACTCAGATACAGTCTCTAACATACGCCACTCCTGAACCATAAGTGATGCTATGATCCCTCGGGGTTTCCTGCTCAAAGCATCTGCCATTACATTGGCCTTTCCAGGATGATACTCCAAGGTGAAATCATAGTCTTTGATGAGCTCCATCCATCTTCTCTGCCTCATGTTCAACTCCTTCTGGGAGAATAGATACTTCAAACTCTTATGATCCGAAAAGAGTTCGAACTTCTCACCATAAAGATAATGCCTCCAAATCTTCAAGGCAAACACCACTGCAGCCAGCTCTAGATCATGAGTGGGGTAGTTCCGCTCATGTACCTTCAACTATCTAGAACCATATGCTACTACACCCCCATTCTGCATCAACAGACAACCCAAACCCTGATGAGATGCATCACTGTAGATAACTAACCCACCGCCACTAGATGGGACAGTCAACACTGGAGCTGTAGTCAATCTAGTCTTCAGCTCACTAAAGGCCTTCTCACATTCATCTGTCCACACAAACTGAGTATCCTTCCTTGTTAACTTAGTCAAAGCCGAAGCTATACTAGAAAACCCCTAAATAAATCGCCTGTAGTATCCTGCCAAACCAAGGAAACTACGGGTCACTGTAACTGTAGTGGGGCGACTCCAACCCATCACTGCTTCAACCTTCGAAGGATCCACAGAAACTCCATCCTTCGAAACTACATGACCAAGGAACTTGATCTCCTTTTGCCAAAACTCGCACTTCTTAAACTTTGCATATAACTTTTCTCTTCTCAAAATTTGCAGCACAATCCTCAAATGCTTCACATGCTCATCAGATGACTTTGAATATATCAAGATGTCATCAACGAACACCACCACACACTTATCTAAGTAAAGACTGAATGTGCGGTTCATCAAGTCCATGAATGATGCAGGAGCATTAGTTAGACCAAAAGCCATGACAAGAAATTCATAATGCCCATACCTGGTCCTAAATGCCGTCTTAGAAATATCTTCATCTTTCACCCTCAACTGGTGATATCCAGATCTCAAATCAATTTTGGAGAACACCGTAGCCTCCCTAAGCTGATCAAACAAGTCATCAATCCTAGGCAAGGGTACCTATTCTTGATGGTCACCTTGTTCAGCTGTCGATAATCCACACATAACCGAAGTGAATTATCCTTCTTCTTCACGAATAATACTGGTGCGCCCCAAGGAGATACACTAGCCTGTATGAACCCTTGAGCAAGTAATCCTTCAATCTGAACCTTCATCTCCTGAAGTTCAGCTGGAGCCATCCGATAAGGTGCTCTCGACACCGGTGCAGTACCTGGTATCACATCAATGGAGAAATCCATTACCCTTTTCGGAGGAAATCCTGGTATCTCCTGGAACACATCAGCATACTCTGCCACTACCGGAATCCCTGCAATTTCTGAAGTGCTATTCACTGATTCTATGTGTGCCAAGATCCCTGGCTTCATGGCAACGTCAGATCTCAGGCATCGATAATGAAACACTGGTTGCCCAGGGGCATGAAAACACACAATCATTCTAAAACAATCAATCACTGCATAGTTCGGACTCAACCAATCCAAACCTAAAATCACATCATAAGTGTGATCCGGAATCACAATCAAAGATGCAGTGAACTCTCTACCACTAATTGCAATAGGGCAATCATCACAAAACATGCTAAGCTCAAGAGATGCGCAAAGAGGCGATGTAACACACAAAGGTCTAGTAAGCGGTATAGCAGTCAAACCCAAAACATCTACCATAGAACTAGATATGAACGAGTGGGAAGCACCCGTATCAAACAGTACTCTAGCAAGATAGTTATAAACGGATAAGGTACCTTCCACCCCGGTGCCTCTCTGGCCGATGGCAAATACTCTGGCTGGTGCTGGAGGTAAGGTTCTCTGCTGGTTACCCTGTCCTACAATCTGAGGTTGAGTACAGTCCCTGAAAATATGTCCAGTCTCTCCGCATCGAAAACATGCTCTAGGCCTGAGTTTAGGGCAAGTCCTAGCAAGATGACCCAACTCATTACAGCTATAACACCTCATAGGGGCTGCTGGTGCTACTTGCCTGATAGGTGGTGCCTGAATAGGGACAGGTGCTGCTGCCATCCTGGCTGGAGCCTGATGATGAAAATAAGGCCGCTGTCTCTTCCAGAGCCCACCTCTATAATCTCTGGACCCACAACTCCCTGCAACTGCCTTCCCTTTTCCCTGAGAATCTCTCTCAACTGTCTGCTTCTCCTTGTGGATCAGATTCTGCTGCTCAATGATCAGGGCTTTAGCTAAAATCTGCTCCTTTGTCTTCAGCTCCATAATGGCCACATCTCGCTCAATAGAGCCATTCAACCCCCGCTGAAACTTCTTAGCCAAGTCTTCAGCATCTAATGGTTTCACAAACAGATATAACCTGGAGAACTCTGCCTCATATTCTCTCACATTCATCTTCCCTTGAGTAAGCGATAGAAATTGCCTCTCCAGTTGTTCCTTCACCGATGCTGGGAAGTATTTCTCTCTAAAGATCCTCACAAATCCATCCCAAGTCATGGTAGAAACATCAATAGTCCTCTGAGTGCAATTCCACCACACCCTAGCCTCATATTTGAGCATGAAAGTGGCTAGCTTTCTCTTCTCGATCTCATCACAGACAATCAACTCAAAATAGGTCTATAAATCCTCGATCCATTGATCAGCCACCATATAGTCTGTGCCTCCCGCAAATTTAGTTGCTCCCGATTAATGTCCCTCGCCAATACTAACAGACGAGCGGGATCATTAACCACAACTTCCGGTGGAACAGGCTGCTCCACAAACGGTGCCTCCACCTCTTCCTCATGTACTCCCACATGTGGAATCTCACCCCTACCTCGGCCTTTACCTCTACCTTTAGGTCTACCTCGACCCCTACCTCTGCCTCCCACAATATCCATTACCTAAGGAGCATACCATACCTGGTTAATACATGTATAACACTTAAATCAAAGCATAAGTAAATACAAGTCCATATTAACCAAGCTTCTAACACAAAGAGGTTAATTCAACTCCTATTACTACCTAACGTTCTAGACAACTCCCAACACTCCCACATACCCAATGACATTGTTAATACCTAAGAGCACCCGATGGGGATCCGCTGCAGACGGGCCATCACTCGGAAGGTATTAACTTATCACTAAATATGTACCTTACGCTCTGATACCAACTGTCACGCCTCGAATTTCGAATAATAAATTCAAATCCGAAACATGAATACAACTAAACAAATAAAGTCCTGCATTTTTTTTTCTCAAAAACAACATCTCACAAACCATAATGCAAACCTCGTAGCAAACTATCTCTCGAGTCAATTATTACAAAACTAACATAAATAAAATGTTCTGCTCACAAGAGTCTACAAAACACACCAAAATAGACCAAGTGCTGGTCTCAACCCTGCTGCCCTACGCAGCTCGCTCACCACCCTGATTATCCTGACTTGCAGGATTATCCGCTACACCATTTGAATAGTGTACCGGGATTGCAACAACACAAAACCCGGTAAGCTTTCTGAAAGCTCGTGTGAGTAAATAAAAATGAACGGTTGATTTATTAAACCACAACTCATTTATCTCAAGTAAACATTCAACAATCTCAACAACCACAAGAAACATCAATCCAACACACATGAAACAACATGGAACACATTTCCACAATCACCAAATCACAACTCTCGCCACTTTGGCACCTAATCACAACTATCGCCACTTTGGCCCCACGTTAGAGCTCTAACTGCCTCGTTACCTCTGACACCTTGGCCCAGGGTCAAGTAACGGCACCTCTAGGTTACTCAGTAACCCGCGAACTTTGGACCATTTCATGTCCTCAGAACAATATACCCCCGTTATTATTTAACGGTCGAACTTTAGACCTCCCTGTCCTCAGAACGCATACACTCCGGTTATCATTAACCAAAGATCCTTGGACCATTCGATCCTCGGAATCCTACTTTTCTCTACCTTCTATTCAACTCAAAAAATCAACATGCTTATCACCAACATTTATCAAATATTAACAACATAATAAAATCATATTATCAACATTTATCAACAACATATTATCACAATTCCACACCTCAATGTCACACCATTCAATATATAATCACGTAAATATATATATACGTAACCATCCACACAGGAATGATCACTAATACCAACTATAATTCACACGATGCAAAATCAAAAAATTCATTTTTAATATACTTTAAAACTCATTTCTTAAAACCATTTTCTCACACATAACAATAAATTGGGCAATTAAGGAAATTCGGTTCGTAAATGAACCAAGTGAGATTTACTCACCTCTAAACTCCCGCTGCGCCTTCTTACAGCCCAATATACGATTCAAAATCGTCCGCTAACAATTCCGTCAAACACCTAATCAAAACGATAATTAACTTACCGTATAATTTCAAAAACACACTTATATGAAGATCCAACGGTCGGATCTTCACCCGTGACCACACAAGGTCATCGGGACAGTCCTATGATCATTATATCAAAACTAGAATTCTATCGGACGGTCCAAACTTCATAGATCACAAATCAAGTGATCGAAATTAACCGAAATCGTAAAATTCATAAGTAATTCATACGATATCCAAAATTCACATGTTATATATCAAAATGATCGTATCGACATGTAGAATCTAAAAATGAGCAGAAACTACTCATGATACCCCCGGAGGTGGTCGGAAAGGGCCGCCGGAGTTTAGGGCACAACCGCCACCGACCACCACTAATGGTGTCGGGGCCGAGCTTATCCTCTTCGTTTCATCATTTTGACCAACTTTCATAACTAACACGAAGTGAGAAAATGAGTGGAAGTGGCCGAAACTTACCAAAACAGTCCGGTTTGGTCGGAAAAACTGCAGAAACCGTTGGGAGCTCCGACGAGCGTGAAAACCTCCACTTCAGGTGCTGTCCTTTTTGCTGCGTGTTATACTCCTCAATACGAGTTCAACAAGCCAAAGAACACGAAGGTTGGTGGTCTAGAACTCGAGATATTTGCTTCGCACTCAAAACGGCCGAAAGTGGAAACCAGCTTCCCGCCGCCGCTACAGGCCTTGCCACGGCGCAAGGCTGCCTCTTGCAGCTACGCAAGGTCGAGGCGAAGCCGTGGGAGGTGGTTTGGCGTCAAACGGTGGCCGGAGGAGCACGAACTCGGCTGGAGAAGATTGGCTCTGTTTTTTGCTTCCGGTTCGGTGCGGCGCGAGAGAGATAGATAGAGAGAGAGAGAGAGAGAGAGAGAGAGAGAGAGAGAGAGAGAGAGAGAGAGAGAGAGAGAAACCTAGGGTTTTTCTGATTTTTCTGATTTTTTTCCAGAAATGGTAACCTATATATATACAAAATCGAAAACTTCCAAATGCCATTACTTCTTCCTACGAACTCCGATTCTTGTGTTCCGCACACGCACAAATTCGTATCAACGAACTCTACGACTTTCATGAATGAAGTTTCTTCAAATTCCTTACGTAAAAAAAGTCGATTTTTAGTAACCCCTAAATAACGTTAAATTTCGAAACTACAATCATTCGAAACCAAATTTCTCAATTAGCGACATTCGAATCACACTCACAACTCATAATTCATATAATTTGAGAAATATTGAATTACGAAATATTTAACTGAAATTTTGGGTCTTCACACAAATTGACATGTTGCTTAATCAAAGTTCCATTGCATTAAGAGCTGCAGGAAAATTATAAAAAATACAAGAAGATGAAATGTTTTGGGACCAGGAAGCTCTTAAAGAGGTAATTCTTAGGACCAATGCTTATCGTATATTAACTCAATTTTGATAAAAATCTTACCTTTAATAAATTAGAAAATATTGAATTTTTCAACAACAATACTTTAGTGACTAACCTATTCACTTTTGGTAGCATTGCAATTAATTTTCAGGAACCAGAACTTTCACTACATCTTCTTGAACAGGTAGTCATGGATATTAGAGACAATGAAAACTTTCACTGCTTTCCTTGATGAAAATCTATCGCATATACAAAAATTTAGTGTTTTGTGCAGAAGTTTTCTATATATGTGACTAGCATTGTTTTTACTATTACTTGCAATTTCAAAATTTTATCTGAACACTTTGTCTGTACACTGACCTCAACTCTTCTAGACTGTCAAGGTCGACGACCACTTGGGAAATCAGATCCTAACATCACATCGCATAGAAATTGAAATTAGCATGGACGAAACAGCCCAGAAACGTGAGAAGCATCCGAGGGTTTTTAGGTAGCAATCCATTTTCTCCCTTTTTCTCTTTTACCAATTCTTTTCGTTAATGTCCCGATCTTTTTTTATGTTTTGATTTCAGTGATTTCATTCTAAATAGAAGTCTGGGTTTTGGGTTTGTTGCCTTTGTTTTTGTTATGAGTTTCCAACCTTGGATTTGATTGTAGGCTATATAGAAATGTTATGGTAAGAACCTTCAGCTCACTCTTTCTTCTTCTCATGATCAGACTAATCGGTGTTGGTTTGATTGGGATTTGGGAAGAGGCGGGTGCGAATATTTGGATCCACCTTGGGAAGGAGTTATTCAAAGAAGAAGAGGTTTTATTTTCTGCAAAAGCAAAATAAGAATTGGGTTTCTTTTCTTGGTAAGATTTGGGTGTTCTTTGTTTATGTCGGATTGTGGTTTTCATCGAGTTATTTGTTTCTGAATTTTATGTGACATTACATGGTGGCTCAGTTGATTTCATGGATTTACTTTGTGATTTTCAATCAGATTGGTTGATACTTGATAGTGATTGCTATTGATCTTTCAATTCTTAACGTATGCGATTTGGTTTCATTTGAAGCCTAGGTGAAAAGTTTTCAACAGTTCCAAAATCCAAAATTACTCTCAGGGTAAGGGTTGGGCTGAAAACAAATAGAACAGGTTTTCAATCTCACTCATCTTTGTTATCATTTAGTAAATTGTCATTGGTTTTCATTAGTAAAATATTTTCTTCTGCTGATAAGTGATAAGGTTGTGGGTTTGTGTTGACGTGAAAGGTTCATTACAAGTTTTGTATACCTTAAAGTTACCAATTGATGTATGAATATGACTGAAGAACATATTAGAACACTTCTTATATGTCCATTGTTTTCTTCTGCAGCATTGATTGTAAGTAGCAATTATATACTATCTAAAGAAACTAACTCATTATCAACATCATCACTATTATCAATTTTTAATTTTTAATTTTCTAATCCCGTTATCAGTGGGTACACTAAAAGTTCTGTTTAATCTTTTTAATTTTTAATTTTCTAATCCCATTATCAACATCATTTCCACTCTTTTGAGGTAGGTTTATAGGGCTGGGCTTTTTTTTACTTTTTATTTTTTATATATATTTATGACCTGTAAAACTGGGCTGTGGGACTGATATTTGGACACTGTCTGCAATAGATATGGGGATTTTAGGTCGAGTGAATGTATTGTTTTGCATGATATCTAGACTGCAAAGGCTATAATATATTGAGTTGTTTCACCAATCTATTCTTTATTTTTTGACATGATTCAATCAAATTACTACAATTTAACAGGGGAAACTTGCACATGAGTAATACAGAGAGTAAGAAAAAGCTTAATTAGCTAGCTATTTTTTATATAATTCCTTTATATTAGTATAAATGTTGTATAGTTTGTACTGCAGTTTGGGGTTTCAATGATTGATTGGGATAGGTTTGAGGTGGAGTTTTTATTTTGCGTGATTTGAGAACTCTGGTTTTTATTTTCTTTGTTCTCAAGAGGTGACAGTTGTTTTGTTTTGATTCTGTAGGTTGTATGCAGAGGAATATCTGGATTGTTGTATTGCCACTTTGTTTTGTGAAATGGGAGATGTGGTAATTTACGGAGCAAGGTGGCCCCAGAAGATTAAGGGTGGATTATTTTAAAAGTGT
Source organism: Rosa persica (assembly GCA_025331145.1). Lineage (NCBI taxonomy): Eukaryota > Viridiplantae > Streptophyta > Magnoliopsida > Rosales > Rosaceae > Rosa > Rosa persica. The sequence goes on along the minus strand of WFKR01000007.1, from coordinate 32,098,262 downwards.
AAATGTCTTTCTACAGGTTTTGAGTAGCCCACTTTTAGAGAAAGTTTCGTCAAATTTTTTGTGCAATTTCTTCTAAGGTGGGCCCGCAGGGCCACTTCGGATTTCTAAGGTGAAATTTGAGACAGGGCATGTCAACATTAAAACAAACAATTCAAATCATAGTAATCGTCACAACTCTATGCCCTCACATCTATAGGTAGCTCCGATCATCAGGTTACCCTCTCATTAGTTGTTAACTTAATAACAAACATACCTCTTTCACTAAGAAATCATCATAGCAACCTCTCTTGATCGTTGTTAACTTAAGAACAATTCAACTACTTTACAGAGCAATCATCACATTGATCGTCACACAGATTTCACTGGTCATCACTCAAATATTCCCACATGCTTTACATAACATTCATCACAAAGATCATTACACTGATTTCACCGATCATTACACAGATATTCCTACACAACCTTTACATGTCAATCATCACAAATATCATCACACTGATTTCACCTATCATTACACATATATTCCTACACAAGCTTTACATGTCAATCATCACAAAGATCATCACACTGATATTCCTAAATATGCTACCATATCTTAAATTACAATTTAAGATAGTCATACTAGACCTTGCAATCTCAACAAATGATGTTCTATAATCACAACTCAATACAAAATTTCACTATTTTCAAATGATAATGAACTCAAAACATCCTATACTGCTCATATCACAACAAATGCACCGATACATATATACACATAGTCATCCACTCAGGATGCCACTAATACCAACTATAGTCACAATTAAACAATTAACTCCATGATAATATGGTAAGTTGCTCGTAAATATACATTGTGAGATTTACTCACACCTGAATCATGCTACGTCTTCACACGTTAATCAAGACAAGCACAAATCACCACAATCCGCTCAACACAATTCTGTCAAGTACCTAAACACACATGGTCTAAATTCAGTGCATGAATCAGAAAGTGATTAAAGTTCGAATCCCCCATTTGAATTAAAATCCGAAAGTAACGCCAATCGAGGCAAAATCTCATCCAAGACCACCCAAAGTCTCAGGAATGCTCCTACGATTGATATGTCAAAACTACAAGTAAATTGAATGGTCGGATCTTCACAGATTGAAAACTGAGATAATCGAAACCGCAAAAAAACCTAACCTGATCAAATGATCACCAACATTTACAAATCATACATCAAAATGCTCGTATTGACGAGTAGATGATAAATGAAGTAAGAAACTGCCCCTGACATGGCCGGACATGCCACCATGCACTACCATAGATGGCTGCACCTGCACCGCAGCACAAACTCAAAACCACCTTAATTCAACCATCCAAAATGGAGCTAACACCAAGTGGAGCAACTTTAATACCTGGGGTTCAAGCCAACTCAGCTTAGATTATCATCGCAAGCCCAAGAATTTCTGTTCACCTTGAGTTGCAATTCTACAACGAGAATCGATCAAAGTCACCACCAAGGATTGATAGAGGAGGCTTCCATGAGCACAACAAGATCGACTTCACCTCCAGCCATCACCAAAATAGAGAAAACCGATTGCGTCTGTCACGATAGATCTTCACCGCCTTGCTGCACCATCGTGGGTGAGAATTCGCCACTAGAGACCACCGTAGGGAGGACCAAAACAAAGAAAGGAAGAGATCTGGGTAGGTTTCGTGGTCTGCCATCACCGGAAAAATCGGGTCTTCCATTCAAGTCTATGTCAATGTCTGGTCATCAGGAAAATTGAGAGAGTTCAGTTTTTGGAAAATTCTAGGATTCGACAAAAATGGCAACTTTTGTTTTCGCGCAAACCAATCCAGAAATTTTCCTATTTATACCAAAATTTCCGAAAAGGGAAATAACTTCTATTGACCATAACTCTCGCGTACGAAGTCCAATTTACGCATACCACATATCCACGAACTCGTATCGACGTGCTTTACGACTTTTGTGAAGGATTTTTTTTAGAGAAACTCAATGAATAAAAAGTCAACTCCTTGACCCCTTGAAAATAAAATAATTCAAGTAATTATTCGTCCGAAACACTTCCACTCCATTCACAAACCACGAAATCATCCCACAATTACTAATTAAGTATCAAAAAATCCTTGAAAAATAATAACAAATTTTTGGCACATCATAAACGTTCTTTCTCTTCTCACACGCATGAGTACAGTTTCACATGTAAATCAAAAGTTGAAATGTGACAGTTGTATAATCAAAACTTGAAGGTGGATTAGCCTCCTGGGGTTTTCTACAGTACTTGGATGTTTACCATACACTCAATTACATCTAATTGAACAAAAATTACAGTTTGGTTGAACCAAATTTACAAAATTGGCAACAAAGTTATCATATTTGTTTTACACATTTACATATAATTGAACAAAGTTACTACATCGACAACAATTTGTTCATAAATTTGTAAAAATATCATAGGTGGAGTAATTACCTCTAATAGAACTAAAATTACCAAAAACAATAACTCTATTTACCACAATGACAACAAAATTGTTGTTAAATTTATAAATAAGTGTATGGTAAACATCCAGGTACTGTAGAATTTCCCTAGCCTCCTTCCTCCTTATCTAATATCCTTCTATATGATGTTATTCCTGCACCTTCTTAGTTCTTTTCAGCTTTGTTTTGTTGAGCAGTGTTTTCAGCTCTCTTTTCAGCTTTGTTTTGTTTCTATCTCTAACCCTTCTGCTTCTTTCCTCACCCAACAAGCTAGTATGATAAAACATAGTGTCATTTAACCATTAATGAAATGCTTTCGCTCTGGCGAGGAGCAGAAGGTTCACGAAGAAAAACGTACAGGTTGCTTTATCTTTAAATCCTTTAATAATCAAAATCTAGAAATTTTAAGTTACAACTGTTTAACCTAATTGAGGAGCTCTATCTTTAAACCTAGGGATTGAAGCGCCCATGGTATTCACATTTAAAGATTTGGCAGTAGCATCGCATAACTTCAACTGACAATTGTTGGCCAGAGAAGGGGGAAATGGAAAAGTGTCACGCCCTGAATTTTAGAATAGAAATTCAAAATCCGAAACATGAATTACTACAACTTAAAATAATCATCCTGAAAATTCATTTTTCCTTAACAACCTCACCACACAATTTAATTTTAAAAACCGAATTTAGTCTCGGTTAATTATTACAACTGTCACGCCCCGAATTTTAGAATAACAATTCAAAATCCGAAACATGAAAATACTACAAACTCAAAAATAATCAACCTGAAAATTTTTCTTTTCTTAACATACTCACCACACGAAATAAAATCAAACCGAATATAGTCTCGGTTAATTATTACAACTCAAATCCAAAATGTAATGTAAAGCTCTAAATGAGCATACACACACCTCACAACTAAATAAATAACAAAACTGCTGTAACACCTAAGCAGCTCGGTCACCTCCCTGGTTATCCTGACCTGCAGGAATATCCGCTACACCATTGAATAGTGTACCGGGATTGCAACAACACAAAACCCGGTAAGCTTATGAAAGCTCGTATGAGTAAAAGAAGGAACTGTTACTTAATTTAATCTCATTTATTTCCACACACAGTAACACTCATTTATTTCCACATATGAAATTAATAAACAATCTCAATCAACACCAATTCAATATATCATGACAACCCCACTCACAACTTTTCCCACAACTCTCATCATCGTATTTATAAAATACGGTACTTGACAGACTAGAGCTCTAACTGAATCGTAACCCGTCACCTGGCCTAGGTTATGGCATCCGACATATTTATCAATTATTGTATTTCATCAATATGTATACCTATATACATATTTAGAACGTCCAATAATTCCACATACTCAACCAATCGTATCCCATCATCCACACTAGGATTAGAGCGTCCGATTACCCACACCAGTCATTACGTCGACCCTAAACCCATAAATGAACACAACATATAATATCACATACTGAAATCAACCCAACCAAGATACATCATATTATTATGGAATTACACAATTGTAATAAAATCAACTCATCAATTCTACTCAATCATATCATTAATCAAACAATCCACTCATCAATATATATTTTCCACGTAAATATATATATACGTAATCATCCACTCAGGAATGACCACTAATACCATCTATAATTCACACAAGAAAATTATGAAATTCATTTGTATAGTTAAAATTCATTTTACTTACCTATGGACCGTGGTGATTCAAGTCCATGAAATTTTAAAACAAATATTTAATCCACAAATATTTTTCACACAATTATCAACATAAATAAATTAAAATGCTCGGTTCGTAATATGAACCACGTGAGTTTTACTCACCTCGAAACTCCCGCTGCGTCTTCAATATAATTATAAATTATAATTTATAATTAACGCCGAATAGCCCACTCAATTAAAATCCGTCAATCACCGAATCAAATGTGATTCGAATTTAGCCAACAATTTCAACACATAATTTAACTACTAATTAACGGCCAGATTCTAATTTACATTAAAATCCGACGAGCGGTTTCTCACGAATCGCTCCCCTAATTACCGTTTTTCACATATACGAAGATCCAACGGTCGGATCTTCTCCCATGACCACACAAAGCCTCTGGGACAGTCATATGATCATCATAACAAATTTACAAGTTCATCCAACGGTCATAATTTCACAGATCAAAAATCTAACGACCGAAATCGATCGAAATCACAAAATTCATAACTAATTCATACGATATCCGAAAAATGCGTATAATACGCCAAAATGATCGTATCGAAACATAGAATCATAAAATGGATAGAAACTAAATTTTAGACCTCCGGAGGTGGCCGGAAAAGGCCGCCGGAGTTAGGGACTGAGCCGCCACCGACCACCACCAATGGTGTCGGGGCCAAGCTTGTCCCCTTCGTTTCATCATTCTGAGAAACTTTCATAACTAGCACAAGACCTAAAAATGACGGGAAGGCATCGAAATTACCGATTTACAGTCGGCGGCCGGAAAAAATGCAGAAACCGGTGAGCTTGAAAACCGACGTGAAAACTGCAACCTCAGGCCCCGATCCCTTCTGGAAACTTGTTAAGAACTTCCTTGCGAACTCAACAAGCCAAGAATCACAAGAAACGATCGTGTATAGCTCGAGATATCTTGATCGAAAGTTTCGGTATTTCGATCCGTTCGGGTCAAGCTCCGACGAAAGTGAAAACGTTCGACCCAGTTCCGGTCCTTCTTGGTGCTTGTAGAGGAAGTTGAGGCGAGCTCAATGAGACAAGAATCAAGTGAAATGGTGGAGTGTAGCTCGAGATATTGAGATCGAACCGAAATCGGTGGTTTTCGGTTCGGGCCGTGCCGCCGCCGCCACAGGCCTCGCCGCCTTGTGAAACTGCCTCCGGAGCTAGAGCAGCTCGAGACGAACGCCTGGGACTTGGTTTGAGGTCGAGAGGTGGTCTGTGGAGGGAGAACAATTAAGGAGAAAATTTCCTCCCCGTTTCGGTCGAGTGCGTCTGTGAGAGAGAGAGAGAAAAACCAGTTTTTTTCCAGAACAGGAAGAAGAAGAAAGAAGAAGAAAAAGAAAAAAAAGAGGAACCGGTAGGGAAAAATTTAGGGTTTCCAAAAATTTTTTCTATATATACATGTTTCGGAAAACTTCGAAATTCGATAACTAATTCAGAAAAAATCCGATCTTCGTGTTCTGCACGTGTACGGACTCGTATCGACGAGCTCTACAACTATCATGAAGGAAGTTTCTCCAAATTTCGTACGTAGAAAAAGTCGATTTCTCAAACCGAGTATTTCGAGCTTTTCGTTAAAATAACGTTTCGAAACTTCGATAATTGTAAAAATGAATGATTATCGAACATATATCGTGAAATCGCATAATAATCATTCGATACAATCACTCGAATTTAAAAATGGAAATTGCGGGTATTACAACAACTCACTTACAAAATAAATTGTAAAGCTCTAAATGAGCATACAAACCTCACAACTCAAATGAAATGAAATAAATGCTGCAACACCTAAACAGCACGGTCACCTCCCTGGTTATCCTGACCTGCAGGAATATCCACTACACCATTTGAATAGTATATCAGGATTGCAACAACACAAAACCCGGTAATCTTTTGAAAGCTCGTATGAGTAAAAAGAAAGAACGGTTGTTTAATTAAATCATATTTATTTTCACCCAAGTCAACACTCAACAATTTCCACGTCCACAAGAAACCAACAATCTCAACAATCACCAAATCACCAATCAATACAAAACCCTAATTCACATCTTTCTTCTCAAAACCCCGACATCGTATTTATACAAATACGGTATATGACAGACTAGAGCTCTAACTGAATCGTAGCCCGTTACCTGGCCTAGGTTATGACATCCGACATATTTATCTTTATCGTATTTCATCAATATGTATACTTATATATAAGTATACATATTTAGAACGTCCGATAATTGTACATACTCAACCAATCGTATCTCATCATCCACCTAGGATTAGAGCGTGCGATTCCCCCATACCCGTCACTACGTTGACCCTAAATCTATAATAAGTACAACAATATGTTTCCACACAATGAAATCAACTCATCCAACTTACATAATATTATTATGAAATTTAAGCATTTGAAATATAATCCAAATCATCATTCAATAACACACCAATCAATATATATATTCCACGTAAATATATATACGTAATCATCCACTCAGGAATGACCACTAATATCATCTATAGTTCACACAAGAAAATCGTGAAATTTAATTGTATAATTAAAATTCATTTTACTTACCTAAGGATCGTAGTTGATCAAGTCCATATGATTTTAAAAACAAATATTTAATCCATAAATATTTCTCACACAATTACAAAAATAAATAATTTAAAGAACTCGGTTCGTAATATGAACCACGTGAGTTTTACTCACCTCTAAACTCCCGCTGCGTCTTCACTTAAATACAAATCACAATGATCCAAATGCTCGTCAACTCAAGCCCTCAAGTACCTAATCAAGTATGGTCTTTACTTAGCAAACGAAGCACGAAATAAACTTAAATGATGATCCAACGGTCGGATTTTAAAATAAAGACGATCCAACGGTCGGATTCAAAAATAAAGACGATCCAACGGTCGGATTCAAAAATAAAGACGATCCAACGGTCGAATCGAATTTAAACAATGATCCAATGGTTAGATCCTCACGGATCGCCCTTGGAAACATCCTATCAAAACTATACGAAAATCCGACGGACGGATCTTCACGAATCGCCTCCCAAATCACTCTTTTATAATTATACGAAGTTCCATTCGTCGGATCTTCGCCCGTGACCACACAAAGTCATCGAGACAATCATATGAACATCATATTAAAAGTTGAAGTAAAACCGATGGTCTGATCTCTGTAAATCCTACACCGAAGGTAAACTGTAAAACCGTAAATAGTAACGTCAAAACTTAAATTAACTATTTATCAACTTTTTCAAACATAACCATGTTATATATCAAAACGCTAGTATGGATGCATAGATCATCATCCAGATAATATAAACTTAAAATTTGGTCCGACGCGCCGCCACAAGCGACGGTCAGACTGTCAACGCGGGTCAACCACCTCAGATGCAAAAGTCGTCAACTACAAACTTCTTCGAAATGAATTGTGAACAACTTTAATACATGACTTTTTCCGAGATAAGGTCTAGATTGTCCTAGATCTGTCTTTGAAGTTGGATTCATCTCGGCCCTCTGATCAGTTTCCAGATTGAATCAGGGACGTCGAAACCTTCAACTCTTGATCTACCACTTTACACTCAAAATCGTGATGCAAGCCATATATGGGGATGATCAGGAGGAAGAGCATGTCACGAAAATGGGGTTGATCGGCCCGTGCAGGCCGGAAAAGTGAATTTCCGGCCGGGTCTGGTTGGAGCTTCGGAAAGGGGCTTCGATCCAGAGTTAGAGGCAACGGCTGAAGAAGCTGAGGGAGGGGAGCGGCTGGGCGAGGAGAGGTGAAGCCGGAGAGCGTCGGGTCTGGTGGTGGCGTGGCCAAGATGGGTGGTTTCCACCCGGGTCGGGTCGAAGAATTGCTGCTCGCGTGAGAGAGAGAGAGCCGAAGGGGGAAGAACTGAAATGCAAAAATTGACTTTTTTTCATCCTTAATGAAAAATATGATTTTTCATACTATTTATAGAAAAATTCTAATTTTTAGAAATTCATAACTTATTCATACGAACTCCAAATATTACGTTCCACATATGCACGAACTCGTATCGACGAGCTCTACAACTTCCATGAAGGAAGTTTTCCCAAATTTTAAACGTATAAAAAGTCAATTTTCACGAACCCCTAAATAACGTTCGTTTTTGAAAATAAAAACATTCGTAACTAACTTCCTCAAACCACGACATTCCAATTAATTCCAAATATCATAATTTAATTAATATAACAATTATTGAATTACATAAATTTATTATATGAAAATTTGGGTCTTCACAAAAAGTCTACAAGGGGTATCTAGATATTGGTCAGATAAATCTACTATTTTACTAATTGATTTTAACTATGTTGAAATCATGAAATGTTACCTCATGTAAATTCTTATTAACTTTAGTTTTTGAGTATGGGGAACGAGGAACATGACAGTAGTACGTTTATATGTTTCCAGAGAAGAAGAAGGAAAAAAGCCCATGGTCTCCTCCATTGCCCCTCCATTGAGAGCTAGAGGCAACGGTTGAGGAAGCTGAGGGCGGGGAGAGGTTGGGCGAGGAGAGGTGAAGCCGGAGAGCGTCGGGTCCAATGGCGGCATGGCCGGGATGGGTGGTTTCCACCCGGGTCGGGTCAAAGGACTGCTGCTCGCGCGAGAGAGAGAGAGAGCGGAAGGGGGAAGAACTGAAATGCAAAAATTGACTTTTTCGTCCTTAATGAAAAATCTGATTTTTCATACTATTTATTAAAAAATTTCAATTTTTAGAAATTCATAACTTATTCATACGAACTCCAAATATTACGTTCTACATATGCACGAACTCGTATCGACGAGCTCTACAACTTCCATGAAGGATGTTTTACCAAATTTTAAACGTATAAAAAGTCAATTTTCACGACCCCCTAAATAACGTTCGTTTTCGAAAATAAAAACATTCGTAACTAACTTTCTCGAACCACGACATTCCAATTAATCCCAAATATCATAATTCAATTAATATAACAATTATTGAATTACATAAATTTATTATAAGAAAATTTGGGTCTTCACAAAAAGTCTACAAGGGGTATCTAGATATTGGTTAGATAAATCTACTATTTTTCTAATTGATTTTAACTATGTTGAAATCATGAAACGTTACCTCATGTAAATTCTTATTAACTTTAGTTTTTGAGTATGGGGAACGAGGAACATGACAGTAGTACGTTTATATGTTTCCAGAGAAGAGGAAGGAAAAAAGCCCATGGTCTCCTCCATTGCCCCTCAATCCAGAGCTAGAGGCACGGCTGAGGAAGCTGAGGGCGGGGAGCTGCTGGGCGAGGAGAGGTGAAGCCGAAGAGCGCCGGGTCCGGTGGCGGCGTGACTGGGATGGGTGGTCTCCACCCGGGTCGGGTCGAAGGACTGCTGCTAGCGCGAGAGAGAGAGAGAGAGAGAGAGAGAGAGAGAGAGAGAGAGAGAGAGAGAGAGAGAGCGGAAAGGGGAAGAACTGAAATGCAAAAATTGACTTTTTCGTCCTTAATGAAAAATCTGATTTTTCATACTATTTATTAAAAAATTTCAATTTTTAGAAATTCATAACTTATTCATACGAACTCCAAATATTACGTTCTACATATGCACGAACTCGTATCGACGAGCTCTACAACTTCCATGAAGGAAGTTTTACCAAATTTTAAACGTATAAAAAGTCAATTTTCACGACCCCCTAAATAACGTTCGTTTTCAAAAATAAAAACATTCGTAACTTACTTTCTCGAACCACGACATTTCAATTAATCCCAAATATCATAATTCAATTAATATAACAATTATTGAATTACATAAATTTATTATAAGAAAATTTGGGTCTTCACAAAAAGTCTACAAGGGGTATCAAGATATTGGTCAGATAAATCTACTATTTTTCTAATTGATTTTAACTATGTTGAAATCATGAAACGTTACCTCATGTAAATTCTTATTAACTTTAGTTTTTGGGTATGGGGAACGAGGAACATGACAGTAGTACGTTTATATGTTTCCGGAGAAGAAGGAAAAAAGCCCATGGTCTCCTCCATTGCCCCTCAATCCAAAGCTAGAGGCACGGCTGAGGAAGCTGAGGGCGGGGAGCGGCTGGGCGAGGAGAGGTGAAGCCGAAGAGCGCCGGGTCCGGTGGAGGCGTGACCGGGATGGGTGGTCTCCACCCGGGTCGGGTCAAAGGACTGCTGCTCGCGAGAGAGAGAGAGAGAGAGAGAGAGAGAGAGAGAGAGAGAGAGAGAGAGAGAGAGAGAGAGAGCGGAAGGGGGAAGAACTGAAATGCAAAAATTGACTTTTTCGTCCTTAATGAAAAATCTGATTTTTCATACTATTTATTAAAAAATTTCAATTTTTAGAAATTTATAACTTATTCATACGAACTCCAAATATTACGTTCTACATATGCACGAACTCATATCGACGAGCTCTACACCTTCCATGAAGGACGTTTTCGCAAATTTTAAACGTATAAAAAGTTAATTTTCACGACCTCCTAAATAACGTTCGTTTTCGAAAATAAAAACATTCGTAACTAACTTTCTCAAACCACGACATTCCAATTAATCCCAAATATCATAATTCAATTAATATAATAATTATTGAATTACATAAATTTATTATATGAAAATTTGGGTCTTCACAAAAAGTCTACAAGGGGTATCTAGATATTGGTCAGATAAATCTACTATTTTTCTAATTGATTTTAACTATGTTGAAATCATGAAACGTTATCTCATGTAAATTCTTATTAACTTTAGTTTTTGAGTATGGGGAACGAGGAACATGACAGTAGTACATTTATATGTTTCCAGAGAAGAAGAAGGAAAAAAGCCCATGGTCTCCTCCATTGCCCCTCGCTCCAGAGCTAGAGGCAACGGCTGAGGAAGCTGAGGGCGGGGAGCAGCTGGGCGAGGAGAGGTGAAGCCGAAGAGCGCCGGGTCCGGTGGCGGCGTGGCCGGGATGGGTGGTTTCCACCCGGGTCGGGTCGAAGGACTGCTGCTCGCGAGAGAGAGAGAGAGAGAGAGAGAGAGAGAGAGAGAGAGAGAGAGAGAGAGAGAGAGAGAGAGAGAGAGAGAGGGGGAAGAACTGAAATGCAAAAATTGACTTTTTTCGTCCTTAATGAAAAATCTGATTTTTCATACTATTTATTAAAAAATTTCAATTTTTAGAAATTCATAACTTATTCATACGAACTCCAAATATTACGTTCCACATATGCACGAACTCGTATCGACGAGCTCTACAACTTCCATGAAGAAAGTTTTCCCAAATTTTAAATGTATACAAAGTCAATTTTCACGATCCCCTAAATAACGTTCGTTTTCAAAAATAAAAACATTCGTAACTAACTTTCTCAAACCACGACATTCCAATTAATCTCAAATATCATAATTCAATTAATATAACAATTATTGAATTACATAAATTTATTATATGAAAATTTGGGTCTTTACAAAAAGTCTACAAGGGGTATCTAGATATTGGTTAGATAAATCTACTATTTTACTAATTGATTTTAACTATGTTGAAATCATGAAATGTTACCTCATGTAAATTCTTATTAACTTTAGTTTTTGAGTATGGGGAATGAGGAACATGACAGTAGTACGTTTATATGTTTCCAGAGAAGAAGGAAAAAAGCCCATGGTCTCCTCCATTCCCCCCACCCCCCCTCTCTTTATATTTTCAACAGGTGATCTCCTTTCTTTTTTTAACCGATTGTATAGGAAAAACAAAACCTAGAAATAAAAATTGGTCCATCAAAAATGGAAGAAGAAGAAGAAGAAGAAGAAGATAGATAATTCAGTTCGATTAGAATGATGTTGATATAGAATTTGCAACTGATTCAGGGACAAAATAGCTTCGTTTTCTCCGTACTTGATTACTGTTATGTGTCTTTACTCAAATGACTATTTAATACAATCTGTCATGCTTGGCATCATTTAATAAAATCTAGGTTTCATGCAAAGAATAAAAATACAAAGAGAAAGACGGTTTCCTTGTCGTTTACATCTACTAAGGAAAAAGTACTCTTTAGGCTTTCCATTAATCAATAAAGAGAAAGAAACAGAAAAGATGCATTCCAAAATATGCTTTATTCAATGATCATCAAAACCAAAGCTTCCTTGGCAAGCTTTGATGTAGTGCCAATCTAGATATTCCTAAGCTTTTCAAGGCCAAGTTTTATGGCCATAGCGCCAATCTTCCTTTCTTCTTTTGAAAATCATAGAGAATTTCTGTAATACCCGCAATTTTCATTTTACATTCGAGCAATTGTGTTGAACGACTATTATGCGATTTCATGAATATTATTCGATAATAATTCACTTTTAGAATTATCGAAGTTTCGAAACGATTATTTTTAACGAAAAGCTCGAAATGCTCGGTTTGAGAAATCGACTTTTTCTACGTACAAAATTTGGAGAAACTTCCTTTATGAAAGTTGTAGAGCTCATCGATACGAGTCCATAAACGTACGGAACACAAAGATCGGATTTTTTCTGAATTAGTTATCGAATTTAGAAGATTTTCTGAAACTTGTATATATAGGAAAAAAAACCCTAGAAATTTTTGAAAACCCTATTTTTTTTCACCGGCCTCCCTTCCTTTTTTGGAAAGAAGACTGTTCATTCTCTCTCTCACTCTCGCGTCCTTCTCTCTCGGCCGAAAGCCAAAACAGAGCACTGATTGGTACTTTTCCGGCCGCCGACTATAATTGGTACTTTTCGATCCCTTCCCGTCATTTTTTGGTCTTGTGCTAGTTATGAAAGTTGCTCAGAATGATGAAACGAAGGGGACAAGCTCAGCCCCGACACCATTGGTGGTGGTCAGTGGCGGCTCTGTCCCTAACTCCAGCGGCCCTTTCCGGCCACCTCCGGAGGTCTAAAATTTGGTTTCTGTCCATTTATGATTCTATGTTTCAATACGATCATTTCAGCGTATTATACGCATTTTTCGGATATCGTATGAATTAATTATGAATTTTGTGATTTCGATCGATTTCGATCGTTAGATTTTTGATATGTGAAATTAGGACCGTCTGATGAACTTATAATTTTGATATGATGATCATATGACTATCCCAGAGGCTTTGTGTGGTCATGGGCGAAGATCCGACCGTTGGATCTTCGTATATGTGCAAAACGGTAATTAGGGGAGCGATTCATGAGAATCCGCTCGTCGGATTTTATTGTCAATTAGAATCCGGCCGTTAAATGGTAGTTCAATTATGTTTTGGAATTATTTGCTAAATTCGAATCACATTTGATTAGGTGATTGACGGATTGTATTTGAGTGGGCTATTCCGGCGTTAATTATATTTGTATTGAAGACGCAGCGGGAGTATCGAGGTGAGTAAAACTCATGTGATTCATATTATGAACCGAGCGTTTTAAATTTAATTATTTTTGGTAATTGTGTGAAAAATATTTGCGGATTAAATATTTATTTTAAAATTTCATGGACTTAATCACCACGGTCCATAGGTAAGTAAAATGAATTTTTAATTATACAAATGAATTTCATGATTTTTTTGTGTGAACTATAGATAGTATTAGTGGTCATTCCTGAGTGGATGATTATGTATATATATATATTTACGTGGAAAATATATATTGATGAGTGGATTGTTAAGTGATGATATGATTGAGTTGAATTGATGAATTGCTTATATTTCAATTGTGTAATTCCATAAAAATATGGTGTATCTTGGTTGGGTTGGTTTCAGTATGTGATATTATATATTGTGCTCATTTATGGGTTTAGGGTCGACGTAGTGACCGGTGTGGGGTAATCGGACGCTCTAATCCTGGGTGGATGATGGGATACGATTGGTTGAATATGTGGAATTATCGGACGTTCTAAATATGTATATAGGTATATATATTGATGAAATACGATAATGATAAATATGTCAGATGCCATAACCTAGGTCAGGTGACGGGCTACGATTCAGTTAGAGCTCTAGTCTGTCAAGTACCGTATTTTTATAAATACGATGTCGAGGGTTGTGAAGAAAGATGTGAGTTTGGGTTTGTCTTGATATATTGAATTGGTGTTTGATTGAGATTGTTAGTACTTGCGGATGTGGAAATTGTTGGGTGTTGTTGTGTGTGGGAATAACTATGAATTAAATTAAACAATAGTTCTTTCCTTTTACTCATACGAGCTTTCATAAGCTTACAGAGTTTTGTGTTGTTGCAATCCCGGTACACTATTCAAATGGTGTAGCGGATATCCCTGCAGGTCAGGATAACCAGGGAGGTGACCGAGCTGTGTAGGTGTTACATCAGTTTTTGTTATTTCATTTAGTTGTGAGGTGTGTATGCTCATTTGAGCTTTACAGTTTATTTTGGATTTGAGTTGTAATAATTTACAGAGACTGAATTCAGTTTGATTTTATTTCGTGTGGTGAGGATGTTTAGAAAAGAAATTTTCAGGATGATTATTTGAGTTTGTAGTATTTTTCATGTTTCCGGATTATGAATTTTTATTCTAAAATTCGGGACGTGAAAATTTCATGAATTATTAAAACATTAAAAACAGTTCTAGTTTTATCAACTTTAATAACAGCTAAAGAAATGCCGTGTTTGAAAAAATCATTCACAATTTTGAATATATTTCCTTGTGCCAAGTTCCAAATTTTTTTGAAAGAAAATTGCATGAAGGTATATATATATATGTATTTACCAAAACCAAATTTTTTATGTTTTTTAGTTTCGGTAATCAAGAGTTCGATAAGTACAAAACTAAATAGTAACCCTAGACTAAGGGGGGTGTATTCAATCTAGATTTTAAATGATTCTGATTGATTTTTTATAATCCAAGGATTTTTATGGATTCTACAGAATCCACAGATTGTTTTAATTCCACACGGATTTTAAACAGATTTTAATGTATTGTATTAGCAAGATTTGTTTGGATTTCATAAGTGCATGGATTGTCCTTATAACAATAATTGAATAAAGAACATAATAGAATAGTATAAGTTTTTGGACAAACATTATACAATATTATTATAACTTGAAAAAAACATTCCATAAACAATAAATTATGTATGTCAAAATAGATTAGCAAAAATGTAAAGACAACTAAAGGAACACATTATGAAAAATGCAAAGGAAATTAAAAATGTACATTAGAAAGTTGTATACTCATCCATTCCAACCTCATTATCATCATAACCTTCTTTGATCCCCATCATCCACATGTTCCTCATTATTCTCATTCTCATTGCCTTGAGTATCATTGTTATACTCATCCATTCCAACCTCATTATCATCATAACCTTCTTGATCCCCATCATCCACATGTTCCTCATTATTCTCATTCTCATTGCCTTGAGTATCATTGTTATTCTCTTGACTTCCATTATCATCATTTCGCGTTCTATCATGACACCCAAGTTTTGCAATAAGAACAGCAAGTATTCTTTCTTCCACTGTTTGCTTACTTAAGATGCCACTATTGTCAGGCCATCTCTTAACGGTGCGCGGCATCAACCATGAGTTCTAACAAGGTATCACTCTCTTCCTTGGTCCACTGCTCACAATTCCCTTTTTTTTACATCTTGTTGTCGATCAACCATGATGATAATACTCTATTATACATACACAGAAAAATTTTCATTAGCATTTATATATAATCTTTTGTTTTATCACACGTCAAAAATGATCATAAATGCGAACAAATCACAATAAGCAGACTGTCTTATTAAGGTAATTGTCATTTCCAATATCAAGTATGTACCATGATTACAAAGATTTACAATCTACATATGTTTAGTAAAATGCACAAATTGGATTACATATATATTTGTATGATCTATAAGGCCCCCGCCTATAAGGTTATTATTTAAATGTGAGCTAGATTACATATATATCTACATCAGTAACACTAGTAGTGACCAGATTGATCATAGCTAGCTTATTTAAATATACTAGTGGAGGGTGTGGACAAACTAATCCATTTTGTAAGGACAGACTATAGAAAGAATATTGTAAATATGATGCTATATGTACAATACATTTGATATAAATTAAAGGTTCTATGCTTCCTGGTTTGGTATTTTCGATGTTTGACAAATGAGATATTGTGGTGTGACTTCATTGTTTTTTGTTAATACCCAGAATGATTTTTGAGTTGATGATCGACCAAATAAGCATATGGATGGTCTCCAATTACTCAAGATTTCATAAAACAGCTTTTCATACAAAGCCATCATAATCATAACCAGACACATGAAAAACCAATAGGGATAATTATCTTATTACCTCTTTGCTTCAATGTCTTTCTTGAAATCGAAGTTCGGCTCACAGTCAAGAACCGAAGTAGAAACCTGCTCATTCCAAAGAAAAATAGTTAAGATCGACCTCAGCTCAACATTGTTTTTCACCCCAAAAACTCAAGAAACAAAATTTCTCCCAGAATGTTCTTGAATGCTAATGAATGCATTAGACTATATCATCACAGTCAAAAGAAATTATTTAGCTAGATACCTTATTATGGTAAGAGCTAGCTAGCATATAGCAGCAAATCTAAACAATGTAGCAGATTTGGATAAAAACAATAATATGTCATTGTGGTCGAAACAAATAACATGATTTGTTATTATAGAAACTAATTAAGACAGATAACTTCGCAACAGCAAGAAACATGAAACAATATTCTCTAGTTAAAAGACAGGACTACCAAAGTATCAGTACTCAACAACACAATTGTATTTTGATTTCTCGAGACAGAAATTCTGAATTCATTATTTAGTCTGAAAGATTTTGCAAGTGTTTGGGTGTTAAAAGATACGAAGCAAAGTTGTAATAGATACAATTCAGAGCTAATGAAGAACAAAAACTTGAAACCAAACAT
Organism: Rosa persica; assembly: GCA_025331145.1. Lineage (NCBI taxonomy): Eukaryota > Viridiplantae > Streptophyta > Magnoliopsida > Rosales > Rosaceae > Rosa > Rosa persica. The sequence goes on along the minus strand of WFKR01000007.1, from coordinate 32,081,158 downwards.
ATCAATTCGAACCTTCCAAATTATAGGTAGACATTAAAAAAAATGCTAAAGCTCAAAGTGTACAGTATACAAAACTTTAAATTACAAAGAAATCCACATAATTTAATTAGTTCTGCAACAAAACCCTCATAACTACTCTACCATTCATATACAATGATACAAGACTGATGATGTATATAACCTTGGAAATGAGAACAAGTGAAAAAAGAGAGAAACATTGGCTTTTAACATCTTAGGAAAAGAGGAAAACATATGCCCCAAAAGTTGCAATAAATCATATGTCAAAAGTCATTTTCATAATCAATCTCCCTAAACTGCATGCAGAACAATGAAGTCACAGGGATCGTACCAAAACCAAGGCCATATCAAATTTGAACATGAGAAAATCTGATGCATTAACCAGACCAAAACAACACAAACCATGCGACTAGAGAGGAAAGATAGAAAAGTACTGCTATTTCATGCGTAGAAATCACAAAGTACACAAGGATTTCAGCCAAAAAAGAAAAAGCCCCAAAAGAAGCCATGTATTATTTCGACTATCAATAGCAAACCAAATATGCAAAATCCAGCACATTCACATAAACGTATCAAAAATAGCCAAAATCATTGCAATCAACACTAGCCTGTGTATCAAAAATACCTTTTCAGCAAGTGATAATTTCCCCCAAGTTCACAGGTTGAGATCAGCTCGATGTCAGTTCGTCTTCTCTCTTTTGTCAGTTTGTTTTCTGTCTTTGATGACTTTTCATCTTCAGAGTGAGAGAAAAAAATGAAAGACGTCAAAATATCACGTCTAGAGTGTGGATTTCTAATAGGGTTTGGTATTTATATCACACACCCTAGAATCCTACAAAATCAAACATCTAATAAAATCTTTCAAAATCATTGGGCTTTTGAATACCACTAGATTTGGAAGGACTTTTTAAAATCTTGATTGAATACCACAAATTTTAAAGGAGTTATAAAAATCCCGATTGAATACCACCAGATTTTAAAGGATTCTTAAAATACCAAAAAAATCTTATAGACTCCTAATTGAATACACCCCCTTAAATACATCTTCCATCTCATAAATATATGACCATATAATTTATATATACATATTTGTGTTAAAAACTCAAAATGCTAGCTATATATATGTAAATTCAGTACATGGGCTAAATTCAATTTATTACCTCATAATTTACACCTAAAATCAGTTAAGCCCCTATAGTTTTAATTTCATCAATAAAACCCATGTACTCACCAATTTAGCAATAGTTTAACTTGTAAGTTGCTGATGTGCTTTAGATGAGACCCTAGTTAGTAAAATTTGGGATGAGAACTAAAAGTCAAAAATACGTTCGTGAATAATTAGGTAAGTTTTAGTTAAAAATACTTTGAAAAATTTGGCCATAAAATACGGAAACGGCAAATTATAAAATTCGACACATACGTGTATAAAACTAAATGTAATGAAAAATACGGACAGAAAAATATGATTGATATTTGTCATTTCTAGTACTTATATGTAGTTCTATTGTAATACCCGGAAATTCGTTATTAATTTCTTGGACTTTCCTGAAATTAATAAAGTATTTGTTAGTAGGATTTCGTGGTTTGAGGGTGGAACGAAAGTGTTTCAGATGAATAATTACTCGAAACGTTTTAGTCTTGAGGAGACAAAGAGTGGACTTTTTATTTGTTGAATTTCTCCAAAAACTTCCTTCACGAAAGTCATAGATGCTGATAAGAGTTCGTGAATATGTGGAATGTAAAAATTGGAGTTCCTATGAGGAAGTTATGACCATCAGAAAAAATTTCCATCTTTGGATAAATATAAAAATTTGGGAAAAATATCAAAAAACCCTAAATTTTGAAGATTGGAAATCCGGATCCAATTTCTCTCTCCCTATCCGCCTCTCACCCAATTTCTTCTTCCAGCCGTATCTTCACCATCCGGTCGTCAATCCAGACGTCATCGGTCCCATTCGACCGCCTCTTCATCCTCTTCAAGTCTGTGATGGTGGAGCACGGCGATTCGCCACTTGGAAGTCGCAACACTGTGGCGAAGATTTTTTTCGATCGGTTGTGATTTCTCCATTTTCTAACCACCACAAGCCTAGCCACTGGTCATTTCTTGAAGCCTAGGAGACGCTAATCATTCCCTCTAAGTGGCTTGAACCAATTCATAGCAAGGAGGAAGAATCGATAAACAAATCCAAATCGGGTTTTCTCCGCACAACGAGGTAAATTCCTGCGAATCCTTTCATTTTCAGACTTCAGTGTAGTTGCGAGCATTTTGGCATAGGTTTCATGACCCAATTTGGCAGGTTGTCGACGGCGCGTTGACCTACACAAAATTAGTGCTCAATTTAAAACCATATCAACGTAGTAAGAATAAGCAGAGATCGTTCTCAACCAGCGATTAGGGCCTAATTAATTCTTGAAAAATAAACGTTAGACAAAAAAAAACTTTATATTATACACAATATTCAATTATTTACCAAAAATACAAGTAAGGGGATTTAGAATTTTTATTTTCTAATTTAACAACTAATTATATATACATGTGTGACACATCAAAACCAGAATCAAGTAGAGAATAATGAATTGAACGAATTTAGATAGGATCAACTACTATTAACACGTTGGCAAGGTTTCAAACAACAAATCACGAATCAAAATATGTCAAAGCATAGAATCAGTCAAGAACAAAGACTAACGGATTCAAAGTTCTTTTTACTTCCCTTAGTTAAATTAACTAGATGAACACACCATAGTCAACCCTATTAATCTTGTAATTACTAGTGGTAGCTAATCACTAATAAAACCATTCTTAACGTCATAAACACATTGGAAGTTTGATCAATTCAAGCTAAGAACACAAGTTAGAACGCTAATCAAGATGCAAGACTCATTGTTAATTTATCTAAGTAATTATAGGTTTTCCACTTTAATTATTGAAGCCTAGAACACTAGTACCTTAATATAGATTCAATTACATGTTTATCAACCTAAGTATGCATCCAAAGATCAATTAACACATAAAAGATGGGATTGAAGCTCGAAATTAACAATAATGCAAGAACATATTCAAATTGCAATTTTTCAATTTGAAAACCTAAAACCTAAAACATACTTCATAGTATTCGAATTACATATCTAAAATCAATCTTTCATCAACACAAGAAATCGCATAACATAAATCCAAATAAAAAAATCGCAATTCATAGAAAAACCGAAATTGTTTACAATCCAAAAACTGAAAACAAAAGATGGTGTTCATGGGTACACTTTTTAATGTTAAGGATGCAAGAAGCTTCAAAAGGTGGTGAAATGGATGAAGATCACAGCAAGGATGCTTGAATGGAGAGGACGATTGCTCACGGCCTTGAACTTTGAATTTCTTGAAATTGCTGAAACTTGGAAGAGAAAGGGGAGTGTTTGTGGCTTTTGATTCACAATTTTGTGGTGTATAGAATGTGTTCACAAACCTCCTTTATATAGTGAATGACAAGGGCTAGGGTTCCCTTGAATTTCTTTTTTAATTGCATCACTCGGCCAATAAGAAAATTACATTAGAATTGGAGAGCAACTAATCTTGTATTTTGCCGAATTCCTCCATATATTGGACTATATTTCGGCATCCGTACATGTAGAATGGAATTAGGACTCCAAATTAATATTTATTCCTTTATTTTCTTCTCCAAAATTCCATAGAAATCCAAAACTATCCCAATTAGGATTTGCCAAAATTCCTTGAATATTTCTTTTATTTTTCACGGCAAAGCAATCCTAATGGGCCAAGAATTCCTCCAAGACGTCAAGAATGATTATAGAGACTCATAGGGAAGTCACATTCTTCGTCATTTCTGCACCTCATTTCTTCCTTACCTTCATTGTCGACTCAAAACTACCTAAAAACATAAAAGAAGTTAGAAATGATAATGTTAAGGAAATAACTAAGCAAAATGTAGAGAGAAATATACTAAAAATATAGCAAATATTAGTCTCAACAAATACCCCCACACTTAGTCTTTTTCTAGTCCCTTAGCAAAATCACACAAAACAAAACTAACTAAGACTCAACAAAACACTAAGACACAAAAAATAACAAAAATGACTAAGTATGGAAATCCTAAAATGAAAACACATAAACAAAATTCATGAAAATCAAAGACAAAAACAAAGACTCTAATGTTACAAAGTTAATGACTTTAATGCCCTTCAACATATTGTCTCAGAAATCTCATATTTACATGTCACCAAGAATAGCACTCAACCAAGAAAAATATCATATTTACATGTCACCAAGAATAGCACTCAACCAAGAATTTAATCATATATTTTTCGAGAGTTAAATAAAAGATATATATAACATATAAACATGTAGGACTTGGGAGCAACAATGGTAGAGTGGTTGGAGCTTAACATGTATATGCAAGTAATGATTCACCTCACAAAGGATATACATTCTTTCTTCTCTCAGATTTCAAGGTTATGGTCAAAAACTTCTTATTCACTCAAGTATATGTGAGAGATGATATACATATTTTTCGAAAAGCTCACACGTAAAGAAAGAAAAGTACATGTATCATTTTTTTTTCAAAAGATCTCATCAAGGATATCAATCAGCACAAATGAACCCAAGCCATAAGTTCAACAATTATAAACTCATCTCCACAGATCAAAGGCTATCCCATCTTAAGGATCAAATAGGTCTTATTAAAAGTTTGTAATGGGGCAAAGGTTTAGGGTTAAAGAAACGAAGGGTAAGGAAATCACAAAAGTGTCCTAAAAACAAAGTAGAGCTCTTGAAAAGTCTTCATGTAGTCACCAAGGCATCTTCAATGTTTTGTCTCCATAGAGGTCACAAAAAGGCCTAATTTCATCTTGCTAAGCCTCTGCTTCATTATAGACTTCAAATCCATAATGCAAAAATACTCCAAGGGCGATTCGTGAGGATCTGACCGTTGGATCATCGTTTAAATTCGATCCGACCGTTTGATCATCTTTATTTTAGAATCTGACCGTTGGATCATTTTTATTTTAGAATTCGACTGTTGGATCATCATTTAAGTTTATTTCGTGTTTCGTTTGCTAAGTAAAGACCGTACTTGATTAGATACTTGACGGTTTGAGTTGACGAGCGATTGGATTATTGTGGTTTTGGTTTATAGAAGACGCAGCTGGATAAGAGGTAATTAAATCTTACATGGTTCATTTACGAACCGAATTTCATTATTTTCTTATGTATTCAATAAATTATACGCAAATTATAGTTGGTATTAGTGGTCATTCCTGAGTGGATGATTACATATATATATATATATATATATATATATATATATATATATATATTTATGTGACTTATATATATATCTGGATGGTGTGCTATTGGATTTTTGGATTATTAGTTCGAGCACTTATTTTCTATAGAAATACAATATATCATGTAATTGTTGATTTTATTGTGAGAAAACATAAGTGAGTCGAAGCGTAACTTTTGAGTTAGATAGGACAACTTTTAAATGTTTTGATCTACGGATCGGTCACAAGTGGTGACTGAGGCAATATTATCGTAAGCGTGAACCTTGGCCAAGGTGACACATTACGATTCAGTTAGAGCTCTAGTCTGTCTGCCATAGTATGACATGAAAGCAGCGAGTTGAATTACTCGTGATCATGAATACAGTATGACATGAAAGCAGCGAGTTGAATTACTCATGATCTTGAATACAGTATGACATGAAAGCAGTGAGTTGAATTACTCGTGATCATGAATACACTTTTGAAAAGTGAAGTATAACATGAAAGCACCGAGTTGAATTACTCGTGATCATCAATACACTTTTGAAAATTGACATATGGCATGAAAGCAGTGAGTTGGTTGTTTTTTGTTTTTATTTTAGTTAGTTTTCGTGTCTTAGTGTTTTGTTGAGTCTTATGTCTTAGTTAGTTTAGTTTTTGTCTTTGTTTTGTGTGATTTTGCTAAGGGGCTAGCAAAAAACTAAGTGTGGGGATGTGATCGGGCTAATATTTTCTATGTTTTTGGTGCATTTCTCTCTACATTTGCTTAGTTATTTCCTTAACATTATCATTTCTAACTTAGTTTTGTGTTTTTAGGTAGAAATGAGTTTCAAATGCAAAAATGAGCTAAGTAGAGCTGGAAATGAAAGAAATGAGGCGCATAAATGACAAAGAAATAGAGAAATGAAGCTTTCCCAGTTCTATCAGGAAAAAGAATCCCAGTTGAAGTAGGAATCCTAATGTAACTAGGAGTGAGCTCAAAAAAATGATGTTCGGAAATGAAGAAATGATAGAGTCCCTGTTGGACTAGGAAACCTGTCACACTAGGAATCTTGATGCTGCTAGGAGACCTAGTGAGACTAGGAGATATTGTGTCTTGAAGATGACTCAAGATAGTTCAAGATTATTTTAGATTATTGAAGGAATTTCGGCAACATTAAAAGATGGATTTCGAATTGGCCCAAGTTAGGAGAGTTTGGCCCGAAGTTTGAACCATGTGACTTGCACATGAGGCTCTAGATCCTTCTTGACGTCTTGGAGGAGTCCTAACCGTAAAAGGATTGCTTTTTTCTGTGAGAATAACAAAGGAATAAAGAAGATTTCAGAAAAACCCTTTTGGGATATTCTTGGATTTTTATGGAAATTTTTGGAGAGAAAATAGAGGAATAAGAATTGAATTATGTCTCTACATATAAGGGAGGCCGAATTAGGGTTACATACAAGGAAGATTTCGACAACAAGAAAGATTACCTGCTCTCCAATTCTAATGCTATTTTCCTATTGGTCGAGTGATGCAATTAAAGAGAAATTGAAGGGAACCCTAGCCCTTTCCGGTCACTATATAAAGGATGTTTGTGAAGCTCTTCTACACACTATAAAATTTAGAATCAAAAGCCACAAACACTCCCATTTCTCTTCCAAAGTTTCGGCAACAATCCAAGAAATCAAAGATCAAGGCCGTGAAGCATCATCCTCTCCATCCAAGCACCCTTGACGTGATTCTCATCCATTCCACCACCTTATGAAGCTTCTTGCGTCCTTGAAGATCAAAAAGTATAACCATGAACACATTGAATTGTTTTCGGTTTTATATAAGGATTTTATTTCGGGTTTCTATGAAATTGCGATTTTATTTTCTGTTTTGGTTTCTTGATTTGCAATTTCTTGTGAGGTTGAAAGATTGAATTTAGTTATGTGATTTTCTAATACTATGAAGCATGTTTTAGGTTTTCTAATTGAAAATTGTGATTTCTATATGTATAAGCATGATTGTTAATTTCGAGCTTCAATCCCATCTTTTATGTGTTAATTGATCTTTGGATGCATACTTTGGTTGATGAACATGTAATTGAATCCATATTAAAGTGCTAGCATTCTAGACTTTGATCAGTAAGATGGAAAACCTATAATTACTTAGGTGAATTAACAATGAGTCTTGCATTCTTGATTAGCGTTCTAACTTGTGTTCTTGGCTTGAATTGATCAAACTTCCATGATTCTTAATGCGTTGAAAATGTTTTTGTTAGTGATTAGCTACCACTAGTAATTGCATGATTAATAGGGTTAACTATGGTGCATTTATCTAGTTAATTTAATTAAGGGAAGTAAAAAGAACTTTGTATGCATTCATCTTTGTTCTTGATTGATTCTATGCTTGAACATATTTTGATTCGTGATTTGATGTTTGAAACCTTGCCAATGTGTTAGTATTAGTTAATCCTCTCTATTTTCTTCCATCACTTAATTCTTCTTTATTCTGGTTTTGATGCGTCACATATGTATATAATTACTTAGTTGTTAAATTAGAAAATAAGTCCTATATCCCCTTTATTTGTGTAAATCGTAAATATTGTTTATAATATAAAGTTTTAATTTGTCTAACCTTTATTTTTCAGGATTTAATAGTCCCTAATCCCCGGTTGAGAACGATCCCTACTTATTTTTATTACATTAATAGGATTTTAAATTGAGCACTAATTTTGTGCAGGTTTTGTAACATAGAAAACAACTCACTCCTTGGTTTCTATCAAATTGTAACATAGAAAGCAACTCACTCCTTGGTTTCTATCAAATCGTTAATAAGGAAAACAACTTGCATCTTGTTACCTTAAAAACCATTAATAAGGAAAGCAACTGACACCTTGTTCCCTAAAAACACGTGACCTCATGAGTTAGATATAACCTTTCACCGTTACCCCATGAATCAAAAATGGCAGACAGACTAGAGCTCTAACTGGATTCGTAACCACTCGTCTGGGCAGAGATGTGATTACCTGATATTCTGCCTAAGTTCGCTCATGGACCTTTATTCCTCGAACTTCTCAGTACCTCAGAATAAAATATTAAAGAAGTCGCACAGGACTCAAAATAATACACAAATCTCAACGCTTTTCAAAACAATAGAAACCAACATTTCCACAATGATTTTTTTTCCAAAAAGCCATAAACCAAAACAATAGATGAGCATAATCATGCATATTGTTTTCATACACAAATCTCGATGCTATTCAAAACAATAGAAATCAAAATTTCTACAATCACTTGTTTTCCGAAAAGCCATAATACAAAACAATAAATAAGCATAATCATGCATATTGTTTTCATACACCCCCAGACCCACCAAAACATATATATTTCACGTAATATATATCTATGTAGTCATTCGCTCAGGAATGCCTACTAATATCAACTATAGTTCACAATGGAAAACTCAGGAAAATCATTGTTATACTTAAATTCATTTTCCTACCTGTGAATCGCAGTCCTATGAACCGTAGTAGATCAAGTTCATATTATTTCAAACAAATATCCTTTTCAAAACGATTCAAGATTTATAAATTAAATCCGAATAATAAATAAATATGTTCGTAAGTTAACCTTGTGAGATTACTCACCTCGAAATTCCCGTTGCGTCTTCACACCACTAGACTACTTACGGAACGCTCTCTGTCAAGCATCTAAGGAAGTACAGCCTGGATTCAATCAACGAATCACAATTAAATTAAGTTCGAATCCCCAAATCGAATTAAAATCTCAAAGTAACGCTAATTGGGGCGAAACCACTTCCGAGACCACCCAAAATCTCTGAAATACTTTTACGATCAATGTGACAAAACCACAAGTCGATCAGATAGTCGGATCCTCACAGATCGATAACCGAAACTATCGAAATCACAGAAACCCTAACATGCTCATACGATCTCCAAAAATTACGTATTGTATATCGAAATGCTCGTATTGACGAGTAGATCAAAATCAGGAATAGAAACTGTCCCTAAGGTGGCTGGAAACCACTGGAAAACACCACTACAGTGGCTGCGCCGCCGCCAATCCAAAGTCAAAATTTGGCAAAACTTCCAACACCAAAGTTCTTCATCTCAACTCCAATTTCAACTTTCAAAGTCCAATTATAAACCAATCGTTCGAAATTTACCTTGGAAGCCGACGGATCCGATGAACCCTAGCTTTGAATTCGATCCTGTGACGACCCAGATTTTCATACAATAAATTTATGTAATTCAATAATTGTTATATTAATTGAATTATGACATTTGGGATTATTTGATTGTCGTAGGTTGAGAAAATTGGTTTCGAATGATTCTATTTTCGAAAACGAACGTTATTTAGGGGGTCGTGAAAATCGACTTTTTATACTTTCAAAATTTGGGAAAGCTTCCTTCATGAAAATTGTAGAGCTCGTCGATACGAGTCCGTGCATATGTGGAACGTATTATTCGGAGCTCGTATGAATAAGTTATGAATATTTGAAAATTAGAATTTTTTTATAAATAGTGAAAAAAATTCTGAGTTTGTCATTAAGGACGAAAAACATTCCTTTTTGCACATCAGCCCCCCGTCTCTCTCTCTCGGCCTGGTCACATTGCTTGCAGACCCGCCGACCCGACCCGATTGGAAGTCGGCTTTCCCATCTGCTTCGCCGCCTCACGCCCAGTCGATCCCCGCCGTCGCCTCACCCAGACGCCGCTCCTAGGCTTGGATCGAAGCCGCTATACGAAGCCCAAACCCGACCCGGCCGGAAAACCATTTTTCCAGCGGTGCACGGGCCGATCAATCCCATTTTCGTGACGTGCTCTTCCTCCTGATCATCCCCATATGTGGCTTGCATCACGATTTTGAGTGTAGAGTGGTAGATCAAGAGTTGAAGATTTTGACGTCCCTGATTCGATCTGGAGACTAATCAGAGGGCCGAGATTAATCCAACTTCAAAACCCGATCTAGGACGATCTAGACCTCATCTCTGAAAAAGTCAGGTATTAAAGTTGTTCACAATTTCATTTTGAAGAAGTTTGTAGTTGACGACTTTTGCATCGGACATAGTTGACCGACGTTGACCGCCGTCTGACCGCCGCGTGTGGCGGTCCGTCAGATCAATTTTTGAGTTTATATTATCTGGACAACGATCTATGCATCCATACGAGCGTTTTGATATATAACTTGGTCATGTTAGAAAAAGTTGATAAATAGTCAATTTCTGTTTTGACGTTACTATTTAAGGTTTTACAATTTACCTTCGGTTTGAGATTTACGGAGATCAGACCATCGATTTTACTTCAAATTTTAATATGATGTTCATATGACTGTCCCGATGACTTTGTATGGTCACGGGCGAAGATCCGACGGTTGGATCTTAGTATAATTGTAAAATAGTGATTCAGGAGGCGATTAGTGAAGATCCGTCCATCGGATTTTCGTATAGTTTTGATAGGATGTTTCCAAGGGTGATCCGTGAGGATCTAACCGTTGGATCATCGTTTAAATTCGATCCGACCGTTGGATTGTCTTTATTTTAGAATCCGACCGTTGGATTATCGTTATTTTGAAATCCGACCGTTGGATCATCATTTAGGTTTATTTCGTGCTTCGTTGCTAAGTAAAGACTGTACTTGATTAGGTACTTGACGGCTTAAGTTGACGAGCATTTGGATTATTGTGAGTTATATTTATTGAAGATGCAGCTGGAATTTCGAGGTGAGTAAATCTCACGTGGTTCATATTATGAACCGAGTACTTAAATTATTTATTTTTATAATTGTGTGGAAAATATTTATGGATTAAATATTTGTTTTTAAAATCATATGGACTTGAACAACTATAGTACATAAGTAAGTAAAATGAATTTAATTTTACAAATGAATTTCACTATTTTCTTGTGTGAACTATAGATGGTATTAGTGATCCTTCCTGAGTAGATGATTACGTATATATATATATATATATATATATATTTACGTGGAATATATATATATTGATTGGCGTGACTTTGAATGACGATATGATTGAGTTAGAATGATGATTTGGATTATATTCAAATGCTTTAATTTCATGATAATATCATATATGTTGGTTGAGTTGATTTAATTATGTGAAAACATACGGTTGTACATATTGTGGATTTAGGGTCAACGTAGTGACCAGTATGGGGTAATCAGACGCTCTAATCCAAGGTGGATGATGGGATACGATTGGTTGAGTATATACAATTATCGGACGTTCTAAATATGTATATAAGTATACATATTGATCAAATACGATAAAGATAAATATGTCGGATGCCATAACCTAGGCCAGGTGATGGGCTATGATTCAGTTAGAGCTCTAGTCTGTCGAATACCGTATTTTTATAAATACGATGATGGGGTATTGTGGAGAAAGATGTGAGTTAGGGTTTGGTGTTGAGTTGTTGATTGATTGTGATTGTTGGTTTTTGTGGTTGTAGAATTGTTGCATGTTGACTTAGGTAGAAATAAATGTGATTAAATTAAGCAACCGTTCTTTCTTTTACTCATACGAGCTTTCATAAGCTTACCGGGTTTTGTATTGTTGCAATCCCGGTACACTATTCAAATGGTGTAGCGGATATTCCTGCAGGTCAGGATAACCAGGGAGGTTACCGAGCTGCTTAGGTGTTACAGCAGTTATATTTTATTTCTTTGAGTTGTGAGGTGTGTATGCTCATTTAGAGCTTTACAAATTATTGTGTATTTGTGTTGTAATAATTAACCGAAACAAGATTCGGTTTTGATTTTATTTCGTGTGATGAGGTTGTTAAGAAAAGAAATTTTCAGGATGATTATTTTGAGTTGTGGTAATTTTCATGTTTCGGATTTTTGAATTTTATTCTAAAAATTCGGGTCGTGACAGATCCAACTCGATCTCCACAAATGAAATCGATGCAAACCGCCTGGGGGAAAATGATCTACGTCCCTTGAAGTACAAAATCCCTTATGGAACCACGGCCAAAGGTGGCCAGAGCTGGGAGAACGAAGGCCGGTGACCGGAGTAGATTCTGACCTCGTCTCGGGCTTTTCTATATGTTGTGGCTTGAGTTACGGCTCGACCCACACTCGATTGCTTCCACAGACTTGTAGAGGGCAGCAAGGTGAACACAACCCACCTTGGATCGAGTCCTAGGCCATATAATGCCCAACAAATCCAATTATACATACATGTCTACACCAAATGCCAAGAACCTACAACTCATATACATGCTCCAGCAGCTTAATTTTGAGCAAAATTAAGCTCATTCAAATAAGATAGTTATAATCACAGGCAAGCAGATTATAACCAACAATGCTAAACAAACTACATAAGTATTGTCAAGCTAAACCCACTTGGTCAATTTAGCATATTCAAACATCATCACTGAAAAAACCTGCATTCATCTATATTCATTATCAGCCCCAAAGATGCTTATAATTTTTAGCGTGCGTAGATGCTTTTACTAGACTAAATTTGCAAGTCAAATCATTTTCACAATTCGTCGTCCTTATGTCCAATTGCAAGTACATGGATAGTTCACTTGCTTATACCATATCTTTCTATTTGAAAATATATGTTACACAATAATCTCTCTCCAACAACCTACAGAAATACTTGAAAGCCTCATGACAATCTCTGCAAATCCTCAAATTCTTAACAATCCTTAATGACTTCCCGTGTGGTGCAGCACCACTTACCGCCCAAATGCTACTGCCAGCTTCTCACTGTGATACCAGAGGGCTTCCTTTTTCTCCAGTACCCCGACCTCACGCAACATCTAATCCTGCAATGGCACATAACCTAATTTTTCTATCCCTTCCATCAGCTCTGCGAACTTTGCATAATCTCATCTATTCTTTGATGACTTCTTTCCCAGCCAAAAACACATGAAGTTTCCCCCGCGTTTCAATCCAACTTCTTCCTCCTACCTTCTTCAACCCTCATATCTTTCATCATCTTCCTCACTTGTGCAACTTCATCCATCTCCCTGTGGATATATAATAATACATTTGCAACAATCACCTGAGCTAAATAATCCTGTGGGCCAATTTACAATAACCGTTTAGCCATGGACCTAGCCAAACGGGGTGGTTTATGATAAGATGCAGATGTTGGCAACGTTCGCCACACTACAACATTGGTACAAAAGGCATTGTCATTGCAGGCCTTTCAGCATCTTCCAGCTGACCAGCCTGGCCCATGGCACCAACCAAACACGTATAATGCTCAACTGTTGGTTCCAACTCGTAATCTGCTTTGTTCGGATTAACCACCAATCAGTTCAGGAAACCAAAACCGCATTGCCAAAGCATGTCATAATTGCTAAGAAGCTATATTCATCCTGTACAAAAGCTAGAATGCTGAAACCTTATCCCTTTGTTGTGCATATGCTGCCAGCATGACACTGCATCCACAAGATTTAGCACCAGCAAATTCTTATTAAAAACCTGCCTAGCATCAGACACAAACCCAGCTTTCCCATAGACATCAATCAAAGCAGTCCCTAAATTCACATCAAGCCCCGTCACAACAGCATGTGTGTATAGTATCCTACACTGCTCCAAAGCAGCAAGCTCAGCTGCGGCCTTCAGCACACCCGAAACGCTATACATGCTAGATCCAACATCACAAGATTTCATGTCAACAAAAGCCAGAGGCATCAATGAGCCTCGAGTTCTGCACCAACCCAACGATCACCTCCCCATAACGGACCACATCCTTCTGGGAAATTTTTGTCCAGCACCTTGAGTGCATGAAAGGGCATCCTACATTTGGAGTAGAAATGAATGAGGGTCGACCAGGAAAACGGTTGCAACGAGATACCAAGGTTCTAGGAAAGCGAGTGAAGGGAAAGAGTGAAAGAGAGGAGACAGAAGTGCAAGGTGGCGGAGCATGGAGACAAAATGGTGGAGACCAATGGAGGTGGATCGGCGGAGTTGGGTTGTGGCTACAGTCGTGGTGGGTTTAACACTGATGCCATCGGAGAGTTGAGTAGATGGTCTTGGAGGGTTTTGTGTGTGCCACAATTAACCCATTAAATAGCGAATGAGACACATTCCCTCTTTGTATGCTTCTCAAAATTTTTGCACTACATGGTAAAATGACCACAATCACCGCCAAGATTCTTCAGTACTCCGTTTATATCACAAATCAGCACACAAGGACAATGTCAACAAATTCTCATTGAATCCATCCCCAAAGAAATCAATACAGAAATTTCTGCAACAAGTCGTTCTACTTCCAAATGGCTTTCTGCAAATAACACGAAACACTACACAACATATGTTCATTTAAATTAAAGCTTTCACTAGTCCTAGACCCTGCATTTCATTATATTTTAGTTCTGCATCCTAAGTTTCTGGATCTCTTTTTGCATGCATTCACTGACCTATAACTGGGCGAAATGGGGTAACTAACTACTTTCTCCCACCTTACAACCAGAAAGGCTGAACAAGCAAGTACATTGAAGTTCAAGCAAACCTATGCCCAATTCAAACCGTTCAATAATTGTGTTCCCTGTTGCCTATGCTACTCAAAAAATCATAGACAATGAAACACTAATAAATTTTCTTCATCTTTTAGCATCTTGAGAAGGCCCGCCATCTTGGATCTTGCCCTGTGGAGAAGCGTTAGGAACTGTTGCTGCCGCGGTTAATCTATCCTTGCCTACAGCTGGCCTTGGCCCTACAGAATCCTGTTTGAGGGGGTCCTTCTCAACTGGCTTGCTAGATTCTGAACTACTGAGGGTACTTGCCTCAGTTCCAAAACTTTTCTTTGCACTGTCACCTTCATGGCCATTGACGGTTTGTTTCTTCGTCTCAGCCGCAATTCCCTTCACAGTTTCTTCAAGTTTTTCTAATCTCTCTCTCACCTCCGAAAGCTCCGGAACCAATCTTGCTTCTTTTTCTTTAGTAGCATTTAGTTCTATTTCTTCCACTTTCTCTTCTTCTTGTTTCTTCTCTTTCTGCTCCAGTTCCTGGGATGAAAATTTGGTAAGGATTGAGAAACAAATGAAAGGCAACCAAGAAACCGTTGGAAACCATATAAAAAGCATGGCATTGATATGTGAAAGCTCATCTTGCTTAATAGTTACGCAATACAAACTTATACATTAAGACGCTTCTACAACAATATACAAAGTTTACAAAATAGTTGCCTGTAGTATATAATTATTCATGTATATATGTACATAATGATTCCAGAATGTTCTTCGGGGAGTCACAAAGTTTCCACGACAAGAAAAGAGTAAACACACCATTCACACAGCTCTGCATTTCAGTGGAAGTTTGCAAATCAATATCAACCCCAAGATCACTCACGTATATATACATAAATGTAGATCCAAATTGGTTTTCGTCAATTCTGAATATCTCTAGATGCTACTTAAAATTAATGAAATATCTAAAAGAATAGGTTAGAAAGCTATGAAATAATTGTTTCTCAAAGCTAGTTGAGCTTCTGTGCTACTTTTTTCTTAAATGAATTAACTTGTCCAATTTCCCAATTGTCTTCTAGCAAACACAGGTCAAGCAAAGGAGTATCTATCTTTTAGAGAAGTCTAGGAATTTTACTGATATCCACATACATGCTCTTATCAAACAAAATGTTATCATATTGTGCCTTTAAAAACACCTCTCAGCCTTTGAATTCAATCACTGAGCGGAAGGTTTCATGATACATGAGTATTGAAGGAACAACATAATTTTCCTAGAAATAGGGATCAGCATAAAGTAGAAAAACTCAAGTTACAAAAATTAATGGGGTGGTAAGATTGTGCAAATACCCAAAATTAGGTAGCAGTGATGCATGTCAGCTAATTCAATGCTTCATCTTCCCAAAAAATCATCACAAGCTTCTACTATAATTGTACGATATAATAGTAGAGGCGGATTCAGAGAAAAAGAGTTTGCATTTGAAACTTGGCAAGTGTCCAAGAGCTAACCTGAGGTGTTTAACGCCCAGTACTATTTAATTTCTTTCATCTACCACAAACCTGCAAGTAAACATCTAAAACCTATGTCTAATTGGAGATGCTCCAATCTAATTTATAAAACAATCCTGTGGAGACCGGAAATCAAAATCTGGAAAAGACAAAAAGGTAGTGAAAGTATTATTCAAATATGTATGCTCACATTCACATTTGAACAGTTAGTTTTACATATACACATATGTATGCATGCAAAACAGTCGGGTGGAAAAATGAGTAATAGATCCATTGTAGCGTCTTTCTTAAGGTTGTTTACTAAATTCAAGCAATGGTCTCAGTGCAAATAGCTAAGAGTGGGAGAAAATAAGAGGACAGATAATGATCTATGAAGGAAGAAACACCACATGGCATCCAATCCCTTGAAAGAGCGACTAATGTATACGCACTATTACACAATACGATATCAGGGGGCACAGAGCATAAATGTTTACTTACTGCTTCCATTTTTCTCATATCATAGCGAGCATATTGAGCTACCAGATATACAGCTGTTACAGGAAAATAAGTTTTCAGATAGTAACTTGAAACCATGGGGACAAACCAAATTATGAAATATCAAGGACATTGACTTACATACCCAAGGAAGGCATACAAGCAAAGAACAGTTGTACCAGATGGAAATCAAGCCTGAGAAGGAGAAGGAAGAGGTTTCAGAAAGTGAGAGGGATGTAGCAAATATTCACAATGCTAATAATGATTCTTTGGCAAATAAGCTAGAACACACGGGGCATGTTGGGGCATACTAGCGCAGAGATAAAAGAATGATTGAGAATGTACAAAGGTAATTACTTGTCGATTTTCAATGCGAAAAATAATAACAATAATGAATCTTTTGAAATCAGTATGATGAATCCTTGAACAACAACAACAACAACAGCCACTGGTTTTAAAGTCAACAATATTGTATCCTTTAAAGCTTAAACACACGGGCATTGCTCCCTCTATCATATGAAGTCTCTAAATAACAACAAAAAGAGCAGAGAAATGGATACCCAAATTTCTTTTTCTTGGGCGGGTCAGTGAAGAGCATTTTAGCGGCAGTCAAGAAGTCTAGCTTGTCAAGCTTCTTCAACGACTCGTCGTATGTAGTCAGACCATGGGGGGGTTTGGAGCAAAATGGTTGCTTCTGGAATCGGACCCAGGTTTGTCTGCTCCAAAACGTTGCTTGCAATCTTCGGCTGCAGCGGTACATCTCTCACTAAGGGCTAGTTGTTGTGTGATTGGATATGTGGAAGAAATAGCTTAATCTGAGAATCCATCCCGATGATGATGATGATGATGATGATGTCTGGGTTGTTGTGTCTGCGCAGTCCCCTCTATTTCAAAACTTTTGGAAAGGAATTCGAAATTTGAAACACACTCTATTCCACAGAACACAGAGAGAGAGAGAGAGAGAGAGAGAGAGAATATGAAGGGTTTCTACAAGCAAAAGTACCCAAGGCGTCTTTGGGCTCCGACGTCACCCAACCCTCTGCCGTTATTTCCCACAAGAGGAGCTGCTGAGGCAATTTGATTTGAACACGTGTTTTGGGATCACCAGACTCGCACGGTGGGAGCGTGCCAGAGCCTGCCCTGAGATAATTTATTGGGCATATTCTCTGGAGCCTGGAGCGTTTAGGCGCAAGCTGGGGATGGATCCGAGTCTTTCTTTTCAAGGGTGGCAAGGTTCGGCGATGGTCGCATTTAGAATGGGGAACTATGCTTGTTTGTGTCATCTCATGTTACTGGAGTTGCTGTGCTTATTTTTTTCATTTTTAGGCCACACCTTTTACCACTCTTCTCTACACATATGAGGCGCCGCTTTGAATCAAAAGTTGTTTCTATCTGGTGAATCAAAATTATACATTATTTTTAATCCTCTCTTACCAAATCGATGTGAGGTTGCTGAAAATAATAGTCAATATATTGCAAAAACTCAGTCCATGACACTGATAACCCTCCATAACTTGTTAGAGATAGGTCTTTTAATTGGGAAAATTTTTTCATGCACCGGCAGTGTAAATGAACCAGCAGATCTCAACTATTGATATTTATAAGTAAACTTTTTTTTAATAATAAAAAAGGTACTTAATATTACCCAATCATCCATTGATATTGGTATAAATGCACGTCGGTGCACTGATACTCTCTCCTTTAATTGGACCTGAACCTTGAGAATTTGCAGAGAAACCAAAGCCACGCTCAATAAACCATCCAAATGAATGATGAGAACCACTACATTATCAAAACGCCAAGGGCCTCCTTGAAAATCTAGTAACAACAATCTCCGAAGTAAATGAGCAAGAACTCTCCTTAACGCTTCTCAAATTTTGATGCCACCTTTGGAACCCACGTCCCACGATTCCAATTAGAGTTCAATGACACAAATTGGTGAGGGAGCAAATGAGAAAATAGATAAGCTTAAATGGCATTTAAAACAAATTGCTAGAAAATCACAAGATCTACTACAATAGAATTAGCTAACGCAGCAAGATTAGGTCAGCTTACCTAACTGACATTGTAGAGGTCAAGGATTCAAATCTCACTGACATCAAGAATGGGTAGAGTGGAGATTGCAAAAATAGATGTAAGCTACGAAAGATCAAAAAATTATGCTAAAATCAAATCCCTACTAAAACCCTAGAAAAATTGTAACTCCTACTTTAGCTCTCTCTAAAATAGCTTCGATACTGTTGGAGATTACTTTTCCTATTGTTCTCTGTCCTTTAATTGGATTTTTTTTTTTAAATTACATTAAGAATACACAAGAACTGGTATGGGTTTGCAGCTTTGGTAGTTCTTAATTCAATTATTGATTTACCCAAAAGATAACAAAAAAATTAAATAAATCATATTTTCTCGGATCCAAAATAAAGTAGGAAAATTTTCATCCCATTTCTAAACACCTCATATAAAAATGCCCAAACAACAACAATTACTATTTGTATAATAGGTATAACCACTTCATTCAACATACAGTATAGAAACGCACTTAAAAGTTAGTATAACACAAGTACATATGAGTATAACCACTGGCAGTAAAAAAGCAAAACACTGAGGTGAAAACTGCTAATCATCATCACTATCCGATTCTATGAGGCTGAGGTTCCAAAACTATAACAGACCAACAAGACTACAATCTTAGTACTTCAAAAATATACTCGAGGGCACACTCTTAGTGAATACAAAGTACTCCACATTGAAATACTGCACAAAGTTGCTGAAAGGGGATACAAAATTTGGGGAAAAATGAATAGCTAAGAAACAAATGAAAAAGAAGAAAATAAATAAACAGTATCTCCAGCCTTGAAAAATGGAGGTGGTACTGGAAGGGGGATTGAGACCTGTAAAAAGAAGCAAGAATATGTAAGTTGGGCTTGTGTGAGATGCATGAAAATAGTACTGACAAACTGGTAGATGAATATTTTTAAACTAGGCCTCAGAACATTCAAAAAAACCCTATGTATACTTAGATCTAAGTTTCAAGTAAATCAAACACTAAATGGATCAAAGAATTATCCCAATCAACATTTTGGTCTGCATTCTTTACCAAAAGTTCAACTGTTCAGTAAAGCCACTGTTATCAGCAGTGCACTGTATGTTACCCATTTGGTACTTGCAGTAGGTCATATGCATACCTTACAAGATGATGTCCTCCTTCCACGATTAATCCATCCCAGCTATAAAATATGGGAAGCACATACGACGGTCTATGGAAAAGAATCTCAGCAACAAAAAAACACGTCAAAATATTGGGGAAGAACCACAATTCGCGGCCTCACTCAAACAGCTCCTTAGATAAATGCAAATCGAAAGCAAGTAACTGACTCTCAGCTTTTGGGGGCAAATGCAGCAAGGGCATTGGCATGTTGAGGGGAGAGATTGTTCAGAAGGGGCTGCATTTGATGACCATAGATTGAAATCAGGTGAGAAAAAGCTCTGCCTACATATGCTTTGACCTCGGTAGTTTCAAGTGGTGATGCCACAACTTGAGCAAATACATTGACCAACTCAGGGACCAGAGAAAGAATCTGCTTTAAACAGAAAAGAAGTTGGTAAGACAAGTAAGGACCAACCCACAATCAAGAACCATCTTTAGTTCTTTACAGAAACTCAGCCAAATCAACAACCATTTAGTCATCTACCTGTAATCGAAAATTACATTTAGCTATCTAATTGTGACCAAAATAAGGACTCGAACAATTTCTTATCTGGCTTTTGTAAGGGGGTTTGAATCATGAACACACACGCACACACACACACGCATGAGAGATTTCATCATCTTGATCTAAATCAAGTTTCAGGTTGAAGAGGGGGAACAACACACTGACCTCGGCATTAGATGATAAAACAAGAGTAGAGATGCAAGTGTACACTGCCATGGACTCCTCATGATCTTCTTTTAATGGAAGAACTTTCAAAAAAACAGGAAGTACCTGAACAATTAACCAGGACAGATTACTTAAGCTCATCAATAATTACCCAAAGGAAAAAAACATAGTAAGTCAGAAAATGCTATCGACAAGATTACCTCAAAAAACATAGTAAGTCAGAAAATGCTATCGACAAGATTACCTCATTCAATGGGATAAGCTCGGGGTGCACCATTATCATTCTTGCAACTGCACCAGCTGCATTATCCCTGACAGCATTATCTGGCTCAGATTCCACAAATAGTGGGGAAAGCCGACGTAATATATCTCCATAGTATCTGGAATCTAATTAAGGAATTCTACTGGAGGGTAAATTCAAGTTTCAATAGTTTAGGCTTCAGTGCCAAGTTTGTTGCTATTTAAAAATGATTCAACAAATGCAACAGCCACAACACAAATGAGATAACAAAAAGAAAATACAAAAACAAGAGCGAGGGAATGGAAAAAATAAAACCATAAGCAAGGATACTTGAATGTCCCCTCACCCCCATTTCTGCACAACTCTCCAACACAAAATGCAGCATTCCTCCTATTGGTTGAGTCTGAGGATGATAGTTCCTTAAGTACCAAGGGCATCACATTCTGAAACCAGACACAGACTTTCAGAAACTAAATTATTGTACTCCAGAATTCATTTGACATGTACTTAATTTCCATCTAAAACAATAACATATGATGAAACTACATCGACATATGCTGCAATTGGAGCACCCATGCTCTGAGCAACTTCAGCAAGGCAGGCAACAACCATGGTCCGATCTTGCAATGGGCGTGAAGCTCTCTGCATATGCCAATAGTCAAATTAGTAGCATGCTACCATAAGGAAATGTTAGCAAGGCATTGGAACTAAATATGCTATGAATCTTATCGCAACCCACCGCAAATTCCATTAAAGGGCCGAAAAGTTTTGAAAAATTAGATGCAAAATGAGGACCCATTGACTTGGCAAAAGCAGGGAGCAGGTCAGAGACTGCATCCATGAGCTCTTCATCATGTTCAACATCTGCGTCATCAATTTCATCATCAGATGCTATCTGCTGACAAGCTGATTTCTCCTGAAGCAGTACCAAAGTAGCATCGACCAGCCGAGACATGTCTGTTTAGATGACCGCACTTCATCAGCATCAACCAATAAATAATGCCTTGCATCTTATAAAAATAGAATAAAATGGTCCCAACTATAAATCATACTTACAGGGTTCAACCGCCATATATCCAAAATCTTTGATGATGTCAGCAAGGCTCATACAAGCTTGAGCAACCACTTCCTTGTCGTCATCTTCAGTCATAGTCTTGATATAAATATTCATGACCGTATCTGCAGATTATGAAGAGTATTATTGTATTAAAACGAGGCAAAACATCCAAAGGCACAAATATTACCAAATAACGGTTTTACCTAGTGCTTCTTTAGCCTTTGCTTCTCCTTCCTGCAAAACAGGCAGTATAATATTAGCAGCATGACACCTATAAACTTCAGAGAAACTATCATGAACTCGAAAAGAAACCATAGTTTCTTAACCAAATAGGAGGCTAGAAAACATGTTTAACAGATCAATAGTAATAGAATATTTAAAATGCAAACATGTTTTAAATAAGTCCTTTTTCAATAAATGAAACTGAAGATCACCAGTTGAAGGCATAGTTATTAATTACAAGTTACAGGATGAATGCAATAATTTTTATAAGGTGTGTGTGTGTGTGTGTGTGTGTGTGTGTGTGTGAGAGAGAGAGAGAGAGAGAGAGAGAGACTAACATTATGATTCTGGTATATCGCATGTGCTGCTGTTAAAATATCTGCATTTGAAATCAAACGAAAAACACGGGAAGTTACCGGAATGATGATATCCAACTTATTATCCACATAAAAGCAAGAACACTACAGAATGCAAACATTAATCCCTAGTCCTAATATCATCAAAATGTCCCAAGTGTTAGCCGCAAAAGAACTAAAATATAGTAGTGTGTTGTCAAATAATAGAGATGTTCCAAATAATTCTTTCTTTTTCCGTTATTAAGAAAAGAGCTAGTCATGCCACCATTAAGGTTGGAACAGAAAAAAGGACTCGGAAAGCATTTCATTTTTCATTAGCATGACTTAGACTGACCTCTCCAGTACTTCAAATGAAAACACTTAAGTTGTTAATATTATAAATATAATACACACACATGTACTTATTTGTAAATCTTCTGGTTAAGATGACATCTTTGGTATTGTGCACACATGCCAACACTCAAGCTTCTGTCCCTTAATGATAGAATAATATTATTCTCTGAAGATGTAGAACACTCTAAAACTATATTTCTTGACATACTGAAGAACGCATCCTTGCACGAACCAACTAGAAGAATATTAGATATTCATTGCTTGACTTTACCATGCATGAAATCCATGACTTCAACAGAGTTGAAAAAGCTAATCGACATGTCGAAACAAAAAGTTGTGCAATAAATAGATAATTGCTACTTTCCTAGCATGTGCAGGCACAGAGAGAGAATGTTGCTACTCACGTTTCAAGGCAATGATTGCCTGAAGCCGAACATCTTCATGAAAATAGCCTGAGTGTCTAATTAGAATCTTCAATGACTCCTCCAAATAGCTTAAAAGAAGTCAAAGAACCCGATATAGTATTTGATGTATAATTAAATTTTTAATAATAATATACAATAAAAAATAATAAAATAAATTAGATGTTTACAGGATACGGTCCATATGAAGTCTTTGTATGCTGCGCAAATAAGCCAAGAGCTTGAGTTGCAGCCGCCTTTTCATCCAAAACTCCTGTTCTTACACTGATATTTCGTACTCTTGGTTCATCATGAGCTTCGTCATCGGATGAAACTCCACCAAATCCATTAATATTTTCATCATCAGACTCATCGATGTCCACTGCAGAGCCATCATCAAGATTGCAGGAGGAAAATGCCAGGGGGACAACATGAGGAAGATACTGTGTGCAAAAAAGGGAATAACATGAATATGGATAATAACTGAATAACTGCACTAAGCTTAAGCCAACCAAACCATTACAGACCTGTATAAAACCTTCATCCAAAATTTCTGCGACGTTACTGAAGAATCCATGAGTATATTCTCGAAGCTCACTAAACTCCAATCCAAAACCCTGTAAAATACTAGACATTAGGGGTAATTACATATGAGACGCAGAAATCATAGTCAAAGGGAGAGACTGTTATTACAGAAATTGCAGCTTCTATATAAGGGGGTAAAATTGGTTCCATCCCAGTTCTCCCCACAGACATCGCAACTATTCCAACTAATTCAGTAGCTCTTGCACGTGAACAGAGATCCTCATCATTAGTAAGCACCAAGAAACTCTTCATCAACTCCAAAACCCTTTCGGCATATGGAACGAAGGCTTGTTCTGCAGCAGAAGCAACTGAACCAATTGCAGACTGCAAATGTGGTACCCAAAAGAAAATTAAAAGAACTAAATTATCTATCCAGACTAGGGAAGGTTTACAGAAATCATTTGAAATATTAGGGACAAGACCCCATACCATGCATGTCTCCTGCAAATTACGAGGGCTACTATGGAGAGCCCCTAGTAGTTTCCCCATCAAGGGATCAAGGAATGGAAGTATTTCCTCACCCATGTTCTCACAAAATGCAGCCAAAGCATAATATGACTTTTCCTGCACATATGGATTATGTTTTTAATCATTCAGCACATTAATAAGAATCTTATATTTTATTCCTTTTAATAAGAAGACATAAAGATTATAATGAAAAATATATAAAAGAAAAAATAGGACAGCAATCCAGAAGAAGAGAAACTACAGAGCCTACACCCAACAAAATACCAGAAACAAGAAAAGGCAAAAGCCACCAAACAAAGAAAATAAAATCCCCACACTCAAAACCAAACTCTAACCCAGTACTAATAGATACCTGATAACCTCCCAGTTAGTCAAATCAACCTAAGACGATCATTTAATTCCTTCATTCCACCAAACATACCTTCACTTCGTCAGATGCATCCTCAAGGGCATTCAAAATGCAGGGTAGTACACTTTCATAGTGAGATACAATTTCAGGCTGTAAATGCTCGGCAAACTGACCCAAGGCAAAGGAAGCAGCTCCCCTGACCATTTCCTCAGGATCTCTCAAAGCACCTAAAACAACATGAAGAACTGGTTCCATCTTTTCTTTCATCAAATCCAAACAACCCTCTGAAATGACACCTAAAGCAGTAACAGAAGCTTCCCTATACTTGGGATTTGCATTCTGACTGCTTAAAGAAGCAAATTCGAGAACAGGACTGAAGACTTGCTTCGGTATATTCAAAGCCATAGTGTCAATAACTTCTGCAGCAGCTCGATCCGGAGCAAGATCATCATCTTCATCTCCATTAGTTGATTCGGCAAGCAATGGGCACATAATTTGCAGAATAGGAATGATGAGCTTATACTTTTTAAGGGATTTCGATTTATACTTTGCTAGCCATGAAATTATTTGGATTGCCTGCAAGACAACAAAGAAAACCAGACAAACAAATATAAGAACTGAGAGAGAGAGAGAGAGAGAGAGTGTGTGTGTGTGTGATTGATTTTTTTAGTTGTGTGTGTGTGATTGATTTTTTTAGTTCTAAGAAGACAAGTTATGTTAAACAGCTGTTCGACTACTCAGAATCATAATCTAGGATTAAGAGCATTTTAAAAACGTCAAGAAAACATTTACCCTTCAAACTAACCTGATGACGAGTGTTAGACTCCAAAGTTTGACTTGAGCAAACTTCAAGAGAGAACTGCACAATGGATTTAATAGACTCCCCAAGAAGTGGTGCAGGAGATTCAATCAACTCGTCAAAAATCTCAAAAGCAAGTACAGCAACATCCTCTTCGCCAGCAGCAAGGCATTGTCTTGATACATTTAAAATGCTGGGAATGAATTCTCGAAACTTGACCTGCATTATTATGAAAAAGATTTATGTCAGCAAAGAAGAAAAAATCATGCTGATAAGTTGCACTGGCAACACTCAACTGACATGCAATGAAAGCAATCCAAACAACAGCAGAAGAGATTGAAAAAAGATAAAACCTATAATGCGTGTTTGGTACACTTGACATGACATGCAGAAATAAGAAGATTCTTGAAATCAAATGCCAAAGGAATGAGACTATTATATTTGGTCAAACCCGATCTTGGGTATAAATTTGCAAGGAATCTGATTATATTGTGGTTATTAGTTGGTTCAAACTTCAAATAGAAGATGGAAAATATAATTTAACTTCAATCTTACAATTACCATTGAATACCACACACCTACTGGAGAGGGTAATTTTCAAGGGATTCTTAATCATCATCTCAAGAGGAATCTTGATCTCTCTTCAATTTCGCATATTACATCATTGCTGTCCTAAGAATCTCAATTTGATGTACTGTACATTTATTTGCTATATATGGCATAACAAATGGGCAGTTAGAGCAAATGGGCATGCAATAAAAGAGCATTGAGTTTACAAAAGAGGAGAAGCATTATTGTATATGCATGATACAAGCATTAATACATGATGCTTGCTTTTTAATATAAAGTGACAACATGAATACAGGCTTACCACTTCGGTCCCATCATGAGTGAATTCTAGAAAAGACCCCACTGCCCTGGAAGTATATGTAAAAGCCTCTAATAAGTAATACAAATTAATCACTTCTGAGCAGAAGTAGCAGCAACACATCAAAACTATAAATAAATGGGATACAAGGATTAACATTACTTGAGTGCAGCAACTCTGACACGGTTGCTTGTCTCATCCTGCAAGCATTTCAGAAGAAGAGCTTGCAAATCTGCGAAATGTGGTCGAAACGTATTCCCAATTGTTTCAGTCAAAGAGCTGAAAAGGATCAATGCCACCTTGATAAAGAAAAAAACCATAAAAATCAGTGTATTCAACCTAGTAACTGGGAGCAGAGTAATAACAGTTTATATGAACTAATGCATGATGTGGAGAAATCAGATTTTGAAATCTTCTGTCCATGAAATTTTATTCGATCAACTTCAACTACAACAGAGTTTGGTCACTTTATATCAAAATAATGTTTCCTTAGAAATACTTTCCTTACTCTAATAGAAAATCCAGTTGACCTTGTTTATTCTATCGAATGTTGGTAGACCTACAGAAGTGCAGGATTTTGTTTGGTTGTTGGCTGGCCCATGGGAAGATTTATACATGTTTTGGATAGTCAAGCCCAATAACAGAAAGACCTGATTCTTTGAAGGAAGATATAATCCTCAGAAAGCTTCTTTGTTAACAGGGACAGAGCCAGAGCCCAACCAGTATAAAATCTACACGTAATGGACACATCTTCCCCGTTTGAATTGGATTGCATTAATAATTGATATCACATTCGTGCAACATATGTGCACAGCAATCATACATTGGTCACTATTTCATTTGTTGTATGGGGTGGCAGGGCATAGTGCGGTTAACGGTAAAGCTCCTGTCTCATCTAATGAAAAAGAAATGACACATATGAATCAAATGCAAGTTACCTCTCTATGCTCCTCCTGCGCACTCTGACTACATTGAAACAGAAAGGGCAACAAGTCCGGCCATTCTCCAGCAGGGACAGCATATTTTGCAACAACACTAACTACATTAGCGCTGGCTCGCCTCACAGGCGGACTACATTAACACCATGCAAAACAAAACAAGCTCTTATTTCATCGAAAAAAACAATTCAATTCGAATGCCTAGCAAACTTCAGCACAACTTAGCAGTAGATTAAGTAGGATCACCACAACTTATCGAAAAGAGAAGCTATTGATCGGAAAAGCAAGCAAGAGTAAAAGAGACCTGTGCTCCATGGTGATGCTCTCAATGAGGGACTGCTTGACGAGGTTCTTGAGCTGAGGAGAGAGCTTGGCCCAGTGACCGGTGATCTTCTTGCGGAGAAGAACGGCGGCGAGTTGGCGAACGTTGGGAGTCTTGGCGGTGCGGAGGTGTTGAACGAGAGCGGGGACCACCTGAGGGTCTTTAGCCAACCGCTTAATCTGGTCCTCCGCTTGCCGCCGGGCGTCGTTGTCCGGCATCAGGAATTGTATCAGCAATAGCTCCAGCGACTGCGACATGTCGTCCCCTCTCTCTAGGGTTCCACTTCCTCCCTTGCTTTTCAGCTTTCCTTCCTCAGCCTCTCTAGACTGCTATAGTGTGTTTTGTGTTGAGGGTTTTGGGGGTGGTGGCAGACTGGCAGGGCTTTGCTTCGGACTTAAGGGTTTTTATACGCTGTGGGGACACTGGACGGACAGACATGGACCCATGCTTGGAAATTTTCTGTAAAACCTCTTGCACATAAATTAGAGAAAAATTCACCAACGGCATCTGGACATTTATGAGAATTTCAAAATGATATTTATTTTTTCATATCAACGTAATACCTACAGACGATTCCCTTCACGGCTCCCCCTAAAGTCGATCAAGAGGGTTCGAGAACCCCTAACCTCTCTCACACCAACTCAACTCCCCACCACTAGAGCATGAATTGTCCCCTACGCAATGCCTCCAAACTTCATATTTATACTTTTTTTATGCGATAGCGAATAATTAAACAAAATATATAAACCCTGAAAGACATGAGGTTCGAACCTCTAACCTCTCTCAAAACAACTCAACTCTCCACCACTAGATTACGAAGAGTCTTTGATGCAATGTCTCTAACCTTTTTATTTATAATATTTTTAGGCGATACCAAATAATTAAACAAAATATAAATACCTTTCAGGACATGAGATTCAAACCCCCAATCCCTTTTCACAAAAACTCGACTCCGCACCACGGGAGCACAAGTTGCTGCTGTTATAATCCCAACAAACTTTATACTTATACTTTATACCCCGGGGGGAGAGAGAGAAGATTTTGTTTTGTGTTTAATCTATCACCTAAAACTTTATAAAGTTTGTTGGCGTAATCACAGCGGCATTGCATCAAGGACTCTTCGTGCTCTAGTGGTGAAGAGTTGAGTTGTTTTGAGAGAGGTTGGGGGTTTGAACCTCATGTCTTCCAAGGTTTATATGTTTTGTTTAATTATTCGGTATCGCATAAAAAGAGTATAAATATAAAGTGTGGAGGCAGTGCATCCGAGGACAGTTCGTGCTCTAGTGGTGGGGTGTTGAGTTGGTGTGAGAGAGGTTAGGGGTTCAAACCCTCTTGGAGGGAATTGAGTTTTTGATCGACTTTAGGGGGATTTGGGAATAAAAAGTCTGTTTTGCCCTCATTTTTTTAATTACATATGCCTCACGTGCCTCCTGATAACGGAGCTGTGACGGAAATCGTCCATAAATACGACGTTGATATGAAAAAATAAGTCTAGTTATCACATTGATGACTTTGTAAGTTCAGATATCATTTTGAAAGTCCTCTAAGTGTCCAGACACTGTTGGTGAATTTTCCCCCGTAAATTACTGTGTGGGAAATCCGATGGCTCAGAATTTCACCCCAAAACAAAAAATAACTATTTCTCATAAAAACAATGACGGTAAAAGGCTTGAGTTCTTTTTCTTTTTTTTTTTCATAAAACACTATAATATTTTATTTGTGAGTTCAATTACCGTCAACTAAAATACGTTGTCTTTAGATGTTGTTTTGGTTCCATTCACGTGATGATCACATGCGGTTATCACTAAATGTAAGCAATCACATCGGTCATTTGGTTTGAAATTTGAATTTTAAATAGATATGGTTGCTTTGATTGCCGTTTACTTCACTTTATTCTTCGTCTTATTTCTACTATTTTCTTCTCCACTTCCTTTGTCTCTATCTTCTTTCCTCTCTCTCTCTCTCTCTTTCTTCATCTATTAAACTGCAACACTCCTCCAAATCAAGCATGCGCCGAAGAAGCTGCCATCCAAAAGGGCGAAACCAAGCTCTAGCATCTTTAATGGAGGTACCCTAAAATATACCAAAATTGCGATCTCTAAAGCGTAGGAAACCACGAAGCGTAGGAAACCACGATGGACTTTGAGGTTTCCAACAAAAATTCTCCTATTTCTAAGACCACCGCGGCGCTGTTTAAGAGAAAAGGGAGGAAGTACAAAAGATTGTGTCTGAACCGGTGGATTCGGCAGCGAAACCTTCTTTGAACTGGTCATTTGCTTCAAAAGAGTAGACACCATTAAAGGTCTAGTCATCTACCTCATCCAACGAAGTCAAAAAGGTGGAGAATCTAAATAAATCCATAAAGGTTGAGAATCCAAAGAAGCCCATCATGCTCAAGAAAAAAGGCCCCCGAACATTCCATGGACTTTTTTAATTACTTGTAAGTAGTGAAATTGAAGAGAAGCAGCAGTACATAGGGACTTATCGTTATACTAAGGAAGAAGGTTCTGATGAAGATTTGTTGGAGTAAGTTTGCATTGATACCTTATGCTCTCCATACACTTCAAAGCTTTGGTTTCATAATAAACTGATCTGACAAAGGCAACCTATTCAAAAATGAGATTTGATGTTTTGTTGAAGATTGATAGAAAGAAGATGTGCCACTCTTATGGTTTCTTGTGGACTTTGTACACTCCAAGAATAGAGATTGCTTTCTTGCGACATCACTTCCTCAACTGCACTACACATAGCTTCATCTTCATCCATCAGTAATGCTTTTGACATCTTTCCATTTATTGAATGCAAAAATGCCGCAACACCCAAGTGTGTGTCTCTACAGTTTGGTCGATAATAAGAGTAGCGCCAAACATAATACTTTTCTGATGATTGTTCGATCTAACAAAAAAAATCAGTAACTTTTTGTATAAGTTATCAAATATCAACAGATTTCCAAAACACATAAATCAATTAATGAATGCTCATTTTGCCAGAATATATTTGCTAACTAACATGTCATCTTTGTCTATGTTGAACCTACAATAGAAATATAAATAGAGAAAACCCAGCAACCCAAGTAAAAACGGAGCGATTTACTTACTACCCAACATCTAATTTCATTTAATGAGCTCTAACTTGAACACATTAGTGAGCAAAACTTAATCAATAAGCTATAACTGGAAAACCCAGCGAAATTCATCAAACTTTCCTCATACATATAACGAATAAAGCCATAAAGAAAATCAAAATGGTACCTAATTGTGTTGTCACTGGAGCTTCTCCATGGTCTCGGGATAAAGCACGAAGATCGAGTTGCAATAGTCGATGGCTTCATAAACCACAACTCCACAAGTCAACTCGCAGTCTCCCTACGGTCAAGAAACGCAGTGTTGAAATCTCTTCGATCTCTTACTGCACAGAAAAATCACAATCACATCACAAAGCATAATCCCTAATTTTGAAAATAAGAGTTAGATTAAATTAATAGTGCATGGTTGAATCTGAAAAGAGGATCGGGGATTGGGGATCATAGATCGAAGATCTATTCCTTACGATTTAGACGATTAGTCATGGAGAGATGACCTCAAACCCGTACATGAGCTAGTATAGAGAGAATCTAGTAGCACTTCTGGTGACATTTGGTAGGCCTAAAGGGTGTTAGAGAGATGATTACTCCAGCCCCCGAAGTATTCATATACCATCTTACTCAAAATTCTCAAAATCTTGTTTGTTGCCTCAGCCTGACCCATTTCCTTGAGGGTAGTACAAGGTTGAGCCACGATGCTTGATTCCATAACCATTGAGAGCCTCGCTCACTTGCTTGCTGATGAATGTGGTTTCGTTATCTGTGGCTATCTTATATGGAATTTCAAATTTGCAAATGGTATGCTTTTTGATGAAGTTTGCAACAACGGTTCCTGTGGCTTTTTGGGAGGGACTGCCTCTACCCATTTTGTGAATAATTCTGTATCAGTAAGAATCTACACATAACTATAAGATCCTGGGTGAATTATGCCAATCAGGTCTAGCCCCCAAGTGTGAAAAGGCCATGGTGTGAGCATGTCTTGGAGCAAAGTATGTGGCTTGTGATTGAGATTTCCATGAACTTGGCATGTGTGACACCTTTTGACTGTAGCTTTTGCATCCTCTTGCATGGTTGGCCAAAAGTAACCCATGTTGAGTAGTAGCCGGTACAACTTTCTCCTACCTTAGTGCTATCCACAATCCCCTGCATAGACTTCTTTTAGGACTTGTTGTGATTGATCTTCTGGACCTAGAAATGTTAAATGTTCCCCACTGTAACCTTTTTGAATAGTACTTCTTCATCCATAAAGTACCTTCTTGTTACTCTTTTGAACTGATAGGCTTCTTTGGCTTTAGTGGGTAACCCCTCAATGAAGTATGTTAAGTATGAGGTCTACCAATATTTAGAGGTCGTGAGAGTGAATGCTTTTTCCGTTGAAAGTACCTTAGAGCAGTTTGAGCATGTCGCTTGTAGTTATGTGGCTTCTCTTTTCATATCATGCCAGTAGTATCCCTTGCATAACAGACAGCGGTATAAGATTATCATTTTATCCATGCAACAAGTATTCTCACGCATTTCCCGCAACCTTTTCTAGGACTCCCTTTTCCCTATGCATTTGGAGGGATTTCACTGGAAAGACGCTTGTATAATGTTCCTAGGAGCATCATGTACTATTCTCCCATAATTCATCCTTAATGTTTTGCATTCAATTATCTCCTTCACACTATTCTGTTGTGAGCACCATTTTAGTGATCGGCATGTCTCTTCAAAACAATGAAATATTTGGTTCTTCATTAATGTAGGAGAGCTTGGAACCCAAAGTGGCTAAAGCGTCAGCGTATCTATTGGTGATGCTGATTACAAGCATTTCTATGTGTGTAATTGCATCTTAAACACTAGAAATATGGTAATCTCCAAATCAATTATTATGTAATCAATTCATTTTTGTTTAGGAATGAAGCGGAGTTACGGGAATCAAAGAATATGGTGCAAATTTAGAACAAATTGGAGTTTTCGACAAGAAGATGAAAAGTCAACATTGATCAACCATGTTCAACATGAGCGAGGAAGCCAAATCCGATTATTCCAATATGGTGAATTCGGTTGTGCTTTAAGATTGGAAGAAGAAAAAGAAGATATTAATAAAGAATTGAAGAAAAGAAACAAAGTGGTATTAATTAATCAAATCACTTGATTAATTACATTAATTAGATTTATTAATCAATGCATGCTTCTGCTATTCACATGCTGCATTTCAACTTTAAAATTGATCCAGTCAGAGGGCGACACGTGGCAGCTCAACACCATTTATCTCTCACGTATCCAAGCAACACCGGATCATTCCCTTTCTCTTGTGGAGTAGGTTCATAATTACTTAGTAACTATTCCCTTAATTTTGCACTTTTTCTTAACCTTTGTGTTTATTTATGTTTATTTATTATTTTTTCCTTATCATGCTAAGAAAGACCGGAGAAGCATGAAAATGCACTAAAAAGTCAACCTTAGCATGTTTTCTTACTCCGGCTAGGAGAAAGCAAGCTAACCAAGGAAGGAGGGGCAGTAGCTTGACCAAACGAACTTCAAATGAGTTAAAGCTTTCCAGATTCATTCTAGACATCCTAAGGATTATTTCTTATGAAGAGTGCAAGAGCTAGTTCTGAGTGGAAGACCGTCAAAAGATCGATCCAAGTTTCTGTACTAGAAGATGAAAACTGTAAAACCGGACCTATACGGATACTGGTAGCATTTCCTGCCAAACCACAATGAAAAGCTCTGAAATTTTACTAGGATGATCTACAGATTTGGATGAACATTTGGTATGAAAAAACGAAGTCCAATTCCGAAGTCTCAGTGGAGATTCAATTGAAGGAGGAAATGAGAAGAAAGTGTGTAAACAGACAAAAAAAGGGGTCAATGGAGGTCGATGCCGAATTTCCAACCATTTCCAGCCAAGGACATGTGTGGAGGGCATGGAACAGCTGTTGACTAGGGTTAGAGAGTTTAGATGGGAAGACTTTAGGTGTAGTTTATTTTGAAATTCAAAATTTGAAGGATGACAAGTGGTCCTCCTCTTACATCTAACACCTTTGTCTCCCAATGACCCTTCTACCCTTACTTTATCTCATCCACCAAAATATCTATGGGCTTCCTAAGTCATTTTCATGTGGAGTTAAAGATTAGATCCACATTTTGTGCTTACACATTTGTTCTTTACATCTAGCCCTTTATTTCCTTGGATCTCCACCCTCCATTCATCACTCTTGGCCTATAAAAACACCCTCTCCTCATGGTGGACGTTTTTGATGTCATTCTTTCACTTTCTCACACATCTTTTCACATTTCTCTTAGTTTCATAGCTTTAGTTCATAGTTTCTTAGTTTTGTGTAGAGATAGGTGTATAGCTTCTTGGATTCTTGGTTTTTCCTTACCAAAACCGAAGTATTTATACATTTTTGATCAATCACAACTCTAGTTTCATATATTTGAGTTTTGCTCATCATACTTCTAAGAGACTTTGTGGAGTTGCATGGTGTTTTTGGTTTCTTTCTCTTAGTAGAAACCAAAAATACCATGCTAGGAAATATTTCTCACCTTATTTTGCATCTTGGAGGGGAGAAAGTGTTCTTAGAGGTATGGTTTGGTTCCAAAAGGAACCAAACCCGTGGGTATTCATTCCTTTATCTACTATTTTCTCTCTTAACTTGATGCTTTAAAGTTTATGGCTTTAATTTATGGAATTATGAGTTGTGAGTAAAATAAATTTGGGGCTAGGGTACCCTAACCGAATTTGTGTACAAACTATATAGTTAAATCTAATATGGATCATGCCATGAATTTTTACTTTGCTAGTTTAATTGTTCATCATTTATGCTTATTAGATTTGTCACCTAAGGTTGATAAATGTTGATAATATCATGGAAGTATGCTAGGCTTGACAAACTTAGTAAATTAAAGCATGTTGCGAATGTAGAAATTGTAATCTTATGATCAAATAAAGTTTCTTAGGTCCTTACAATTAAGTTTAACATGTGGATGTGGCTTAGGTGTTCGATAATCAAGGGATCTTAGCTTGCATCTACATAGGTCTACTTGTGTCTGATAACCAAGAAATTGGTAGAAACTAAAAGGATTGTAGGAGAGTTATGTCCGATAATCAAGGGGTAGCTTCAATACATTATCTAGATAATTGTTTCTTGGTTACTCGGTAATCAAAAGAATCGAGGGGGATTCCATCTTGGCATGAGCATGTTAGATTTGGTTACTTAGAATTTACACAAAGGAGGTTAGGTGTGATGCCTTACAACCCCTTTTATCTCATTTGATCAAATCTCTTACACTTTGTTAGTTTATTTTTCTTTATTTGCACTTTAATTTTAATATAGTTAAAATTAACTCAAAAGTCGATTCACTATTATCCATTGTTAATATCACTTTTGGTAGTTAGGCTTCCAAACGACCAAAACTATTGAACTTGTAAAAATGTAGACTTTGCATGTGTTTTCTAGGTTTATTTTCGCGGTGATCTAGGTAGGATAGAGTTACTCAATCCCTTGAGTACGATACTCTTTACTTTTTCCCTTTACTAAAACTTGACCTCATATACTTAGGAGTAGGGAACATCACATAAATTTGCACATATTTTCACATTCAATAATGTCTCCAACATGGAGCCAATGAGGTGCTACTACCTCACCTCATCCTTTCTCTTGCCTACAAAAATGTTGCCACATATCACTTATATTCTCGCTTGGTCCATTCGAGAAGACAACCACCACACTTTCCCAGTCCATTTTCTTCTCTAATGGCTGTAACACACCTCCACTCCACTTTTCTCTTCTCTCCCACTTCTCTCACTTTCCAATATCATTCTCGAAGAAACAATTAATGGGCTTTCACTTCACATCGTCAAGGATATATCACCACAAAGGGATTTTGGCTCTGGTAAAGAGTTGGGGGGGGGGGGGGGGGGGGCTTAATTTCAAGTTGGGTTCATATTTGCCTATATCAAATTGTAAGTTTAGCTTGTATTCCCTTTCTTCTTTATCATTTCTCTTAATTTCTTATGAATTTGATGATGTATTTGATAATGGGTTATGAGTGGTTCATTTTTGGGAGTTAGGGTTGTGAAGCCCTAACTCATCTTGTGTAAATGTTGATGCTTTATTGAAATAAATGCAATTTTCCTTGTGTATGCTTTAATTCCAAATTTATTGGTCCTTAGAAGCACGTTTCTAAGCTTTGTCACCT
The DNA here is from genome assembly GCA_025331145.1 of Rosa persica. NCBI lineage: Eukaryota > Viridiplantae > Streptophyta > Magnoliopsida > Rosales > Rosaceae > Rosa > Rosa persica. The sequence goes on along the minus strand of WFKR01000007.1, from coordinate 32,045,358 downwards.
TTGAAATTATGTTGTAGGTAATTGTGATGATTACACTGATAAATTGACAACTAATTAGTCTATCACATCTAGGATTAAAGTGTGGTAACCATTAGCTAGCTTAATTGTAGTTAAGCTTGCTTGGTGTCTGTTATCTTGCTCAAGGGCCTCTAATTTTAGATGTTGCGGCCTTAACCAGTGTAATGTCTAAATTAGAGAGTTGATTGTGGTCATAGCCGACATAATCAGTATAGTGAAAGGATAATTGGTTTAATAGCCCTGACTGGTACTTGATACGAGACTTAACACATATAGGAAATGCATGCATTTGTGAAATTGGCGTTGATATTTGCAAGATAGTTAGTGTAAATCCATTAATTTGAAAATCCAAAATTTCATTTTTCTTGTTCTATAATTAGTTGTTTGGCATACTTTTCGATTGTGTTTAATTTTGGTTAATTCTTAATCCACATTTTCCAACAAAATTCTACATTTCATTATGCATAATCCATTTCAACTTAGTGTGAGCTAAGCCGAGTATTGCCAAGGATTGGTATCTAGTGTATTTTATTTTATTTTATTATAGTTTTCCTTATATGTTTTTAAGTCATTCTAGCGTCAATTACCTTGGTTAGGTCTAATGTCTAATCCCCGAGGTATGATAATCAAGGTTCAAATACTTCCCTTACATGACAATGATACGTGCGCTTACGTAAAATATGTATCAAGTATGCCCCTGGTATGTTCCATGGTGATATGCTCAAATGTCCCTATGAGGCTTTCTGCGACTGTCCTGTAGGGTGCCAGAGCCGCTTCCTTTAAAGCAAAATCTCCTCTAAGCTGACTCAGAACTAGATTTGAATCATCAATGGCATTGAGGCTTTGGATTCTCATTTCTCGTGCTCTAGACAAGCCAAATGATGAGAGCCTTATACTTGGTTGTGTTGTTGGTGCAGGGAAAATTTAGTTTGAAGGACAAAGTTGTGGTCTCCTCACCAAGACTAGTCAAAACTATTCTAGCTCCTTCTCCAGTAGTTGTAGCTGACCAATCAAAGTGTAAAGTCCATGGACTACCATTGTGGATACATTTGAGAGTTCACTAGGAACTAACTAAATAAACCGACTCATCATCTTCAGAAAAAAGTGCCTGCATATCAATCGAAGCTTACCGCTTTATGGCTTTAGTGTGCATGTGATATCAAACTCTGATAGTTGTAGCAGCCATCGTGCCAAACGTCTATACAACATTGGCTTAGTAAGAAGATACCGCACCAACTTAGTTTTCACCATAAGATAGAGCTTGTGTGCCAAAAAATAATGTCGCAGCCTTTGAGCTACATAGACAAGCACTAGACATATTCTTTCGGTTTTGGGGTATCGAGTCTCTGCTCCTTGAAGTTGACGGCTCACGTAGCTCATCAATTGTTCTTCTCCAGAGCTACTATCTTGAGCAAGCAATGCTCTCCTACCAAGGCAAGATAGATCTTCAAAGAAATGGCTTGTGTAGGTGCCCTCATAGTTGGGAGTCTCGTGATTAATTGGTTGACCTTGTAATATTACTCCATGTATTCATTGCTCCACACAAACATTGCCTTTTGCTTCAACAGAAGGGTGAAAACTCTAATAAGAGCAGCTAGGTCGAGGACAAAGTGTCTAATGCATTAGAGCTTTCCAAGAAATTCTTGAGCTCCTTTTTGCTTTATGGTGGTGGGGATGAGATTATAGCCCTAATCTCGACAGGATCCACATCTATTCTCCTATGGTCACCCCAAAAACACATTTGTCTGGATTCATTTTCAAATTATGGAGCCTGTATCTTCTCAACACCTTCCTAAGGGTCTCCCAATATGCCTCCTTGGTCTTAAACTTCACAATCAAATCTTCTACATAGTTCTCAACTTCTTTTCCCATCATGTCATGAAAGACAACTGTCATCGCCCTTTGGTAAGTGGCTCTTGCGCGCATTTTTTAACCCAAATGACATCACTGTGTAGTAAAAATTCCTGTAAGGATTACGGAAGGCAATTTTCTCCACATCTCTCGTGGCTAATTAATCTGATTGTAGTCGCTAAAGCCCTCCATGAAAGACAATAATCCCTGCCCAAATGTTGAATCTATCAAAATATCCATATTGGGCAATGGAAACTCGTCTCGTAACTCAAGAGGGAGATTAGATCATCAAGCCTCTGAATCCTCAGTTTTGACTCTAACATAAATTGGAGACTCCATTAGGGATTTAAGGTGGATACGGGGTTATCAATTGGTGGTACATGATGAGTACTTAGGGAAGAATGAGTAAGGTGTGCTAAGCTTAAAATGTGTTATGCTTGATGTCCCTTCTTGCCCAATGTAGTCCTCTTTATATAAGGTTCTTAGTAAAGGGTTAAGGGTTTCAAAATGGTTCGTGACTCCCTATTTCAGTAAAGGCAAGACTTCTTTTTGTCACTGCTATCTCTTAAGCACTAAGCTGAAAGGGTATAAAGATCAAGCAACGATTCAAGATTTCCTTTATCCTTTGTCATGACTCTCTTGGGAATACTAATCTTGACTCCTTATCAAGCTATTTCTAGTCAAGGTTTGGAACCGATTTTGGTCTTGGGTTTGCCTTAAGCTTATAAGGTGAAAAGTGGGGAAACATAGGTTTTGGCTTAAGGTGGGTCGTGATTCAATATGCTTTCTAAGCCAATAGGGTGATAAGGTGAGGTATCCGTTACTAGCTTGTGTGCAGGAAACCCAAATTAAAGTTTGGTCCTTAGCTCCCAAGATGCTTGGACACTTGACATTTGGCCTCCATAGGCCTTGCAAAATTCTGTAACCTTACACACCACAACTCACTAATAAGCCCCATTTTGGTCTAGTGGCTTGGGTCGATGCTAGTCGGGCGTGTGGCATGTTGTAATAGGCGAGTCCAGGCATGTCACCAAGAATTCGTGTGTGCAACTTTGCATGACATGTGTTAGCATGTGCTTGGCTTGAGTGAGCATGTGGTTGCTGAGGGACATTCATGAGAGACAGTGTGCCCATAAAAGAGAGTGTGCTTGGTCATGAAGAAGTGTCCATGTGAGCTTGGGCATGTTTGAGCGTGGCTTGGCCTGACTCTCAAATGAGCTTTGTGTGACTTTGTCCTAGGGAGGGGCTTGGCATTTATGATGTCCCTTGCTTATTATTAGGCATGGCATGACATGGCTTGCCTCCCTTAGGTTCTAAATATAAATCTTGCGAGAAGCCCAGCTTACTCGTCATAAACAACATGGCGTAGTAGGTGTATAATCACGCCTATTACTCTAGGCTTCACTCGTTGACCCAATATCGATACAATGAGCCTTAGATCGAGTCTAGGCCAATCTTCGACCTTAGAACTCTCCATAAATAATAGGTTTACATTTTTGGGTATCAACAAAAAGCAAATGTCCTTTCATAGTTGTGAAGACCCAGATTTTCATACAATAAATTTATGTAATTCAATAATTGTTATATAAATTGAACTGTGATATTTGGGATTATTTGGATTGTCGTGGGTTGAGAAAATTGGTTCCGAATGATTTTATTTTCAAAAACGAACGTTATTTAGGGGGTCGTGAAAATCGACTTTTTATACGTTCAAAATTTGGGAAAACTTCCTTCATGAAAGTTGTAGAGCTCGTCGATACGAGTCCGTGCATATGTGGAACGTATTATTCGGAGTTCGTATGAATAAGTTATGAATATTTGAAAATCGAAATTTTTCTATAAATAGTGGAAAAATCTGAGTTTGTTGTGAAGGACGAAAAAATTCCATTATTGCACATCAGTCCCCCGTCTCTCTCTCTCGGTCTGGTCACTGTGCCTTCCGACCCGGTGACCCGACCCGACTGGAAGTCGGGCCTCCCGACCTCGCCGCCGCCGGACCCGGCCTTCTCCCGCGTCGCCACCTCGCGCCTGGGCGATCCCCGCCATCGACGCGCCCCGCCGCCGCCTCCAGACGTGGATCGAAGCCTCCTCCCGAAGTGAAAACCCGACCCGGCCGGAAAACCTCTTTTCCGGTGGTGCACGGGCCGATCGTCCCCATTTTCGTGACGTGCTCTTCCTTCTGATCATCCCCATATATAGCTTGCATCACGATTTTGAGTGTAGAGTGGTAGATCAAGAGTTGAAGATTTCGACGTCCCTGATTCGATCTGGAGACTGATCAGAGGGCCGAGATTAATCCAACTTCAAAGCCCGATCTAGGACGATCCAGACCTCATCTCCGAAAAAGTCAGGTATTAAAGTTGTTCAAAATTTCATTTTGAAGAAGTTTGTAGTTGACGACTTTTGCATCGGAGGTGGTTGACCGGTGTTGACCACCGCGTTGACCACCGTCTGACCGCCGCGTGTGGCGGCGCGTCGGACCGAATTTTGAGTTTTTATTATCTGGACGATGATCTATGCATCCATACGAGCGTTTTGAGATATAACTTGGTCATGTTAGAAAAAGTTGATAAATAGTCAATTTCTGTTTTAACGTTACTATTTACGGTTTTACAATTTACCTTCGGTTTGAGATTTACGAAGATCAGACCATCGGTTTTACTTCAAATTTTAATATGATGTTCATATGACTGTCCCGATGACTTTGTGTGGTCACGGGCGAAGATCCGACTTTTGGATCATCGTATAATTATAAAATAGTGATTCGGGAAGCTATTAAGGAAGATCCGTTCATCGGATTTTCGTATAATTTTGATAGGATGTTTCCATGGGTAATCCGTGAGGATCTAACCGTCGGATTATCTTTATTTTAGAATCCGACCGTTGGATTATCTTTATTTTAGAAATCCGACCGTTGGATCATCATTTAGGTTTATTTCATGCTTCGTTGCTAAGTAAAGACCGTACTTGATTAGGTACTTGACGGCTTGAGTTGACGAGCATTGGATTGTTGTGAGTTATATATATATAGAAGACGCAGCAGGAGTTCGAGGTGAGTAAAACTCACGTGGTTCATATTACGAACCGAGCATTTTAATTTATTTATTTTTGGTAATTGTGTGAAAAATATTTGTGGATTAAATATTTGTTTTAAAATTTCATGGACTTGAATTACCACAGTCCATAGGTAAGTAAAATGAATTTTAACTATACAAATGAATTTCATAATTTTCTTGTGTGAACTATAGATGGTATTAGTGGTCATTCCTGAGTGGATGATTACGTATATATATATTTACGTGGAAAATATATATTGATGAGTGGATTGTTTGATTGATGATATGATGGAGTTGATTATATTACAATTGTGTAATCCCATAATAATATGATATATCTTGGTGTGTTTGATTTCAGTATGTGATATTATATATTGGGTTCATTTATGGGTTTAGGGTCAATGTAATGATGGGTGTGGAAAATCGGACGCTCTAATCCTAGTGTGGATGATGGGATACGATTGGTTGAGTATGTGGGATTATTGGACGTTCTAAATATGTATATAGGTATACATATTGATGAAATACAATAATTGATAAGATGTCGGATGCCATAACCTAGGCCAGGTGACGGGCTACGATTCAGTTAGAGCTCTAGTCTGTCAAGTACCGTATTTTTATAAATACGATGAAGAGAGTCGTGGGGAAAGTAGTGATTGGAGTTGACTTGCTATATTGAATTGGTGTTGATTGAGATTGTTATTATTTGTATATGTGGGAATAAAAGAGTTTAAATTAAGTAACAGTTCCTTCTTTTACTCATACAAGCTTTCATAAGCTTACCGGGTTTTGTGTTGTTGCAATCCCGGTACACTATTCAATGGTGTAGCGGATATTCCTGCAGGTCAGGATAACCAGGGAGGTGACCGAGCTGCTTAGGTGTTACAGCAGTTTTGTTATTTATTTAGTTGTGAGGTGTGTGTGTATGCTCATTTAGAGCTTTACATTACATTTTGGATTTATGTTGTAATAATTAACCGAGACTAAGTCGGTTTGATTTTATTTCGTGTGGTGAGTGTGTTAAGAAAAGAAAAATTTTCACGTTTCGGATTATGAATTGTTATTCATAAAATTCGGGGCGTGACAGTTTGGTATCAGAGCGTAAGGTACATATTTGGTGATATGTCAATACTTACCGAGTGATGGCCCGTCTGCAGCGGATCCCCATCGTGTGCTCTTCGGTATTGACAATGTCATTGGGTATGTGAGTGCGTTAGGTTGGCTAGGAACGTTAGTATTTTTAGGAAATTTAAGCATCGTTATGTATGATCAGTACTTGGTTAATATGGACTTGCATTTGACTTATGTTTTGTTTAAGTGTTATGCGTGTATTAATCAAGTATATCATGCTTATTAGGTAATGGAGATTGAGGGAAACGAAGCCAGAGGTCGGGGTAGAGGTAGACCTCGTGGCAGGGGTAGGGGCCGAGGAAGGGGTAGGGCCCCTCCAGTTGAAGAAGTATTCGAGTCGGAAGAAGATGCACCTTATGAGGATCAGCCTATTCCTCCTGTGGCTGTGATTGATAATCCTGCTCGCTTGCTGATGCTAGCAAGGGAAATTACTCGCTTGGGAGCAACCAAGTTTGGAGGAGGCACAGATTATATGGTGGCGGATCGCTGGATAGAGGATTTGCAGACTTATTTCGATCTGCTTGATTGCACTGAGACCGACAAGAGGAAGCTAGCCGCTTTCATGCTGAAGGATGAGGCTAGAGTGTGGTGGAACGTCACTCAGAGGAGCATTGAGGTGTCTACCTTGACATGGGACGGCTTTGAGAGGCTGTTCAGAGAGAAGTACTTTCCACCAGCAGTGAAGGAGAGGTTGGAGAGAGAGTTCCTTGCACTTGTACAGGGGAAGATGACAGTCATTGAGTATGATGCAGAGTTCTCCAGATTGTACAAGTATGTGAGGCAGATGGAGGATGAGGACTTGGCCAAGAAGTTTCAGAGAGGGTTGAGCCCTTCGATTGAGCGTGATGTAGCTATCTTGGAGCTGAAGACCAAGAGAGAGATCTTGGCTAAGGCACAGATCATTGAGCAGCAGAACCTGATTCGTAGAGAGAAGGAGTCTGCTGAGAGAGACTTCCAGGGCAAGGGAAAGGCCATAGCAGGGAGCAGTAGAGCTAGAGACTTCAGGGGTGGGTTCTGGAAGAGACAGAGAACTCAGTTTCAGCATCAGACTCCAGCTAGGGCAGCAGTAGCTCCTCCTGTGCAGGCTATGCCTATCAGGCAGATAGCACCAGCAGCTCCAGTGAAGTGCTTTAACTGTGGCGAGCCGGGCCACATCTCTCGTGCGTGCACGAAGCCACGGGGTAGGTTATGCTACAGTTGTGGACAGGCAGGGCATCAGGCTAGAGAGTGTCCTCGAAATCAGGGTAGAGTGCAGGGTAACCAGCAGAGGCAACTACCACCTGCTCATGCTAGAGTCTTTGCCGTTGGTCAGGCAGGCACGGGAGTGGAAGGTACCTTATCTGTTTATCACTTTCTTGCTAGAGTATTATTTGATACGGGAGCCTCACACTCTTTCATATCTAGTTCGGTTGTGGATGTTTTGGGTTTGATTGCTATGCCTCTGATTAGATCATTGTGTGTTACATCACCTCTCGGTGTGTCTCTTGAGCTTAGCATGCTTTGTGATGATTGCCCTATTGGGATTGGTGGCAGAGAGTTCTCTGCATCTTTGATTGTGATTCCGGATCACACGTATGATGTGATTTTGGGTATGGATTGGTTGAGCCCGAACCATGCTGTTATTGATTGCTTTAGGATGATTGTGTCCTTCCATGTTCCGGGACAACCGGTGTTTCATTACCGTTGCCTGAAGTCTGACATCACCATGAGGATAGGAATTCTGGCCCATATTGAATCAGGGAGTAGTACTTCGAAGATTACAGGGATTCCTGTAGTTTCAGAGTATGAAGACGTGTTTCAGGAGATCCCTGGGTTACCCCCGAAAAGGGTAATGGACTTCTCTATTGATGTGATACCAGGTACTTCACCTGTGTCGAAAGCACCCTATCGAATGGCTCCAGCTGAACTCCAGGAGTTGAAGGTGCAGATTGAGGGCTTACTTGCACAAGGGTTCATTCAGGCAAGTGTGTCTCCTTGGGGTGCACCAGTGTTGTTTGTGAGGAAGAAGGATAGTTCACTTCGTCTATGTGTGGATTATCGACAGTTGAACAAGGTGACCATCAAGAATAGGTACCCTTTACCTCGGATTGATGACTTGTTTGATCAGCTTAGAGAAGCTACTGTGTTCTCGAAGATTGACTTGAGGTCTGGATATCACCAGTTGAGGGTGAAGGAGGAAGATATTCCAAAGACGGCGTTCAGGACCAGGTATGGACATTTTGAGTTTCTTGTCATGCCTTTTGGTCTCACGAATGCCCCCGCAGCATTTATGGATTTGATGAACCGTACGTTCAGTCCTTACTTGGATCAGTTCGTGGTAGTGTTCGTTGATGACATATTGATATATTCAAGGTCGTCAGCGGAGCATGAGAGACATCTGCGGATAGTGCTGCAGACATTGAGGGAGCAGAAACTATTTGCCAAGTTCGAGAAATGCGACTTCTGGCAGAGTGAAGTCAAGTTCCTTGGTCATGTGGTCTCGAAGGATGGAGTTTCTGTGGATCCTTCAAAGGTTGAAGCAGTGATGAGTTGGAGTCGCCCTACTACGGTTACAGAAATCCGTAGCTTCCTTGGATTGGCCGGTTATTACAGGCGCTTCATTGAAGGATTTTCTGGTATTGCTTCGGCTTTGACCAAATTGACCAGGAAGGACACTCAGTTCGTATGGTCGGATGAGTGTGAGAAGGCTTTCATTGAGCTGAAGACTAGATTGACTACAGCTCCGGTGTTGACTATTCCTACTAGTGGTGGTGGATTAGTCATTTACAGCGATGCATCTCATCAGGGTTTGGGGTGTGTGTTAATGCAGAATGGTAGTGTTGTTGCTTATGGTTCTAGACAGTTGAAGGTACATGAGCGGAATTACCCTACTCATGATCTAGAGCTAGCAGCTGTGGTGTTTGCCTTGAAGATTTGGAGACACTATCTTTACGGTGAGAAATTTGAACTCTTTTCTGATCACAAGAGTTTGAAGTATCTATTCTCCCAGAAGGAGTTGAACATGAGGCAGAGGAGATGGATGGAGCTCATTAAGGACTATGATTTCACCTTGGAGTATCATCCCGGAAAGGCGAATGTAGTGGCGGATGCTTTGAGTAGGAAACCGCGGGTAATCATGGCATCGATTATGGTGCAGGAGTGGCGTATGCTAGAAGCTGCATCTGAGTTTGACCTTATGCCCGCAGGAGCAGGACAGGGAATCTTTCTCGGTAGTATCACCTTACAGCCCACCTTGATCTCCAGGATCATTCAGGGTCAGACACTTGATGAGTTTGCTCAGGCGAGGATTGCTGAGATGACTGCTGACTCGGATGTGGAGGGTCCTTCTGAGTGGTTGATTGGGGCTGATGGAGGGTTGAGATTTCGAGGGAGATTGTATGTACCAAGTGTTGATAACCTCAGGGAGGAGATCATGCGGGAAGCACATAGGTCTCGATATACTATACATCCAGGAGGTACTAAAATGTATATGGATCTACGGAGGCAGTTTTGGTGGTATGGTATGAAGAGGGATGTGGCGGAACACGTGTCGAAATGTCTTACCTGTCAACAGGTGAAGGCAGAGCATCAGAGACCAGCAGGAATGCTGAACCCCTTATCGATTCCTGTATGGAAATGGGAAGATATCTCTATGGACTTTGTGACTGGATTGCCCAGATCCAGGCAAAGTTATGACTCGATTTGGGTGATTGTTGACCGGTTGACCAAATCAGCACACTTCCTTCCGGTGGCAAAAACATACTCAGGTGATGCATTGTGTAAGATATATGTGAACGAGATAGTGAGACTTCATGGAGTGCCTGTGACGATCGTTTCGGATCGTGATGCTCGTTTCACTTCAGAATTCTGGCGAAGGTTCCATAAGGCATTTGGTACGTCTCTTGCTATGAGCACTGCATTTCACCCACAAACAAATGGACAGACCGAGAGAGTGAATCAGGTGATGGAGGACATGCTCAGAGCTTGTGTTCTGGATTTTAAGGGTAGTTGGGCGGATCATCTGCCATTGGTAGAGTTTGCCTACAACAACAGTTATCACTCTAGTATCGGTATGGCTCCATATGAGGCTCTTTATGGTAGGCCATGTAGGACTCCTATCTGTTGGGCGGAAGCAGGGGATAAAGGGCTCATCGGACCTGAGATTGTACAGGAGACTACAGAGAAGGTCACTACTATTCGGGACAGAATCAGAACCGCTCAGAGTAGACAGAAGAGTTATGCCGACTTGAAGAGGAGACCGTTGGAGTTTGAGACAGGTGATCATGTGTTCTTGAAAGTCTCACCTATGAAAGGTGTGGTGAGATTTGGCAAGAAGGGGAAACTCGCACCGAGGTATGTCGGACCCTTTGAGATTCTAGAAAGGGTTGGTAACTTGGCATATCGTCTTGCTTTACCTGTTAGCATGTCGGGTGTGCACAGTGTCTTCCATGTGTCTCTGCTCAGGAAGTATGTACGAGACGAGTCTCACGTGATTGATCACGGTACGATCGAAGTGAACTCGGATGTGACGTTTGTAGTTGAACCTGTTCGTATCTTGGATAGGTCTACAAAGAAACTTCGTAGGAAAGAGGTTGACCTTGTGAAGGTGTTGTGGAGTCATCATGATGAGGGTGATGCGTCATGGGAATTGGAGTCTGACATGAGGAAGAGATATCCTCAGCTTTTTGTGGACGAACATGCTTGAATTTCGGGACGAAATTCTTTTAAGGAGGGTAGACTGTGAAGACCCAGATTTTCATACAATAAATTTATGTAATTCAATAATTGTTATATAAATTGAACTGTGATATTTGGGATTATTTGGATTGTCGTGGGTTGAGAAAATTGGTTCCGAATGATTTTATTTTCAAAAACGAACGTTATTTAGGGGGTCGTGAAAATCGACTTTTTATACGTTCAAAATTTGGGAAAACTTCCTTCATGAAAGTTGTAGAGCTCGTCGATACGAGTCCGTGCATATGTGGAACGTATTATTCGGAGTTCGTATGAATAAGTTATGAATATTTGAAAATCGAAATTTTTCTATAAATAGTGGAAAAATCTGAGTTTGTTGTGAAGGACGAAAAAATTCCATTATTGCACATCAGTCCCCCGTCTCTCTCTCTCGGTCTGGTCACTGTGCCTTCCGACCCGGTGACCCGACCCGACTGGAAGTCGGGCCTCCCGACCTCGCCGCCGCCGGACCCGGCCTTCTCCCGCGTCGCCACCTCGCGCCTGGGCGATCCCCGCCATCGACGCGCCCCGCCGCCGCCTCCAGACGTGGATCGAAGCCTCCTCCCGAAGTGAAAACCCGACCCGGCCGGAAAACCTCTTTTCCGGTGGTGCACGGGCCGATCGTCCCCATTTTCGTGACGTGCTCTTCCTTCTGATCATCCCCATATATAGCTTGCATCACGATTTTGAGTGTAGAGTGGTAGATCAAGAGTTGAAGATTTCGACGTCCCTGATTCGATCTGGAGACTGATCAGAGGGCCGAGATTAATCCAACTTCAAAGCCCGATCTAGGACGATCCAGACCTCATCTCCGAAAAAGTCAGGTATTAAAGTTGTTCAAAATTTCATTTTGAAGAAGTTTGTAGTTGACGACTTTTGCATCGGAGGTGGTTGACCGGTGTTGACCACCGCGTTGACCACCGTCTGACCGCCGCGTGTGGCGGCGCGTCGGACCGAATTTTGAGTTTTTATTATCTGGACGATGATCTATGCATCCATACGAGCGTTTTGAGATATAACTTGGTCATGTTAGAAAAAGTTGATAAATAGTCAATTTCTGTTTTAACGTTACTATTTACGGTTTTACAATTTACCTTCGGTTTGAGATTTACGAAGATCAGACCATCGGTTTTACTTCAAATTTTAATATGATGTTCATATGACTGTCCCGATGACTTTGTGTGGTCACGGGCGAAGATCCGACTTTTGGATCATCGTATAATTATAAAATAGTGATTCGGGAAGCTATTAAGGAAGATCCGTTCATCGGATTTTCGTATAATTTTGATAGGATGTTTCCATGGGTAATCCGTGAGGATCTAACCGTCGGATTATCTTTATTTTAGAATCCGACCGTTGGATTATCTTTATTTTAGAAATCCGACCGTTGGATCATCATTTAGGTTTATTTCATGCTTCGTTGCTAAGTAAAGACCGTACTTGATTAGGTACTTGACGGCTTGAGTTGACGAGCATTGGATTGTTGTGAGTTATATATATATAGAAGACGCAGCAGGAGTTCGAGGTGAGTAAAACTCACGTGGTTCATATTACGAACCGAGCATTTTAATTTATTTATTTTTGGTAATTGTGTGAAAAATATTTGTGGATTAAATATTTGTTTTAAAATTTCATGGACTTGAATTACCACAGTCCATAGGTAAGTAAAATGAATTTTAACTATACAAATGAATTTCATAATTTTCTTGTGTGAACTATAGATGGTATTAGTGGTCATTCCTGAGTGGATGATTACGTATATATATATTTACGTGGAAAATATATATTGATGAGTGGATTGTTTGATTGATGATATGATGGAGTTGATTATATTACAATTGTGTAATCCCATAATAATATGATATATCTTGGTGTGTTTGATTTCAGTATGTGATATTATATATTGGGTTCATTTATGGGTTTAGGGTCAATGTAATGATGGGTGTGGAAAATCGGACGCTCTAATCCTAGTGTGGATGATGGGATACGATTGGTTGAGTATGTGGGATTATTGGACGTTCTAAATATGTATATAGGTATACATATTGATGAAATACAATAATTGATAAGATGTCGGATGCCATAACCTAGGCCAGGTGACGGGCTACGATTCAGTTAGAGCTCTAGTCTGTCAAGTACCGTATTTTTATAAATACGATGAAGAGAGTCGTGGGGAAAGTAGTGATTGGAGTTGACTTGCTATATTGAATTGGTGTTGATTGAGATTGTTATTATTTGTATATGTGGGAATAAAAGAGTTTAAATTAAGTAACAGTTCCTTCTTTTACTCATACAAGCTTTCATAAGCTTACCGGGTTTTGTGTTGTTGCAATCCCGGTACACTATTCAATGGTGTAGCGGATATTCCTGCAGGTCAGGATAACCAGGGAGGTGACCGAGCTGCTTAGGTGTTACAGCAGTTTTGTTATTTATTTAGTTGTGAGGTGTGTGTGTATGCTCATTTAGAGCTTTACATTACATTTTGGATTTATGTTGTAATAATTAACCGAGACTAAGTCGGTTTGATTTTATTTCGTGTGGTGAGTGTGTTAAGAAAAGAAAAATTTTCACGTTTCGGATTATGAATTGTTATTCATAAAATTCGGGGCGTGACAATAGTATACAGACTTATGTAGTCACGCGTCAAGATCTCCTCATCGAGTAGTTGCCCAGTTTATCATCTTGTACATAGCAGTACATCATAAAAGACCGAACAGAGGATCTGAAATAACTTTACGATAGTTAAACTGTAAACTCGATATAGTCAACCCTCCAAAACCTAAAAGTTCTAATTCTTTTCAGAATCAATCCAACTTCACCAACACCATCGTTTAATCGATTTCTAGTGTTCTAGAACATAAACAAAGGAAATCCAACGGTCGGATTTCCATAACTCAACACCTGAAACTCTAAACTTCGGAAATCTCCGATTGATATCAAATTTTCACCAAAATCTACCAAATTCATATCCACACATTCCAAATGCTAAGCTCTATCTAACTAGTCAAATTAGAAGGCCAGGAGCGGCCGCACGCTGTTAGGTCTATAATTACCTAATCAATCCTTTATTTCTTATTTGTTTTTTCTTTGTTGTTACTTGTTAGTCTAATACACCGACCATTGAACTAGGGTTTTCGATTTTGTTTGGTTCCCTCACAGTTGTGGCTCCTAAGGTTATTTACTTCTTCCCCCAATCATTCCCAGGCATTGCTCTCGGGTCTTTGACTTCATGTGCTGCTCTGGTCGAACTGATCTGGTTATGGAGACATCAATTTCTCTCAATTTTAAGCTTTAATTGTCATCGGCGTTTAGGGATTCCCCCTCCCGTGGGTTCTTTATAAAGGGTTTATATGGAGAGCATTAGATATGAACGTATTAAGTTAAACTCAAGATCATTTTCTTATCAATCTCTGCACCCAACTCGCATAAGCAGACATACCTTTTTATAAAGAAAGATTGATTAGTTTACATTAATTGGTGTATCAATGACACTCGACTTGCAGAATATCAATCATTATCCTTATCTCTTTGGCCTGAACATCCATATCTGATTTCTCAATATTAAGGAAAATTATATAGAAGTTTACAAATAAAGATTGATAATTTTGAAGTAATCGGTGTATCAATGACACTAGACTTGCAGAGTATACAAGAAAAAATATATCTATAACTATGAATATTAACTTTATTCTTGAAGGAAGTGACACTTTCTCATTAACTTTTGCAACATGCAACCTTCAAATAGCGTTCATTCTTCAAGCTCCCATCTATATCTCTCCGGAATGCAACTTTTGCACTCAAATGAAGCATATGTCGAGATGGAAGGGCTTAAGGTTACAGTCTCCCCCGAACCCCTGTATGGAAGGTGTACCAATGCACAAGTTTGCACTGCTTAATCCGTGGTAACCACAACCAGCAGCCACCGTCTTCATCATTATTGAATCAAAGAAGTATGCTAATGGCACATCCAGTGTCATTGAATACCGACTGATTCAGCAGAAAAGGTTATCGTTTCCAAAATTGAATGAGATTCACCTTCTAAAGATGTTTCCATCCTAAAAGATCTGCAACTGAAGTAGAAAACAGCACTCATCATAGAGTCGATAAGCACTACAAATGAATACATAACCACCAAAAGAGGCCCTTCCCATATGCGAGAAGACCCATCGCCATAGCTCAACGTCTTCACTCTATGCTCAAACAAGCCCTCAACAAAAGCCATTCCAAATGTGGATCCAAGAAATATGAGTAGACCCACCTGAGTCTGGCCCCTGATCAAAGCCCCAGACTGAACCAATGCCTCTGGTCCCGAGACATCCTCCAAAACACATATCACAATTGCAATGTTGCAAATAATAATAGCATTAGCAAAAACAACCGAGAAGATAAGCCCAACCACCATTGCGGCATATATGATAAGCTGAGGCGACAACCCAAATATAGAACATGTGTTGCACACTGCAAGAAGAACGATAAAAAACAAGGCGAGGCAACCAACAACCACCATACACATCCACACATACGTAGAAACAAGCCGCCTCCATATTTTGCACATAATCAAGTAAAACTTGGACGCATCAAACTTCTTGAGGGAATAACTCCAATACACCGAGTAAACAAGCGCGGCTTTCGACAACAAGGACAATGTGATGTACAAAGGAAAGCACATAGCAGACGAGATAGCCGTCTCAGCAAACTTCTGGCACGAGTGACTGATGAAAGGCCTCAAGGGGAGTCCACTGGACTTGGCAATTAGTAACATCCTAACAGTTAGTCTCTTTACAAGTGAGTGATCAACTAGCATATTCGACAAAAGCACGGCGGCAGACACCGGGGAGATTAATAAGGTAGCAATAGCCAAAAATCCCCAGGAATTGAACCGGAGAATCCGTACTGTCTCCCTCAAGATTTCTAGGGCATTCATTGAGTGGAACCAATGATCATTGTGACCAGATGGCTCAGGTTCTAACTCCAATCCCGGCAAATGGGCATGTTCTTGTTCGGATCCTTGTTTAGTGGCATGATCTAATCTCAATTTTGGGGAACTTTCACTATACGCCTCCATTTTCTTTCTTTGTTTGCTTAATCTAATCAAGCAACTAGGACCCCAACATACATAAACAATGAAAAAGATCTGATCCGATCTGATAGAGCTAGCTACATGAACCGGGCTAGTGTACAATTACAAATGCCAAGAGAATCAGATCCGGGCGAGTGTACCTGGAAAGCTGGGACCCATAATGGCGGCGGTTATATGATTCGGAGGGCGGAGCTGCTGCTGTTCGGAGGGAGACGACGGCGTTTTGGGGGGTCTGCCTCTGTTTGGGGATGCGAGGCGTGTATGGGGGTTTAACTTGGTCTGCGTTTTATATGTGGCTGCTCTGGACCTGAGAGCTTTTACTACCCAACGGTCTTGAGACGGTGACGTTTTGGACTTGATATGGAGAGAGAGCATTTAGGGAAGAAAAAAAAAAAAAATTAAAGTTAGTATTTGTGTTTCTACATGATTGGACATACTTGGTGCAGGTTGATAATGATTTTGAGATTTGGCAAATGATGATATAAACCAAGTTTTGCATTCCACTTATGATGCACTATGAGATTTCAATTTATTTTGAAATGATAAAAAATAATAATTAATTAAAACTCAATTTCGGAATTTCCTAGATTAAATTATTATGCATTGGATCAACTAGCTTTAATGGTGAGCTTACTAGTTTTTTTCATGCTCATTGGGATTACAAGATCCCAAATCTATGGGATCTTGTTTGCCAACCTAAACAACTAGGTGGATTAGATCTCAAGAGACTGCTGATATGAACTCAACAGTTGTACCAGAGGCAATTACCAACTGTGTTTATGAATAATAAATTAGTAGTTGCCGATTTGGTAAGCAAATCAATAATTGCTCTTCGAAGTGCATTTGTAAATCTAATACCGTGCTACACCAGTTAATCTGAGTCAAGTTTGATGAAACACCCCTCTTTATGGGGCCATTAAGATCTTACTTTAGCCTTAGTGACATCGGCGAATCTGGTATTGTTTCATAGCCTCTGGTTTCCTATATAGGGCTTATATCTCTTCATAACAAACAGTTGTCAATGTCCCAAAAATGCTCTATGAGTTCAAGGAAGATACAATTACATATCCATATATAGTAATAGTTGCCTGTCAAACAAATCCATGTTTAGATTTAAGTGTACGTGATTGGAAAATAGAAGTTTTGGATCCCTCCTGAAGCTAATCGCTATTGCAGCCAAGCTTGCAAACTAGAGGTTATAGTCAAAAGAGTGGGTAAATCTTCAATCCAACATCTCTCGATCTTATCAGTTGTGATAAATGATGGACAGGGTCCCTGTCTGGAATCAATTATTGTAATAGCCCTGGGTGGCCTTGTTTCCTTCGTCATTTTTCTTTCCCTGTTGACTTCCTCTTGCTTTGGTTTCTCCTCGGTATTTCGTTTCCTTCTTGCTTCTGACTTATCTAATGTATTTTCCTGACCAAAAAAACAAGCTGATTAGCTGCATAGTGAATATTGACTGGAATTTACATTGTTTTATTTATAAGGAGAAATGTGTTACAAGATTTGTTTTATTTATAAGGAGAAATGTGTTACAAGATCACAACAAATATGATAAACTATTCTTACATTGTGACTGCAAAATGTTGCGGCCGGCAAACTTCTGTCATGCTGGCTTCTTACTCTGCTACTATTTTGTTATGGTCGTTAATAGGTCGGATGTTACTACCTGCCTTGCTTCTGTAGTCTACTTCTGCTACTTAATACATTCATCCGCCTCATTTCTAAAGCATGAGAAAGAAAAATCTGCTTGATGAACCGTCTGTACTCTGCAGTTAAAATCACACAGATTCTCAAACAAGTCACGACTAACTGGAAAGCATGTTGATGAGAGTCATGAGACCATTTTCGCCAAAAGCCAAAACTCATGATACCTTCCAATGGTTACTTGTTTGCTAAACATATGAAACCATCCAAAATCAATCCAGAACAGCATGCTGCAAAATCAAAACTCACCAAGTGTCTATCCACTTGTATTCCTTTCTCCATTCAGTAATAGCAACAACCACCGGAACAGATACATTCCAATATGCAAATCATCCATAATCTAACATAGCAGTGGCGTACTTTTGTATTGTCTTTTTTTTTTTTAACATCTAGTAAACCGCTCAAAACAAACTGGGAAGCTTATAACTTGTATAATCTGAGAACAGATGATGCAAGTTTGCTAAACAAATGAGGATTAACAACTGAGGATTAGCAATGCAACTTAAACAAATGAGGATTAACAACAAAGATCAATAGAAGAAATTTTAGAAATATATATTTTTTTTTTAAGAAAAAATGTTTGCTAAACTTCATTGATTGCCCCAATTAAATTCCTAGATTTGATCAATGGCAAGAGCTTCAAATGACTACAACAGCAGACCAAACTATCAAAACAACATATACAACCTATTCCAAGAAGAAAGAAAAAAATCTGAAAAGGCAGTATTCCACAGAAATTTACCAAAAATGGTTTCATATCAGCATTGAAGATCATTACTCTTAGCAGATGAAGCTATCAGACACGAACAAAAAGAGCCATAATTAACCCATAAACTTGAATAAAAGTGATAGTTATTCCACACAAAATATAACAATGGTTAGACAAAAAGAGGGACCACAAGAGAGGAGAGAGAACTAACCTGAAAGAAGAGTTGAAGCAAGTAAAACGAGGAGTAGGAAAGTGACTTGCAAGTGCTAAAGTAAGAGGATGTTATGTTGCCCCTTGACTCAGCACGGTATAGAAGAGCGATTTCTGAGGAGGACACTAGTCTAATTCTATATTTGTTCAGCCCCTAATCATATGTAATGAACGGTCCCATTGATGGTTTGAGCTCTCGCCGGTATGTTTCATATTAGAAAGCATATATTAGAAACAAAAAAATTATGTCCAATGTACATCTTAACAAATCCAGTACGCGTGCAATCACTGGCACTCAAATCAGATCTCTCATTCCAACCCACAACTATTGATTTGCTTTACATGTCCACCTCTATCAGGTGCAAATAGAACTTCGTTGCCATAAGAATATTGTTCAACGATCAAACCAGCTGAAAGCAGGATTTTTTGGTATGCTCTTATCTCTCATAATTTGTCTAATCTGTGCAGATCCTTCCCACTCATTGACACCTGCAAGTGCATTAGAAAGCTGTACATAAGCACCTGAATTCTCCGGATCAAGCTCAATGATTCGCTCCGCCATTTTCTTCGCAAGATCCTTGTGTCCATGAGACAAACAACCCCTCAAGACTGATGACAATATGCTGGCGTCTAATTTAAAGGGCATTGCTTCGACTAGACTAATTGCTTCCTCAAGGCAACCAGCCTGGGAAAAAAGATCAATCGTGCAAGCATAGTGTTCAATATGTGGATCAATACCATAGTCCTGTTTCATCTTAGAAAACCATTTTCTTCCCTCTTTGACCAACCCACAATGATCACAGGCAGACAAAACCCCTGTAAATGTAATTTCATTGGGTTTCACATCAGCAAGCCTCATTTCGTCGAAAAGAGCCAGTGCTTCACTTCCATGACCGTTTGTTGCATATCCAATTAGCATAGAATTCCAAGCCACTTCATTAGACTTCATCATCCTGTCAAACAGCTTTCGTGCATTTTTAACAAGACCACACTTGCAATAGAAATGAACAAGTGAGTTGGAAACAATTTCATCGTCATCAAGCCTGATGATGGTAGCTCTGGCAAAAACCTGTTCACCATATTCAAGTGAGGAAATACTAGCACATGAACTCAGCACGCTAGCCAGGCTAAACTTGTCCATTCTCAAGTCCAGCACATTGATTTGTCTGAAAAGGTCTAATGCTTCAACTGGAGAACCATTTTGACTAAGGCCAACCATCAACGAATTCCATGATATTATGCTTTTACTTGGCATGGCCATAAAAATCTGTTTTGCATCTTCAACTCTTCCACAATTGGAATACACAGTGATCAGCGAATTAAGCAATATAGTGTCAAAGACTTTGAGTTCACTAAACAATCTGCAACATCATCAGGGCTTCCACACTTGGAGTATGCATCAAGCATTGCAGTGGCAGCAATAACATTACCAAGCAGCCCAAGTTTGCAAGCCTGTGCATTTGTTGGGCATGTTTAAGGATGCCTGAGACACTGATGGCACCTAAGACACTTGCCAGCGTAAAAGAATTCCGACGAACACCATTAGTCAACATTTCCTTGAAAAGAGGTAATGCTACTCCAACGATTTCATTACTGACGACATACCCAGAAATCAATGAATTCCATAACACAACATCTGGATTGCTTTTAGTATCAAATACTCTTCTTGCATCGTCCATTCTACCACAGTATGCAAAACCTGAAATCATTGCTGAAAGAGAGTAGTCATCTGGCTCCTTGATCAACTTCAAAACTTGACTTGCACTATCCAAATCACCACACTTGGCATAAAAATTAACCAAGGAACTAGCCAAAACGGAGTCAAATTCCACTTGATCAGTCACAATGCGCGCATGAATTGCTTGCCACAACCAAAGCAACCAAATCAGCACAAGCTCCAACAACCGTAGAGAATATAAATTTCTTTTCTTGTGATAGTGATACCTCCAATGGGTCCAAACTCAAATCCTTACAAAGCCTCAAAGCATCTGTAGAGCGCCCATTTTTGGCATAGCCATTGATCATAGAATTCCAAGCAACCCAATTCCTCCTAGGCATGTCATCAAACAAAGCACGGGCAAGCTCCAGCTTACCGGCTTTTGCAAACCCTGAAACAAGCAAGCTCCAGGTAAAATCATCCTTATGAGGCATCGAATCGAACAACTTCAAAGACCTCTCTTGGTCCCCGGAATTCATATAGCCTTGGATCAATGTGTTCCAAGAGAAGCCATTTCTGTGGGGCATTTCATCAAACAAGTTGAGTGCATCATTCCTGCTACCACATTTGACATACATCTGCAGAAGCCGGTTTCCGAATGTAACAGTGGAGTTGATGAGACCCTTCTTCAGAAAAAGGTGGAGCTGCTTTCCTAAGGATAGTGAAAGGTGGGTGTTGCAGGAATGAAGTATGCTAACTGAAGAATGCAGTTCAAGATTCATTCCTTTCAACTCTCCTCTGTTCTCCTGCACTTATTTTCTAACCCTTCTTGAAAGTTGAAACAAGAACGAAGAGAGAGTTATCTTTCTCCTCTTTTGCAAGGGGAGGGAAAAGGGTTCTTTACCAAGGCAACTCTCCGCTCAAAACAAACTGGGAAGCTTATAACGTACTTGTATAATCTGAGAACAGATGATGCAAGTTTGCTAAACAAATGAGGATTAACAACTGAGGATTAGCGATGCAACTTAAACAAATGAGGATCAACAACAAAGATCAATACAAGAAATTCTAGAAATCCTTTTTTTTTTTTTTTTTTTTAAAGAAAAAAAATGTTTGCTACCAAACACCTAACTTTAATTTGGTAGCTAAATCTATACCAAACACCTCCATTTTTTGCCATCTGAAAACTGATGGCCGGGTTGCCTGATCCACCATTATTTTCACTTTTTTCATGCTATCAGTGTCGGTGCTTTTTGTCTTTATCTCTTGAGAAGGGACCTGTTCTTGTTCGGGATTGATTTTTCCTTATTTTGTTCTTGTATTGTTGGCTTGTTTTGGACCTAGTATAAAGTTTATAGGATAAGTCTGGAATGCTTCGAGAGCAACTTGTATGGAAGACAACGTTTTTCCCTGCCGTTACGTGCGACTTATATATAGCTGAGTGGCTAGAAATTTCTCAGCGCATTCGGTACAAATTGCTATCCGTATGCACCAGAACTTGCCGCCAGATAAATTATGAATTCATGACTTCCACCGTTTTCTGACATTTCTCGTCTTTACTAATTGGTGCCCTACGCATTTATTTTTGCGACATAAATATTGGTCCGACTTAACCATGTGTTTGCATCATCTGTAACTGTCCATTCGAAATCTCTAGAGCATCTTCAAGATTTGGGCCGACCTACCCAGATTTCTTAGCTGAATGCATTAACAGCCAGAAACCCCACTGCGAAGGCTATATATATATATATATTTATATATTGATGCAGGAAACATGTCATTAGTGACTCGGCCCTACGCTGATTCTTATATTGATCACCATAAAACCTGCATCTTTTCCAGTGTTGAACACACTCATATACAGAGTCTAAGATGGATTTCGAGGAAGTACCTAAAAAGCCTCATGTTGTTTGTGTTACACTCCCATTTCAAAGCCATATAAAGGCAATGCTCAAGCTAGCAAAACTCCTCCACCACCGAGGTTTCCATATAACCTTTGTCAACACAGAGTTCAACCACAAAAGATTTCTTAAATCTCTCGGACCCAACTCCCTTGATGGATTACCTGATTTCCAGTTTGAAACCATTCCAGATGGCCTTCCGAGTTCGGATGAAGATGCGTCGCAAGACGTCAATTTGCTGTGCGAGTCTTTGAGGAAAAATTTCTTGGCTCCGTTTCATGGCCTCCTCACAAAACTCAAAGACTTGGCGGGTACTTCAAATACTTACCCCCCGGTGACTCGCATCGTTTCAGATGGTTGGAATACCTATGTCCTTACAGCAGCAGAAAAACATCAAATTCCTGTCACACTCTTCTTTACCATGAGTGCAAGCAGCATCATGGCCTATGCACACTTCCCCACTTTGATGGAAAAAGGACTCGCACCACTGAAAGGTGAGAAATAGTTATCACTAGCTTATTGGCATTCGTATTAACTTCATGGTTATTTCTACGAGTGTTTTAAACAACAAAATATCTGATAGCATTCGTTGCCGTGTAGTGCATGACGACATTCTAAGAGTGTGAATAACATTTATGCCTCGATTAATTTGTAGTTTCTTTTTTCTAAAACATGTAGACGAGAGCTGTTTGACAAACGGGTATTTGGACAAGGTCATAGATTGGATTCCAGGTATGAAAGATATCAGGTTAAGGGATCTCCCGACCAACTTTCAAGTCACAAATCCTGATGACAGCGTCTGGAACTATATCCTTGAAGCAATTGAAGGACTTGGTAAAGCTGAAGCTGTTGTTCTTCATACATTCGATGCGTTGGAACATGATGTTGTGGAAGCACTCTCCTCTATGCTTCATCCACGTGTTTATGCCATTGGTCCACTCCAATCACTCCTCAATCACATACCAAAACACCCTTTGGACCCTATTGGATACAGTCTATGGAAAGAAGAAACTGAGTGCTTCCAGTGGCTCAATTCTAAGGCGCCAAAGTCAGTTATTTATGTGAACTTCGGCAGTATAATGATTATGACATCCAAAACTCTTATAGAGTTTGCTTGGGGACTTGCAAATACCAAGCTTCCCTTCTTTTGGGTGATTAGACCTGATTTGGTTGCTGGTGAATCAGTCATTTTGCCACCGGAGTTTGTGGCAGAAACCAAACAAAGAGGGCTAATAGCAAGTTGGTGCCCACAAGAGCAAGTGCTTAACCACCCAGCAATTGGAGGGTTTCTAACACACAGCGGTTGGAATTCAATCATTGAGAGTATGTCTGCAGGAGTGCCTATGCTCTGTTGGCCATTCTTCTCGGACCAACAAACAAATACTTGGTCTGCTTGCAACAAATGGGGCATTGGCATTGAGATCGTCAGTAATGATGTGAAGAGAGACGAAGTAGAAAAGCTTGTTATAGAGGTGATGAAAGGGGAGAAAGGTAAGAGAATGAGAAACAAGGCCATGGAGTGGAAGAAACTTGCAGAAGAAGCTACTGGTCCACATGGTTCTTCATCCACAAACTTGGACAACTTGGTCAGTCAAGTCCTACTATGAGAAGAAGATAGGAGTTTACACTTGAGGTCAATAAAATTGGCGCAACGTTATTTGGTATTCAAGTTTGATTAAGATTGTTATGTACCATATTACTCTGGTATTATTTTTATTGAAAAGTAAAATTTTATAATAACCTGCGGATAAAACATCTAAAGAATAAAATATTGCCTCTTCGGTAATTAATTTATTATATATAAAATAGACTATATACATACATACATACACACATACATACATATATATATATATATATATTTTCTTTCAAAAAGTCAGAAACGTACTGTGTACTTTTTCTTTTTTTTCTTTGTATGATACACTCAGGGGATATTACTTCTGTAAGGTTGTCTTGCTGGATTAATGGGCGACATGGATCAATTCGAGTATATGTTATTAGCTTATGGGTGGTTCTGCCTTGAAAAAACTCTGACCAAAATCTGTCAGAGTTACACACTTTGAGAAGATGGTTGCTGATAAAAGGTACAAGGAGTTAGAAGCAGAATATGATATGTGCTTCAGGTTGCCTATTGTGAAAATGCATGTCAAAATGCTATATGAAGCAAGAAAAGTTTACACTAAACTAATATTTGAAGAGTTTCAAGATCAATTTGAATCATCTCTTGAAGCTTCTATAACAAATTGTGTTGATGTTGATGGTGGAAAGATGTATACAGTGATTAGAAATGGTTACTCTAGAGAACGGCAAGTGAAGAGAGATAGTGATGATATACTCTCTTGTAGTTGCAGATTGTTTGAGATGAAAGGGGTTGTGTGTAGGCACACTATCAAGGTTCTTAGAGAAGTGATGCAAATCAAAGAAATTCCTTAGCATTATATCTTGAAAAGATGGACCAAAAAAAGCTAGAGCTGAAAGCGTTCTAGACATGCATGGGCGTGAAATTCAACTAGACCCTAAGTTGCTCCTCTTGGTACAGATCTTTATGTTCCACCTACATTAGAATATCAAGTAGGGCTTCTGAAAATGAAAAAGCATACAAATTAGCCATGACAAATGCAGAGAAGTTAGCAAAAGAAATTGAAGACTTGCTACATTATGAAATGAATGCTAATGTGAATGAGAATGACAATACAACTAAATCCACTCCTACTGGACAACTCAATGTAGATGGTAATGTGGTGAATGCAAAAGGGCTAAGAAAACGGAAACATCTATAGGAAGAAAACGGAGAATCAATAGTCAGGTGGAGATAAGCATGAACAAAAATAAAAAACAGAGGCAACCCAGTAAAAAAGCAATGGAGGTATTCTTATTTCTATAAAACTGCTTTCTTATTAGTTTGTTTAAATTTATTTACAGATATCATTGTTTGATTTTTATAATTCGGTTATTCCTGATCCAATGAATAATGTATGCAAGGTGACTTTTGATCCACCATGTAATAAAGAGAATGCTACTCCTGATCTAACAAACAATGCAGAGAATGATATTTTTGATATAACAAGTAATGCAAATCAATTTCTGGAACAAGACTTTTGTGCATATTCCTTATTCAGGTACATTAATATTCATTTAGTTTGTCATAATATCTGGTATTAGAGTTCAACATTACTAACCATTTGCATTTCACTATATCCTAGGAGTTCGATTTAAACAACGTACCCCAATGAAATACATATTGTCATGGCCTGGATATCAAAGGTGTGTGTTCAGCTTCAATATGAAATAATGGTCTTTCATATATTGTTGTTGTTTCTGAAATTTATATGATACTATGGTCTGTCATTTATATGAATATATCCTCTGTGGTTTGCATTTAGCAGGTTGTGCAGGTTTCTATTTTGTTTTTGTAAGACACTTCTACAATTATATAGGCTTCTGTTTTGTTTTGTAAGAGTGGAAGAGGGCACTTGTGCAGCATTATGTTTTATTTTTTTTAAGAGGAGAGGGCAATTGTGTAGCTTATGTCTTATTTTTTGTAAGAGGAGAGGGCTATGTGATTTTGCAAACCTTAAGAGGCTAGGCTGCTGAAGGGTTATGGAGAGCTTCCAGAGAATAGGTCTTAACCACGACATTACTGGGGGTCTTGAAGATAAAAATGAAGGTGGTGTTGATGACTACATCGAGTATGAGGATGAAGATATTGATAAGATTTAAAGTTGGCAGCTGGTACTTTATGGTTTTGTATTTCCAGATGGGCAACTGGTCATGTTTCCTGTAACATATGTTATTATTAATATATGTATGCTTGTCTTCTCTTATTAATGTTCTGTTTTGTATGTGAAAGAAATGGTTTAGGTAATATTGTTTGTTAATGCTTCAATGGAGGGAGGGCCACTCAGTTCTAAGATTGATAAGATCCATTTCATAATTACTAATCATGAAGGCAATATGTTTTGCTGTGCTTCCATTGAATTCTGCATTATACAAATTGGTTTCCCAAAATGCATGACACCACTATACAAATTGCTTTCCCAAAAGAATTCTGCATTATACATTTCTCAAAAGGAGAAGGCAATTGTACAGACACTATTACAGTCTCCTCGATTCATTAAGAATGCTAGCTAGTAACCGTCTTCATTCTGGTTTCTTCAAGTTCAAATAGTGATAGGCTGCTTGGCCAAACAACTCTCTGGCCTCTTCCAGTTCTCTCTCTGCCACCAACAAGAAGTCCAAAATCAATGACACAATTAGCTTTAGAAATATCATTTGGCTGAAATACTAGATACAATTATCACACCATATGAGCAAAAATAGTTCGAAAATATGCATTTCTGTAAAAATATTGTCTTTGTAAATTTTCCTACAGACTACAGACCATAAGACCTGCCATTTATCAGCAAATTCTTGTCGGCGGCACAGAGCAATTTGGAGCAATTCAAAGTAGACGTAGAGAGAGAGAGAGAGAGACTGCCGCACTGATTGAAAAAAATAAAATAAATAAATATAGTGTGAGTCATATGGGCCATTGGATGATGCAAGTTTGGCCACGTGTCACTTTGTCGTTGAAAGCTTAGGTAGGTTAGGCAGATTAGAAGCTTAGGAGAGGATCCTCTCCCCACAATCTAAGATGAGTTCCAAGGAAGGAAGTAGTAGCTAAAAGGCCTGATGCAGTATGCATTCCACTGTCCTTTCAAAGCCATATAAAGGCAATGCTCAAACTAGCAGAACTCCTCCACCACAGAGGTTTTCATATAACCTTTGTCAACACACAGTTCAACCACAAAAGCTTTCTTCAATCTCTAGGATCTAACTCCCTTAATGGCTTGCCTGATTTTCGGTTCAAAAACATTCCAGATGGCCTTCCAAGTTCAGATGAAGATGTGACGCAAGACGTCTATTTGCTTTGTTGTGCTGTCAAGCAAAATTTCTTAGCTCCGTTTCCAGACCTCCTCATAAAACTCAATGAAACTGCAATTACTTCCCACAGTAATCCTCCGGTGACTCGGATAGTAGCAGATGGTTGGAATCCCTTTGTCTTCACAGCAGCAGAAACAAATCGAATCCCTGTTACACTCTTTTTTACCATTGACACTAGTCTTATTCAATATTTTTTCAGCCCCTAATCATGTGTAATGAACGGTCCCATTGATGGTTTGAGCTCTCGCCGGTATGTTTGATATAAGAAAACATATACTAGGAAAAAAAAAAATTTTCCTTGCCAATGTACATCTAAACAAATCCAGTGTGTCTGCAATTACTGGCACTCAAATCAGATCTCTCATTCCAACCCACAACTATTGATTTGCTTTTCAAGTCCACCTCTGTCAGGTGCAAATAGAACTTTGTTTCCATAAGAGTATTGTTCAACGATCAAACCAGCTGAAAGCAGGATTTTTTGGTATGCTCTTATCTCTCATAATTTGTCTAATCTGTGCAGATCCTTCCCACTCCTTGACGCCTGCAAGTGCATTAGAAAGCTGTACATAAGCACCTGAATTCTCAGGATCAACCTCAATGATTCGCTCTGCCATTTTCTTTGCAAGATCCTTGTGTCCATGAGACACACAACCCCTCAAGACTGATGACAATATGCTGGCGTCTAATTTAAAGGGCATTGCTTCGACTAGACTAATTGCTTCCTCAAGGTAACCAGCTCTGGAAAAAAGATCAATTGTGCAAGCATAGTGTTCAATATGTGGATCAATACCATAGTCCTGTTTCATCTTAGAAAACCATTTCCTTCCCTCTTCGACTAACCCACAATGATCACAGGCAGACAAAACCCCTGTAAATGTAATTTTATTGGGTTTCACATCAGCAAGCCTCATTTCGTCGAAAAGAGCCAGTGCTTCACTTCCATGACCGTTTGTTGCATATCCAATTAACATAGAATTCCAAGCCACTTCATTAGACTTCATCATCCTGTCAAACAACTTTCGTGCATTTTTAACAAGACCACACTTACAATAGAAATCAACAAGTGAGTTGGAAACAATTTCATCGTCATCAAGCCCAATGATGGTAGCTCTGGCAAAAACCTGTTCACCATATTCAAGTGAGGAAATACTAGCACATGAACTCAGCACACTAGCCAGGCTAAACTTGTCCATTCTCAAGTCCAGCACATTGATTTGTCTGAAAAGATCTAATGCTTCAATTGGACAACCATTTTGACTAAGGCCAACCATCATCGAATTCCATGATATTATGCTTTTACTTGGCATGGCCAAAAAAATCTGTTTTGCATCTTCAACTCTTCCACAATTAAAATACACAGTGATCATCGAATTAAGCAATATAGTGTCAAAAACTTTGAGTTCACTAAACAATCTGCAAGCATCATCAGGGCTTCCACACTTGGAGTATGCATCAAGCATAGCAGTAGCAGCAATAACATTACCAAGCAGACCAAGTTTGCAAGCAAGTGTGTGCATTTGTTGGGCATGCTTAAGGATGCCTGAGACACTGATGGCACCCAAAACACTTGCCAGCGTAAAAGAATTCCCATGAACACCATTAGTCAGCATTTCCTTGAAAAGAAGTAATGCTCCTCCAATGGATTCATTACTGATGACATATCCAGAAATCAATGAATTCCACAACACAACATCTGGATTGCTTTTAGTATCAAAAACTCTTTTTGCATCGTCCATTCTACCACAGTTTGCAAAACCTGAAATCATCGCTGAGAGAGAGTAGTCATCTGGCTCCTTGATCAAATTCAAAACTTGACTTGCACTATCCAAATCACCACACTTGGCATAAAAATTAACCAAGGAACTAGCCAAAACGGAGTCAAATTCCACTTGATCAGTCACAATGCGCGCATGAATTTGCTTGCCACAACCAAGAGCAACCAAATCAGCACAAGCTCCAACAACCGTAGCGAATATAAATTTCTTTTCATGTGATAGTGATACCTCCAATGGGTCCAAACTCAAATCCTTAAAAAGCCTCAAAGCATCTGTAGAGCGCCCCTTTTTGGCATAGCCATTGATGATAGAATTCCAAGCAACCCAGTTTCTCCTAGGCATGTCACCAAACAAAGCACGAGCAAGCTCCAGCTTACCGGCTTTTGCAAACCCTGAAACAAGCAAGCTCCAGGTAAAATCATCCTTATGAGGCATCGAATCGAACAACTTCAAAGACCTCTCTTGGTCCCCGGATTTCATATAACCTTGGATCAATGTGTTCCAAGAGAAGCCGTTTCTGTGGGGCATTTCATCAAACAAGTTGAGTGCATCATTCCTGCTGCCACATTTCACATACATCTGCAGAAGCCGGTTTCCGAATGTAACAGTGGAGTTGATGAGACCCTTCTTCAGAAAAACAAGGTGGAGCTGCTTTCCTAAGGATAGTGAAAGGTGGGTGTTGCAGGAATGAAGTATGCTAACTAAAGAATGCAGCTCAAGATTCATTCCTTTCAACTAATTTTGTTTCTCCTCTGTGCTCCACCCAGTGGCGTATCCACTCAGGAGCCTCCACCACTTGGTTTCTGTCCCTTCTTGAAACAAGAACAACGAGAGAGCTATCTTTCTCTTCTTTTGCAAGGGGAGGAAAACGGGTTCTTTACCAAGTCCAGTCTGTGAACTGCGAGTCAGAAGACATATCGTCATTTATAACGGAAATTCTGCCATGCTCCGAGCATGGAGTGCTCGTCCACATCAGCACTATTTCTGTCCGTTCAATTAATTACAGCAATCAGGGCCGCCCATTTGTGTCAACCGGTTACCTGCAAAGAGTTTTCAAAGTTAAGGAAGTAGTGAAGAAACAGAACCTGGCTTTACTATAGAGGCGCTTGACGAGTTTTGTGAAATATCATGCAACGTGGCTCGGCCGGTGTAGACGCTGCAGGGGGAGGAAGATTCTGTCCAGATTGGTTGGAGGGGCTGACGGGAAAGGGCGACGAAGGGTGAATGGCCAGCAGGAGTGGCGGAGGTCGTTTTACCCTAGGTGGTGCACGGACTGCTCGCAGGGTGGTTCCGGATTGGAGGTCACCGTGTGGTGATTACAGTGTGGCGGCGTGGCTGGGATTCACCATGCTCAAATCGGGTTGCGCGGTTCGCATCTGTTCTGGAGGTGGGCGGCGTTACTCGCCGGCGGGTCGGAGATGATGGGAGATTTGCGGGACGGCTAGCGCTTTGGGGTGAAGGAGGTGGCGGTGGCGTTGCCGGTGGAGTGAAGGCAGGGGTCCTGCCGTGGGGATGGCAAATGTTCTTGTGTTAGTGATCGTAAGTTTGGAATTGAGTTTGGTATGGTTTGATTGTATTGGACAGCTCTTTGGTTATCGATTCTATTAAGTTGTTGAATTATGGTGTGAAGATTAGGAAGTAAGTTGGAGCCGTGATAAATCTGTTTGGATCGATCGTGTTTTGGTTGGTTTCGGATGCCGAAGCGGCTGTTGTCACCGGCGGCTTTTCTGGGTTCATATCTTATGATGATCCTCGTCCTAGAGGCTAGAACACTAATCAGTGCTTGGTCAAGTTAATTCCATGACTTGGGCAGTGGGAAACAAACCTGGGCATTATTGAAGAGTAGCCGAGTTTGCTTTTCGGACAAAACAAGAATTAAACTGATTGTTTCTGCTTAGTTTGGAAATGCCAGATATCCACAGTTCCTCTCAGCTACCAGATTAACCTCTTATCATCCTTTCTCATAGTGGAGGGTCTTCAGTGCACGACCGCGCAACTGCACATACCACGTGCTGCTCACGTGAAGGGTAGAGTGAAGAATGGCGTTAACCATTTAGAGGTTAGTCAATATTCAGGTCAACAAGACCAAAAAAAGTGAAATGCACTAAAATTAAATTTTACCAAAACGAAAAAGAAAACGAGACAAAACATGGGAGCAGAAATATGATCGGGTACTCTTGCAGGCGCTGGTCGTGGCCATCGTTCAAAATCGGCTCATATTCAATCTGGTCCAAGACCTGACCTTCCCTCTCGCTGGATTATCTAACCGAGATCAGTGTTTCTCTCGGTTTGAATACTAGAGGTATTGGTTTCATTGTGACAAATTCCCAATTGGATTCGGTTTGAATGGTTTTAGGTTTTCTGAACAATTTTTGTTTAGTTTCCATAATATGGAGGGAGTCTTAAGTTCACTTCAAATTTTGGGAGGGCTTTTTCAATTTTAGCGGCCATTTTTCTTCAAATGGAGGCGGGTAAGCTTCCCTCCCTATGACATTTTTAAGTGAATACGTGTCATTAAAACCGTTCTGTTTATTTTTTTATCATAGAAAACCGTTCTGTTTTAATAATTGCAAAACTGGCTTAAAAAATTAATTATGTTGGAATCTCTATCTAATACTATATGTTATTCACGGTAAAAGTTTTTTTTTTTTTAGGAACATGACAATATGTTTCTCATATTAAATGTGAAAAATAAAAAATAAAAAAATTATGGATCATATGTTTTTGAGAGATGGTACATCTACTCATCTAGAATAATGCTAATGATAAAATGAAAATAATGCTCCAACCCATGTAGGTATACATTTCCTTATAATCAATTAATATAATAGCCAATCTAGTAGTCATATTAGGATTTTGTGTGATCTGAAAAATAAAAAATGTTCAATGATCGGTTAGTTTTATGTGGTATATAGGGTTTAGGGTTGACCTAATGGATCGAAACCCAAACAACTTTGAAAATAGCTGAAATTTTGACCATAATTATATCTTCTTATCATGATGACATCCAATGGCCGATTTTGACCAAGTCTATTTCCTCCACATTATTCCTCATGGAAGGTATATTTTACAGTACAACTAATAAACAAGTTAAACCGCATTAGTAGGCATATAAGAATTTCGTGTGATAAAAACAGTCAAAATTGAAAAATCGATAAATTTGAAATTACTCATCTATTTATAGTGTATTAATAAGTTTAGTGTAAAAAAATTAACCCGATCCGCCATGATTTAAATGTTAAATAAAGCGGTCAACCAATTATATATTTATAACTCCGTAAGGGGAGCTTAACCACGAGTAGATAAACATTCTGAAATTTTTATATTCGTTGATATAGGTCATAACCATGAAAGTGTGAGAACTGACATATCGAAAAAAGAAGTTGTGAGTGAGCGGTTGTGAGCATATAGTTTTATGTGATATTTAGAGTTTAGGGTTGACCTAGTAGATTGAGACCCAAACAACTTCGAAAATAGCTAAAATGTTGACCATGATCATATCTTCTTATCATGATAACATCCAACGGCTGATTTTGATAAAGTTTATTCCCTCCATATTGTTTTGCATGGAAGGTATATTTTCCAATACAACTAACAAACAAATTGAACCGCATTAGTAGGCATATAAGAATTTCGTGTGATAAAAACAGTCAAAATTGAAAAATCGATAAATTTGAAATTACCCATCTATTTATAGCGTATTAATATGTATTGTGTAAAAAAATTAACCCGATCCACCATTATTTAGATGTCAAATAAAGCGGTCAACCACTTATACACTTATAACTCCCTAGGGGAGCTTAACCACGAGTAGATAAAGTTTCTAAAATTTTTATATTCGTTGATATAGGTCATAACCACAAGAGTGTGAGAGCTGACAGATAGAAAAAAGAAGTTGCAAGCGAGCGGTTATGAGCATATTAGTTTTATGTGGTATTTAGGGTTTAGAATTGTCCTAGTAGATCGAGACCCGAACAACTTCGAAGATAGCTGAAATTTTGACCATAATTAAATCTTCTTATCATGATGACATCCAACGGCCGATTTTGATAAAGTTTGTCATGGAATATTTTTCAATACAACCAATAAACAAGTGAAACAACATTAGTAGGCATATAAGAATTTCGTGTGATCAAAACAGTCAAAATTGAAAAATCGATAAATTTGAAATTACCCATCTATTTATAGCGTATTAATAGGTATTGTGTAAAAAAATTAACCCGATCCGCCATTATTTAGATGTCAAATAAAGCGGTCAACCACTTATACACTTATAACTCCCTAGGGGAGCTTAACCACGAGTAGATAAAGTTTCTAAAATTTTTATATTCGTTGATATAGGTCATAACCACAAGAGTGTGAGAGCTGACAGATAGAAAAAAGAAGTTGCGAGCGAGCGGTTATGAGCATATTAATTTTATGTGGTATTTAGGGTTTAGAGTTGACCTAGTAGATCAAGACCCAAATAACTTCGAAAATAGCTGAAATTTTGACCATAATCATATTTTCTTATCATAATGACATCCAACAACTGATTTTGATAAAGTCTATTTCCTCCATATTGTTCTTCATGGAAGGTATATTTTTCAATACAACTAACAAACAAGTTAAACCGCATTAGTAGGCATATAAGAATTTCGTGTGATAAAAATAATCAAAATTGAAAATTTTTAAATTTGAAATTACCCATCTATTTATAGCGTATTAGTAGGTATTGTGTAAAAAAATTAACCCGATCCGCCATGATTTAAATGTCAAATAAAGTGGTCAACCACATATATATTTATAACTCTCTAAGGGGAGCTTAACCACGAGTAGACAAACTTTCTGAAATTTTTATATTCGTTGATATAGGTCATAACCATGAGAGTGTGAGAGCTGACAGATCGAAAAAAGAAGTTGTGATCGAGCGGTTATGAGCATATTAGTTTTATGTGGTATTTAGGGTTTAGAGTTGACGTAGTAGATCGAGACCCAAACAACTTCGAAAATAGCTGAGATTTTTGACCATATCCATTTTTGTTTTATCATGATAACATCTAATAGGATATTTTAATAAAATATATTTTCTCCATATAATTGCTCATAGAAGGTATACTTTTCGATATAATTAATAAACAAGTTACATTGTTACAACATTAACAGACATGTAAGGATATGTGCGATCTAAATAATTGAAATTAAAAATAGATAAATTTGACATTTTCAATTTATTTATAAATCTGGCCTCATTTGTTCTTTATTTAGAGTTGTAGACTCCTAACTAAAAAAAATTATAACTTATTTAACCGCAACTTTAATTTTCGAGCAGTTCGTGACCACACTTGTCTATACCTGAGCTCATTCTACCCATGCATGAATATTAAATCTGGGATCTTATCTCTAGAAAGAGTATTCAGTACAACAACGTGCACTTGTATCAACAGAAATAGACGGTTAGAAAATATTAAGTATATATTTTTATTATTAAAAAAATATTGTTAATATATATCAACAACTGAGATTTCTTAATTTGTTGGTTCACATGAACCATTGGTGCATAGAAGAATTTTTTCTATTTAGTTACTCTTTTGAAAAATCTAAGGTATTGAGTTTAGTTGAGATATTTAAATTTAAATCTAAATTAAAAATTTTAATTACGGGATATTTCAATTTTGCCGCAAAAAATTTTGTGGAATATTTCAATGTTGCCGCTAAGCAGATTTCAAGAAAGAGTGATACCTCATCTTTTATTTATTCAAGTTTAACTTTCTTCTTTCTTTGTGGTCTTCTTCTTCCCGACCTAGACCTGGACGCCCCTCTACCCTCCCAATCGCAAACAAAACTCTCACCAGTCGCCACCGTGATCCAAATCCGTTACCCATTCTAATCCGTCCTTCTATCTCTCAATCACAGACGAAAGCAATCGCCCTCGATTCCTGCATACACCAGAAACTTCCTCTTATTGTGCTCGACTCGACACAGGTAAACCTTCAAGGATTTCCGGTATTCAACTTGAGTATCAGTTTTTGTTGAACTCAAATTGAATTTGTATAATTGGTCTTGTTCAATCTAGGTGGGTGGTTTTAGATAATTTAAATTTTATTTCTTTTTTCATTTTGTAATCTAAGGTCGTGGAAAACTGAAGTTATCCTGAAGAAAGTAGTCGTTGCACTTGGCAAGAGTGTAGCTGGAAGTATCGAAGAGTAAGGTTTGAGCTTCTTTTTTCTTCTAATAACCTGAAATTGTGTATTTCAGTTGTATCTATGGATTTTGAGGGTCTGATTTTGATAAATCTATCTGAAGAGTATAAGTTATTATAGAGGGATTTTGTAGTAGGTTGGGAGAAGCCCAGTGTGTTTATGAATGTCCCTTTGCGTAATGACTGATTACTGGTTTACCATGTTTGTATTCTGAATATTTTGATCTTCCTGTACTTAACGAGCTATAAGAAACTAATATATGATGTTGCTATTTCTATAAAGACCTTGTGGAAGCTTGTATTGTTGTAGTATAAAATGTATATATACCGTATATGTCTATATCATGTAACAAAATACGTAAAAGTATTTAAATAGGTACTTGAGTGTATAATCATAGGTACTTGAGTGTATGAAGACTTATGTAAACATGCTTTACCAAAGGGCAACAAGCATGGCAGAAAATCATCATCAAGATGGTTATCATTTTGAGTTTCTCTTTGAGCTTTCACACTTCAAATGTATTCCTATAAATACCCCCTTTGTATGAGATGAATAAACACATTGAAATCTCCATTCTCTCTAAAATTTTACTCTCCTTTTCTGTTTATCAATTCCTCTTGTTCTTAAACACGTTATCAGCACGAAGTTGCTCTAGAATTAGAATCGAAAAATTGACGAAAGAAGAGTTCTTCATCGATCGAAGTCATTTTTCAAAACCTACAAAAAATCCCCAAACCCTAGCTCAGATTAAAGCCCTTGATTCCAGGAGCCCGGAACCGGTCTCAGAATCGCCGGAACCGGCCGTAAACGGCCTGAACCGGCCGCCGGAAGCGGAAAAATCAAACCGGACCGCTGCCGAGAGCTGCCGAGGTCTTGCCGAGGTGCTGCCGAGTCCTGCCGAGGTGCTGCCGAGACCTGCCGAGGTGCTTCCGAGACCTGCCGAGAAGCTGCCGAGGCCCCTGCGCAGCAACTGCCGAGCAGCTGCCGAGACACTGCGCAGCAGCTGCCGAGCAGCTGTCGACACATCTGTCGACAGATTTGTGCGGCGACTTTCCGACAACTTTTCCGACGACTTTTTCGACACTTTTCCGGCGACTTTTCCGACGACTTTTCGGACGTTTTTTCTCGATTTTTTCCAACTATCCTTCCGGTCACCTCCGATAATTTTTCCAGTCAAAAATTTCCGGCAACACTATTCCAAGGTATTCTTTACTAAAAGTTCCCGTTTTTTGAGTTTTTATTTATTTTCTCTCCTTTTTCCTTTTTCTCGGGAACTTACAATCAAAAGCGAAATTATAGCAATTCACGCCAAACGAACTAAGAGCGTTCGTAATCAATGAACTAAGAGTGTTCACAATGATTCTTGGAAATTGATTTCTTGGTAGCATAGCTCGGAAATCTTATTATTTTTCGTGGAAGTTTTAACTCCGAAACTAATATTTTCTTCTTATCTTCAAGGATGTCGAATGAACCTAGACTCGATTTTCAAATTCTTGACTCAACAGGTTCGGATTACCATAGCTGGAAAACCGACGTTGAGAACCATCTCACATCGAAGGGGATATTGCCCATCATCCATGAACCAAACCCGGCCCTTGTGTTCCCTCGATCACCCAAGAAGCATGCACAAGCAATCATCTTGATGCGACGTCATATGGACAAAGCACTCAGGCTAGAGTACATGTCCATCAAAGATGCAAAGGATTTATGGGAAGCACTACAAGAGCGCTTTAACAATATCCAAGATTCTCTCCTCCCTGACTTGAAGGTTCAGTGGAACGATGTACGCTTCTCAGACTTCAAGTCTATTGCTGAGTACAATTCAGAAGCTCTTCGTCTCAAATCCATGTTGAGGTTCTGTCAAAGACCCCTCACAGAAGACGAGCTAATTGAGAAAACTCTCTCCACCTTCCCCGTTGCAGTAATTTTGCTATCAAAGCAGTATCGCACTGAAGTAAATGCTGGACGAATTACGAGGTTCAATGAACTCATAAATATTTTGTCGGTAGCCGAAAAGCACGACAACATTCTCGTAAAGAATTATAATTCAAGACCCATTGGAACCAAGAGCGTTCGTGAGGCAAATTATAATGCACCCAAGAGAGGGCACAGGGAGCGGTACCCCAGCAATAGGGGACATGTGTACCCTAATAATAGGGGACATGAAGGACGAACATGTCCATATAACCGCCCCAACAGGGAAGGAAACCGCAACTTTAGAGCGGGCACACGTGATGGTAACTCTACACGTGGAAGAGGGAGATATGGCAACACCGGCCGTGGAAATAGCACCATGAGCCGTGGAGGTCGCACCATGCGCCGTGGTAGTAGCAGCAACCCTCCTAGGGGATATCCACAACGTGCACAACCTGCACAACTTGTACAAACTGTACAACCTGCACAACCTATACCTCAAATGAAGGGAGGGAACCACAATGACATGTGTCATAGATGTGGATCAATCGAGCATTGGTTTAAACAATGTCATGCAAGTACCCAATTAGCTGCACGCTACAAGGAGTACAGGGAAGCAAGAGAGCAAGAAGCTAACCTTGCCGAAGATGAAAATAGTGAAGATGTCAATCTCACTGTTGAGGACTTCAAAGTTGTAGATGAAGAGCACGAGGATGCCACAGACTTTGATTAGAATAATCCTCTTTCTATTTTCCAAGAATGGCAAATGTGCCTTAGTCAATAAATAACAATTGTATTAAACTCCTTCTTATGTGGCGTACCCAATGAAGTATGATGTCTAGGAAAGCAATTGAGATCGGGGTATTTAAGCGAGCCTCGCTCCACCAACATCTCTCTACTTTCCTGGTCATATTCCATTGGAATTACCAAACGGATTGAGTGATAGCAATTTGTCTAAAGTTTGATATTTGGAATAGACTTATGAATAACTTTGATGTAATCATTGGCTATTTTCCCTATTAATAAAGTATCGCATTCAATGTCATGGACATGTGTTAATATTCCGAACTTTATTCCTTTCAGTATGTTTTCCGGAGAATTGGAATGCCTTCTTGATAGTGGCACCACACATACGATATTGCGACATAGGCAATTATTTTTATGGATGACACCCAGTCGATCCTCAGTAACTACGATGGCAGGACCATCACAATTGATTCATGGTCGAGGACCGGCTCAATTTTTGTTACCAAATGGCACAAATATTAATGTCGCCGAAGCTCTATATGCTCCAAGGGCTGGAAGGACCCTATTAAGCTTTAAAGACATAAGAGCCAATGATTTTCATGTGGAAACACATTGTGAGAATGGACAAGAGTTCCTTTGCATCACCTCTAAAAACTACGGAAATACACGAGTTTTAGAGAAACTTATGTATTGCTCTAGTGGATTGTATGCAACCACTATTAGAGTCATTGAATCCAACCATGTCATGAATGACAAATTATGGGATCCTAACACATACAAGCTTTGGCACGACCGTTTGGGACATCCAGGTCGTGACATGATGCTCCGTATATTAAAAACTTCACACGGACATCCATTCTTCAAAACGAAAAGAAGTACGAATCAAACATTGGTCCAAAGAGTTACTTCTAAAGTGTATCATTCGTTTTGCAAAGCTTGCTCTTTAGCAAAGGTAGGATCAAGACCATCCTATGCAAAGGACACTAAAGAAAATATACCATTCTTACAAAGAATACAAGGTGATATTTGTGGACCTATCCAACCAACTTGCGGACCATTTAGATATTTTATGGTGTTGGTTGATGCATCGACACGTTGGTCACATGTCATGCTCTTATCCACAAGAAATGCTGCATTTGCTAAACTCTTAGCACAAATCATTAAGTTAAGGGCTCACCACCCCGATCATCCTATTAAGTCAATTCGTCTTGACAATGCTGGAGAATTTACATCAAGAACCTTTGATGATTATTGCATGTCCATTGGGATTGAGGTGGAACATCCTGTCCCTCATGTACACACCCAAAATGGACTCGCAGAAGCTGCCATTAAAAGACTTCAAATGGTTGCCAGGGCATTGGTTATGCGCACTAATCTCTCTATTTCTGCTTGGGGCTATTCAATATTACATGCAGCTGTGCTTATTCGTCTGAGACCCACTGCCACCCAACCCTTTTCTGCGTCCCAACTGGTGACTGGGTATGAGCCTGATGTCTCACACTTACGCATATTTGGGTGTGCAGTCTATGTGCCAATTGCGCCGCCACAGCGCACCAAAATGGGTCCTCAAAGACGCTTAGGCCTTTAAGTTGGATATGATACTCCAAGTATTATCCGCTACATAGAACCCTTGACAGGTGATCTATTTACCGCTAGATTTGCGGATTGTCACTTTGATGAGACAGTCTTCCCGTCATTAGGGGGAGACAAGAACATTAATGTTCAACAGAAAAGACAGGAATTGTCGTGGTCTGTCCCCACTTTATCTCATCTTGATCCCCGAACCACACAGTCTGAAATAGAGGTGCGGAGGATTCTCGATCTTCAGAACGTAGCAGAATCAATGCCTGATGCGTTTTCTGATATCGCTAAAGTGACAAGATCACACATACCTGCTGCAAACGTACCTGCAAGGATTGATGTTCCTAAAACTAAAGGACATGACATCCCCTCCATGGGTGATGCAGTGGCTAGACCCATGGCTCCTGCTAGAAAGCGCGGGAGGCCTATAGGTTCGATGGATTCTCGCCCAAGAAAGAAAGCGAGCTTGACACAAAATAATCCATTAATCATCGATATAAATAATCCATCTCATGAAAAAATTCCGGATTATGGTTATGTCCAAGAGACATCATTGGAGGACGCTCCAATAGTAGAACCAATTCCAGAGAATAGAGAGATCTCCATGAATTACACTAGTATACATGTAATTATAGACAGAAATTCTATGGCTATTGATGATGCGTTTGCATATCATATTGCAAAAGGAATTATAGAATACGATCATATCGAGCCTCGCTCCGTTGAAGAATGCCAACGTAGAGCAGATTGGTCAAAATGGAAAAATGCGATCCAGACTGAATTGGATTCACTAACAAAGAGACAGGTATTTGGGTCTATAACACTGACACCACCAAATATAAAACCTGTTGGCCATAAATGGGTCTTTGTTAGAAAACGTAATGAGAAAAATGAGGTTGTTAGATACAAAGCCCGCCTTGTGGCGCAAGGTTTCTCACAACGTCCTGGAATCGACTACGAGGAGACATACTCTCCCGTAATGGACGTTATAACGTTCCGCTACCTTGTCAGTTTGGTAGTTTCCGAAAAACTTGACATGCAGCTCATGGATGTTGTTACAGCATATCTCTATGGGGATCTAGATTCAGAGATATATATGAAGGTTCCAGATGGACTTCAATTACCCAAATCAAGTGGCTCTAAACCACGGAGCGCGTTTTCAATAAAATTAAGACGCTCACTATATGGATTGAAACAATCCGGACGGATGTGGTATAACCGTCTAAGTGACTACTTGATTGGGAAGGGATATGTTAACAATGAAATATGCCCTTGCGTGTTCATTAAGAGAACAAGATCCGGATTTGCAATTGTAGCAGTTTATGTTGATGACATGAATCTAATTGGAACTTTAGATGAGTTAAAAGAAACTGCTACATATTTGAAATCTGAATTTGAGATGAAAGATCTCGGGAAAACACGGTTTTGTCTCGGAATAGAACTCGAGCACCGTAATGATGGGATTATGATCCATCAATCAGCATATACTCAAAAGTTACTAAGGCGCTTTAATGAAGATAAAGCAAAGCCTGTGAGTACTCACATGATCAACCGTAGTCTTGAGCCCATGAAAGATCCGTTTCGTCCAAGGGATGAGGACGAAGATTTATTAGAAGCTGAAATACCATACCTAAGTGCGATAGGCGCATTATTGTATTTAGCTCAATGCACAAGACCGGATATCTCATTTGCAGTAAACTTGTTAGCTCGACACAGTTCTGCGCCAACACGCCGCCATTGGATTGGTATAAAGACAATCCTTCGATACCTAAAAGGTACGATCGATATGGGCTTGTTCTATCCCTACAGAGAGAAAAGAAATGTGAGCGCCGGCAACACTATCCATAGTGACCGACGTTCTCCTCCTCCCCTCCATCAAAATGATGTTTTGACGGGTTTTGCTGATGCAGGGTACCTCTCTGACCCTCACAAAGGTCGCTCCTAAACAGGTTATGTCTTTACCATGGGAAACACCGCGATATCTTGGAGATCTACAAAACAGACTCTTGTTGCTACTTCCTCAAATCATGCAGAGATAATTGCACTACATGAAGCCGTGCGTGAGTGCATATGGCTAAGGTCTATAAATAGACATATTCGAGGAACTTGTGGTTTGAAATTCACCACAAATGAACCTACATGCATTTACGAGGACAATGCAGCTTGTATTGAGCAAATGAAATTAGGTTTCATCAAAGGTGACAATACCAAGCATATATCGCCGAAATTCTTCTACAATCAGCAACAGCAAACACTTCTAAATATTGAAGTAAATCAAATCCGATCAGAAGATAATGTAGCTGATTTATTTACTAAGTCACTACCAAAATCCCCTTTCGAGAAACATGTAAGGAGCATCGGATTGAGGAGGATATCTGAACTCCCACGTTCTTCAAGAGGAGTCTAAATCAGGGGGAGTATCCAGAAACATACTTCACACTCAACGCGCGTTGTGCTCTTTTTCCCTTTCGACCAAGGTTGTTTTTTTCCCACAGGGTTTTATTACTTGGCAAGGTTTTTAACGAGGCAACTTCGATGCGCACCATCTACATAATACTATTGAACATGAAATATCCAAGGGGGAGTGTTGTAGTATAAAATGTATATATACCGTATATGTCTATATCATGTAACAAAATACGTAAAAGTATTTAAATAGGTACTTGAGTGTATAATCATATGTACTTGAGTGTATGAAGATTTATGTAAACATGCTTTACCAAAGGGCAACAAGCATGACAGAAAATCATCATCAAGATGGTTATCATTTTGAGTTTCTCTTTGAGCTTTCACACTTCAAATGTATTCCTATAAATACCCCCTTTGTATGAGATGAATAAACACATTGAAATCTCCATTCTCTCTGAAATTTTACTCTCCTTTTCTGTTTATCAATTCCTCTTGTTCTTAAACATGTATAGAATTGTTGCATACTCTGCCTTGAGGTATGAAATGTTTTATTTTTAGTCATATCATTTGTGCTTCTGTGTATATGGTCAGGTTATTCATTTTACTGTTAAATGAACAGTTGAATGAACAGTGTGAGCAACAGTGATTCAGCTTTAGATGTATTGTATAATAAGTATTGTACTGTTGCTAAATTTAGCAGTTCTATTAGCTTTCTTGTCAGAGTTGTCTATGTTTTTGCTTTTTTAAGCATGAAATAAATTA
The DNA here is from genome assembly GCA_025331145.1 of Rosa persica. Classification (NCBI taxonomy): domain Eukaryota; kingdom Viridiplantae; phylum Streptophyta; class Magnoliopsida; order Rosales; family Rosaceae; genus Rosa; species Rosa persica. The sequence continues at coordinate 32,003,032 of WFKR01000007.1, read as the reverse complement.
AATACTAAAGTCTTTGGGGCAACCAGAGTTTATACAATCAAATGACAAAAGGCTCTTCAAGCTACTGTCGGAATTCTGTCAACCCAGGTAACTTCATTATCAATAATCTGTAAGAACATGTTTGAAGGAGATTTAATCAAAGTAAGTAGCTCTCTCCTTAATATCTCTAATAAGGGCAATCAGTCGCCAAAGAAGATTAACGTTCCCTCTGACAGCATCAATTACAAGCTTGGAATCCCCTTCAACCTTAATCCTGTTGTAGCCTCTTGCATAAGGAGATGGCCTCCGCAGTCGGCACAGTTGTCTTCCCCAAATGTCGAGTCACCGTGAGCAAGAGCTTCCCGTTTGAATCCCTTAACACAAAGCCTCCCGTAGCAGAGTCCGAGCAAACAGATCCATCAAAATTGATTTTAATGAAATCTCTAGAAGGAGGCCGCCAATGGATGTTAAAGTGGCCTATGTAAAAACTAACGGAAGTACTATATTTAATAACAGTGAAATACTTGAGGCATTGCTCCTTTTAGGTACCAAAAATTATATTTTTACATCACTTCCACAATAGCTTAGTAGGCTATCGTGACTTTAACAAGAAAACTAATGAAAGTATTAACGATGCAATACTAATACCTACAAGAAACGGTAGTATTTTCGTTAGTTTTCATGTAGGTGACTTTAACGTGAAATCTAATGAAAGTATTATATTTGGTAATAACATAATACTTGTTATAAAGTTGGAAGAAGATGGAGAGAAAATAGTTGGGAGAAAGTAGAAGTGTTCTCATTCAGTCTCATTAGCCTCCTTTATATAGAGGTAGGGTTACATCAAAGAATATGACTAATGAGTATTTACATGGACAGCCATATAAATAATAATATTTACAACACCCCTTGGATGTCCACTAATGAATGATTTGGACTCGCTTATTGTTGCCTCATTAAAAACCTTGCCAGGTAACAAAAACCCAGTGGGACAAAAATAACCCTGGTCGAAGGACGAAAAGAGCACAACGCGCATATGTCTTAAGTAGCATGCTTCTGGATGCTCCCCCTGATGAGAATCGCCCCCTGATTGTTGCAAACCTCATTTATGTATGGGATAAGCTACATGTACCATGTATAGTAGTTTGATGTGTCTATCACCGAAGTGAGACCACGTGTGCTTTGCATATAGGGACTCATCACAAATTTTCATACCTGCAAAGTTTAAGCAATAGCAACAAAACTAGATGGTTTTCAATAAGCCTTACCTCATATGATAAGGTTAGAAACAATCTCATATGCTCAAATTCATACACAAAGTAATAGCTAAACAATATAAAGAAATTGACACATTTAACTTTGTATAGTTTAAAACATTGAAAAATCATCATGGCATACCTAGCCATACTCAATATCTTTGTGTATTGATATGTCTCATATAAGCTCTTTAAGAGCTCTAAGTAATTCATAACTTTGCGAAAGTTAGAATATGTTGCAACATTATATTCATAATTCGAATTCGATTTCTTAGTCTTGTCATATTACTCATTGAGGCAATTTAGGTCACGTTAACTATAACGGAATGAGTATGTATGATCTAGCTTTAGACTCTTTGATTCCATGAGTGAGCTTCAGGCTCTTTCAACCATTCATGGACTTGCATTTGAATCCTTCAAGGATTTGATAAGCAATAGGCTTATAATGACACTATACTTTTGAGATTTTGCTTTTAGCAATGTATCTTTAAGATCTTCATGATATACGATGACAACGTGCCATAAATCTCTCGTCAATATAACAACTATATGTAACACTATACTTATAAAAAATTGTCATTCGTATAAGGGAAGATATTCATAATCTCATGTCTCTATAAATAGACATTGTGTCATAGTGATTTATCTTCACTTTTGATAAATACCCTTTTGTACCATGTAGGGTTAAAGGTCCAAGTATTTCATCACGTTTCGAATATTCAATTTCATTGGAATTGCCTCTTTCCAATTTGGCCAATAATATACTTTGTCAACATTCATAATGAAACGTGGTATAACATCAATACAACCCTTAGTGATTTTTGGTAGCTACTATATGTAAATTATCATCGATGATCATCAATCATAGATCCCACACATTCTTATATGCATGCATTAGCTATAATAAGCTTATTGATATTGGGTACCCATGCCACTTCTGGGGCATACATTATCGCTTCTAGGACAACCATCTCTCATAGATGAGTCATATAGCGAATGTGGATCTTTTTACTTATAATCTCATGTAGAGCATTATAGGGCTTGTATAATCTTCCCTGTTTTGGGAGTTTAAAACTTTAGACCTGGTGGATACAATCCACACAAATTCACGCCGTTATTCAAATGATAGTAGTCTTTCATCCCCCTAACGGTGGGAAAACTGTCTTATTTTGACCATGCTCAATAGATACATTCAAAAATCTATCACTTTCTTTGGAGTGAAGATGCTCATTGGTTGGTGGCGAACCCAAACCAAGATTTAGGTCAAAATATGCTTTATTCATTAGCATCAACCATATTGAAACCATATTGATTTATTATTGTATCACCAAGACATCATTTCCTAATGGCGTACTTACACCCTTTGTATGTGTAGCCATATTAGGAGCTGTGATATTGTTTAATGACATTCTCTTCAGGAGAACCATGTCAATTGGATACACTTGCATCCCACAAATCAAATGGAGTCTACATTGTTTGTATTAATATGGTTGGTCTCAGGGACTTTAACTCAAGCAGATGCCTTTGCATTTAGCATATAATTTTGTCACTATCAATAATCAAATCACTAGCTTAGATATTTCCAAAAACAAAATGAGACGGTGGATAAATATCACACACCAATTTATGTCGTTCTTCAGGAACAATCTTTCTCCCCCTCATAGCAGGAGGATTGTCCCATCAAAGTGACAATTCGCAAATATGCGGTAAATAAATAATTTGCTTGTGGGTAAGATTAGTAGTCATCAGAACTTGTAAGTGATTCCATGCAACATGGCCAACAAAGATGACATAACTGGTCAAGCCAAAATAGTATATTTGGTTCAATGAACTTCTGATTCATGACATTATATGCCTAAATTTACTGTATAAATTTGACACAGTATATATGAGGTAGCAAAACAGTCTTCTCCAACCATATTGAAAGTACTTAGTGCGTCAATATTTCAAATTTGGTAACATGATAGTAGCTCATTTGGAGCTATAGATCAAGATCTACAACTCTTGATATGAGTGTTACCTTAGCTTGAGTAAACATCAATTGTGAAATATTGACAATTGGAATGGACCAAATTCATTTTGAACTGCTGGCTAGAATGATATACTCAAAATTTGAGTTGAAGACTACAATCCATAATAAAAGAGTAACTTTATCACATGGAGAACCTCAAGTTCACAGTCACATATATATTTGTGTAGTCATAAAGAGGAGGAATTTCAGGCCCTCATATAATTGGAGATCCAAGAAACTTCAGTTTCAATTTTTTTTCTTCAATTTATAACAACCTCTTAAGGAACATCAGGTTCCTAGATAATCGGATTAAGAAACATTTAGTTTCAATGGGGACTCAGATGTTACAATAAATCTGAGGAATAACACATTAGTGCTTTCAACTTTGCTTATAAACATCCACCATATTACACCATAGGCGACACACGCCCATTTTTTAATTTCCTCACATGTGTGTATATGTGTGGATGTTAGGGTTATATTTACATTTACTCCTGATTTCTCTCTTGCCATGATCCACTTCTGGTGGCATTTCATGGTGTAGCCATGTCGATCGGCTTTCTTATTATACAATGAGATCCATGAGAGGGAGAAGTTATACATCTCTGGTAACATTGGAGGCACGAGACATAAAGAGATAATAATATGTGCTCTTTTGGAGCCATCAATTAGATATGTAAGATCTGAGATGATTGTTATATTAGCCTCATAAGCATAAGCCTTAGTAATGTTTTCTGGACACCATAGATAAAATTGCATTGCCTGAAAGTCACTCAAAACATAAAGTTTGAAGATGACACAAATCAAATTTGCAAGAATTGAACAGTGGATCTCATAGGATATACACGAAGCTTCTAGTTCGTGTTATACAGGTAAAACATAATATTCAATTATTGCATTGTTGTTTGATGTAGATTAACATCAAATCCATTTTGAACTTCTGGCCAAAATGATATACTCGAAATGTCGAGTTTGAACTTTATGACCATAACTTATGAGTGATGGACTTTAGATGGCATCTGGTTAGTATGATCATTAAGGAGCTTCAGTTCCTCATGTAATTAAGGATCAATGAACTACATGTTCTGATCTCTTTTAATTACAAAAGTCACGATCACAAATTTTGGGGTATACTCATACGCATTTGTCATAAACCAATGGTTGAGTATCTGCTTACGTATAAATTGGTGTCAATATAATTCCCTCAAAACTTCAGGTTTAAGGTTAAAACTCTTCGATAAACTGTCCATATACTCGAAACTTACGTCCTGAGTCTACACAAATTAGAACCTCAGGTTCTAAGGTGGAATGCTTTAAACAGGCATAAAGAAGAATGTATCAATCGTCATATGAAAATTTACTCAAAACTTCTAGTTCGAGTTGACATAAAGTCAAATAAGCTATGAATGAATTATATGCTTATTCGAAGCTTCAGGTTCGAATTTATCTTTTTTCTGTTTACTGTAAGTTCAAAGATTTTGTAATTTGAACTTCGGGTTCAAATAAATTTGGTGCTCGAAACTTCAGGCTCGAGGTGATTAAAGTGAAGCTTCAGTTCACTTTTAACTAATTTATACTTTATACTCAAAGCTGCGGGTTTGAGTTTTACTGTTAGAACTTCAGGTTTTACTATGAAATTTTGAACTTCTGGTTCAAAAATATTACATTCGAAATTCATATGTTCGAGGTACAGGACTGCTGGTCCATATGAGTAACAAAAAATTAATTTAAAAGATAAGTACTATAATGAAAGTACATAGCAAAATAGGAAAATTGCAGTGAAGAAAAATAAATAGATAAACTATGCAATAAAATTAACTGTGGAAACTTCTAGTTCCATTAATGAAGAAATTACACAGAACTTCTGGTCTGGTTAACTTCACAATATATGATAATCTTCTATCTCATCTCACAAAAGACAATAGGAGAACCAAGTCCTCTGATCTAAATGCTAGTCAGAAGCTTCTGGCTTCGATTGATTGTCCAACTTTGAACTGCAGGTTCTAAAGGTGGTTTGAATTCCAAATTCAAAAATAGTCATACAGAGGAAGCAACCACAACATCAAAAGATAATTGGAGGAACTTTTGGCCCTCTTATAATTGGGGATTAAGAAACATTTGAGTTCATATACTTGATTATATAGCTCTGAGGATCTTCTGGCCCTCGTAATTGCATAAGTTCTGAAGAGCTTCATGTCACAATTTTCCAATTTACATTTCATGATATTGGAGAACTTCAGGTCCCCATATGATCAAGGATCAAGCAACATGCGATTTTGATCATTGTATAATTCTGTGGAACTTCTGGCCCTCATTAATTGTATAAGCTTTGAAAAAAAATTTGGTCACAGCTCTGATCATGTAACTCTCGAGGAACTTCAGGCCTTCTGTAATCGAATCAAGAGACTTCAGGTCTCGATCTATTTTGATTACAAAAAAATAGATAGTTCACCACCATATCAATTTTCCAAATTGAATGAAAGAAGAAGGTGAATCAAGTGGTCAAAACAAATAAATATATACCTGAAATTCTTTCAATTGAAAGACTGAAATATGCACCGATCATATATATGTATATAATTCCGTAACTAGATTATTAAAATATGTTATAGCCCACAAGATTATAATACTGACAACCATATATATGTAAAAGCTCCGGCCAAAAAAAATTTATGTAAAAATGAGTTTGATGTACCAATTTATCTAATAGATAAAAAGAAAAGGATAAAATTGAAAACTCAATTCAAAACATATATACCTTATTTACTGGTAGTTGAAATTACTCACCGTTAAATGTCACTGAAGATGTCGAAAAGCCAGAATAGCTTGTAGGTATGAACAGAAGATATAACCATGGTAAGACAATATTAAGGATATACTATAGTGTGGAGAAATCCATGCACCCACCATCATAAACAGAGGAGATATTATCATGGCAGACATATATGATCATCAGATTACATGTGCCATTATAAGAGATAAGGAATAGCAAATAGGCCATTATAAGAGATAAGGAATAGCAAATATATTGATTCGCTAGTGATTATATATAAGAGACAATAATCATGTATATATGCATATAGATAGGCAACACCAAAAATAGGATGAACTCATAGATCATGAATTATGGTCAGAAGTAACAACGTTACACCAAAAATTCTAGGATCATCATAGAGTTTATAAAAAATAGAACAAGCGTGCTGATAACGTGTTATAAAGTAGGAAGAAGATGAAGAGAAAATAGTTGGGAGAAAGTAGAAGTGTTCTCATTCAGTCTCATTAGTCTCCTTTATATAGAGGTAGGGTTTACATCAAAGAACATGACTAATGAGTATTTACATGGACAGCCATATAAATAATAATATTTACAACACTCCATATATAAATTTTAATCTGTAGACGCAAGAAAATTACATTTCTCAATTATTCAGGTAACATTTGACGTTTTTACTCATTTTGTAATTTACAAAATAATAGAAAAAGAAAATTATAAATGTGTCTAGGGGAGGGGCCAAAACCAGAAGAGAAGGAATTGGAGAAGGAATGGCAAGAGTAACAAGTGAATCTCTCCTTGTTAATCCATGGCGTTTATTCTCTTATCATCCCCACAAAAGCTTTGCGGTTCCCTTGCTCACTCTCACCCAGACGAAGAAGCAACAGAAGCTCACACTCTTCTCATCTTCCAAAACGAGGACCAGGGCTTTGCCATTCGACCTCTCCCCTCCTCCTATTGACCACGACCTCTTGGACACTGTGGCAGCAACTGCAGGAGCAAAAGTTTCAGATGATGGGATTATCGAAACCTTTGATAACGACGACCAGGCTCTAGATGCTGTCGATAATGGTGTTGTGGTGCGTATTCTATTACTTCTTCTGTATAACTTCCTCAATCAAGTAATTTTAATTTGAATATGAATGAATTGTAACAAATCTCTGACAATGAGTTAACACCATGTTCTTATCTCTTATCTCATGGTTCAGGTTGTGGACCTTTCACATTTTTGCCGGATTAGAGGTATATATTTATGGAAGCTGGCTCATTTTGGTTATTTAGCTTTCGCCCCGTTATCTTCTGTATTCAGCTCGTAATTGTTTGCTAAGTGTTAGTGACTTTCTGTTTATTATTTACTTGTTTGGGGTAATGTAATCAAATTGATGTAGCATGTAGCATTTGGTGGTATTGATGGATGTTTTAATGTGTATCTGTCTTATGCATATGAATATGGTGGTTAAACATGAAGTTAGTGGAGAAGACCGCATCCAGTTTCTTCATAACCAAAGCACTGCCAATTTCGAATGCCTTGATGAAGGACAGGTATTATTTGGTGGGATATAATCAGCAGTTGATTGCATAAGTGGGGATAACACAAGTTTCTTGTTTAATTTAATGTTTCTATTTATACAATCATACAGGGTTAAGTAATTGGATTTCTGATTGAAATCGCCAGGGTTGTGACACCGTTTTTGTTACACCAACAGCTCGGACAATAGATATTGCGCATGCATGGGTCATGGTAATCTATCCTTTTGATAATTATTATCTGATTGTTGGTTTTCCTGCATTATAAAGATCTTCATATTTTTTTTTGTCAAAGCGATTTATTTATTTTACCTTCTTTTTTTATTGTTCCCCAGAAAAATGCGGTAATGTTAGTGGTGTCACCTATTTCCAGAAGTATCTCTGAAATGCTGAAAAAGTAGGTGCATCTTATATACATGGTTAGTTTTATTTTAAGTAATCTTGAATGATTGTATCTTCTGGTGTACTACAGCACCATCTAAGTCTAATGTAACTGAAATTTGGAAAAAGGATCAAAGAAGGACTCAAGCCGCATAAAGAGAAAAACAGAAAAGGAAAAGCTTTGAGGATCGTTTAAACGTTTACATTAGGTTTTGCACCTTTTCAATACTTTAATTCGTCATATGTGTGTGTGTGTTTTATTTTATTTTATTTTATTCTATTCTATTTTAATTTTTTTTGTGTCTCTGCTAGTTTCAGTGTCATTGACTTTTGACCAAGTGATAGAAGTTTATAGAAGCATACTTGGAACGGAATTTCTCTCCTAACGGAGACGTAAAAGAAAAAAAATAAAAATAAAGGTGTGATTTTGAATTAGGTGTGGGAGTGTCTTATATTTTTAAATTTTCAACATGCAAGTCTTCTGACCATTCATTTAAAAGTCATTACTCAGTCCATATTGTAAAGGTCCTTTTTAGAGACTCTCCCAATTGTTGGAAATGGTAGGAATTTTAATCAGTTGTTCTCTCATTGAGATGTGAACAGCTTAGAATTATTGAGACTCGCTGTAGTATAAGTTAAGGGACAGTGGTAGTGGTTCAAGTCAATTTTTTGTATTATGAATAGACTCCTTGTGATGAATGTTGTCAGCGTGTTGTTTTGTCTATAGGTACATATTTTTTAATGACAAGGTAGAGATTCAAGACATCACTAAGCAAACTTGCTTCTTCGTTTTAGTGGGACCTAAAAGCAATCAAGTAAGGGATATCTTTAGCATTTCTTATATGTGGTAAAGAAATTTTTATTCTTTGGCATTTATATTACTAAACTGAAACTTGATGTCATTAATGGTTTCTAATGGAATGGAACAGCTAATGGAGGAGTTAAACCTAGGTAATCTCGTTGGACAACCATATGGCACCCATCAGCATTTCAGTGTAAGCATCAATCATTTTTTGGATACTTCTATGAGTAAGCTGTACAATCAGAAATAAAAGCCAGTATCCTATCACGTGGCAGGTCAATGGGATGCCTGTAACTGTGGGAGTGGGCAATGTGATATCTGAAAAGGGCTTTTCACTTTTGATGTCACCAGCTGCCGCTGGATCAGTCTGGAAAACTATTCTATCGCAAGGTGCAGCCCCAATGGGCTCTAATGCATGGGAAAAACTAAGAATTCTCCAAGGTAGACAATTCTTGATGTATATTCTATTCTCTAACTAAACCATGCTTTGCTCTTACCAGCCTCGTTGCTGAGGAATCATCAATTCATAAATTGGTGGCAGTAATGGGATTGATCACTTTCACTACATTTAAAAATTTTATGTGACTGGATTGCTACCTTCATTGATGCACACCAAATAATTGGTGAGACCTCCATTTTAAGGAGGTTTTCCTCACTTATTGGGAGCCATTGGTTCATTTTTACCCTCATCAGTATTTTCACCTCTATATTATTGCATGTTTACTAATATCTTTCCTTTTAACTACATATTTTATTTTCTTTGACAACTTGTATTGAGTTTTCCCAATTGTGTCTTTCTCTAGACAGTATACGAGTTTCCCTAAGAGTTGATTTGTGTGGCGAATTTTTTTTTTTTTTTTCTTGTTTGCTACTGAGTATAATTCTTGGATTCGGATGAGTTTACTCCAGTAATTTCCTTGCAACTGTCTTTTTCCTTGAACAGTGTTTCAAATATGTAATACATGTGTATACACGAATATTTTGGGCTTGTAATACACACATGTTGTGTACATGGGTTCTAGCAACAAATAATGCATAACTGTGAAATGAAATAACTAGTTAGAAATAGATTATAACTATAGCTAACAGGTGTTTTGATATTTTAAAGTTCAGTTCTCCAGGATTTCCTTGGTGATCAGCACAATCAACTTTTGCAGGAAAGCCAGCTCCTCAGAAGGAGCTTACTAATGAATATAATGTCCTGGAGGCTGGTCTCTGGAATTCGATCTCTTTAAGCAAAGGTATCATTCTCGTTAGTCTAATGCATCTTAAACAAAATGTGAAAGTAGCAGGTCTGAATCTAGCTTTTTGCAGGGTGCTATAAGGGACAAGAGACTATATCGAGACTGATAACGTATGATGGAGTCAAGCAAAGACTTTGGGGAGTCTCTCTATCAGCGCCAGCAGAACCTGGCAGCATCATTACAGTTGGTGGGAAAAAGGTAGTAGTTGGTTCACTTTGTATAAAAAAACATTGGAGTGACAGTTTTATCTTTCTGAAGCTGGTGGCAGAATTCCGCTCCTAATTATCACCATAGTATCAATAGTTGCTTTTAGCTAAAATTTCCAAATGAGCTTTGTGGTTGTACTGTAAACATCTTGTTGTGTATTCACAGGTTGGAAACCTAACAAGTTGTACATCTGGAAGAAAGGAAAGTGAGTATTTTGGTTTAGGCTATATCAAGAGGCAAAATGTTTCAGAAGGAGACATGGTAATGGTTGGAGATGCTATTACTGGTACAGTGGTGGAAGTACCTTTTCTTGCTGGGCAACGGCCACCATTGAGAAGTTCAAGCTCCTGAGGGGCAGTGCAGTGCAATGAACCTCTAGATTCTAAATACCGTAGTTGTGCTTAAATTTAGTGTTCTTGATACAGTTTTTTTCTTTCCTTTTCTTTTGGGTTTAATTGTTGTTTAAAAACAGATGTGTTCAACTATGAGGGAGATGTAAGACACATTTATGATGGTTTTATCGAGCATCAAGTTTATCTTCAGTGTCATTCATTTCCTTTGGTATTTCATATAGAAATGCAAAACGTGATTTTTTATATAAGCACGGTATGCGCCACAGCAGGAGCAAACAATCCCTTTCGAAAAAACTTGAAGAATATTGCTGACTTAATACCAAGACATTCCAAACACTATCTACCACAAAAATCTTAGTTGAATTCTACTAGGGATACCCTGTTTTCTGGAACCCTTGAGAATGTAGGCATTATATAGGTAGCTATGTGCATGAAAATGCAATGCAATGCAAAATTTGACTACTGTAAAGTGAGCCTATACTGTAAATTGGAAAAACTGTCGTGTGCCATGAAATCCACATGTAGCTCGGTCGAGAATTTAGAATTGCTTGTTACTGATAGGAACAATCTTGTAAAATTGAAACAGCTTCTGCTCGTTGCTCATCGCTCAATTTTTTGGGAAAACTAACGAGACAAGTAATGCGGAGGTCACCTCTCTTTGTTGGTTCTTTAAGCTTTGGCATTCCTTGTCCTTCAATGACCTTTTCATAACCATGATGTATAATTTCGTCGAATGACAGACTCATTGTTTCACCTCCTAACAAAGGAGCTGGAAACGAGCAGCCTCCCAATGCATCCGCCAGTGGAATCTCAACAGCGATTTCCAAATCGTCCCGGCCTGCTCTTTTGAACAAATGATGCCTCTTTTCATCTATCAAGAAGATGATATCGGCTGGAAGGTACCCTGGTTTCTCATCCCCTTTCCCTTCGAATGTAATCTTGGTTCCTTTCCTCCAACCTGGCTGCACGTTTATTTTCAGTGTTTCCTCTTCTTTCACAATAATCCTGCAGTCATAACAAGATCAATAAAACACTTTTGATCTCAAATGATGTGATGTTCTGTAGTAATCTTGCATGAGTTTAGAAGTAACAAACCCGGCATTGTTTATGACATCTCTAGTAACCTTGATCTTCTTCACGCATCCATGACACAACTCCTCGAGTGTGAATTCAAGCTTCTTCTCAACCGGGGGAGGTTTCCTTCTAGCAGTTGTCTGAGAGAACACAATGGGGGTGGTGCTCCTCCTGCTCGAAGTTCTTGATAGAGGTGTGGTAGGGTCCGTTTCAGATGTGCCTGTTGTTTTACTGGTATGAGGCGATCGAGCGGTTGATGGAGAGGCGGAAGGTGAAGGTGAGGCCGGTGTTGGAGAGGCGGGCGGTGGAGATACAGGTGATGGAAAGGGTAATTCAGACTCAGACGGGTGTCTCCTGGTCGCATTCTGGCTAATATTCCTGCTCAAATTGCGGCTTTTATTGCTGCTCATATTCCTACTTATATTCCTTGATATAGAGGCAGCAATTTCGGCCTCCCGACTCAGATTTCTTGATATAGAGGCAAGGATATCGGTCTCGGAGGGGTTCCTGCGACTTGAAATTCTCGATAATGAATTCGGGGTGGTGCTCCGGCTCATACTTCTTGAGAAGGACCTTGGCGTAGGGGTCTTGCATCTTCTACTACTTTTATTCCTCGAAAGAGTTCGACGCATGAGTAAGCTATCATCAATGCTGTGCGTATGATTCAAACCACCTATTGGTGTTGATGGATAACTAATTATAAAATCATTCTCATCTTTTTCCTACACAAGAAAACATTTAGAACAAAATCAGAAACAACCTACCTACCTAGATTCTGTAGGTGTTGGTCATGCTTATGCTTGTTGAGGATCCACAATAAATGCAAAATTGATATTTACATGATCATGCATGGAAAATAGGCTGTTGCAAAATTACTTTGAAACACTTGTAACGTGTTTTTGTAAAAACAAGAAAGAATTGTCATTTTTAATGATACCTTGGACGTATCATCACTTTCCGAAATCGAACGAGAATGCTTGTTTTGGGTGTTCCATTTCAATAAAAAGGATTTGTATCCCTTGCAAATGTTCGATATTCCGAGCATAGTTTAGATCAGCAAAACAACTATCCGGTTCCGTGTTGCTGAAGGTGGAAGGAGATCCCCCGAAAATGAGAGGGCCGGGGAAGGGGGAGATCAATCGGGTAACAATATCGGAAGAGAATGGTCTGGGGATCAAAAGATGAAAAAGCGTTTCTTTAGGAGGTTTTTTTATGAGGCCATTCAAGTGTTAGTTTTTTGGCATTGGGTGTGTGGGTAAGACAGGACGCAAAGTGTTGTTTTTGTGAGATATTCCTCAAAAGGTCGAGTCAGTTTTCCTAATTAGTTAGTTTGCTTTTACGTGTACTATTCTATATTTGGGTTCATATGTTCGGAGCCAAGCTAACTGTTTCATTTACTTCGTTATTATAACCCCATGCAACGGAAAAATCTTTTAAAGCTATTGGTGTTCTTTTGTACCAAAAAAAAAAAAATAGGTTTTGTGTTCTTGATCTCTCAATCGTTAGATTTGGTTTACGAACATAAATGTATATCGAGTTGATAAATATATTACAATTATCGAAAGTGAATAGTTTTTATAGCAACTCTAAATGAATTACAGTTTACGATATATCTATGTACTGATACATCAAGTAGAATAGTCCAATTTAGATGTGGACCAGCTTCCTGCATGGTAGATTAGTTTAAGACTACTATACTTGTGTATCGAGCTAAGTTTACTTGATGTATCAACACATAGATATAAAAGGAGGAATATTAGTTGAGAGAGATTAGAATAGGGTTCATATTATATTGATATGTATTGCTATTCGATAATTGATGGTTTTGTTTAAGAACTAGAGGATTTGATAAACAGAATAGAAGAGTAAAATTTCAGAGAGAATGAGGATTTCAATGTGTTTATTCATCTCATACAAAGGGGGTATTTATAGGATTACATTGAAGTGTGAATGCTCAAAGAGAAACTCAAAATGATAACCATCTTGATGATGATTTTCTGCCATGCTTGTTGCCCTTTGGTAAAGCATGTTTACATAAGTCTTCATACACTCAAGTACCTATGATTATACACTCAAGTACCTATCTAAATACTTTTACGTATTTTGTTACATGATATAGACATATACAGTATATATACGATTTATACTACAACACTCCCCCTTGGATATTTCATGTTCAATAGTATTGTGTAGATGGTGTGCATCGAAGTTGCCTCGTTAAAAACCTTGCCAAGTAATAAAACCCTGTGGGAAAAAACAACCTTGGTCGAAAGGGAAAAAGAGCACAACGTGCGTTGAGTGTGAAGTATGTTTCTGGATACTCCCCCTGATTTAGACTCCTCTTGAAGATTGTGGGAGTTCAGATATCCTCCTCAATCCGATACTCCTTACATGTTTCTCGAAAGGAGATTTTGGTAGTGACTTAGTAAATAAGTCAGCTACATTATCTTCTGATCGGATTTGATTTACTTCAATATTTAGAAGTGTTTGCTGTTGCTGATTGTAGAAGAATTTTGGCGATATATGCTTGGTATTGTCGCCTTTGATGAAACCTAATTTCATTTGCTCAATACAAGCTGCATTGTCCTCGTAAATGCATGTAGGTTCATTTGTGGTGAATTTCAAACCACAAGTTCCTCGAATGTGTCTATTTATAGACCTTAGCCATATGCACTCACGCACGGCTTCATGTAGTGCAATTATTTCTGCATGATTTGAGGAAGTAGCAACAAGAGTCTGTTTTGTAGATCTCCAAGATATCGCGGTATTTCCCATGGTAAAGACATAACCTGTTTGGGAGCGACCTTTGTGAGGGTCAGAGAGATACCCTGCATCAGCAAAACCCGTCAAAACATCATTTTGATGGAGGGGAGGAAGAGAACGTCGGTCACTATGGATAGTGTTGCCGGCGCTCACATTTCTTTTCTCTCTGTAGGGATAGAACAAGCCCATATCGATCGTACCTTTTAGGTATCGAAGGATTGTCTTTATACCAATCCAATGGCGGCGTGTTGGTGCAGAACTGTGTCGAGCTAACAAGTTTACTGCAAATGAGATATCCGGTCTTGTGCATTGAGCTAAATACAATAATGCGCCTATCGCACTTAGGTGTGGTATTTCAGCTTCTAATAAATCTTCGTCCTCATCCCTTGGACGAAACGGATCTTTCATGGGCTCAAGACTACGGTTGATCATGGGAGTACTCACAGGCTTTGCTTTATCTTCATTAAAGCGCCTTAGTAACTTTTGAGTATATGCTGATTGATGGATCATAATCCCATCATTACGGTGCTCGAGTTCTATTCCGAGACAAAACCGTGTTTTCCCGAGATCTTTCATCTCAAATTCAGATTTCAAATATGTAGCAGTTTCTTTTAACTCATCTAGAGTTCCAATTAAGTTCATGTCATCAACATAAACTGCTACAATTGCAAATCCGGATCTTGTTCTCTTAATGAACACGCAAGGGCATATTTCATTGTTAACATATCCCTTCCCAATCAAGTAGTCACTTAGACGGTTATACCACATCCGTCCGGATTGTTTCAATCCATATAGTGAGCGTCTTAATTTTATTGAAAACGCGCTCCGTGGTTTAGAGCCACTTGATTTGGGTAATTGAAGTCCATCTGGAACCTTCATATATATCTCTGAATCTAGATCCCCATAGAGATATGCTGTAACCACATCCATGAGCTGCATGTCAAGTTTTTCGGAAACTACCAAACTGACAAGGTAGCGGAACGTTATAACGTCCATTACGGGAGAATATGTCTCCTCGTAGTCGATTCCAGGACGTTGTGAGAAACCTTGCGCCACAAGGCGGGCTTTGTATCTAACAACCTCATTTTTCTCATTACGCTTTCTAACAAAGACCCATTTATGGCCAACAGGTTTTATATTTGGTGGTGTCAGTGTTATAGACCCAAATACCTGTCTCTTTGTTAGTGAATCCAATTCAGTCTGGATCGCATTTTTCCATTTTGACCAATCTGCTCTACGTTGGCATTCTTCAACGGAGCAAGGTTCGATATCATCGTATTCTATAATTCCTTTTGCAATATGATATGCAAACGCATCATCAATAGCCATAGAATTTCTGTCCATAATTACATGTATACTAGTGTAATTCATGGAGATCTCTCTATTCTCTGGAATTGGTTCTATTATTGGAGCGTCCTCCAATGATGTCTCTTGGACATAACCATAATCCGGAATTTTTTCATGAGATGGATTATTTATATCGATGATTAATGGATTATTTTGTGTCAAGCTCGCTTTCTTTCTTGGGCGAGAATCCATCGAACCTATAGGCCTCCCGCGCTTTCTAGCAGGAGCCATGGGTCTAGCCACTGCATCACCCATAGAGGGGATGTCATGTCCTTTATTTTTAGGAACATCAATCCTTGCAGGTACGTTTGCAGCAGGTATGTGTGATCTTGTCACTTTAGCGATATCAGAAAACGCATCAGGCATTGATTCTGCTACGTTCTGAAGATCGAGAATCCTCCGCACCTCTATTTCAGACTGTGTGGTTCGGGGATCAAGATGAGACAAAGTGGGGACAGACCACGACAATTCCTGTCTTTTCTGTTGAACATTAATGTTCTTGTCTCCCCCTAATGACGGGAAGACTGTCTCATCAAAGTGACAATCCGCAAATCTAGCGGTAAATAGATCACCTGTCAAGGGTTCTATGTAGCGGATAATGCTTGGAGTATCATATCCAACATAAAGGCCTAAGCGTCTTTGAGGACCCATTTTGGTGCGCTGTGGCGGCGTAATTGGCACATAGACTGCACACCCAAAGATGCGTAAGTGTGAGACATTAGGCTCATACCCAGTCACCAGTTGGGACGCAGAAAAGGGTTGGGTGGCAGTGGGTCTCAGACGAATGAGCACAGCTGCATGTAATATTGCATAGCCCCAAGCAGAAATAGGGAGATTGGTGCGCATAACCAATGCCCTGGCAACCATTTGAAGTCTTTTAATGGCAGCTTCTGCGAGTCCATTTTGGGTGTGTACATGAGGGACAGGATGTTCCACCTCAATTCCAATGGACATGCAATAATCATCAAAGGTTCTTGATGTAAATTCTCCAGCATTGTCAAGACGAATTGACTTAATAGGATGATCGGGGTGGTGAGCCCTTAATTTAATGATTTGTGCTAGGAGTTTAGCAAATGCAGCATTTCTTGTGGATAAGAGCATGACATGTGACCAACGTGTCGATGCATCAACCAACACCATAAAATATCTAAATGGTCCGCAAGTTGGTTGGATAGGTCCACAAATATCACCTTGTATTCTTTGTAAGAATGGTATATTTTCTTTAGTGTCCTTTGCATAGGATGGTCTCGATCCTACCTTTGCTAAAGAGCAAGCTTTGCAAAACGAATGATACACTTTAGAAGTAACTCTTTGGACCAATGTTTGGTTCGTACTTCTTTTCGTTTTGAAGAATGGATGTCCGTGTGAAGTTTTTAATATACGGAGCATCATGTCACGACCTGGATGTCCCAAACGGTCGTGCCAAAGCTTGTATGTGTCAGGATCCCATAATTTGTCATTCATGACATGGTTGGATTCAATAACTCTAATAGTGGTTGCATACAATCCACTAGAGCGACACATAAGTTTCTCTAAAACTCGTGTATTTCCGTAGTTTTTAGAGGTGATGCAAAGGAACTCTTGTCCATTCTCACAATGTGTTTCCACATGAAAATCATTGGCTCTAATGTCTTTAAAGCTTAATAGGGTCCTTCCGGCCCTTGGAGCATATAGAGCTTCGGCGACATTAATATTTGTGCCATTTGGTAACAAAAATTGAGCTGGTCCTCGACCATGAATCAATTGTGATGGTCCTGCCATCGTAGTTACTGAGGATCGACTGGGTGTCATCCATAAAAATAATTGCCTATGTCGCAATATCGTATGTGTGGTGCCACTATCAAGAAGGCATTCCAATTCTCCGGAAAACATACTGAAAGGAATAAAGTTCGGAATATTAACACATGTCCATGACATTGAATGCGATACTTTATTAATGGGAAAATAGCCAATGATTACATCAAAGTTATTCATAAGTCTATTCCAAATATCAAACTCTAGACAAATTGCTATCACTCAATCCGTTTGGTAATTCCAATGGAATATGACCAGGAAAGTAGAGAGATGTTGGTGGAGCGAGGCTCGCTTAAATACCCCGATCTCAATTGCTTTCCTAGACATCATACTTCATTGGGTACGCCACATAAGAAGGAGTTTAATACAATTGTTATTTATTGACTAAGGCACATTTGCCATTCTTGGAAAATAGAAAGAGGATTATTCTAATCAAAGTCTGTGGCATCCTCGTGCTCTTCATCTACAGCTTTGAAGTCCTCAACAGTGAGATTGACATCTTCACTATTTTCATCTTCGGCAAGGTTAGCTTCTTGCTCTCTTGCTTCCCTGTACTCCTTGTAGCGTGCAGCTAATTGGGTACTTGCATGACATTGTTTAAACCAATGCTCGATTGATCCACATCTATGACACATGTCATTGTGGTTTCCTCCCTTCATTTGAGGTATAGGTTGTGCAGGTTGTACAGTTTGTACAGGTTGTGCACGTTGTGGATATCCCCTAGGAGGGTTGCTGCTACTACCACGGCGCATGGTGCGACCTCCACGGTTCATGGTGCTATTTCCACGGCCGGTGTTGCCATATCTCCCTCTTCCACGTGCGGAGTTACCATCACGTGCGCCCGCTCTAAAGTTGCGGTTTCCTTCCCTGTTGGGGCGGTTATATGGACCTGTTCGTCCTTCATGTCCCCTATTATTAGGGTACACATGTCCCCTATTGCTGGGGTACCGCTCCCTGTGCCCTCTTTTGGGTGCATTATAATTTACCTCACGAACGCTCTTGGTTCCAATGGGTCTTGAATTATAATTCTTTACAAGAATGTTGTCGTGCTTTTCGGCTACCGACAAAATATTTATGAGTTCATTGAACCTCGTAATTCGTCCAGCATTTACTTCAGTGCGATACTGCTTTGATAGCAAAATTGCTGCAACAGGGAAGGTGGAGAGAGTTTTCTCAATTAGCTCTTCTTCTGTGAGGGGTCTTTGACAGAACCTCAACATGGATTTAAGACGAAGAGCTTCTGAATTGTACTCAGCAATAGACTTGAAGTCTGAGAAGCGTACATCGTTCCACTGAACCTTCAAGTCAGGGAGGAGAGAATCTTGGATATTGTTAAAGCGCTCTTCTAGTGCTTCCCATAAATCCTTTGCATCTTTGATGGACATGTACTCTAGCCTGAGTGCTTTGTCCATATGACGTCGCATCAAGATGATTGCTTCTGCATGCTTCTTGGGTGATCGAGGGAACACAAGAGCCGGATTTGGTTCATGGATGATGGGCAATATCCCCTTGGATGTGAGATGGTTCTCAACGTCGGTTTTCCAGCTATGGTACTCCGAACCTGTTGAGTCAAGGATTTGAAAATCGAGTCTAGGTTCATTCGACATCCTTGAAGATAAGAAGAAAATATTAGTTTCGGAGTTAAAACTTCCACGAAAAATAATAAGATTTCCGAGCTATGCTACCAAGAAATCAATTTCCAAGAATCATTGTGAACACTCTTAGTTCATTTGGCGTGAATTGCTCTAATTCCGCTTTTGATTGTAAGTTCCCGAGAAAAAAGGAAAAAGGAGAGAAAATAAATAAAAACTCAAAAACGGGAACTTTTAGTAAAGAATACCTTGGAATAGTGTTGCCGGAAATTTTTGACCGGAAAAATTATCGGAGTTGACCGGAAAGATCGTTGGAAAAAGTCGAGAAAAATCGTCCAAAAAGTCGCCGGAAAAGTCGCCGGAAAAGTGTCGAAAAAGTCGTCGGAAAGTCGCCGCGCAAATCTGTCGACAGATGTGTCGACAGCTGCTCGGCAGCTGCTCGGCAGCTGCTGCGCAGCTGCTCGGCAGATGGCTCGGCAGCTGCTCGGCAGCTGCTGCGCAGCGTCTCGGAAGCTGCTCGGCAGCTGCTGCGCAGCGTCTCGGCAGATGCTCGGCAGCTGCTGCGCAGGGTCTCGGCAGCTGCTGCGCAGGTGCCTCGGCAGCGTCTCGGCAGCTGCTGCGCAGGGCCTCGGCAGCTTCTCGGCAGCTGCTGCGCAGGGCTCTCGGCAGGTCTCGACAGGTCTCGGCAGGTCTCGGCAGGACTCGGCAGCACCTCGGCAGTTGCTGCGCAGCTCTCGGCAGCTGCTCGGCAGGTCTCGGCAGCACCTCGGCAGCTGCTGCGCAGCTCTCGGCAGCTGCTCGGCAGGTCTCGGCAGGAACTCGGCAGGACCTCGGCAGCTCTCGGCAGCGGTCCGGCAGCGGTCCGGTTCGGTTTTTCGGCTTCCGGCGGCCGGTTCAGGCCTTTTCCGGCCGGTTCCGGTGAATCTGAGACCGGTTCCGGGCTCCTGGAATCAAGGGTTTTAATCTGAGCTAGGGTTTGGGGATTTTTTGTAGGTTTTGAAAAATGACTTCTATCGATGAAGAACTCTTCTTTCGTCAATTTTTCGATTCTAATTCTAGAGCAACTTCGTGCTGATAACGTGTTTAAGAACTAGAGGATTTGATAAACAGAATAGAAGAGTAAAATTTCAGAGAGAATGAGGATTTCAATGTGTTTATTCATCTCATACAAAGGGGGTATTTATAGGATTACATTGAAGTGTGAATGCTCAAAGAGAAACTCAAAATGATAACCATCTTGATGATGATTTTCTGCCATGCTTGTTGCCCTTTGGTAAAGCATGTTTACATAAGTCTTCATACACTCAAGTACCTATGATTATACACTCAAGTACCTATCTAAATACTTTTACGTATTTTGTTACATGATATAGACATATACAGTATATATACGATTTATACTACAACAGGTTTGTGATTATTGAGGGTAAAATGTTAGGATTAGGGGTATTTTTGGTAGTGTATTTAATGAAATGTTAGAATGAGAAACCAAATAACTAGTGTATGGTAAATAATGTGTATAAAATAGTTAGTAGTTTGTATTTAAAACTAGAGGAAATTACCACTAGCTACAATGTGCTTGTTTTTCTTCCCATGCGTAAGATTCATAACTTGCATCCTATGCGGTCAGTCTTAAGAGTAACGATCCGTTTGCATAAAATTAAAGGGCCCATCAAGTTCTAATTAATCATAGAAGAAAGAGATGGACGCCGACCAACCACTATTAGTACCTCCCCCGTCCAGAAAACTCAAGAACCACTCTTGAGTCATGGAGATTACCACCCGTCCGGCAACACCGCAGCATCAGCGTCACCAAAGGTTGACACTGGCACTGGGTCACCGCCGGACGAGCTTTCTGTGAACGCCAGAGAGACCTACTAGTATTTGAAAAGGTGTGCGGCTAGAGAGTAGATAGGTCCGACGGTAATTACTAGATTCTTTCTAATTTACCCTTATCTCTCTACTTGTTTATCCCATGGATTAAAATATTGGCCAAAAATATCTATCGGAACTTTGAAAAATGGAGATATCGGAAATACATAATTCTTTGTTTTGAAAGATTCAATTGATTAGATTTACATATAAATAGTATAAATGTTAACTTCATCTATATCCAACGAGATACTCTAGGTGGTTGAAAAGGTACTCGCTGGTTTACAAAAGTACCTTAATTAGACCAAGACATATGACACATATAGTAAGAATTATAGTGATGAACATGATAATCATACATCTCTTTAGAGTTACCGACTATTTCCCCTATAAGGGAATAGAAATGATGAATCCAACTAGGTCGCTGTTGATGTACTTCTCCATATTGATTATATCCATAAGTGCTTTAGCCAAATTGATTGCTGCCTTCATGAGATTCATTGAGTTCCCACTGTGTTATGTGCTTAAACTGATAGAGCCAAGACTTAAGGCAACTAAAGTAACATCAAATGAGGTATTTTGATTATCAGTTACACCTCTAGTCATCCTCCTAGAGACAATCTTCTCTAGAGCACCATCATGTTTTGTTCTTATCCAGATTCATCTTGAAGGGATTTCTCCTTATCCAGATTTCCCTCGACGGGAATTCTCCTCACACATATTCACTTTGAGGAGATTTCTCCTCATAAAAATTCACCTTGAGGGAATTTCTTCTCACTTAGATTCGCCTTAAAGGGATTTCACCTCACCCAGATACATCTTGAAAGGTTTGACCTTAAGACATTTTACCCAAATAGCTAGGTAGTGCTGCCTCTCTATTAGGTCAATTCCTGACTAGAAACTTATAGGAGCAATTTAATGCGACATTTTAATTGTTAATTCCTCATAATTTTTAACTTAGTTTCTATATTTAGGTACATTGTAGCAAATGAAGAAGAAATGAGCTTAAAGAGCATGAGAAGCAAAGGAAATGTTGGAAATGACAAAGGTAAGGCATAAGAGATGCATAAATGAGCTGAAATGAAGAAATGAATTATTTCTGGTCCAACCAGGAATTCCTTGTCTGACTAGGGATCCCAATCAAAGTAGGAATCCTGGGTCAACTAGGAAACATGTTCGGATAAATGAAGAAAAATGATGAAAAAATGCAGAGTCCTAGTTGGACTAAGAAACCTACTCCTGTCAAGTAAAGGAATCATATATAATGACACAAGGAGTCCCAATTGAACTAGGAAAGCAAAAGAAGATTTTGGAAGGTTCAAGAACATTTCATGTGAAGTGTCCTTGTTTGACTAGGAGTCCTGAAGACATGAGGAGTCCTGATGGGGTTAGGAAATCTGGGAGCACTAGGAGACTAAGTGGCTTCAAGATTACTCAAGAAAACTCAAGAATAGAATAGAAAAATTGGGATATTGCGGCAAATAAAGAGACATAAGTATACTAGGATTTCTCGGATGCAAAAGGAAGAAATTCTAAGTGAAATAAGTATTTTTGCTGTGAGATATACAAGGGATTCTAGAAAGTGACTTTTTTGGATTTATCCTGGAGAGTTTCAAGGGATTACAACGTGCATAAATTATGGAATCAAGTCCAGATTCATTCTCTGTAGTTACACTCCTTCTTTGGCCGAAATAAAGAGAGAAATATCAGAAAATAATCATTTAAATTCGGCAAAGATTATCTCCCTAGAATCAAGGTGCAATTTTAGAAGTTTCTCATTGGTTAGATGACGCAAGATTGCTGACATTGATTTATCTTATGGGTTGGAGTTGTGTGGATCAATCAGATAATACCTAGAAATTAAAAGAAGGATCCGGAAGACTTGGAAACTAAGGCTTGTCGACCCCTATAAATATACACCATTCTTTTCACACACCAAAAATTAGTTCCATTATCTAGTCTTCTAATTCTGTGTTTTCAAGCAAGAAGGAGAAGAAGCCATGCAATACATTAAGTTCCTAGCTAGCAAACATCCACCCTTGTGTCGTCCCTAGAAAATTGCTTGTTTTCATGGATCTTCAAGTTCAACATCTCAGGGTTTTGTCATTCATCTCTCACGGTGTATTTCATCTCTTTCTTTGTAAACTTTTTAGTTTTCATTTGTTTGATTCATAAAGTTATGAATTCTAGTTAATAAATAACATTAAGTTCAAAGTTTAAAGCCCGTTTATATGTCTTGAAATAAAGTTGTGATTTCTATGTTGCTTATGTGAGATTGATTAATTGATTTTGGATTACAGAATTTTTTTATATGTATGTGTTCTTTGGTGGCCAACTTAGGATATATGCATGTAATTGGTCATAGATTTAGGTTAACAATTCACCTAATAGTTTTGTGAACCTATTTCATAAGTAGTAAAAACTTTGGACAAAAGTCGAAATCAATTAAGGAGGATTGCAAATAGATGAACTTTTTCATATTAGGTTGTGCACTTTGGTTGACATCATTTCTTTATTCATCATGCATTGAATATGCTTGAGTAGCTAGCTAGCTTTCTAGACTATGATTACATGTCCAACATGATTAATTTAGCTGTTTTCACTTAAATAAATTATTCAAGGAAAGTAAAATATAGGAAATTGTTTGCTTACTAACGTTTCACATGGTCAACTTCTTTCTCATGACATAGAAAATCAATTATAAGAATTGTACTTGGATTTCATGCATATGATTGTGGTTTTGATCTTTGTTCATTGCGTTTTCACCCTTGTATATGTATTTTACGTTTTTATTTTTGTTTCTTTTAATTTTTGATTTAACAACCTAAAAATCCCCATTTATGATTCTATTTATATTCTTTTATTCTTTATAAATAATACCTTGTACATAATTATTTAGGGCCGTGACCACTTACCCAAATTTGGCCCAACATTTCCCCAACCACTCCACCTACTTTTATTTGTGCCCACTTACCCAAACCACCAATGACACGATGCATATAGGCTCTGAAAAAATCATGATTTACAAAACTGCCACTAACCACTAAATACACGACTCAAATCGTGTCAGTTCTCTCTCTCTCTCTCTCTCTCTCTCTCAGAAGTCAAATCGGTTTGAAACTCTCAGTCCCTCTATATACGACTCACTCTCTCTCTCTCTCTCTCTCTCACTCTCTCTCTCTCGATCGATCGATCTTTCTCTCCTTCTCTCTCTCTCTCTCTCTCTCTAATCCCGGAGAAACGACCTCGATTCTCACCGAAAACAGTCGAGCAAGTTTCTCGGTCCGGCAACGCTTCACGTTCCTCCGACTTTAGAAATATCGAAAGAGGTAAAAATTCGATTTACGACTAATGTTTCCAGCTTTTCATGTTTTCTGCCTAATCTATTACATAAATGTTGCATTTAAACTTGTTGATGGCTTCAATTTGGCTCATATCTATGAAATCAGTGATATTGACTTGGCATGTGCGAAAATCTGTGAAAACTAGGGTTTCTGATTTGCATGTGTGGAATACTATTCAGGATGTTGTTCATTGATTATAAACACTCTATTGAGTGATAATGCAGACTGATTGAAAGCCTATTTTGAAGTCCTAACCACAAAAAACATAACTCTATTGCCCCCCAATAAACTTTGTATTGGGGGTCAATGATCACTGTTCTGTTTATTACAGTACTCTAATATGCTATTTGAACGTAAAAGGAGATATATCTGGTGGTCTACTGGGGGGCAATAGGGAGATTATTGCCAACCAGTAATGACTTAACTGTAGTTAATTTATCCCATGTAATTAGGTCTTTGGAATGTGTTCTTTTTTTTTTGGTTGATTAAATAGCAGTAGTCTAGTGGGGGGCAATAGACACATTATTGCCTCCCCAAAAATGTGTGGATTTGAGAAGTTATCTGTTGTTTTGGGTGTAAAAATGTGCAACACTCTCTGAACCATCGAAAGTGGTGTTTTATTTGGGGTCTATTGGGGGGCAGTAGACACATTATTGGGCCTCAATAATGTATTTATTTCGGGCCGGAAATCTTATAATGTTGGTTTTTTTTTGGTGCGCAGAATGTCTAGACCTAAATTCACCTTGTTCAATGATTCTGAAGAATCTGTCCGCAGTTCAGAGTGTTTCGATGAGGGAACTAAGAGTACATTTAACCATCCACTTCAGCAGAAACTAGACCAAATTAGAAAGAGGAAGAGACAAGAGGCAGAAGAGATCACTGATGAAGCATCTGCAGAAGAAGGGGTCAATCAAGATTCCAAACAATTACTCGAAGATGAATCAGAATCACAAGGTGAACAGACAACGAAGAGGTTTATCATAAAAACAAGACAACAGACAAAAAGGAAAACAGTTGAAGAAGAAGATGATTCAGGCAAAGAAGAAACAAGGAAGAGGAGAAATGTTCAACCGCTGAAAAGTAAAGGGAAGAAGGCAGTAAAAGGGACAAAGAAGAAGGAAAAACTGAAGAAGGAGGTCCAAAAAGCTAAGATTGAATGGAGAAAGCAGAAGTGCACACTCAGTTCCTTCTGGAGAGTGGTAGACGCACACAAGGAGAGAATACCAGAAGAAACAAAGGAAATTTTGAGGGGTACAAATTTTGGTGAGATGATCGAACCATTTTGGGAGGACAAGATAACTGAGAACCAGCTCATTAAGTATGAAGCAGACTTGGAGGTAATAATGAGGCACTTCGACCGCAAGGATAACAAGTGGAAGTTTGGTGATGTTGTTATGGAAATTACGGAAGCAGACATCACGGCTTTGTTTCACCTTCCTGCCGAAGGAGAAGTGTTCAATGTGAACAACAGGGTGGTCAGGGAAGAAATGGAAGACTCCCCAATTTTTGGCAGCCCTTTGAAGAAGCAGGCTGTACTTAGATCTGATGTGGAAAAAAAGCTCATAACTGAGTTGAAGAAGCCGGCAAAACTGAAGGACGCACGGAAGGTAGCCGTGTTGATGATCACGTACTTGTTCAGCACGTTCTTCTTCAACAGAACCGGGGCAGATTACATGGGATATGGTCGCTGTTTGCAAACGCGTTGGGTCCATCAACAAGTACAATTGGCCAAGGTTGATTCTGGACTTCTTGATGGAAGGGTTGAAAAAATATAGGAGAAACAATCCTGCAACGATGAATGGATGCCTGCTTCTGATTTATTACTGGTTCCTTGAGAAGACAAAGGCGAAGAACTGGATCCCGGGCAAGCAGACTGAAACTCCAAGGTTTCTTCGATGGTCAATAAAAGAAATTTTCAACTTGGAGCTGCTTTTCAAAAATGAGAACCTGGCTGTAGTAAGCAAAACAAGAAAACTGTATTTTCATGCACTTTACGTAGCTTATTTCGTAGAACTGACTTATAAATGTAATAGAATCTAATCAAAGCTGGACCGTGGACTGCTGATATAGGACTGGGCGACATCGAGCTGGATGATGAGGTGCAGGACACCCCAAGCTTCGATAACTGGGTGAGTATAACAAATTGATCTTGTCTGCTGCCAATTACTGGGGGGCAATAATATGTCCCCCAGTAATGTCTTTACCTGGTGAAGTTATTACATAAATTAGTGCTTTGAAGAGTATTATACCTCTTTTTTTGCTTATTAAAGAACACTGGCCAGTGAAACATTCAAACTGTAGCTTTTCTGGTTGTCTACTGGAGGGCAATAATTCGTTTACTACCCCCCAATAACGACATTATTAGGCCCCAGTAACCTAAATGGTTTTGTGCCACTATTTGCAAGTTCCCCAGGCAAGGCAAGCTGAAGAGGAACAAACCAAAAGGCTTACGGGGAATATCAAAGAACTGATCAGTGAGATGAGGGCAGCAATTGGTGAGACGAAACCCCCCAAAGAGATGGAGAAAAAGCTAGGAAAGGTTCGCCAAAGCAAACGAGGACCTCAATGCCCAGAACAGGGATTTATAGGAAAGCTAAAGCTGGCCGACGAGAAGATTAAAGGTCTCAAAGTTGAAAAGAGAGCTAAGAACAACCTCATCAAGGCTATATACGTTAGGCTCGGAAAGGAGAAAGGAGAGGTGCCTCCACAACAAAGACAGCTTCAGGTAGTTCTATTTACACCCAGAGTGGGACAAGAAGAAGTTGAGGAAGAAACTCCAAACTTTGGAGCAAGTCTGGGAGAGGAAACAAGTTGTGCAGCCACTGTGGGACATAAGATGGAGATGGTGATAGCAGCATGTCCTCTGTCTATGGAACTACCTGAACAACGAGAAGGTGGGGAACAAGAGGAGGAAGCCCATCTTGACATAATCATGAACATGATTGCTGAAAATGAAGAGAATGCAGACATTGGAAAGAAAAAGGAGGTAAAAGGTGCCCCAGGCAAGCAAAAAGAGAAGAAAAACATGGAGATCATGTCTATAGAGAAAAATGTCAAGACATATAAGCGGGGTGCGAAGAAAGCCAAAGAAGATGATTGGGAGTACGACACACTCGAAGAAGCAAAGTTGAGGAAGAGAGCCCCACTTATGAGAGCTAGGATCGTGTCGCCAACCAGAAAAATGGAGAACAAGATCAAGATCAAGGGTGTCAACTACAAGAAGCCTACTTGGAGGACACTGGACCGGGCAATCGGAAAGCACTTTCAAGAATTGTTCAATGCTACTGCGAAAGACACGTAAGTACACAACCTGGTTTCATTTAGTTTATGTATTTCATATGGTTTACAAACCAATTAGAATTGATTGTTTCTGTTTGTACAGTACCAAATACTGGATCAGCAGCAACCTTTACGCCGGATAACCAAGCATGACCTCAGAGTGATCATCTAAGAGGGTGATGTCGAAACTGATGTAAGTCTGGTCGAATCAACATGTCTACTGGGGGCCAATAATGTGATTATTGCCCCCCAATAAAATGGCTATTTTTTAGGAAAATAACTTTAATTTTTCTCACATATAGTTCTGAGTGGTGAGTAATATGACACAATTGCAGGTGATTAGTATTTATATTGACTTGTTGAAGTCTGACGCCGGAAAGCTAAAAGCTAAACTGGGATTTCTCAGTATAGACGCAGAGGTAAGTAATCGAAACCTAGCAGAAGGAGTTTTTTGTTTTTTTAATGTTAGTAGACTTTGAATTACTGAAATGTAGTCTTTGTTTAGTGGTTTATTAGTGGGCAATAGACACATTATTGCCCCCAGATAATGTTTTGATAGTGGTTTATTAATTGTTTATTTCATGTCTCTACAAACTGTTATGTTGATTGGAGCTTATTAATTGTAAATGGAGTGTTTGGTGATGGTGTATTGGAGGGCAGTAGATGTATTATTGCCCCCAAAAGGGTTTATCAACTGTACATTTTCCGAAAGTAAACTTGTATTAACTTGGTTATGTTCTGTACACAGTACTATGTGATAAATCATGAGCTGAAGAAGGAAGCAGGTGAGGACACCAGACCGTTTGAGTGTGGTGTCGAAACAATGTTGATCGAACCACTGTGGTCGATTTTTCGTTTCCCAAAGGTGCTAGTACCCATTCACCCAGCACAAGCATGCACTACAGTTTGCTGGTAATCGACAATTAAAGAAGGTGCTTCACTCACATGAATTCATTGAAGCCACCAATCAATGAATTCACACATGAGGAAAAGTACCACTTGAATGCATCAAGAGTGGTATGTGACAAATTCTACTGACATGTTTGTTTCCATATGTTGATGATGAATTTCAACAACTAATCCTTTATATCTGCAAAAAACAGCTGAGGCACATCAAGAAGTTCATACATGTTGTGAAGTTGACAAAGATCAGGATCCCTGGAGACAGCCAAGATCCAGACGTCACCCGAGAAAAATGCAAAGGAGAAGATGACAAAGAAAACCTGGAACTGGATCTTGCAGAACAAGGAGGAAAAAGAAACCAGGAATTGGATCTTGCATAACAACATTGTGGAGACAACCTATGAACTCTATGAAGACTTCGAGTGCCCAGAGGAGAAGACAACATCGTAAGTACCTCAACCAACACGGTTTGACTACATCTAAAAGCTGCAAATATGAACTATCTGTTTATTGCAACCCAATAAATTTAACATGAATTTATTTACTTCAATACAGTGCTGATTGCGGACCGTTTATGCTCCATTTCATGGATAGCATAGTGAATGGCAAAGAACCAAGCAAGAAAAGAGGGGACAACATTAGAAAAAGAATACTAGAGAGAACCATGCACCTACAATTCGGAAGAAAGTGAAGACTGGAAACCGGGATAGCCTATGTAGCAATTTAACATTAGGATTTCAAAAGCAGGGATTGTAAATACTTGGGCAATTAAACTTATTTTGGAATTATGGTTAAATTACATGCAGTATTGGATGATGTAATATACCTATGTTTCCTTCCATTTATAACGGGTACTTTCAACAAGCTGCTAATAGAATCATGCACTAAAATACTCAGGTTTATTGCCCCCAATAATCTTCAAAATTTTGGTCAGAATGTGCCGGTTCGGCTTTAGGTTAGTTTATGTAGGTAAATATCTTCGTATCCAATACGTGATGAAATCAAAGTTCACCAAAAATCAGGTTTACTGGGGGGTCATAAGATAATAATTGGAACCCAATAATAGTTAGGAAGATGGTCACATGTATCTTTTTTGGGTGTTAAATTAGGTTGCAAAAGTTTAGTTTAGGTTTCCAATTACAAGTTGTTCTAATGTTGTCTCATAATCATGCATTACTAGAGGGCAATAATCTGTCCATTGGCCCCCAATAAACCATCTACAACCAATAACAGCAACTCAAACATGTTAATAATTTCATTTTATTTCTCCTCAAGGGATCGAAATAAAAAAAAGGTTAAAATATGTAATTCTGAAAAGAATAATGGTTCATTGACCATAAATATAAACAATTACTGGCCCCCAATAAACCTATTACTGCCCCCAATAGAAAAGTGTAAAACCTATCAACCCTTTATAGAATCATGTATTACTACTGAATGGGAGGTTCTGTGCAGCTCTTCTTGTTATGAATGCTCATTTTTCTGCAACAGCCGCAACAAATCAACTTCTTTTCGACCTTTCCAATAGACTTGAATTGCTTCACCCTAGGCCTCCCGGGTGGCCTCTTCACAAGGGGAGGTAATATAAAGTCAGTAGCAGATTCAGAAGAAGACATATCAACATTGGTTATTGGCCGGATAGGAAAACTGTAGCTCTTCTTGAACATATCAACACGAAAGTACTTATTAATATAATCATATACATTTTCAGAAGCAGCTTGTATTGCAGCAAGGCCGTGACGACAAGGAAAACAATTGATCTACCAGTTTACACATGAACATGAATGCTCGAAAATGTTTACTAAGTATGAAAAGTCAGATCGAACCTCATAAACACCAGGGCTAGAGTAATGGACACCGAAATGATGAGATATCTCCATCTACACCTTCAGCCTTTCCTCCATTTTGGGAGTCAGTTCTGTCATCCAACGTTGTTCCTCATCCCTCCTCTCACCCATCTGCTCCATTTGCTTAATTTTGGTATGATCCAACATACAATATACCAGTATCAAACGCTCAAGTGAAATCCAAGAGTTAAATGATTCTGCAATCCCATTGGCCATTATTCCATATCGGCCACCTGTATAAAATGCACGGCACTAATGTTCAACGGGAATTTCAGCAAGAAATGGGTCAATAATCTCAACCCTACCCTCTTGCCTAAGCAACCGCAAATTGAAACGGTATTCATTCTCGGTAGAGGAATATGCAACCTTAAAAAACTTCTTCTTAACCTCTTCTATCATCACATAATTGCCTTTATCCCTATATTTATTGGCAAGGTTCGCCGCCAAATGCTTGTAATAAAACAGGTGAGGTTGTCCAACAAATACCTTATCGAAAGCACTTAACAGTCTGGTACCCCGATCACTAATAAATGTGATGACTCTTTCTTTGAGGTTCAAGTAAACTCTTCAAATGCTTGAAAAAAAATGTCCAAATTGTTTCTGTCTCAGAATCACAAAAACATATGGCTAGAGGGTAAAAACCTGCACAAACCAAAACACAAAAATGCCAATCTACTAGTGCCCGATAAGCAAATTATTGGGGGGGGGGGGGCAATAAACTATGAAGTTACCTTGATGTCCATTCCTTCCAGTTGCAGAAAGAATCTGACCATCGTAAATGCTTTTACCAAACGTTCCATCAACATACAACACCAGCAAACAGAATTGGAAGCCTTTAATACAACCTCCATAAGTTACGAAAAGCCTATGAAAGCGATTAGTGGATGGGTCAACTTTCAACACAAAAGAAGAGCTCGGATTACTCTCCAAAACGGCTTCCTTATACCAAGATAACTTACTGAATGAATCTGCATCGGAACCATAAATCGCTTCCTTAGCACTTTGCTTCACTTTCAAGGCAACCTTGTAAGAAATATCAAAACCATATGTTGACTTGAATTTACTCATAATTTCCCTTGGCTTTAGTGAAAGATTATAGCTTACATCGGCAGCAATGCAAGTCTTGACAAAATTGGATCCCAGAAGCTTGTGCTTTTGAGTCCTAACTACACCCTTACAAGTGTGAATATTATTCAATTGCGTTATATAAAGGCAACCATTGGCCGATCATGAAAGAGTGCGAAGATGCCAATCACAGAATTCAGTTTCAACATTTGAACAAACTTCATTAATATGGTCCAAATCGTTTCTCAAAAAACGAACCTGAAACCAACTACAATTGCATACTTCCTGAGTTTCTCACGGAGCTCAGCTGCACCATGAAACTTCTCCCCAACATGATGAATATAGGAACTCCACTCATCAGACAAATACGACTTGTGAACTTCAATCCTTAATGCCTCCCCCAAATAATCATCCTCATCAACAACTTCCAAACGACTATCCACTACACATGTGTTTCTTCAACTTCCACCAATTTTTAAAACAGAAATCTCAACACATTCTAACTTATGTATTCTAGCACAGCAAAACAGCATCTAAAAATCACGATTGGAACGAAGAAAACATACTTCACAACCCGATACTGAATACTGAAGTTTAATAACTTCACTTGGCAAAAACTGGAACGTACGGAAAACTTCTTCATACAAGTCAGAAAAGTTCATACATTAATTCAGAGGAATCATATAACCTTTTCCAGAATAAATGCACCTAGCAACCAGGGAATCGGGCAAGAAAATAAAAGAACAAAACTATTACTGCCCCCCAATAAAGACATTATTGCCCCCAATGATTTAAACAAAACTACCAAAACACCTCAGAAGCAGTTCCAAATTACTCTTAAACTAAACAAAAGTATCAGTAGACAACAAATAGAGAGACTTCATAATAGTTAAAACACATTATTGCCCCCCACTACGCATATTACTAGGACCCAATAATGTAATAAAACTACTGAAACTCTTCAGAAAATGTAACAAATAGCTCTGCACAGAAACGAAAAGATCATTAACCAACAAATTTAGAATCTGAGTAACAACTAGAACACATTATTGGCCCGCAGTAGAAAAATTATTGGACCCAAATAATATAGTCTAAAGTATAAAAACACCTCAAAGCCAACTCAAAACAAACACAAAACTCAAATCAGCCGAAAAGACATAGAAATTCAAATCTAGCTGAATATAAAACAATTATAGATAGAAGAAGAAGAAGAAGCTAACCGCAATGGAGGAACAAAAAGAGGAGCTCCATCTCGCTCCATGTGATAATCGCAACAGATATTCTCTCTCTACGAATCGCAGGTCTTCCTTCAAAAGAAATCGCAGAGCTTCTCACACTAGAAAACGCACGGCTCCTCTCTCTACAAATTGCATGATTCCATTCTCTCTCTAAAATTTGAGAGCTTCAATCTTTCAAAACATGCGAGCTCATCTCTCTGGAAATTAGCCGATTCTCACTGTGGAGATAAAGCCGATCCTCTCTCTCTCTCTCTCCAAAATCGGAGAGCTTCTCTCCCTAAATCTCGTTACTGTTATGAATTTGAAAGATTTCAGTTATAAAAGGGCAAAATCGTCAGAAAAATTGGGGAAAAGCAAGCCCATTTAGAAAAGATGGGCAAATGGGCTTAAAAAGTGTAACTTGTTGTTTTAGTAGTCAATCTCTTAGAGTGTCTGGGTAATTGGGGTTAATTAATCCCAAAATTGGGTAAATGATCATTTCCCCTAATTATTTCTTTGTTTATGCAATTACAGGTGTACCCTCTTCAGCTTGAACGATCCCTACTTATTCTATATTGACAACTACATTTTACAGGTTTAAATTGCGTGGTACTTTTATCATAACAGAAACTGTTCTAAAAATTTTACACTTCCACATAACCTCCATATTCCATAATGTATGTTTCTCTATGAATAATTAAGTAACTTTTTTTTTTGAATAAAGGGCCGGTGAGGCTGCCCTTAAGCCTTGGTTAATGAAACTATCAAATACAAGGGGGGACATTGAGTCTAAACCCCTGATTATAATAACCATCCAGAGAATATCCTGAAATACTATCATGAATCTCTACCAAACAACTGTATTCAATAAGGCACCAACTTGCAAAGAGTGCTCTACTGGCGACTCTATTTACTTTGACATAGTGGAAAAATAACTCAATATGTAACCCGATTTCAACGTAGCATAATTACTATATACACAGCTTCCCCACTATGCTGCCACTAGAAAGTAAATCCAGTGACACTTAGTTTCACCCTGCCACTAGGAGGCTGCGACCATTTGACCAAGTAAGGAACTCATTGCCTACCTAAAGCAGACACTAAGAGGTTGCGACCATTTGACAGAGCCAGGAACTCGCCACCTACCTAGAGCAGATAAGGCACACAAGGTGCACAGACCGTCACAAGGCCCACCTGGCCCTACCATGGTAGAGACTGATTACCAACAAAACAACTAACAAAAGAGAACAACTAAGCCCTACCAACAAAAAACAAAACACAACCAGCAAGGGCCCAAAACCAAAATCCTGGCCTAATCACCACTCTCCCCAGTAAGGAACTCCAGTGCCACAAGCAGCCAACACCGCCACCAGCTGATCGAAAATATTTTCTATGTTTTTAGTATCATTTTCCCTACATTTTGTTTAGTTATTTCCTTAACAATATAATTTCTAACTTAGTTTTGTGTTTTTAGCTAGAAATGAGCTTCAAATGCAAGAAATGAGCTAAGAAGAGCTAGAAATGATGGAAATGAAGGCAAGGAGGCATGAGGCGCAGAAATGACAAAGAAATGGAGAAATGAAGTTTTCCCAGTCCTATCAGGAAAATGAATACCAGTTGAAGTAGGAATCCGAATGCAACTAGGAGTGAGCTCAGAAAAATGTTGTTCGGAAATGAAGAAATGACGGAGTCCCAATTGGACTAGGAAACCTGATCACCCTAGGAGTCCTGATGCTGCTAGGACACCTGGTGAGACTAGGACATGCTGTGGCTTCAAGATGACTCAAGATAGTTCATGAATGTTCTAGAATGCACAAGAAATTTCAGCAATTGAAGAATGGGCTTTGAAATTGTCCAATTGAGAAGCCTGACCCAAAGATTGAAGCATGTGACTTGCACATGAGTTTATAGACCCTTCTTGACGTCTTGGAGGAATCTTAAAAAAATTCTAGTTGGTTTTACCGTGCAATATGGAGAATATTCAGGAAGATTTTCGGAAATCCAAAAAAGGAGAGTTTTTAGGAATATGCCTGTGCAGATTAGTCAATTTCGACAGAGTCCTGAGAACAGCTCAGAGTTCAAAAAATTATGATTCTTATATGGTTAGAAAGATACAGATGTCTAGTTTTCAGAGATTTTTATGGTTTGTCAATATCATTTTTCTAGAAGAAGTTATGGCTGATTTAGTATAAGAAGGTCAAGCTGCGCGCAAATCGGACTTTTGACGGGAATTTCATTTTTGAGGCCCAAATCACATCAGGAAGCCCATGGCCGAATTTATGCTTTATATTTCAGATATTATTGCACATTTGACGTCCTAGAGGATTCCAAAAGGGTTTGGTATCATCGATCCTTAGAGAGTTTTAAGGGATTACAACATGCAAAAAGGATGGAAACAAGTCTAGATACGTTGTTTGTTGCTCACACTCCTATTTGGCCGAATAAGGAGTTTAAATCAGAAAAATCTTTATAAATTCAGCAATATTATCTCCTTTAAAGACTCATGGTACAAATCTATTTAATTTTGGAGGCTTTTCATTGGTTGGATGACGCAAAAAAGCTGGCATAGATTTATTTGATTGGTTGGAGCTGTGTGGATCAATCAGATAATTCCTAGGAATTAAAAGAAGGATCCAGAAGACTTAGAAACCAAGCCTAGCCATGCACTATATAAGGAGGGGGTTGTGAGATGTTTTCTGCATCATCAAACCCAGAATCAAATTCATAATTCCTCCCCATCACTCTCTAAATTTTGAACCCTCTCCATTGTTCAAGCATTGAAGACATGAAGCATCTCCACCTCCTTGCCATAGTCATCATCAACATCCTCCACCTTCTGAAGATCATCTTGCGTTCTTGAAGTTCTTCAAAAGTATAATCATGCCCTTCTATCTTTTGTTTTTGGTTTCTTTATTTTGTAACTTTAAAGACAATTATACTAGCGTTCTAGGTTTTTGTTTTAAATGGATGTTTCGAATATTAGTGTGAAGACCCGAAATTTCAGTTAAATATTTCGTAATTCAATATTTCTCAAATTATATGAATTATGAGTTGTGAGTGTGATTCGAATGTCGTTATTTGAGAAATTTGGTTTCGAATGATTTTAGTATCGAAATTTAACGTTATTTAGGGTTATTAAAATTTACATATTTTTACGTAAGGAATTTGAGGAAACTTCTTTCATGAAAGTCGTAGAGCTCGTCGATACGAGTTCGTGCATATGCGGAACACAAGAATCGGAGTTTGTAGGAAGAAGTTATGACATTTAGAAGTTTTCGATTTTGTATATATATAGGTTAACATTTTTGGAAAAATCTGAAAAATCAGAAAACCTAGATTTTTTCTCTCTCTCTCTCTCGCGCGGCACCGAACCGAAGGCAAAAAACAGAGCCAAACTTCTCCAGTCGAGTTCTTGCTCCTCCGGCTACCGTTTGACGCCAAACCACCTCCCACGGCTTCGCCTGGACCTTGCGCAGCTGCCAGAGGCAGCCTTGCGCCGTGGCACGGCTTGTAGCGGCGGCAGAAAGCTGGTTTTCCATTTTCGGCTGTTTTGAGTGCGAAGCGAATATCTCGAGTTCTAGACCACCTCCCACGGCTTCGCCTTGACCTTGCGCAGCTGCCAGAGGCAGCCTTGCGCCGTGGCACGGCTTGTAGCGGCGGCAGAAAGCTGGTTTTCCATTTTCGGCTGTTTTGAGTGCGAAGCGAATATCTCGAGTTGTAGACCACCAAATTACGAGTTCTTTATCTCGTTGAACTCGTATGGAGGAGTAGAACACGCAGTAAAAAGAACAGCACTAGAAGTGGAGGTTTTCACGCTCGTCGGAGCGCATATCGGTTTCTGCAGTTTTTCCGGCCAAACCGGACTGTTTTTGGTAAGTTTCGGCCACTTCCACTCATTTTCTCACTTTGTGTTAGTTATGAAAGTTGCTCAAAATGATGAAACGAAGGGGATGAGCTTGGCCCCGACACAATTGGTGGTGGTCGGCGGTGGCTCTGCCCTAAACTCCGGCGGCCCTTTCCGGTCACCTCCGGGGGTATCATGTGCATTTTCTACTCATTTTTAGATTCTACATGTCGATACGATCATTTTGATATATAGCATGCGAATTTTGGATATCGTATGAATTAGTTATGAATTTTACGATTTCGATTGATTTCGATCGCTCAATTTGTGATTTATGAAGTTTGGACCGTCCGATAGAATTCTAGTTTTGATATAATGATCGTAGGACTGTCCCGGTGACCTTGTGTGGTCACGGGTGAAGAGCCGACCGTGGGATCTTCATATAAGTGTGTTTTTGGAAATTATACGCTAAGTTAATTATCGTTTTGATTAGGTATTTGACGGATTTGTTAGCGGACGATTGTGAATCGTATTTTGGGCTGTAAGAAGACGCAGCGGGAGTTTAGAGGTGAGTAAATCTCACTTGGTTCATTTACGAACCGAATTTCCTTAATTGCCCAATTTATTTGTTATGTGTGAGAAAATGGTTTTAAGAAATGTGTTTTAAAGTATATTAAAAATGAATTTCTTGATTTTGCATCGTGTGAACTATAGTTGGTATTAGTGATCATTCCTGTGTGGACGGTTACGTATATATATATTTACGTGATTATATATTGAGTGGTGTGACATTGAGGTGTGGAATTGTGATAATATGTTGTTGATAATTGTTGATAGTATGATTTTATTATGTTGTTAATATTTGATAAATGTTGGTGATAAGCATGTTGATTTTGTGAGTTGAATAGAAGGTAGAGAAACGTAGGATTCTGAGGATCGAATGGTCCAAGGATCTTTGGTTAATGATAACCGGAGTGTATGTGTTCTGAGGACAGGGAGGTCCAAAGTTCGACCGTTAAATAATAACGGGGATATATTGTTCTGAGGACATGAAATGGTCCAAAGTTCGCGGGTTACTGAGTAACCTGGAGGTGCTGTTACTTGACCCTGGGCCAAGGTGTCAGAGGTAACGAGGCAGTTAGAGCTCTAACGTGGGTGCCAAAGTGGCGATAGTTGTGATTAGGTGCCAAAGTGGTGAGAGTTGTGATTTGGTGATTGTGGAAATGTGTTCCATGTTGTTTCATGTGTGTTGGATTGATGTTGCTTGTGGTTGTTGAGATTGTTGGATGTTTACTTGAGATAAATGAGTTGTGGTCTAATAAATCAACCGTTCATTCTTATTTACTCACACGAGCTTTCAGAAAGCTTACCGGGTTTTGTGTTGTTGTAATCCCGGTACAGTATTCAAATGGTGTAGCGGATAATCCTGCAGGTCAGGATAATCAGGATAGTGAGCGAGCTGCGTAGGACAGCAGGGTTGAGACCAGCACTTGGTCTATTTTGGTGTGTTTTTGTAGACTCTTGTGAGCAGAACATTTTATTTATGTTAGTATTGTAATAATTGACTCGAGAGATAGTTTGCTACGAGGTTTTTGTTATGGTTTTATGAGATATTGGTTTTGAGAAAAAAATTTAGGACGTGATTTGTTTAGTTGTATTCATGTTTCGGATTTGAATTTATTATTCGAAATTCGGGGCGTGACAATTAGTGAGATTAAAGTTTATGTATTGACGTTTAGTTTCCAATAATCATGAAGCTTGAAAACGTTTTACGTTTCTAGAAGACATAAATTGCGATTTTGATATGTGATGATGTAAGTTCATTGATTTTGTGCTTCAATCCCACCTTTTATGTGTTTTGTGTTCGTTGGTTGCAAACTTAAAATATTGAGCATGTAATTGAATCCAAATTAAGATTTGTTAGCGTTCGAGGTCTTAATTGTTAAGTGGAGAACCTATAATTCCTTAGATAAATCAATGAAGAGTCTTGCATGCTTGCTTGTATGGAGTTCCAACTTGTGTTCTTGGCTTAAATCAATCAAACTTTCTAAGTGTTTAATGCGTTAAATATGTTTTGTTAGTGAGTAGCATTCTATAACTAGCATTACATGTTTAATAGGGTTAACTATGGTGCGTTCATCAAGTTAATTTAACTAAGGGAAGTAATAAGAACTTTATATGCGTTCATCTCTGTTCTTGTTTGATTTCTTCATTCACATGTTTTGATCCGTGATTTATGATTAGAAAACTCATTTTCGTATTATTGATTGTTAACTTCATCATACATATTTCATTCCTACTCCTATCTTGATTCATGGTTTGGTAGATCACATGTATTATATAGTTAGATTAGAATACAAACTCTTATAAAATCCCTTCTTATCTTGTAATTTCTGTAAATATATACTTTGTTTTATTTTTGTTTCATACTTTGCGAATAATACTAATTTGTTTAGCGTTTTTGACAGGAAGTATACCCCAATCCCCGGCTTAGAACGATACCCTACTTATTCTATACTACAATCTGATGCAGGGTTTAAATTAACACTCATTTTGAGCGTATCACAGACCCACACTCCATCGTGCCGCCGTAGTGCAACACCACGCTACCACCTTGCCACATCACACCGCCGCACAACATCGCTATACCACGGATCGAGTCCTTCTGATAATAGCGACCGGATCCCAAAGAATAACAGATCCCTGTTGGAATTGACTCTATCCTGAGCTTGAAGTCGCTGCCATCGCCGAGATGTTTGGTGCTTTGATGACTCTAGAGGTCACTAGCAGCCAACTGCACAACACCGCCGCTCGCCCACATACCTCAAAAGACGGATTGGGTTTACTCTGTCCGACTCCGGAGACAACCACCATTCACCTGTCCTGGGCCATATCTCAACCAGATACCGTCGGCGGAGTGCACAGAACCACCATAGGCCTGTCCGACAACGACGCCCCAAAGATGCGCCTCCAGACGGGGCATCACTCTCACTCAACGACACCAGGCGCGTGAGGCGCATTCTCCAACCCTAGTTTTTTAGTTTTGGTATTGTTGTGTTCTTAAGCATATATTAAGTAACTTTTTTCTCTTGTCAAATTTTATAAATATTTTTTTTTTCATTTTTTTGGGATATATCTCAAATATCTGATATACTTGGAATATTTGGCAATATCAAAGAAATTTCGCAGAAATGACGGAATATAAGATATTTTCCCTCTATATATATTGGTCACTCTGAAAAGAGGATATATCGGAGATTTAGTAGATATATCAATCCTTAGTTTATCCTAGTAAGTGAAGTAGTATCACTTATGATCTCTTCCAATGTAGGAGGTCAGACCTTCAAGGAATACAGATCGGGAATGGGCTGTGATTTTTCATCTATTTTTCACTGATGATTCATTTCTCTTCCTAGGTGCTAACCAGCAAAATTACAACAATATTATGGAAACTCTTGATGTGTATTGCGGGGCATCAGGTCAAGCTAATATTTTGATGAGTCCTAACGTTTTCTTTAGCCCTAATAGAAAGTTTGACATCAGGTCAAGGTGTCAAACTATAAAAATTGTAATTGAATCATTTTACCGAGTTGCAATGGAAAAATTAACGGAAAGAAGCATCCTAGCTGGGACATTTACCCTGCTCTTCAACAAATTAGATATAAGCAAGCTACTTTCTTAGATGGTGCCTGGTGTCTGGTGAAGTGAACCAATCAGATGATTGCTTGGCCTCACTTCCCAGGCGGAAGTTGTGCACTGAGGCGTGGGTTAACAGACTCCCAACTTCCCTTGCTCTTCATTCTTTCAAAGACCACCCTTGCCCTCCCAATACTGATATAGAGGGATCGACGACGACATAACAGTCATAACTCTACTCTTACCAGTTTCATCCTCTGGCGAGACTCGTTTATTTTTTCAGAAAGTGCACGTGTTTATTTATTTTGGTGTAATAGGTTGCTATGGGAGTTTGGCTTGATGGCCGACTCTGGCTGTTACTGGGGTCCAAGCTCAGTCTTTGCCTTTAGGCGTTTTTAATGGAAAGTTTCATTATAGACAAAAAAAGAAAAGAAAAGAAAAGTCAGTATGGACTTAAAGCATCTCCCATGAGTTCCTTATTCCAGCTCATTAGACAAAATTTAGGGAGAATCTAAAAATCAAAAAATTTGCCCCAACCATGCTTCCTACTAAGTTCCTAAAATAGGAAAATCACAAAGAACTCCTAATAAATTCTACCGGGCACCCTACCTCTCCAAAATTGATAACATCATCAAGGATTTTTACTATATTCCACTATATCCAACCTAATTATGTGACTTCAATATTGATTTTTTAATTTCATATGCAAAAATTATGTTTACAAAAAATAAACAATATATATATATATTACTTATTTTAAAATAACTAGACATACTCACACAGACACATGTACTATGTATGTGTTTGACAATAGTTACAGTTCTTTTTGGGTAAATTACAAACAAACACCTGAATTTTTCAGTTGTTTCAATTTAATATCTTCCCAACTTAAAAAAGAAATATATCATGCCTGTCAATATTATACAATATGCTCATAACTTGGTTAGTTGGTTATGTGTATATGTGAGGCACTTGTGAATTGTGATGTTACCTCTCTATGGTTTTGTGGACTCCAAGTACACATTATGTGGATTAAATCGATTTCAAATATGAAAATAACAAGAAATGGTTCGATTCTCTTTTTTTTTTTTTTTGTTCAGATTTCTTTCTCGATCGGCGACGCTCGTCGGTAGTGGTTTGCCATGCCGTATGGGCTGCTGTCGGGCAGGTCTTGAGAGCAATTGCCTGGTAGTTTCCTGAATGAGGGTGGCTTGAGGTTTAGCGGAGGGGTCCAAGATTATTGGTTTTGTGCAGGTTTGGTGGGTGTCCTTTGAAGCTTCCACAGTCAATGGGATGGGGTGGGGGGGGGGGGGGCTTCATCAGGAGCTTTCCGGAACATGTGGTGGTGGCGTATCTATTGGGGTTTTTCTAGGTGGATCGGGGTGAGGCGCGACTTTGGAGGTCTGGGAGGATCGCTAAGGTGGCGGGGCCATGGTGGGTCTAGAATGATCGTGGTTGCGGCGTGGCTAGGTGGTTCTACAGGGTCTTATGAGGGTCGTGGCGGCTATGGGTCTGCCGGTGATAGGCGGCACTCAAGGGGGCAGTTTAGGGGCAAGCACGGTCAACCTTTTTGTTGGGCTTTGGACTAGACCCATTATTTGGGGCTGCCCTCTTGGCCCTTAATTTGGGCTGGGGTGTTTTGCCCTAGACCTAGTTCTATGTTTTTTAGTTTTGTCTAAATTACAGTAATTCCTAGTATTAGGAAGCTAAGCAATTTGTAGGTTGGATGTTAGCTTGTGCACTAAACTCAGCTATGTTTCTGAACTAAATATTTGAACCTCCTTGCGCACCACAATTGCGTGCATTGGCAAATGGAGGCTCAAATCAAAAGTATTTTTTGTAAGCCTAGTTTCAAGTTTAGTTTTGGCAAGCTATTGGATTACTTGAGCAAGATTGTAATAGTGAATGATACAGGGTGTCCTTATGGACCGTTTTTGTGTGCCTTTCTGGCCGTTCTATCAATGGAATTTATTTGAGCTAAAAAAGAAAATATTAAAATAACAACAATAATTCTTCTCAATTGAATGATCCCATTATAGGACAGAATAAATTGAGATCTTAAGACACAAAACTTAGGCTTGTCTCGTTTTCTTAGTACGAGATGA
The DNA here is from genome assembly GCA_025331145.1 of Rosa persica. Taxonomy (NCBI): domain Eukaryota; kingdom Viridiplantae; phylum Streptophyta; class Magnoliopsida; order Rosales; family Rosaceae; genus Rosa; species Rosa persica. Next base: position 31,960,817 of record WFKR01000007.1, on the reverse strand, counting down.
AACAGTGAAAAATTGTGCTTTTAAAACAGGCTTGGTACGGTTGGGTATGGGTTGAGGTTCAGAATTTCAGCTCCTAAACCCTAAGAAGTTGCAAATTAAAATAATAATAATAATAAATAAATAGAGTGTATTTGGATGAGGAAAAAAATGATGGAATTTAATTGAAAGTGAGGATTTCATAATTCTTAATTGCCAATTCCCTCGTTTGATATTATCAGATTTGAAAATTTTAATTTCTTTGTGGAAGAAAAAGAAGGAATTCATTATTTAAATTCATTATTTTGCAGCATTCAATTTCAAAACACGGTTTTTTTTTCTATTTTATTGTTTTATTTGTTTTAAACTTTCTTAATTTATTATACATTTGAAATTCTAAATAAATACAACCAAACAATAGAAACCGCAATTAATGAAATTTTAGATTGATAGAGTTAAAAATTTCATCATTTATAAGTTCTTACATATTTTATAATTTTTTCATCTAAACGTATCAAATTACGGAGATTTTTTTTTCTCATTAGAAATTGTATTATCCGGCAAGAAAAATTGTATAATGTTTTCTGATGCAAAATAGCGCGTTTTGGTCACGCTCGATTTCCTAATTTGTCTTGTAGTTTATTGTGACCGACACCAACCCAGCAGCCAGAATCTTACCTTGGCCTGCAGTACAGGAGAATCAACAGCCGCCAGAAATGAGGAACAGGAACAGCAAGTTTGACCAAACTCATTCATCAATGAATCATCATCCCTTCATTCAATTTTGCCCACAAAACAAAACCCACTTTCTTTCTTCCTTTCCCTTTCCTTTTTTACTTTGCTACTTCCTCTGTAATCCATCAACCCAAGTCTAGTTCATCCAGCGCAGTCAAGTATGATGAAGATAGGTGGGTTTCTGTTGTTTGTGTTTCTCTCCCTCCAACTTCCTCTCATCTCTACCCAATCCACAAACTCAACCAACACAACCACATCATGCCCCATGGATCTGAGCTATGTCCTTAGAATCCCCTTCAACGCCTCCTCATGCCGAAACTTCAAAGCCCCTCCCAAAACCCCACAAATGGACACCACCCAGATCCCATGCTGCCAAACCCTTTTGTCTCTCTATGGAATAGCCTTTGCCCTACACCTCAAAGAAACCACTCTGTTTCAACTCCCCAACCTATCCACCTCAAACTCCTGCCTCCAGAATTTCCAGTCCAAGCTCACCTCCCTCTCCCTCCCTTCCACTTTGGTCTCCTACTGCTTTGACCCTGCACAGTTTGTCATCGCCCCCAACATCTGTGCCCATATTGAGTCTTCCCAAGACTGGGTCTCTAAGCTCAATGGCACCACTGTACTGGATTCTTCCTGCAGACCAGACCTCACTGATCTCTCCTCCTGCGACGCTTGCGTGGCCGCCGGCCTCAAGGTTCAGCAACAGTTGATCGCCGTAGATGGTAACACTTCTCACTCTAAGGATTGTTGGTACTTTACAATTCTTTATGCTGCTGGTATCATCAATGAGTTTGGACCTGAGAGCAATGGTGCTGCCTCTTGTATTTTTGGTTTGTCAATGGATTCTAATGTGGGCTCGCCCAAAAAGAGCAACACAGGTCTTGTTTTCGGCCTCACCGGTGCTGGGGTTGCCGTGTTTGTTATGTCTAGTTTGTTGGGGTTGTATTTTTGGTATGACAGGAGGTGGAGGAACAAAAGGGTTGTTGGGTCGAGAATGGATTCTGGTTTTGATTTGGATGAAAGAGAGGCTAGGATTAGAGTTAGACCCAACACGGGTTCCATTTGGTTTAAAATTCAGGACCTTGAGAAGGCTACTAATAACTTTTCGCAGAAGAATTTTATAGGCCGAGGTGGATTTGGTCTTGTTTACAAGGGTGTTCTATCTGATGGAACTACTGTTGCTGTTAAGAAAGTTATAGAGTCTGATTTTCAAGGGGATGCTGAATTCTGCAATGAGGTTGAGATTATTAGCAATTTGAAGCATCGGAATCTGGTTCCGCTTAGAGGGTGTTGTGTGGTTGAGGGGGAGGACAATTATGAAGAGAGGGGAAGTAACAGGTACCTTGTATATGATTACATGCCGAATGGAAATCTAGATGACCATCTATTTCTTTCTCTGTCTGGTAGTCAGCGTGGAATTGAAAGGAGGCCCCTGACTTGGCCTCAAAGGAAGGGCATAATCTTGGATGTGGCCAAGGGACTAGCTTATTTGCATTATGGAGTGAAGCCTGCAATATATCACAGAGATATTAAGGCAACAAACATACTACTAGGTGTAGATATGAGAGCAAGAGTGGCAGATTTTGGGCTTGCGAAGCAAAGTATGGAAGGCCAGTCTCATCTAACAACTAGAGTTGCAGGGACTCATGGGTACTTGGCCCCTGAATATGCTCTTTATGGACAGCTGACCGAGAAGAGCGATGTTTATAGCTTTGGAGTTGTTGTTTTGGAGATCATGTGTGGGAGAAAAGCACTTGATCTGTCTTCCTTGGGATCCCCTCAAGCATTCTTGATCACGGATTGGGCTTGGTCATTAGTAAAATCTGGAAAAGTTGAAGAGGCCTTAGACAAATCACTGTTGAAAGATAGGGACAGTGTCAATTCAAATCCAAAGAGCATAATGGAAAGATTTTTGCTTGTTGGGATTTTGTGTGCTCATGTAATGGTTGCTTTACGGCCTAGCATTTTGGATGCACTGAAAATGTTGGAAGGGGATATTGAGGTGCCACCTATTCCAGATAGGCCAATGCCTCTTGGTCACCCTTCATGTTATGGTGACGGTAATACTTTCAGCATATCACCAGCTTTGAGCGGGCCAAGATTACATAATGGAGACATGCTCAGGTAATCAGAATACTTGAAACGATGTAGAAATTTAGAAGCCTTGCCATTTTATGTATTAACTAGGCATGTGGTAATTGAGAATGTAAATACATATGATATAGGAACTCATAAACCAACAATAGGCCATACTATGATCTCAAAATGTGAGGACAGGAGTTAAGCCAGCCATTGTAGGCTGGGCTACAGTAAGTTTTATAAAGTTGTAAGTTATTGTGATGTTACCAAAATAGAATCAAGGCTTGTTATGATAAATAGCGCAAATGAACACTAGAAAAGGGTATAAGCAAAATACTATGTATATTGATCGAGCCAGCTAATCTCGGGAAGCAAAGTTGACTCAAGTTGTCGGGAGACTGTGTCGGAAAGGGACGATAATTTGGATTTGACAATCATCTGATATCAGTGAAAACATTTCCTGTTTCTTCCATAGTACTAGTAATAATCAGTGGAAATGACTGATGAGAAATTCACTCTTGATTGTAGCTGTATTTCCAATTTCCATTTGTTGCAATATTTGAAGTTAGTTTCATCGTCATGGACAAGTCGTTCATTGTTGTGCGATACTAGAGAACTGTTTATCATTTGGTTTAAATAGCATGATTGATATTTATGATACACAACAGGTTTATCGGAGAGTGACCAATAGAGGGGTTAGTTGGAATGACTGGCCCATGGTTCTCTCCCATCAGGTCCTTGTTCGAACCCCCACATGATACCTACCGGGCTATTTTGTTTTGCTAGAGGGTTTGGCAAGAGGCGCAACTTTGAGTCCCGGGCCTGCAACCAATTGAAGGGATTAGAAAGAGCCTGAGATTCAACTTCCTTAGGTTGAGTTGGGATGAAGGAAAAAAATGCTGGAATTTAAAGAAAACTCGGCATTACACGATTCCACCACCCAAAGGTGGCCGTTGGGAAGCACTTTCCGTGAAATTTGTAAATCATGCACCAGAAATAAAAGAACTGGGGAATTGGAAATGGAGATTCGCGGCTTCAAGTCCCTCAGAAATAGGCGTTATTGTTCAATTTCATCCTAGTGGGATTTTCCGAAGTGCAAAGCCCTTGTGCTGGTGGTAGAATTTCTTCTTAAATCTGTAACCAAGCTACAATTGTAGCAGAGAACTCTCAAGTTTGTTCTTCTGCTTCGATCTTTGCTTTTCTTCTGAAGGTTATATTTAATTTTTATTTACTTATTTCTTTTTTTATGAATATGTTTTTGTATCGAGTTAAATGGAACTGAATGAGTATTATGATTCTGGGTTCCAATTGGGTTTATTGATTCATTGTAAAGTGCGTCTGTTATTTTGTGGTATTAGGAATAAAGGTTTTGGTCATGATACAAACCCCACGCTTCAACATCTACGATTTGGAAGCCACTAGTCCACTCACTAGAAGCATTCTTGAGCACTCCACCAGCTCCAATTTTCCCAGACATACCTGTATGAGTACCATCAACATGTAGCTTGATATATCCCATGACTCCATGAGAGGCCAGCTTCTTCCACATAAGCATCTTGAAAATGTAGTTTTTACTTACAGTAGACTTTGTTTGAGCAACGCTCCACTCTTCAGCAGCATCAGAAGTAATGTTTACAAAATTCCAAGGTTTTTGGAAATGTGATTAAAGAATACGGCGATTTCTTCATTTCCAAATAAACTGCAAATCAAAGATAAAGAAATTGCACCATCTAACACCATTTCCAAGCAAGGAAGAGCAATGCAATTCAGCCGTAAACCAATTATCCTAGGAAAGTATAAAAGAACGAACAATGCTACCTGGTTTATTGATGGATCTCCACAGAGCAAAGAAATGAGGAAAGTCTCTGAAAAGGTGCATGAGATTTCAAGGAGCATTATTACACAGAGGAAGTATCACAATTAGTGAATCTTCTTCCGACTCTTTGAACATTAGTAAGAAGTTTTCTGTGAGCAGTGACCCAGATGAAGGTCCTGTGTGTGGAAGGAATTATATCAAGCTTCCAAAGAAACTTCCAGGAGAATTTGAGAATTAGTGAAGTAAAAAAGAAAAGAGCAATAGGCATTTTTGCACTAAAAATACCATTGGTCGATGCTGTAGAGTGTAGACACAAGATTTAATGAAAATAAAATTCATTAATAATTTGGTCAATATTTGAAATTGTGACCGACCAATCTTAGTCGGCACTTGAGTCCTCCAAAATCGATTGTCGAAGTGGTGGTTTTCTTCATCTGTTCTCCTTTTTTGTTGGCTAGATCACCACATCATTCTTTGATTAGACTGATTCTGATTAAGCTAGTTCTATGCTTCATAGTGATATTGTTACGTTTAGGCTGTGATTGTCACAGATTTTGGGCATTGGGAAGTCATTCCTTTCCTGTGTTTGGGAGTGACAATAAAAGGGAAAATGCTTCCCAATGGAAAGAAAAAAGAGGTGGAAAATGATTCCCCCCAACCCACCCGGGATCCACTTTCCCAATGGAAAGGAAAATGATTCCTTTCCTTTCCATAAACCAATGGGAAAGGGTATTTGTCTTCATTATACAAAGTAACTAGATCAGAGTTTGGCTTTTCCGCTTCTTTGTCAGTCTACTCTTTTTTTGTGCCATATACTAGGCCGGAATCGCTTACAATCTGATATGAGGGTGATTACAATGTGCGGTTCCTACTATTTTCATAATGCACCAAATGAAGGTCGATCTTCCCATTTAAAGTGTCAGTGGGACTCTGGGGAGAAAGTCATAGGCTGAAAACTGGCCATTAGATGTCAAACCCCAGATACACAAGTCAGAGAGCTAAAGATCAATTCCGGTACGCTGTAATAACATCAGGGATTCAGGGTGGATTGATAACAACTTTTTCAACTTAACTTTAAAAAAATTTACAGTAGCAAATTACATTTTGACGAGGAAAAATGTGTCGGCATCTGGTTTGAATAGGCGATCAATTGTAGCTTTGAATAGATATCTTTGCCTGAGGGCCCCCTTGAACGTAAACAAAAATGCACTCGGCACCAGGCTGCAGGACTTTCTGCCATTGAGGAAGCTCATATGTGTTCTTCTGTGGAGTTGGAGAGAGACCCCATAATGGCCCTTGGAGGTTTCCAAGCACCAGCTTCACATTCGTTATCGGCTTCTGGGATGTGTTCTTTAGTATCACCTTGTGTCGATAATAACTTGTTTTTGCAACAGTCCACGTGCTAGTTATAGAGTGAAGGAATTTGATAGGAGGAGTATCTGCAGAAGATGAAGTCTCAAGTCAACAACCTATGATTGAGCATAACCTAACAGGTTTTGTACTTGAGATTCTATATAGTATTGGTCTATTGGAATGGCAAAAGAAATGGATGAACAATTACCTGATTTTTTTGGGGTTGCTGTTGTTTCAGGGTGATAGGCACTTGATGTGGGTGCATGGGATTTTGGTGATCCTCTATTGAAACCTGAAATGTCAGAGTTAAGTAGCACGACATTAGAAATGTTAAACGGATTAATTAAAATGGAACTTTGTACTAATCATGAGTGATAAGAATTATACCACCATTTAAACTCTGTAGCTTAGAGAAGAGGCCTACTAGGGGACCAGTGCCAGAAATTGTAGGCTCTGTCCCTTCATAGTTGGAGCGGTCATCGGAGAAGTTGTCATTCTGGTCAGGACCTCCCACAAGTGCCCCATAGACGACATTAGGATTTCCCTCAGTGCGGTGATACCATATCTCAAATCCTTGCACACATCCAACCACAGCACGAAGAACTGATATAGAAGGAATGGAAGCATCTCTGTGGTGTACATGAACCGGATACTTTGCTCCATACCCCACTATGTAGCTCATTGACTTGGGGTTTTTACCAAGAATGTAGTCAACCTGTGACTTTGCAAAGTTGATGACCTCTTGAGGTTGAATTTGTCCTTCCGGACAATTGAGCTTGGCATTTGCAGCAGAGAGATAATCGGAGTAGACAGCTAGAAGAAATGAAGCAGAAGTAACATACTGCAAGTTGTTCCATTCACGCACGTATAATAAGCCCCCTGGAAATTGAAGTTAGTTTTTAGATAAGAAATTAGTATCAAAGCAGTAGGAAGGGGCTGAAACTGATGACATATATGTACAGGCACAGGAAACTAACCAGGAGTTGTGTGGACATTGTAGCCATCATTTTTCTGCAGACAAGCACAGGCAAAGTAATCTGCTTTGGCCTGATATTGTTTCAGTGTGGAAGTATATGCACCACCTCTTCCCTCTAACAAAACCTGCATTGATGATATATAGTGGCTCAAAATCTATCTTTCTTTGAAGAATTAGAGGATCACGCTTTGTAATCTGATAGATACCTTTGTGAGAAGGATTTGGACACCAGCATATTTGTTATCCCAAGAAAACTCTTTGACTGACCATCCAGTTCCACCCATATACACGGCGTTGTCCACCACATACTTGAGGTAGTAGTCATCGTTGGTTGCTTCGTAGAGCCATGCCGCAGCCCATAGTAGCTCGTCCTTAAGTATCAAAATAATAACCATAGATAAGTAGGTAGCTCATTAACTAGCTAGGTATATTTGTTAAAAACAATGGGAAGAAAGAAAAATAAAAATCGTACGGAGTAACCCGATGAGGTGTAGAAGTCCTTAGCATCCTCAATGGATTCATCATATAATCCTCGGAATCTATCTGCAAATGAGAAAAGCTGCAACAGATTCCAATTCATTTGTTAAAAACTTATGTCGCGTACTATTTATTAGTGTTATAATTTTTTAGGCAATTAAGGAAAGAAAGAAAGAAAGAAAGAAAACCTGTTTTGCATGAACTAAGAGAAGATTGGAGTAGGAAGAGTTGTAAGGCTTGAAAGCTATGGCAGCTGAGGCCAAGGCAGCTGCAGTTTCACCAGCAATGTCTGAACCGGGATGATTTTCATCAATTTTGTAAGCATTTCTTGGAGTTGTCATGTCCTCTGCGCGCTCCCAACAATAGTGATCAGAGTTCCCATCTCCTACCTGAAAGTTCGATCAAGTAAATTTTTTCATCAATAACACTATTGCATCGTAGCTAGATAACGACAGACCTTTAAAGCCTGAGTGTTAAGAGAATGAATCAATTATGTATATCGAACTGTTACGCATAGTGGTCAACAACTCAATGATGATTTCATGGATACTTGTACATATGAACACATAACTTGCTGGCTAGGTCACCAAACTCTATCTATCTCTGAAGAAAATATGGGGATAGGTATAGATGTATACCTGTCCCCAAAGAACATTAGGCTGTGGATGTGCTTTGATGAAATAGTCAGTGCCCCATCTAATGGCCCATAATGTCTGACCTAATTGGTCTAAATCTGTGATCTCCTTCCTGAACTCAATAGCTCCCCATGAAAGCATTGTCACTGTGAATGCCATTGGTAGTCCAAATTTCACATGATCCCCTGCATCATAATACCCTCCAACCAGGTCCACCTGATTACGAAAATTTAGTAACTAGTCAGAACAATCCTGAACTAATCATGTAAACCATAAGATGGATAAAAAAGACTTGATCATAAGAAAGAATGTCAGCTATTAAAATTAAGTCGATTAGTACCCCTTGAGCTAGGCCATCTTTAAGTCCTGAGTCACTGCGCCACTTGACTCGCTGGTTTGGGGGCAGTTTACCAGATCTTTGTGCCTCGAAAAAGAGCAAACTCTTGTCCAAAGCCTCACCGTAGTTAAACTCTGAAGCAGTGGCTGCTTCCACACCAAGTAGCATTAGCAAGGCTAGGGAGACTAGTGCAATTTTGGTGCAGCTCCTCATGAACATCATGACTTAGCTAGGTAGCTAGGTGGCTTAGAGAATGCAGAACAATTTATGATCACTACTGTATAGTCTATATATGCATATGATATATATAGTTTCTCAAGTCTTGCAGTAACTTCCTAGCTATAAAAGAATTAAGAAGGCAAGAGCTTCTTTTTCTTGTTGAGTCTCACCAACAACCAGGGCAGAGAAGAAATTGATACCAATCAAACTCTCCTATAACATATAGGTGTAGTCCTCACGTTCTGCTATTTATTCTATTATTTTATAGTACAAAACGATTACACGTCCTTTCCTTTCAGAACTGAAGTAGAGCTCCCCACGTTGATGGAATTGGGCATGTTTGACAAGTGCTATTTGATTAATTAATAAAACTAATGCTCTGTGGGAAGGAGACAAACAGACACTTAATTCCTCTATTGTTGTAGTATAAATGTATAATATTATGTATGTCTATATCATGTAACAAATACGTAAAATATTTAGATAGGTACTTGAGTGTATAATCATAGGTACTTGAGTGTATGAAGACTTATGTAACATGCTTTGCTAAGAGGCAACAAGCATGGTAGAAAATCATCATCAAGATGGTTATCATTTTGGTTTTCTCTTTGAGCTTTCACACTTCAAATGTATTCCTATAAATACCCAATTGTATGAGATGAATAACACACTTGAAATCTCCATTCTCTCTGAAATATTACTCTCTTTCTGTGTGTCAATTTCTCTTGTTCTTAAACACATTATCAGCACGAGCTCCTAGCTCTTGCTAGCCATACCGTGTGCTGCCCCTGCGCTCGTTCCTGTGCAGATCAGCCTGCTTGCACGTCCCGAAACATCTTGTTCAGGACCTCTGATCAAAATACTTTTTTCATCAAAGTTGTTCATCTATGTCTCCTCTATCTGACCTCCAAATTTCAGCCCTAACAGAATCTTTTTGAGACCTGTACACCATTTGAAGTGGGATCCGTTCAAAAGTGAATTTGCTCCGAATTTCAACAAGTAAGTTTTAAATACTAAAAGTTCCCGTTTTTGAGTTTTTATTCATTTTCTCTCCTTTTTTCCTTTTTCTCAGGAACTTACAATCAAAAGCGGAATTATAGAAATCCACGCCAAACGAACTAAGAGCGTTCGTAATCAATGAACTAAGAGTGTTCACAATGATTCTTGGAAATTGATTTCTTGGTAGCATAGCTCGGAAATCTTATTATTTTTCGTGGAATTTTAAACTCCGAAACTAATATTTTCTTCTTAGTTTCAAGGATGTCGAATGAACCTAGACTCGATTTTCAAATCCTTGACTCAACAGGTTCGAATTACCATAGCCTGAAAACCGATGTTGAGAACCATCTCACATAGAAAGGGATATTGCCAATCATCCATGCATCAGACCCGGCTCTTGCATTCCCTCGAACACCCAAAAGTAATCATCTTGATGCGACGTCATATGGACAAAGCACTCAGATTAGAGTACATGTCCATCAAAGATGCAAAGGATTTATGGGAGGCGCTACAAGAGCGCTTTAACAATATCCAAGATTCCCTCCTCCCTGACTTGAAGGTTCAGTGGAATGATGTACGCTTCTCCCTTCAAGTCTATTGCTGAGTACAATTCAGAAGCTCTTCGTCTCAAATCCATGTTGAGGTTCTGTCAAAAACCCCTCACAGAAGAAGAGCTAATTGAGAAAACTCTCTCCACCTTCCCCTTTGCAGCAATCTTGCTATCAAAGCAGTATCGCACTGAAGTAAATGCTGGACGAATTACGAGGTTCAATGAGCTCATTAATGTTTTGTCGGTAGCCGAAAAGTACGATAACATTCTCGTAAAGAATTATAATTCAAGACCCATTGGAACCAAAAGCGTTCGTGAGGCAAATTATAATGCACCCAAGAGAGGGCATAAGGAGCGGTACCCTAGCAATAGGAGACATGTGTACCCTAATAATAGGGGACATGAAGGACGAAAAGGTCCATATAACCGCCACAATAAAGAAGGAAACCGCAACTTTAGAGCGGGCACACGTGATGGCAACTCCACACATGGAAGAGAGGGATATGGCAACACCGGCCGTGGAAATAGCACCATGAGCCGTGGAGGTCGCACCATGCACCGTGGTAGTAGCAGCAACCCTCCTAGAGAATATCCACAACGTGCACAACCTGCACAACCTGCACCTCAAATGAAGGGAGGGAACCACAATGACATGTGTCATCGATGTGGATCAATCGAGCATTGGTTTAAACAATGTCATGCAAGTACCCAATTAGCTGCACGCTACAAGGAGTACAGGGAAGCAAGAGAGCAAAAAGCTAACCTTGTCGAAGATGAAAATAGTGAAGATGTCAATCTCACCGTTGAGGACTTCAAAGCTATAAATGAAGAGCACGAGGATGCCACAGATTTTGATTAGAATAATCCTCTTTCTATTTTCCAAGAATGACAAATGTGCCTTAGTCAATAAATAACAATTGTATTAAACTCCTTTTTATATGGCGTACCCAATGAAGTATGATGTCTAGGAAAACAATTGAGATCATAGTATTTAAGCGAGCCTTGCTCCACCAACATCTCTCTATTTTCCTGGTCATATTTCATTGTAATTACCAAATGGATTGAGTAATAACAATTTGTCTAAAGTTTGATATTTGGAATAGACTTATGAATAACTTTGATGTAATCATTGGCTATTTTTCCTATTAATAAAGTATCGCATTCAATGTCATGGACATGTGTTAATATTCCGAACTTTATTCCTTTTTAGTATGTTTTCCGGAGAATTGGAATGCCTTCTTGATAGTGGCACCACACATACTATATTGCGACATAGGCAATTATTTTTATGGATGACACCTAGTCGATTCTCAGTAACTACGATGGCAGGACCATCACAATTGATTCATGGTCGAGGACCAGCTCAATTTTTGTTATCAAATGGCACAAATGTTAATGTCGCCGAAGCTCTATATGCTCCAAGGGCCGGAAGGACCCTATTAAGCTTTAAAGACATAAGAGCCAATGATTTTCATGTGGAAACACATTGTGAGAATGGACAATAGTTCCTTTGCATCACCTCTAAAAACTACGGAAATACACGAGTTTTAGAGAAACTTATGTGTCGCTCTAGTGGATTGTATGCAACCACTATTAGAGTCATTGAATCCAACCATGTCATGAATGACAATTTATGGGATCCTGACACATACAAGCTTTGGCACTACCGTTTGGGACATCTAGGTCGTGACATGATGCTCCGTATATTAAAAACTTCACACGGACATCCATTCTTCAAAACGAAATGAAGTACGAACCAAACATTGGTCCAAAGAGTTACGTCTAAAGCATATAATTCGTTTTGCAAAGCTTGCTCTTTAGCAAAGGTAGGATCAAGACCATCCTATGCAAAGGACACTAAAGAGAATATACCATTCTTACAAAGAATATAAGGTGATATTTGTGGACCTATCCAACCAACTTGCAGACCATTTAGATATTTTATAGTGTTGGTTGATACATCGACACGTTGGTCACATGTCATGCTCTTATCCACAAGAAATGCTGCATTTGCTAAACTCCTAGCACAAATCATTAAGTTAAGGTCTCACCACCCTGATCATCCTATTAAGTCAATTCGTCTTGACAATGCTGGAGAGTTTACATCAAGAACCTTTGATGATTATTGCATGTTCATTGGATTGAGGTCGAACACCCTATCCCTCATGTACACACCCAAAATGGACTCGCAGAACCTGCCATTAAAAGACTTCAAATGGTTGCCAGGGCATTGGTTATGCGCACCAATCTCCCTATTTCTGCTTGGGGCTATGCAATATTACATGCAGCTGTGCTTATTCGTTAGAGACCCACTGCCACCTAACCCTTTTCTGCGTCCCAGATGGTGACTGGGTATGAGCCTGATGTTTCACACTTACGCATATTTGGGTGTGCAGTCTATGTGCCAATTGCGCCGCCACAGCGCACCAAAATGGGTCCTCAAAGACGCTTAGGCCTTTATGTTGGATATGATTCTTCAAGCATTATCTGCTACATAGAACCCTTGACAGGTGATCTATTTACCGCTAGATCTGCGGATTGTCACTTTGATGAGACAGTCTTCCCGTCATTAGGGGGAGACAAGAACACTAATGTTCAACAGAAAAGACAGGAATTGTCGTGGTCTGTCCCCACTTTGTCTCATCTTGAACTCCGAACCACATAGTCTGAAATAGAAGTGTGGAGGATTCTCGATTTTCAGAACGTAGCAGAATCAATGCCTGATGCGTTTTTTGATATCGCTAAAGTGACAAGATCACACATACCTGCTACAAACGTACCTACAAGGATTGATGTCCCTAAAACTAAAGGACATGACATCCCCTCTATGGGTGATGCAGTGGCTAGACCCATGGCTCCTGCTAGAAAGCGCGGGAGGCCTATAGGTTCGATGGATTCTCGCCCAAGAAAGAAAGCGAGCTTGACACAAAATAATTCATTAATCATCGATACAAATAATCTATCTCATGAAAAAATTCCGGATTATGGTTATGTCCAAGAGATATCATTGGAGGACGCTTCAATGATAGAACCAATTCCAGAGAATAGAGAGATCTCCATGAATTACACTAGTATACATATAATTATGGACAGAAATTCTATGGCTATTGATGATGCATTTGCATATCATATTACAAAAGGAATTATAAAATACGATAATATCGAACCTCACTCCGTTGAAGCATGTCAACGAAAAGCAGATTGGTCCAAATGGAAAGATGCGATCCAGACTGAATTTGATTCACTAACAAAGAGACAGATATTTGGGTCTATAACACTGACACCACCAAATATAAAACCTGTTAGCCATAAATGGGTCTTCGTTAGAAAGCGTAATGAGAAAAATGAGGTTGTTAGATACAAAGCCCGCCTTGTGGCGCAAGGTTTCTCACAACGCCCTGGAATCGACTACGAGAAGACATATTCTCCCGTAATGGACATTATAACGTTCGGCTACCTTGTTAGTTTGGTAGTTTCTGAAAAACTTGACATACAGCTCATGGATGTGGTTACAGCATATCTCTATTGGGATCTAGATTCAAAGATATATATGAAGGTTCTAGATGGACTTCAATTACCCAAATCAAGTGGCTCTAAACCACGGAGTGCGTTTTCAATAAAATTAAGATGCTCACTATATGGATTGAAACAATCCGGGCGGATGTGGTATAACCGTCTAAGTGACTACTTGATTGGGAAGGGATATGTTAACAATGAAATATGCCCTTGCGTGTTCATTAAAAGGACAAAATCCGGATTTGCAATTGTAGCAGTTTATGTCGATGACATGAACCTAATTGGAACTCTAGATGAGTTAAAAGAAACTGCTACATATTTGAAATCTGAATTTGAGATGAAAGATCTCGGGAAATCACGGTTTTGTCTCGGAATAGAACTAGAGCACCGTAATGATGGGATTATGATCCATCAGTTAGCATATACTCAAAATTCACTAAGGCCCTTTAATGAAGATAAAGCAAAGCCTGTGAGTACTCCCATGATCAACCGTAGTCTTGAGCCCATGAAAGATCCGTTTCGTTCAAGGGATAAGGACGAAGATTTATTAGAGGCTGAAATACCATATCTAAGTGCGATAGGCGCATTATTGTATTTAGCTCAATGCACAAGACCTGATATCTCATTTGCAGTAAACTTATTAGCTCGACATAGTTCTGCGCCAACACGCCGCCATTGGATTAGTATAAAGACAATCCTTCGATACCTAAAAGGTACGATTGATATGGGCTTATTTTATCCCTACAGAGAGAAAATAAATGTGAACGCCGGCAACAATATCCATAGTGACCGACGTTCTCCTCCTCCCCTCCATCAAAATGATAATGATGTTCTGACGAGCTTTGCTGATGCAGGGTATCTCTCTGACCCTCACAAAGGTCGCTCCCAAACAAGTTATGTCTTTACCATGGAAGCACCGCGATATCTTGGAGATCTACAAAACAGACTCTTGTTGCTACTTCCTTAAATCATGCAGAGATTATTGCACTACATGAAGCTTTGCGTGAGTGCATATGGCTAAGGTGTGTAAATAGATACATTCGAGGAACTTGTGGTTTGAAATTTACCACAAATGAACCTACATGCATTTACGAGGATAATGCAGCTTGTATTGAGCAAATGAAATTAGGTTTCATCAAGGGCGACAATACCAAGCATATATCGCCGAAATTCTTCTACAGTCAGCAACAACAAACACTTCTAAATATTGAAGTAAATCAAATCCGATCAGAAGATAATGTAGCTGACTTATTTACTAAGTCACTACCAAAATCCCCTTTCGAGAAACATGTAAGGAGCATCAGATTGAGGAGGATATCCGAACTCCCACGATCTTCAAGGGGAGTCTAAATCAGGGAGAGTATCCAGAAACATACTTCACACTCAACACGCGTTGTGCTCTTTTTTCCTTTCGACCAAGGTTGTTTTTTCCCACAGGGTTTTATTACTTGGCAAGGTTTTTAACTAGGCAACTTCGAAGCGCACCACCAACAAAATACTATTGAACATGAAATATCTAAGGGGGAGTGTTGTAGTATAAAGGTATAATACTATGTATGTCTATATCATGTAACAAATACGTAAAGTATTTAGATAGGTACTTGAGTGTATAATCATAGGTACTTGAGTGTATGAAGACTTTTGTAAAATGCTTTGTCAAGGGGCAACAAGCATGGCAGAAAATCATCATCAAGATGGTTATCATTTTGGTTTTCTCTTTGAGCTTTCACACTTCAAATGTATTCCTATAAATACCTCATTGTATGAGAAGAATAACACACTTGAAATCCCCATTCTCTCTGAAATATTACTCTCTCTTTCTGTGTGTCAATTTCTCTTGTTCTTAAACATCTATCCAGTAATCAAACATTCTCGTACGATCAAGGTACAAGAACCTCAACTCGAAATATTCTCAAAGGGAAGACAAACTCTAACATATATAGATTCATTATGCATCTGAAACAAGATATACAAGGATACGGTGAAGACTTGGATGGAAAATGATTATGGTCAATATAACAACAGTGCATTGCTAACATGTCTAACAAAATCTCACAGCTAAGTGCATTTGTTAATTCAAGAGATGAAAAGCTTGAAGAGAGTGCAATAGGACTGTTCAAGGTTCTTCTTCTTGTTAATTTAAGAGATAAAAGCTTGAAGGAAGTTCAATAGGGTTGTTAAAGGTTCTTTCTTCTTCCTTAGAGGAGACTGGGTTTCAAAGAGAGAGAATCTGCCAAATCTGTGAGCTTATAAATTTGGTCATCTGGGAGCTGATAAACTTAGTCATCATATGGACTTGGTTACTATTCCATAATCATTCCAATCTTTTCTTCTCTTTAACCCTGTCTCCTCTACGTTAAATATCTTCATCAATCACAAAAGACCAGCAAACAAAATTAGGAATTCTCTCTTTTGTCTCTTCACCAAATCTAAAGTAACCCATAGATAATAAATTAAACACACCCAGAAGTCCAAAGTAATATAATTTAGATTTCTAATGTTTGTGATAGAAATCAAAATAGGAAAATGAAGGAAATGAAAATCGAAAATTGAATTTGTAATCTCATTTGATTGAAGGGTAGAATTCAGACCGAGAGAGACAGAGAATGTGGTAGCTTAGGTCATCTCCAGTAAGAAGGGGCTATATTGGGTTCAGGGCTATAATTTAGCCCCCAGAAATATTATTGTTTATTCATGAACAAGTGTCAGTAAGAGAGGGCTTAATTTTAGCCCTTTCAAGTAATTTTTTTTTTAAAGGGGGTTTGGAACCCAGCCAAGCTGGGAGGCTCATCCCCACGCATGACTTATTATATTAAAAGTAGAATTGTGCAAAGAGAGGGACGCAACACCTTGCCCTTTCAAGTATTTTATGATTTCACATTATGTTTTTCAATTTGTATGATTTTATTTTATTTTAACAATATTATAATTTAGACCAAAATTAATTGTTAATGAAAAAATTAATTTTTATAGGTGTATATCTGGATGAGGTATTTATGTTGTGTTATTGATAACATTTTTGAATATATTTTTTAAGTGCCATGTGCCATTTCGGAAGCAAATATGTAGATTCCCAATTGAATGATACAAAATATTACATAAATAAAATATTACATAAACTTCGTTAACATGATACAAAATAAATAAATTAAAAAATTAAAGACACTAATTTATATAACTAAAATTCATCTTTATATTTACTATATACTAAAGGAGACTTACTGTTCATTTAACAGTAAGAGGTTGTTTCGACCCCTGGTCTTTTATGTCAAATACGCTGTGCCATTCTTCTGGGGCTTCTCATTCGATTGCTGGCATTCTTCTAGGGCCTTCTCATGAGATTATCGACTTTGGTATTTCAGTACGGACAGAGACTGTGAGAGCGAAGAGTGGAGGGGAATAATAGAGACCATACGATATCAACTATTGAAGCTGCAATGTGCTAGAGGGAAGGAGGATGACCCGGATGAGGATATGGATGCCAAAATCAACTGGGCTTTTTAGAGCAGGCCTTCAATTTGAAGCTTGATCGCAGTGAGATTGGGGATGACAGGCCCCTTTCTGGTTGTTCGCCGTAACCTCTAATGGCACTTCGCTCCGGTACTTCGCTACTACTTCCCGTGGCTTCGAGAAAGTTCAGAATCCGATCAGTAATCAACAACACACTAATTTGTATTGAAATGAAGTTCAGTTGAGTTATGAAATTATTTGTATGATTTTCTTTCAGTTTAGATTTTTGAAAGTTGATTGTTGCTGTGCTTATTGTGTAATTTTTCTCAGGTCATGAAATGACGAGGGTCATATGAAGAGCAATCAAAGAGAAAGTATGAAGATTTCATTCTTTTCGATGTGAATTTCGTTTTTGCTATGGTTTGGTGTAGGATTTTGATTTGAATTGATGGAAATTTTCTGTGTTTTGCTATTGCAGCTTATTTTCCCCTGTGGATTTGGACATAAAGTATTATGATTTATAGATTGAGAACGGTGATGCTACAGGTGATGAGGTTACGGTAGAGAGTGTTGAAGCCACTCTTAAGTAAGTGGTTTGATTTAAAGTGGATTGATGATTGCACATTCTTGAAAAGAAAGGAAAATGGCGTGTTTAAGTGTTTAGTGCATGCCTTCAATTTGAACCAGATTCTCACAAGGTGGCAAATTTCTTACCACCTGGTATGTTCTTTATACTGCTATTATTTAAGTGTTTACATTGCATAATTTAGTTTATTCTTGGGGCTTGCTTTACCTACTGCTATTTGGTTTTTGATGATTGTTTTCTCTGTCATATTGATGGGAGTTATGTGACTAGGAGGTGAAAAAGGCTGCTTTGTAGTCAGGATGATCTCCCACAACTCTTCCTCCAAGACACGCTGATTTTGTTGTTTTTCGAAGACTGATGCTGGAATGATGCTCGGGTATATGTGGTTTTATTTTTTATATTTTTTTTTACAATTTGTTTTCAGGTATGATCCCCAATTTGATAGGTATTTTTTCTCTTTTGCAGGTATCCTGAACAAACAACTAATTTTTTCGGTTCTGGTAACAATTGCTCTCTGCACTTTCCTTTACCATTCCCATTTAACTGAATTTGGTTTCGCAATTGCACATTTTCTATTTATTTTTCCCTGTCATCACTATGGAATATGCTTTAGTTTTCATGGATTCTCAAAGAAAAAGGAAAAAGATAGTGTTCTGGAATTTCATTTGATTTGATACGCAAGTAGTAGAGTTGTTGAGAATTGGTTTCTACAGTTATAGCTTTTTGCTATATATGGTTAGTTGATTTTTGGAAATCAATATCAACTATAGTAGAATTGTATTGGACTGTGATCATTCAATTATATCTTATGATTATAATTGGGAATCATTCACAGTGGCATGTTAGTTTGGTTGTCCCGGAACATTGACATAAAATTGATATGCAATTGTGGAGTTGTTTATAAATTGATTTGGATGCTAAGAATTGATTATGGTTTCAGTAAATGATGGAATTGTGAAGGTTCACTCTAAATTGCATCAGTTTATTTTGACTTTTAGAGATGGATTGGTACTCTTTTGCTATTCAGTTGTTGCTCCGGAACTCATGCTTTTTAAATAATTGTGTGCAGATCTTTGGTATGGCAGAAAAGGAGATGGACTACAGGGTTGTCAACAAGTAAGTTTTATGCATTATATTTTAGTTGTATTTGAATCGAATTCCTTTTCTAACTCAGCTCCAATAGTTTGGGCAATTAGTTCCAATTTCTTATCAATCTTAGCTCCAATAGTTTGAACAATTAGTTCAGGTGCTTTGCCATGCACATTGTCTTCCATTCATTCATTTATTTTGGCTTTTCACACCTGCTTCCTTCTATTTCCATTAGCTCATACTTTATTTGATGAGCATATCTGATCATTGTACAAGACAACGTGGTTCAATAATACTTTTGCACCTATAAGAGTAACAGTGGTTTTTTTCTGTGCAGAAAGGAAACCCCTCATGATTCTTATAATTTGGACAAATCATATGAATCAGTTCAAGGGAAGTAGCGCAAGGTAATCATCTCAACCTCATATATGGTTTATTCGAAAAGAATCTATCAGTATATTTTGTATTCACTTTTAAGAGAACATATTTATCTCACAATTCCTTTTGCCAATTTGTGCAGCGGCACCGACTTTTGTTTGAATGTTAATAATCTAGGTGGAGAGGTTCCTCCTGAGATCAGAAAGATGGGCAGCTTGGAAGGTTAGCTCTATTTCTTTCAGCAAGTTTTTTTTTTTGGGTGAATTTGATTTTTGTACGCATTTGATTAGTTTGTTGTTGATTGTGTAAAATGACTTTATGAGTATTTTTGTGTAGTTTATAAGCTTTTGTTGTGAAAAGATTTGAACTTTGTTTGTCAGATAAAAACAGAATAAGCAAGTACTTTTCTGAGTCATTTTGATTATTGTTAGTTTCTAACAAATCTTATCTTGCTAAGAATCCTAATTTAACTGTAAGTGGGTATGTTTGATGCCATAAACAGTACAAAAAAATTTGGTTTCGGTATGGTGTTTATGATGGTTTTTCGGTGGTATGTTCTGTTTTGAATGCAAAGTTTGAATCGGCGTAGTTTCGGTACCATAAGATTGCCACCTTGCTGACTTGATTATGTGCCAAAGTGGAGAGGACAAGAAAGCTAAATTGAAAATAAAGGTTGCAGAAGAAATGCAGACAGAGGAAAAAGGGAAAATTATTGCTGCTATTCTTCTTTTAGAGGCTTTAGGGTTTATCCCAGCTTCTGTATCTTTAGGAAGGTCCTTGGTTTCTGTTTTAAATCTTTGTACTTATTGTTTTAGTAGTGTACTATTTTGAATACAATTTTGATATACTTCAGAAAGAGAGAGGAAAAGCCTTCTGATGATCATTGATTTCTCCTCATTGTTTTGATTTCTATCTTCTTTAATTATGATTGGTTTAGATTCTAGGTGAAATCACTGAGGTAAACAGACAGTATGTTGGTACGTGGAAAAGTAAAAATGGATTGATTATAATGAAAAAGGTTTCAGTCTTTGTAAATGAAGATAGAGGTTTTCAAATTGGACATATAATGATAATACTATTGCTTCATAATTAACAACGAACAATTATATAGACTTCAATCTTACCGTGGGGAAGAAACTGGGGTTAACTGCAATAATGTAAACTCAAAACAATTTTAGAGAGTGGAAACTCTCTATCTTTATTTTATCATTTTGGTCAAGAATCTGTGATTTTCATTCACATATGCTATTATTGTAATTTGATAGTAACAGTAAACCCTGCTGCAAAGCGCAGGTATTATTGCTAGTGTAAAGCGAAACGTCTGGTACTGTTCATAGTTTACATGCTTTGCTGATCAATCTGAACCATTAGTTGCAATTACTTGATGATGATGGTGAAGTGAAATGTGTGTTTATGAGTTCAAGAAAGTGATGCCCTTTTCGTTTTATATTTGTGGTAGGTGCCCTATTGCTTTGTTTGATTTGGGTCGTAAAGTATCGAATAAGTTACTGTTTCATTGCAATTTAAGCCATAGCCTAATTAAAGGTATGCATGCTTGCCCATTTTTGCAGTTTAATGAGTGTTAGAGTATGCTACTTAGCTCGATGAATTTGTAGTTGTTAGAGTATGCTACTTAGCTCGGTATAATAATAAGCATACTCCACATAAAAAACTTTAACAACTTTAGTTAAAAAATCAAACCGATTTCTTAGAGGCAATGTCTTATGCATGCTTGCCCATTTAGAAGTTTAATATTAATAAGCTGCATTCACAATATGTTCATATTAGTTTGCTATCCCATTATTAATGATAGCCCTCTTTGTGATATTCACGTCCTGCCAAATCCTTAAAGTAACCAGGGACTCAATTCATGAGGTGCTACACAAACTAAGCTATATCATTCGCTTTCTGTAGGAAAAATCAAGCACTCGCATATATCTTTGTGCAAGATGGAAACTGCTTGATTTTAACTAAAATTGTTTTGATGTGGTCTTTGTGTGCAGGACTCTTATGAGGATCTGTTTAAAGAGCTGAGCAAGTATAGACTGATCATTCTCAGGCTAGAATTATAATTAAAGAGTTAGTCTGTTGGTGTATGAAAAGCAATTGGATAGGCAAGAAATGGATGACTTGATGAAGCAAGTTTCAGACCAAAAGTCGAATCAAAGCTGCTGTCCAGTTGGTTAAGGATGAGCTAGAAGTTGAAAGAAAGTTGAGAAAGCATTCAGCCGGACACGCGCGTGCGTGAAGGCTAGTCTTTATAGAATGACATATAAAAATATATATATAATTACATTATGCTTAATCACATACCGTTGGAATAGTTATCTATTATTGGCCATTGGCTCAAACCATGCATTGCATCACACCCCTTAATCGGGCTGATTTCCGTGGGTCCCATCAAGGGCTAAGGGGCAAGCCATAGGGCTATTTTCAGCCCTCTCCACCCCCCTCTTCACCTTTGGCCCTTCGGCTCCTCTCTTGTTAGAGCCCATATTATAGCAAAAGGGCTATAGGTTACCATATAGCCCTATTATTGGTATTTTTATGTTCTGAAAGGAATAGTGAACACTTTCATTACTTCGGTCAACAAAGTTACAAAGGAACCCCCCATGTGTGTGGCCTCGATAAAATGAGAACCTAAGCGTAACCCTGTACTGACAAACACAGCACGCTCTAACAGTACGGCAATACTCAAAAAATGCCTCAGAGGGACCCTCAGCCTCCCATACCGAGCTCCGTTTCATTATTAAAACAACGAGAGAAACAAAAACAAAATGAAACTAAAAAAGCAACGAAAAAAACAAACTTCAAGGAGCAGAGGCCTCCTCCTCAAGCATAGAGAGCAGTGCACGACACTTTGCAGCTGAGAGAATCTTGGGTTTATGTTTCGAGCCCCTAACTTACCATCTGTAGGGGATGAAGACTTCGCTACCTCAAACTGCAGACCCTTTGTAGGAGAGGTCTTCATACCAAAACTGAAAGTGGAAGCATCCACCCTGCGCTTCCGGTGGCTTGAAGACTCCGAGCTAATAGCATCAGATTGCACACCACCCACTGAAGCCCCAAGTGAGCCTTGAATCCCTGATTCAACACCATGTCCCAAATGCGTTTTTTTCAATGGGAGGTGACTTCTCCTCCTCCACCCCTTTTACCCAGCGTCGATCCAACCATGGTCTGTGTCACGCCCCGAATTTTAGAATAACAATTCAAAATCCGAAACATGAAAATACTACAACTCAAAATAATCATCCTGAAAATTTTTCTTTTCTTAACATACTCACCGCACATAATAAAATCAAACCGAATTTAGTCTCGGTTAATTATTACAACTCAAATCCAAAATGTAATGTAAAGCTCTAAATGAGCATACACACACATCACGACTAAATAAATAACATGACTGCTGTAACACCTAAGCAGCTCTGTCACCTCCCTGGTTATCCTGACCTGCAGGCATATCCGCTACACCATTGAATAGTGTACCGGGATTGCAACAACACAAAACCCGGTAAGCTTATGAAAGCTTGTATGAGCAAAAGAATGAACTGTTACTTAATTTAATCTCAATTATTCTCACACACAGCAACACTCAATAATTTCCACATATGCAAATAATAACAATCTCATCAAACACCAATTCAATATATCATGACAACCCAACTCACAACTTTCCCCACAACTCTCATCATCGTATTTATAAAAATACGGTATTTGACAGACTAGAGCTCTAACTGAATCGTAGCCCGTCACCTGGCCTAGGTTATGGCATCCGACATAATTATCAATTATTGTATTTCATCAATATGTATTCCTATATACATATTTAGAACGTCCAATAATTCCACATACTCAACCAATCGTATCCCATCATCCACACTAGGATTAGAGCGTCCGATTACCCACACCAGTTATTACGTTGACCCTAAACCCATAAATGAACACAACATATAATATCACATATTGAAATCAACCCAACCAAGATACATCATATTATTATGGAATTACACAATTGTAATATAATCAACTCATCAATTCTACTCAATTATGTCATCACACAACAATCCACTCATCAATGTATATTTTCCACGTAAATATATATATATATACGTAATCATCCACTCAGGAATGACCACTAATACCATCTATAATTCACACAAGAAAATTATGAAATTCATTTGTATAGTTAAAATTCATTTTACTTACCTATGGACCGTGGTGATTCAAGTCCATGAAATTTTAAAACAAATATTTAATCCGCAAATATTTTTCACACAATTACCAAAATAAATAAATTAAAATGCTCGGTTCGTAATATGAACCACGTAGTTTTACTCACCTCGAAACTCCCGCTGCGTCTTCAATATAATTATAATTTATAATTAACGCCGACTAGCCCACTCAAATAAAATCCGTCAATCACCTAATCAAATGTGATTCGAATTTAGCCAACAATTTCAACACATAATTTAACTACTAATTAACGGCCAGATTCTAATTTACATTAAAATCCGACGAGCGGTTTCTCACGAATCGCTCCCCTAATTACCGTTTTTCACATATACGAAGATCCAACGGTCGGATATTCGCCCATGACCACACAAAGCCTCTGGGACAGTCATATGATCATCATAACAAATTTACAAGTTCATCCAACGGTCATAAATCCACAGATCACAAATCTAACGATCGAAATCGATCGAAATCACAAAATTCATAACTAATTCATACGATATCCGAAAAATACGTATAATACGCCGAAATGATCGTATCGAAACATAGAATCATAAAATGGACAGAAACCAAATTTTAGACCTCCGGAGGTGGCCAGAAAAGGCCGCCGGAGTTAGGGATAGAGCCGCCACCGACCACCGCCAATGGTGTCGGGGCTGAGCTTGTCCCCTTCGTTTCATCATTCTGAGCAACTTTCATAACTAGCACAAGACCTAAAAATGACGGGAAGGCATCGAAATTACCGATTTACAGTCGGCGGCCGGAAAATATGCAGAAACCGGTGAGCTTGAAAACCGACGTGAAAATTGCAACCTCAGGCCCCGATCCCTTCTGGAAACTTGTTCAAAACTTCCTTGCGAACTCAACAAGCCAAGAATCACAAGAAACGATCGTGTATAGCTCGAGATATCTTGATCGAAAGTTTCGGTATTTTGATCCGTTCGGGTCGAGCTCCGACGAACGTGAAAACGTTCGACCCAGTTCCGGTCCTTCTTGGTGCTTGTAGAGGAAGTTGAGGCGAGCTCAACGAGATAAGAATCAAGTGAAATGATGGAGTGTAGCTCGAGATATCGAGATCGAACCGAAAATGGCCGTTTTCGGTTCGGGTTGTGCCGCCGCCGCCACGGGCCGCGCCGCCTTGTGAAACTGCCTCCGGGAGCTAGAGCAGCTCGAGATGAACGCCTGGGACTTGGTTTGAGGTCGAGAGGTGGTCTGTGGAGGGAGAACAATTAAGGAGAAAATTTCCTCCCCTTTCGGCCGACTGCGTCTGTGAGAGAGAGAGAGAAACCAGCTTTTTCCAGAAACAGGAAGAAGAAGAAGAAAGAAGAAGAAAAAGAAAAAAAGAGGAACCAGTAGGGAAAAATTTAGGGTTTCCAAAAATTTTTCTATAGATACATGTTTCGGAAAACTTCGAAATTCGATAACTAATTTAGAAAAAATCCGATCTTCGTGTTCCGCACGTGTACAGACTCGTATCGATGAGCTCTACAACTTTCATGAAGGAAGTTTCTCCAAATTTCGTACGTAGAAAAAGTCGATTTCTCAAACCGAGTATTTCGAGCTTTTCGTTAAAATAAACGTTTCGAAACTTCGATAATTGTAAAAATGAATGATTATCGAACATAAATCGTGAAATCGCATAATAATCATTCGATACAATCATTCGAATTTAAAATGGAAATTGGGGTTATTACAGTCTGTGCCTCAGTAACACTGTCCTTCGATCTGAGAGGCAGTGAACTCATCTTCCCTTCCAACAAGAGTGGCCTAACCTCAGAGTGATCACCGAGCACTTTCGGTTCGGGTAAGGCAGCAAAATCCGGTGGCACGCTCACCCCACTGGGACGGGCTACATTCTCTACCACCATAGATGAACCACCCTGCAAAACAACACTCCTTTGTCCACCCCCAGAAGGAGTCGCTGCCATACCCATTCCCTATTCCTCCATTGAAGGGCCACCACAACCCCCTACACCATGCTCAAAGAACCCACACACCAAACACAAACCCCGCACATTCAAGTATTCAAGGTCAATCTCTTTGGCAAAAGAATCAGAAAAAGAATACCTGAAATACCGTGGAAGGGGCCGCGCGAGGCTCACCACCACCAACACCTTCACCTCCTCATACTGCTTCAATCTCCTTTCATCCATATGAACAACCCAACCCAGACACCCTGCAATCTTTTGGGCCCAAGTCGGTGTAGTGTAGGCCTGCGGCAACCCCCTGATCTGCACCCAGATCAGCAGCCGGTTAAGAGACACATCCATAATCTCGCTCACCCCATCATAATCCCCTAAAATCAGAGTAGCCGAGCGGTAGTACCACTGAGATTTTGCCAGGACCCACTTCTTATCCGTTGGATTAACAAAGCGGAAAAGAAATCGACCGTTCTGACTGACAGGACCCACCCCGAATTTCACCCTAAAATCCAAGGCGGCCCTGTGGGGCCCACCTTAGGAATAACTTTACAGAAAATTCAGCAGAGTCACCCCTAAAATGGACTACCGAAAACCTGTAGAAATACATTCATACTTCTAGTAAGCCTTCCTTATTCTTCTGGAGCCACCCTGCTCCCTGAAACACAACAACTCCACAACAACCAATTGAGTTATGAACCATACAACATAAAGCCAAATACACAGATACAGCTCCCCAAAATTTACAACATTTGTCCCACAGGTTATCAGAGCGGTCTAAAAGAGAAAAAGAATTCATATTACAAGTAGGTTTAACGATTAACCTACAAGATGAAAACCACAGCAGCAGATGCTATGCTTGGAATCCTACTTTGCCGAACCAGCAACTCTGCAGACTGGGCAAAAGAAACCGAAGGGCTCAGGGGAAAGTAATTTAAAAACACATTAGCGTGAGTGGACAAAAACAAGTAATAGTAAAACAAAAGAAGTTTATACTTTCCCACGTTTATTCCTTTAAAAAATCTCGATGCATGCAACATTTATAAAATACATTTCTTTAAGCTCGAAAACTAATGAGAACACACCAGCCCAGCTGGTCCAAAAGAAAACATACTAGCCTACTAGTCAAGTAAGAACAAAGTATGGGGAAGAAGTCGTTACCATATGAATAAGGGAGCCTCCTAGGCTCGGGTCGGAGTGTCTCACACTCTTGAGCATCCCATGCTCTGCTCAACGCACCCTTAAACACAGAATAAGCGAGGATGAGTACTAATAGGCTAGGTAGCAATAAAAAATACGACCCAGGTATGGTGGGTTAAAATCACGAAAATCAAAAATGAGAAAGGCTTCCCCAACGTCTCAAAAGAAAAGAAGTAATATCACTGACGTGGCCCTGCAAGCCAAAATATTCTCGAATTCATAAATAAATAGACGAGGAATAAATCTCATTTTTGAAAACTTTTCAGAAATCTCAGAGTTGACGAATGAAAATATAAATAATTCTGGAAATCACCTCGAAAAATACTTCACGGAAATTCAATATAAATCACAAATTCAAAAATCGATCATAACAAACTTTAATTCGAATTACCAATCAACAAATAATTCAATATTTAAGAACTCGGATAATATGCTCGAATATTTAAAAAGATAATTTAAATAAATTCTTAATTCACAAAATAATTGCTTGAAATATTTAAATCAAACATCCACTCACGGTATACAGCTAACGTGGTATCCACGGATAAGGATCCTTGGCGAGTGATGAGTAGGTACCTCGTCCTGTACACAATTAGTTGTACATAAATAATTACCGAACGAAAAGAAATAACTTTTGCGATAATTAAAATTCAATCCCAAAACCCATATCCTCAACTTCTCCAATTCTATTCCACATCCAACCAAACTTCATCAAAATTTCCCAATCGTCGATTCATACTATATAACAATTATGGGGAAAATCCGATAATCAAATTCTCAATTAACATTAACGGAAATCCAAATCTTTAAAAATTCATAACCGATTCACAACTCCACAAATCCTCACCAAATTTCATATATAAGCTCTAGGATAATTATAGAATTTAAATAGCCGGAAATTGGAATTAAAAAGCTACCCTAGCCACCGCCACCGCCGCCTATAGTGGCGGCGCCACCCCCACCTCTACCAACTCCAATGGACACCAAAATTTGGCAGTAACACCTTCTCAACAGACCCATTAATTCTTTTAACTGTGACCAAGTCAGAAAATGAGCGGAAGTACCTCAAAAATTAAAGGGAAAATTGAACCCGAATCGTGAATAGTAACCCAGAATTTCAAATCTTCGATTCCTCTTCCACGCCTCAAATCGCTACACAAGACTCTAGGTATAACATCTACGACCCAAGGTGCTTCCAAATGACTCAACTTTGCCGTCTGGGGTGACCGGAATCAGGAGAAATCGACGTTGACTTGATTTGCTACAGTAAAATTTCAAGGCTCGATGCGTCTTTTTACTGCCAAGCCACCGTGAGCCACCACCTCCAGCATCAAGAGGAGGTCGAGACGAGTCCGCAGCCACCGGTTTCACTCAAATCCGTCGTCGGACAGAGAAGAAATGAAGAAAAGAATAGGGGAGGCCGACGGGGGGAGGGAGAGGGAGAAGAGAGAGAGAGAGAGCGCGCGGGAGGAGAAGAAAAAGAGAGGGAAAAAAATTACCCGTGTACAGTAAAAAATTTGAATTTATACTATCTACTATGAACTGTAAATTAGTATTTCGCTTATAACTTTCGCATACGAACTCCGATTTTTGCGTACCACATATGCAGCCCTCTACAACTTTCGTGAAGAACATTTTCTCAAATTTTGACCCGAACAAAAAGTCAACTTTCAGGGCCACTAAAAGTATCGAAATACAGTAAAAAGTGAAAGTAATTATTGTTTACCGTCCAAATGACTAATAAACGGATAAATTTAAGTTTGGGTTGTTACACGGACGTTGACGAATCACTAACTCATAATCAGAAACCAGCCAGACCTGCCCAATTTGCGCCATGAAGCGGTGCGCCGCCGCCTTCGTCGGCTCCACCGAGACCAGACGGCCCACCAACCAATGGTAGGTTGGATCCGTCGATTCCACCATAAGTTCCTCACATGGGAACTCGTCTCCCCCAATGGCTAGGACCGCAGCAAGCTTCGAAGTCACATCCTCAACACTGGCCATTTGGATTAAGGGAGAAGGAAGGAAGGAGGGAATGAGAGAACAAAGCAACGATAAAAAATAGACGGAAACGGCCTGACGGCTACAACAAGATGAGAGAGAAAAGTTCTCTCTCAGACGTAAGGTTTGTTACGATGTTAGGCAAAAACAAATATATGGATCCCTAAAAACAAATATATATATATATATATATATACAGTCCTTCTTGGCTAAGGACATCCGTACCTAAGCTTAGGTATGGATTTTCAGTTTTTGGCTACTTTTCGATCAGATATTCACATCTTAACCGTTTAGTTTTTAGGTCCTAATGTCTAGATCATCTCTACAAAATTTCAGCCAAATTGATGATCATTAAGGCATTCAAAACTGCAATTTACAACAATGTACACGAATGGTTCCGGTTCGACAGATTCGGTTCGTTCGTGTAAATTGCAGTTTTGGATGCCTTAACGATCATCACTTTGGCTGAAATTTTGCAGAGATGATCTATACATTAGGACCTAAAAACGGAATGGTTAAGATGTGAATATGTGATCGAAAAGTGGCTGAAAACTGGAAATCCGTTCCATAAGCTTAAGTAAGGATATCCTTACCTAAGAAAAATCATATATATATGTATAAAAACATTTATTCTTACATAATATGAGAATGACCGGTGGTGGACAAACATTCTCCACTCTTGTCCCTAAAAACAACCTTAATTACAGGTCCGTCATCAATGATGACATCCATGAGCTAAGCTGGCCCAACCTCTAACCACCTAAATCGCTCCTTTTTTCCGAGCTACAAAACGAGAACAATCTCGAAAGTCACAATAAATTCTCACCGCCAACATTGAAAACAACCATGTTACCCTCTTCAACATCTTGTCCCCAAACAACCAGACCACGTGCAAGGATAAACTGCCATCATATTGACAATAAGAAGCCACCGATAATTCCACATGTAGTCCTCAGGGGTAATGCCATAACAATGACTCATCAATCAACCTAATTCAGGAGTCACCATACCTCTTCATAGCCAATCTCAAGAAGAAAATTATCCCCTTCAACACCATGATCAAAAATCGCCAAACTATGCGTAGGTGCTCTTCCCCATTACCTTGACCACAAAAATATATAAAAATTTCATGGAATTGGTACCATAACTAAAGCACCATTACAGTACTATGACCCCTAAACCGTAACTCGACAGAGAAGGGACTGAAAAAAACTAACAAAGAAACTAAACCAAAAAAACTAAATCGTAATAGAACCCAGAAAGAAGCCATCATGATCAATCACCATCTGTAAAATAGCTATCGTTGAACTGCCAAGAGCCACTGCCACAGAACCCCTTCTCTTACAACAGATCTGATCTGCACATAATGCCCTACGATGAAAACCACATCAGGATATCCACCACCATCCCAAACAAACTCGCAGCTACCACCACTGCCCGGAATTTCACCCAGAAATCTGAGGTGGCCCTGTGGGGTCCACCTTAAGAATAACTCTTCTGAAAATTCGGCAAAGTCACCCCTATAAATGGACTATCCAAAACCAGCAAAAAACACGTTGCACTTATAAAAAACCCACTTTATTCTCCTAAAGCCACACTGCTCCCCAAATTCCAACAATCTGCAATAAACAACTGAAATCCGAAATAGAACAGGTTCCAAATACATAAATAAAATTCCCAAATTCTATAATAATTGTCCCACAGGTTATCAGATGAGCAATCGAAAAGATGAGAAGAATTTAAGATACAAGTAGATTCAATAAATAACCTACAATATGGAATACAACAGCAGCATATGTCATGCCCCGAATCCAAATGTGTCTGACTAGCTACTATGCAAACTGGGCATTTGAAACCGAAGGGCCCCGGGGAAAAGCATATAAAAACGTTAGCGTGAGTGGACAAAAATAAATACTTCATATAACTGATATAACAATAAGAATTTAAACCTTCCCATATATTTTTTTCTTTGAAAACCCGATGCATGCAACATTTTGGAAAATAATCTGGATGATGCTCAGCTCACGAAAACTAACCTGCCCCGCTAGTCACAAACAACGAGTAAGAAAACTAAAACTCCGATTCTCATAAAATAAGACCAGCTTCGCTGGATAAACAAAATCAAACTGCCCCCGTTAGTCAAGTAACAGTAGAGCATGGGGAAAAAATATCACCATACAGTAAAGAGAGCCTCCCAGGCTCGGGTCGGAGCCTCCCAGGCTCTTTGCTCAACTCACCCACAAACACATAGTAAGTAAAGAGGAGTACTAATGGGCTAGCTAGCAATAAAATAAAACGACCCAGGTATGGTAGAGTAAAATCATACGAAAACCGAAAACGAATAAGACTTCCCCAAAATCTTGTAAATAAAAGCACGAGTACAGTTCCCAACCATACTCAGTAAATCTCATTATAATCAAATAAATCAACAATGTGTCCCACACGCCAAAAGAATATTCTCAACGTCCATCAAAAAATAAGCAAGAATTAATAGATGAATATACTTTCCTCGAAAATCCCATTTTCGAAAACCTTTCAAAAATCTCAAAATCGACGAATAAAAATATAATGTATAATTCTGAAAGTCACCTTGGAAAATAATTCGTCGAAAATCAACATAAATCTTAAATCCAAATCCGAGCATAACAAATGCCCAAATTATAATCCAAAACCAAATAATGTGCTCGATAAATAAAAAGATAATTAAATAAATCAATAATTAAAAAAATATTCACATGCATCATTTAAAATCAAAGGTCCACCTACAGTATACAGCTAATGTGACCCCTAAGCGTAAGAATCCTCGTCGAGCGATGGGTCGGTACCTCGTCCTGCACAAAATTATATTCTGTAAATAACAATTCGACAAATATGATTCTAAAACGAAATCCGAAAACCCCTCATAAACAAACATCTCCATTTCTTCTCAGATTCAACCCATACTTCACTACAACGATCGATTTGTCGATTAAAGTATTCCAGAGCAGAAATGAGGGAGATCCAACAATTGGATTCCCCATAAATCGACAACCCAAACTCCACATTTCGGAAAATCTCAATCAATAATCCTCCATTCTTTACAAAACACTCACCAACATGCTCCATAAGTTACAAGGAATGCAACCAGGATATTTAAAAGGCCAGGATCAGCCCCCAAGCGCCACCAACAGTGGCCCACGCACCGTCGGCCAACCCCCGAACTGGTATCTAACACCTATAAGAAAATCTTCCTCTCACCATCCCAAACAACATTCACAACTATCATAAACTCCAATTTGAAGCCAAAAGTCAAAAATTTACCTCAAAAGCAAAAAAGCGGAAATTTGAAACCCTAGATTTCAATCCTTTGGTTCGTGCTCCACACTTCAAATTGGACCAAGAGACTTTGAGTGATTGATGTATGTTCCAAGAGCTCCAAGGCCCAATAAGAAATTCCGTCGAAGGTGGCCGAAAACACAAGTTCCGATCAAAACCCGAAAAACGGCGACGTTGAGTTATTCTTCTCCTTTATGGACCTTACACGGTTCAAAGCAAGCCACCAAACCACCCTAGAATTGAGAAGGACGACGAGAGCTTTCCAACAGTACCTGTGGGGTCAAAATCCATCTTCGGATGGAGGAGATATCGCAGGAAGAAGATGGGTGGGTCGGGGAGAGAGAGAAAGAGAGAGAAACTGATCGGTAAGTGTCCGAAAATGAAAACTTACCACAGTAACTCCTCCTTTTATAGAAAAAATTATCATAAACAGTAACTTTCGCATAGAAACTCTGATTTGAGCATAATACATGTCCATGAGCTCAGTTTGACGTCTTCTACAACTTCCGTGAAGAAAATTTTCTCAAATTACGAACGAAACAAAAGTCAACTTTTTAGTGCCCCTAAAAGTAAAAAGTACCATAGTTGTCATTTATCGTTCGAATGACTAGTAAATTGGTAAATTGAGATACGAGTCGTAATAATATGTGTTCTTTTAGATATATTTTTCAACTCATAACACAATTTAGTGCTTTGCGGTCGTTATTAATTTTTCTTTTGAATGCAAGTTATTTGTTTTTAGATAGCAGACTTGTTTTTAGACGAGCTTTAATAATGAATTTATTGGCTAATAATGTGTGAAATTTTTGTTTGAGATACTAGCACTCTAAACATCTTTATTAACTATATGTTCGGTAGCGTTCTGTAATGTTTTCATACCTGTATTTTCATTATAGAAAATGAAAAATAGGGTGAGAATGCATTCAATTACCTATAATTCTCAAAACGAGTTCTCTTTTTCCTTCTCCCATTTACGAAAGTATAGAGAATATCTTTTCGCACCAAATCATCATACAAATATTGATCATTTCCTCGATACCCTAAAAAATGGTTCCATAGAATAGCCTTTTCCAATGTAATAAAGTTACATATCTCATAAAACTCATCTAATATAGATGGGGGAGGGTTAAAAAACTCTCTCTCTCTCTCTCTCTCGATGAAGAGAGATGCTAGGTTTTCTTGGTAGTGTTCTGGCAACTTGCGGCAGCAGGGCTGGTTTGTTTAGGCTCTCTATCTACCTTGTGGATGATGGCGGTGGTGGAAGACTTGTTCCACGCCGAAAGATTGCACTGATAGGAACATGGCTTCTCATTATTCCTTTGGTGGTTTTCCCCAATACTGGTTGGTGGCCTTCTAGTGAAAGCTGGCCAGGCTTTTTGGATCAGGCCGGGGCCTCTAAGGCTAATGACGGAGGCTGATCTTTAAGTTGGGCTGGGATCACGTTTGTGGGCAGCCAGAGGTGGCGAGGCTGTCCCAGGTGGGGTTCAAGATATCATGATCCGGGTGTGCATGGGGTCGTGACCAAAAGTACTGGTTTAGGTGGTGCACAGGGTTTGGCGGCTTCTTTTGGTGTCGTGGACTTCTGGATCCGCGGTGGGGTGTTGGATCTAGGTTTGGACGTTGGTTGTCGCTTGGATGGCGGCATCATGATAAGTGTTAGGATTTGGTTGAATGATCGTTAAGAGTCCTTGTTTAAGTCAAGTTGTTAGGGTTTAATTGTTTAAGTCAAAATAACTCCTATTTATTAGGAGAAGTCTGTTTAATGCTGTTAGGGCTTGGTAGCATTTACCTATTCTCTAGTTACTCTACCATGATCTCAAGGATGTTGAAAAGTGAGCTGCATTGTTGCTTCCTATATTTGTAATGGCTTTATAAGCTAATTTACATCATTCAAGAAAGTAGAATCATTCACCATACTTGAGAATTATATTGTGTGTGCTTCGGTTTTCAATATTCTAGTATCAGAGCTCCTTATTGGGGCCTGATTGTGAGAGAAGGAGAGTGAGAAAAACGGTTAGAGAAAGAGAGAGACACAAAAGAGAGTGAATGAGGAATGGCTTCAGAGGGTAGTTTTGTTCAGCCAGCCATTCCCAGGTTTGATGGCCACTATGATCACTGGTTGATGTTAATGAAGAACTTCCTTTGATCGAAGGAATACTAGAGCCTAGTTGGTGGAGGAATCATGGTGGTAGAAGAAGGTGGGGTGTAACGTCCCGAACCAAAATTAACCAGTTTACGAGTCTTTCGATCGGTAAACGACATTTACATTTGCTTTTCGGCTCCGTTTCGATCTTTTAGGGGGCCCTAAAAGTTGACTTTTTGTTCGGGTCAAAATTTGAGAAATTTTTCTTCATGAAAGTCATAAAGGATATTAAACAGAGAGCATGCATATATGGTTCGTAAAAATCAGAGTTCATATGTGAAAGTTATAATTGAAAAGGTAAAGTTATTGTTCATGGTAATTTCCTATATGTATGGGAAGTTACTGTAGTAGATCAGAATCTACCAAGTGGGTGACTCCCATTTCTCTCTCTCTCCTCCCTCCCGTGGTTCTCTCTTTCCCTCTCTTCGGCTCACCTCTGCAACTCCGTCATCCGACCACCTAGGGATGAGCCGCGGCCACCATTCGCTTCCTCTCCCTTTCGTCGACTCGCCTGCTGTGGTGGGACACCGTGCCATGGCCGAAAAACGAGGAACCACGGCCTTAAAGTTTACTGTAGTAAAATGGGTCAAAACCGAGTTCTCCAGATTTCAACCACCAAAACCGGCCAAACTTGGCCGATACGGCTTGAGACTAGATCATCCTCCCCAAAGCTTTTGCCGAGAATTGAAGCATGGAGGTATTTTCACTGTACTTCAATTGCTTAATTGTTCGGCCACTACAAGGTATTTTCTGACTTTTTCACAGTTGAGAAAGTTATTGGAAATGTTGAGATGATGCTGTGGATGAAATTTGGTGGTTGGAGGAGGAGTTGGCCGCTGCATGAACAGTGTCGCCGTATGAATAGTGTGACGGGGAAATAGTGCGGTGTATGAACAGTGATTTAAATTGTGTTTTTTTGTTAGTTAAATCACATAAATATGGTAGAGCTTATATGTGAAGTTTGGTGAAGATTGGAGGAGTTTTGAATCAGTTATGAATTTCTGAAAATTTAGAATTTCGATTATCGATTTACGAGAATTCCACCGTAGGATTTCTCTCCATTCTGCCCTATAAACTTTGAATTAAAGAATTGGTGTTAGTGATGAAGTTTTGGTTAAATCAGAGAAGAAATAAAAATGTTGATTTATGAGGATTTGAAGTGGAAATGGTATTTAATTTCCGGATTTTTTATTCATGATTATAATTGTGTACAGGGCGACGTGCCGAGCTACTGCTCGATGTAGGAAACTGGTAGTGTGGTCGCCTAGATAGTACTGTGAGTGGACATTTATTTTAAATTAATTGTGCGTGCATTATATTATTATTTTCCGATTTAGGTTTAATTTATTGTTTAAATTATTGAGTTTTATGATTTTATGAGCTTGATTTCTTGAACTTTATTATGCTCGATGAGTTACGGGATTATTAGTGGATTTCTTTCCCGAGGGCTTTCAATAGATTTTCAAGCTATTTATTTATGAGTTATTGAGTTGAGAAATGATTTTAGGGAAGTGATTGATTAAGAAAATATTATGAGAATTATTGATTTAGAATATCATTATATATGGAGATATACGAGTACGAATGATTTAACAAATATTTGAGCATGATCGAATTATCGAGATTTCTTGAGTTTTGAGCTCCGCACTTATCAACTTTAAAGTTAGATTGAGATTTCTTCCGAAAGCATTTATTGATTTACCGAGGATTCATGCTTTCGAGGATTTATTGAGATATTGAGCGTTGAGTTATCGGGATATTCTTAAGTTATGTTTTCGGTGAATTATTGATGACTTATTGGATTAATATCGGGTTTCTTTCTGAAAACAATTATTTTAAAGAGAGTGATTCCAGTTTATTGAGGAGGTAAATAAGTCAGCGTATGCATGCTTTACCTGGTCGGCAGTCCCCTCCAGGTAATAGTCTGGTCAGCAATCCCTCCAGACAATATTTTGGTCGGCAGTCCCCTCCAGAACATTCCAGTCGACAGTCCCCTCCGATGTGTCATCTAGTCGGCAGTCCCCTCTGATGTGTCATTTGGTCGGCAGTCCCCTCCAAATGACATGAGGTAGTTAGTCGGCTGTCCTCTCTGACTACCTATGGTTAGTCGGCAGTTCCCTCTAACCATCACCTCCTCGTCCGGTCGGCAGTCCCCTCCAATGAGTCCTTGGTCAGCTGTCCCCTCCAGGTGGCATGAGATGACTAATCGGCAGTCTTTTTAGTCATCGTCTATTTTGAGACATGATTTGAGATATGAGTAATTTAACGAGATGTCTGAAATATCATTATGTATTTGAGGAATTTGAGATTTTAAAGAGATTTCAGGATGTTCAAGATTACATTATTGAGATTTCAATAAAGATGATGATTAAGAGTATTTTCAAGATTTTTACTGCATGCTTGGTTTTTAAGAGGATAATTTGGGAAAGCACTAAATCCTATAATTATTTTCCTTCGAGATTAGTTATTTTTTTTCGTCCACTCACTCTAACGGATTTTAAATGTTTTCCCCTAGGCCATTTGTTTTCAAATGCCAAGTTTGCAGGCCAATTTAGCTTGAGGTCGAGCGTACATAGGGTTGAGGCATAGCTGTCATAGCTTCCGCATTAGAAAAGTATCGGTCATTTATCTTGTATTCTATCTTCTTGTACACCTGTGCATTAGATTGCTCTGATAACCCATGAGATTAATATTCTTAAGTTCAGAATTGTTTTGTGAAATGGGAGACGTCATGATTTAGGGAGCAGGGTGGCTCCAGAAGATTAAGGGTGGATTGTTTTAGAAGTGTAAATGTCTTTCTACAGGTTTTTGGGTAGTTCACTTTGGATTTCAAGATGAAATCCGGGGTGGGTCTTGTCATGGGGTGTCAACAGAAACTCAGAAAAAGACAATGGAGGAACAAAGGCTGGGGGACCTCAAGGTAAAAAATTATCTCTCCAAGCAATCGATTGTACCATTATGGAGACGATACTCAACAAAGACACCTCCAAGAACATCTAGGATTCTATAAAACAGAAGTACCAGGGGAGCACGAGAGTCAAAAGGGCACAACTCCAGGCTTTGAGGAAAGAATTTGTAGTGCTCCAGATGAAAGAAGGGGAAAAGGTAGATGATTACTTCGCTCACACGCTTACGATTGCTTATAAAATGAAGGCTCATGGGGAGAAAATGGAGCAAGTTGTGATCATAGAAAAGATTTTGAGGTCTATGACTTCAAAGTTTGATTATGTAGTCGACTTGATAGAGGAATCAAATGATCTTGACACTTCTTACAATAGATGAGCTTCAGAGTAGCTTACTTGTACATGAGCAGCGGATGCGGAGTCACAATGATCAGGAGTAGGTGTTGAAAGTTACCGCTAAAGATAGAGGTGGAATGAGAGGAAGAGGAATGGTGCGAGGAAGAGGCAGAGGCAGAGGTAGAGCTTTCAATAGCGCAACCATTGAATGTTATAAATGCCATCAGCCAGGGCATTTTCAGTATGAGTGTCTCAGATGGGAGAAGGCAGCCAATTATGCTGAATTGGATGAAGAGGAAGAACTACTTCTGGTGTCCTATATGGAGCTCCATAACTCAATTCAAGAAGGTGTGTGGTTTCTCAACTCAGGCTATAGTAATCACATGACGAGGAACAAGTAGTGGTTTATAGAGTTGGATGAGGAATATAGGCACTCGGTGAAGCTAGGGAATAAAATGAGGATGGCCATGACAGGTAAAGGAAGTATCAAGTTGCAAATTGGAGGAGTAAAGCAGGTAATGTCTGGTGTTTATTACATTCCTAATTTGAAGAATAACCTACTTAGTATAGGCCAGCTACAAGAGAAGGGCCTGACCATTTTAATTCAAGATGGGGCATGCAAGGTTTATCACAAGAGAAGGGGACTTATTATGCAAACATAGATGACAGCCAACCGAATGTTTGTGTTGTTTGCAATTAGGAAATCCCAGCCATCAACTTGTCTCAAGGCAACTACTGAAGATATCACAGAACTATGGCATCAAAAGTTTGGTCACCTAAGTTACAAAAACCTTCGAACCTTGCAATATAAGAAACTGGTGAAGGGGTTACCTCAGTTCAAGTCCACGAGCAAGGTGTGTACTAGCTGCATGGTGGGAAAACAACATCGTGAAGCAATACCAAGAAAAAGCCAATGGAGGACATCAGAGAGACTTCAGCTTATACATGTCGATATATGTGGTCCCATAACTTTCAAACAGTGAGAAAAGATACATCTTGAGTTTTATTGATCATTATAGTAGAAGAATATGGGTGTCCTTTCTTACTGAAAAGTGTGAGGCTTTTTCAACGTTCAAAGTTTTTAAAAGTCTTGTGGAAAAGGACCTAGGGTTGTACATTTGTTGCTTAAGAACAGTTAGAGGTGGTGAGTTCACTTCAAGAGAGTTTAACGACTTCTGTAAAGCTCAAGCCATCAAGAGGCAGCTTACTACTACTTACACGCCCCAGCAGAATGGAGTAGTAGAGCGTAAGAATCGTACTATCATGACAATGGTACAATGCTTACTCACAGATAAGAATATGCCAAAGACTTTCTGGCCGAATGCAGTTAGATGAGCAATTTATGTTCTCAATAGAAGTCCTACCGTGGTTGTGAAAGACAAAATCTCATAAGAGAGCTGGAGTGGTGTTAAGCCAAATGTTGATTACTTTAGGGTTTTTGGGTGTATAGGTCATGTACATGTCCCAGATGCCAAGAGATGGAAGCTTGATGATAAGAGTTACAAGACTGTGTTGCTTGGAGTGAGCGAAGAGTCAAAAGCCTATAGACTCTTTGATCTCATAACCAAGCAAGTTATGACTAGTAGGGACGTGGTGTTCGAAGGAAATGAGAGCTGGAATTGGGGAAGAAGCAATGAAGTGATCAAACTTGATGTGCTTGAGTACGGAGACAATGAAGAAGAGAAACCGGTGATGCATTTGGAAGTAAGAGTGGGGCAGATGAACACCAAAATGAGGAAGTGACAAGCAGTAGTGAAGAGGTACCGAGCAGTAGCAGTTCACCTGAAAATAGCACACCGAACTCACCAGAAGAAATGGTACGTGAAGGAAGAACTCAAAGGGTTCTAGTTTGGATGCAAGACTACGAAAATGGGGAGGGACTCTCTTATGAAGAAAACTTGCAGAATTTGGCCATGTTCATCTCATATGAAGATCCTACGTGTTATGAGGACGCTGCAAGAAGTGGTAAATGGAGGAGTGCAATGGACTTGGAGATTGAGTCAATAGAAAAGAATGAGACATAGGAGTTGGTTGATCTACCTGTGGGAGCTAAGAAGATCGGTGTGAAATGGGTGTACAAGACCAAACTGAATGAAAATGGAGAGATTGATAAGTGTAAATCATGTTTGGTGGTGAAAGGCTAAGCTCAAGAGTATGGATAGATTATAATGAGGTGTTTGCTCCAGTGGCTCGTTGGGATACAATTCAGATGGTACTAGCTTTGGTGACTCAGAAACGGTGGACTGTGTTCCAACTTGATGGCAATAGTGCTTTCTTTCACGGAGAGTTGAGTGAAGCAGTTTACATTGATCAGCCTCTAGGCTATGTAAAAGAAGCTGAAGAAAATAAAGTCCACAAGCTCAAGAAGCGTTGTACGGATTGAAGTAGGCACCGAGAGCATGGTATAGTAGGATTGAAGGACATTTTGTCAAGGAAGGCTTCGAGAGATGTAGTTATGAGCATACACTCTTTGTGAAGATTGAGGGAGGAGGTAAGATTTTGATCGTAAGTCTTTATGTTGATGATCTAATTTTTACAAGAAATAATGTGAGCATGATTGAGAATTTCAAGAGGTCTATGATGTATGAGTTCGAAATGATTGATTTAGAGGAGATGAAATATTTTTTGGGAGTTAAGATTCGAAAAAGTGCAAAAGGTATTCATTTGTGTCAAAGCAAGTATGCTAGAGAAGTCCTTGAAAGATTTGGAATGGCAAAGAGTAATCTGGTGAGAAATTCAATTGTTCCTGATTCTAATGTACGTGGTGTGTCTTCTTAGCAAATTCATGGCACATCCGAGAGAAGCACACTTGTCTGTAGCTAAGAAAGTGCTACGTTATCTCAAGGGTACAACTGAGTTGGGAGTGTTTTATAGAAAGGGAGTTGGTGATGAGTTAGTGGCTCACACTAATAGTGACTACGTTGGTGATATTGATGATAGACGGAGTACATCTGGCTTTGTGTTCATGTTCAGTTGTGGTGTTGTGTCATAGTCTTCACGAAAGCATTTTGTGGTAACACTATCCACTATGGAGGCCGAGTATATGGCTGCTGCTGCCTGTGCTTGCCAAAGTTTATGGATGCAATGAGTGCTTAACAAGCTTGGTTACTCTCAATGTACTTGTGTTATTGTGATTTGTGATAACAACTCTACTATTAAGTTATCCAAGAATCCTATTTTACATGGAAGAAGTAAACACATCGATGTAAGATTTCACTTCTTGTGTGATCTTACAAGAGATGGAGTTATGGAGCTTAATTTTTGTGACAGTAATGAGCAAATTGCAGACATATTAACCAAACCCTTGAAGCTGGAAACATTTGAGAAGCTTCATGGATTGCTTGGAGTCAAGGCTAAAGGTGAAGTAAACTGAGATGCTACAGTAGCTTCAGTTTAGGGGAGGGATTGTTAGGATTTAGTTGAATGATCATTAAGAGTCCTTGTTTAAGTCAAGTTGTTAAGGTTTAATTGTTTAAGTCAAAATAACTCCTATTTATTAAGAGAAGTTTGTTTAATGCTGTTAGGGTTTGTTAGCGTTTACCTATTCTCTAGTTACTCTACCACGATCTCAAGGATGTTGAGAAGTGGGCTGCATTGCTGCTTCCTGTACTTGTAATAGCTTTATAAGCTAATTTACTTCATTCAATAAAGTAGAATCATTCACCATACTTGAGAATTCTATTGTGTGTGCCTTGGTTTTCAACAATGAGAGGTAGGGTGATGGCACGTGGTTTTGAGTGGATTGGAGTCTAGGTTGGTCACTCTTCTGTGGATGTCCTTTCATTGCTCAAGGATTCGCTATCTGGTGAATTTGAAGTGGGTGGCGTCATCAGCGTTGGTGGCAACTACAACACCGAAGGATGCTGCATCGGCGCAAGTGACGATGGCGAGGCTATGCTTGGGGTGTATAGTTCTCTGGGTGCCCTGAGTAGTATTGGGTGGGCTTGGGCCTTTAGAGGGGCTTAGGCTTCCACTTTTGTTACGTTTTGTTTTTTTGTTTTTAATATCCTTTTTAATTTTGTCAAGATGGATGGGGAATCTGTGACCTCTCTGCTTGCTTAGACGAGATGTCGCCAAGGCTAGTCAGGCTTTCTGTGCCTACTTGATTTCCTATGGGCAGTAATGACTAAATTTTGGATATGCTTCATAGGACTTTGAAATGTTGAATTGTTTATGTAATGACTTTTTTTGTAAGTCCCACGTAGACAAGTCGTTATGTAATTTCGCTGGATTATCAAAGATGACATATAGTTATCAAAAAAACAAAATTGTAATAAAGTTACATAAACTACCAAACCTATTTTGTAATTTAGAAAATACAATCTGCTAGATCATAATTCATATACATATTTGTTGCCCTAAAACATGGAAATTACTTGTTCTAAAGTCCAATTTAATGTTGATTAATCCAATTCCATTATTTTCCTAATCTTATACTTTTTCTTAAGCTTTTTGTTCATTTATATAAATATTTATTATGTTTTCTTTATCATACAAGGAAATGATGGAGAAGCATGGAAATGAAAATTCAACTTTAGCACATTTCCTACTCCGGCTAGGAAAAACCGAGCTAAACAAGAAAGAAGGGGCTGAAACCTAATCAAACGAACTCCAAATGAGCTGAAACTTTTAAGATCCATTCCAGACATTCTAAGAATCATTTCTTGTGAATAGTTCAAGAATGATTTCGGAGTGGAAAGCCTTCAAAAAGATCAGTCCAATTTTCTGCCTAAAAGACCCAAAAAAAATGCAAAGGAGGACCTGTACGGATTCCTGTATCAATTCCGGCAAAACCATGGAGCTATAAATTCTGAAATTTTACCAGAATAATCTATACTTATCAATGAACATTTGATATGAAGAAGTTAAGGGCAAAATCTGAAATCTTGGTGGAGATTTAATTGAAGGAAGAAAGGAGAAGAAAACTGTCATCTTGACTTTGGTGACCAAAAACCACTCAACACTCTTCATTTTCATGTTTTCCCATGCACAATAAAGAGAGTAGCTGCTCCTCTCTTCTCCTAAGGCATATTTTTCTACTCTACACTCTTATAACTCATCATTATTTCCCTCTTTTTCTCCATTTCTCCATAACTTATTCCCTTAACTTTAGGATTTATTACCACTTTCATACTCCACCTCCATGCTTCTTCAATGCTTGAGCTGCTCCCTTTTGCTTTCATTTATCATTTTACTTCTCTCTCTTCTCTATATAAGCATAATTTCATTACACTCTCAAGGCATCACCCATTCCACCCCATTACATCTTCTTTCTCTCTTCATCTCCTCCACAAAACCTCCACCTCCACCTCCCAAAATCCAAACCCATAATATCCATACTCCTCAACCTCATCACCACCACCATTACTCCATCACTACCACTCAAAGTTGGCCAAATGAGCATCATATCTTCATCTCCATTCCATTCATCATCACCATCAAGAAGTGAATGCATTTATTCAAACTTAACTAATTTTAATGTGTTGTGTTTGTCATCTCATGAAAATATATTTAGGGAGTAGTTAACCTTGAGCGTTAATAGCATGATAGCATCTCTATGTGCATGTGAAGGTTGTGAGTTAAAATCACCTAGATCTAGGATTGGTTTGCATGCATGATTATCTAAACTCAAAGTTTTATGTAACTAAGAACAATGAATTGAGACTTAACTGGTAATAGGAATTGTTCTTAGGTAGGTAATTCTAGACTTATCCTGTTGGAATTGATAACATTAAAGGAGTTTAAGCCTTTTTAGTCTTATCCGGATGCAAAGAGGGT
The DNA here is from genome assembly GCA_025331145.1 of Rosa persica. Lineage (NCBI taxonomy): Eukaryota > Viridiplantae > Streptophyta > Magnoliopsida > Rosales > Rosaceae > Rosa > Rosa persica. The sequence continues at coordinate 31,917,815 of WFKR01000007.1, read as the reverse complement.
AACTGGGAGATTAGAATAGCATCATTTGTATTTGGACTTCAATACTTGCAAGGGGGGTTAGTGGTAGACAATCCAACTCCTAACTTCATCCATTACATTACTAGTTTAGTTTAAAGTAGTGTAATTTATATTTGAGCATTTAATTTGATTTGATTCACCACTCTATCCAACAAACAATTTCACTGCCACCACAATGCACATACTCACCATGAGCCTAGATTTTCTTGTGAATTTAGGTTTGTGATTGTACATTTGTATATTCTAGCTCTCCTTAGGTTAACACCCTAGCTAGTGAAAGGAATCTAATCCTCGTGGGTTCGACAACCTTTCTTAAATCTCTATACTATTACTTGTACCCCTTATACTTGAGGGTGGCTATTTGGCTAACAAGTTTTTCGCACCGTTGCCGAGGATTGAGTAAAATCCGATTCCTAGCTCGGTTTGCCTTTGGGGAAGCTAGAAATTTTACTTTTGTTTTGTATTTCAACTTGTGTTTTTTTTTCTTCTTTGATTTTCTTCGTTTTGTTAGTTTTTGTGGTAGTCACCTTATTTTCGAAATTGTGGTAAGTACTTTGATAAGTAAATTAGTAAAATAGTAAATTGTGGTAAGAAAAAGATAAAGTGTGAGCATGTTGAAAATACAAAAAAATAATAACAATAAAAATCTTGCCTATTTGCTACGTACTAGTTGCTATTTGTTCATTACTTATTGCAATTTCACCTTTTAGTTGTAAAATTAAATATTTGGTACTTAGATTTATTTCTTCTGGATTAGAATTGGTAGACATTTGTAAAAATTTAGAGTAAATTAGATTATAAATTTTATCTTTGTAACGTCAAGCTTACTCGCTCAACATAAGTAAGTTTACCCAATTAATGCGATGTCTAGGCAAGGATTGAATAAGAGACAGGTAACCAAAAGGTTGAAGCGAGCATTGCTCCACCAAAATCTTTTCCCTCCTTACCTGGTCGCATTGAAAGGAATTACCGAACTGTTGTGCGATAGGCAACACCCAAAGATCGGATTCCTCTTCTCTTTACTTAGTGAAGAAAAACAAAATTAGAACTTACTTTAAAAAAAAATAGTCGTAATTTTCAATTTTTGTATGTACCTTGTATTTTATTTTAGTTCTAGTTACTAATCTTTTGGGAACCTATAGGTACATATATAATTTCTTCAAGCTTTGAATGGATGGAACCAAGGATGGAATGATTCAAGGGAGTTTGAGCAACAAAGCTATTACGGTGATCCTTATCAACAATGGCAGCCTTACAACCCAAGTTACATGCCTTTCAACCATTTTTGTGCTTTGTGTGGATCTCCACAGCACTCACCTCTTGATTGTGTCTTGAGATTTGAGTATCCGGAGTTCATGCAAGAGTATGAGTACGAAATGAGCATGTATCAAGAAACTAAGTCATCCCAAGCATATCCTCAAGAAGAAGAAAAAGATGAGTCTCTATGATCTCTACTTCAAGAATCCATTGTTGAGATGAAAGCTTCCAATGTAAGAATGGAGAAAGAGATTGATCAACTCAAACTTCATTATTCATTAGAGCAACCATCTACCACCTTGCAAGAGCCATAAGTTTTCCTTGATCAACTGGAGTCAACCTCAAATGAAGAATTGTATATTGAGCATCATGAGCAAGAGCTCTCTATTCAAATTCAAGATGATGATGTAGATACACAAGAAGAACCACTTGGTTATGGGAGCCGTGAAATGAGCAAAGAAGAAATGAAGCAAAGCATTGATGGATTTGTGCAATTTTGGAAAGCAAGGGGGCTTGTTGCTAAAGATAATCTTGAAGAAGATGATAAGTACTTTGAGGAGAAATATGCAACAAATGAAGTCATGTCATGATCCCTCCACTAATGAGGTCAAGACTCTCCAAGATGAAGAAAATCCTTCCATGCCTTGTCATGAAGAAGAAGTTGAAGAATCAACGATTTTCCTTCCTCCACCATCTAAGGAGCAACAGAGAACATTGAGCACTCATGTTCACAATGAAAGTATTGAGATCAAGGTACTTTTACCTCTCGATCCACAATATAGTGCTCAATGCTTCTATGATGAAGTGAAAATTGGAAAGGAAGTGGTACACCTGTTCACAACCTTACACCTCACTCTCACATACCTCTACCACCTACTCCTTCTCTAAGCATCAAGTCCACATCAACTTTGAAGGAGGAGTTAAGAAAGATACTTGGAAGATCCATTGCAAAGAAAAGGAAGACTAGACGAAATCCATTCTTTTTGTCAAACATTGAAGAGTTCATGGATTTCTTTTGTTCTTATCTCTATGACACTTCAAAGAAGTCCTTTGACTCCAAATAGTATGGTGGTCTTGCACAAGAAGTACCCTCCCTAACAAGTGGTGGTCACTTCTAAGGACCGGCTAGAAGTCCTAAAAAACAAAGCCCTACTTGGAGGTAGCCAAACATGAATAAAAAGTTTTGAATAAGAGATGATGATGATGAAGGAAAGATATCATTTTTGAAGCAACACCAAAGTTCATGAGCTTGGATTGCAAGGTGTTGATGCCTTATTTGTTGGTGACTTGTACAGAGTATTATGGTCTTCAAGGGGGAGCTTTTCTAAACTCTTGCATTTAGTTTATGCTTACTTGTTTTGTTTTAGTAATTATGATAAGTTGTGTAGTTTTACTCATCCATACTTGAATATTTCATTGAGAAAATTTTAGGAGCATCATTTTAACATTGAGGACAATGTTAGATTTAAGTGTGGGGGGAATGTGTGTTAGTGTTTTATATTAAAAAAAATAGTCTTTTCTTTTCTTGTACTTTTTGTGTTTCTTTTATGTTCCTTCCAACATCAATGGTGAACTTGAGCTTAATATAAATATGGGTTAGAAAGCATGGTTGGGTCTTATGAGCTTTATTTTTCAAAATAAACTATTATGGATCAAGTGTTTGATTTCATTTATATCTATATTTGTCATGTCAATATATTGAGCTAGAGAAGCATAGTGAGACTTGTGAGAGCTATTACATGCCATATAGTGAGATTGGAGCTTAATTGAAGTGCATGCATAGTTCCAAGCACTAATTTCTTCATGAGTGGATATCTCATTTGCTATGCATCTCTAGAATTTGCTTCATATCTTTCGAAACTGTTTGTCTCAATTTTACATCTTAAAAATGATTTAGGCAACTAGGAATCCACCATGGCCAAATGAGTATGTCTCCAAAAGATTGAATATATATTGCCATTTTGAGCCTTTGTGTAATTAGCCTTTCAATTCTTCACACCATAAATGTCTACTCTTAACTTAAACACTTTGCCTTACCCTTTCAAGTTTTCTTAATGAGCAATATGAGATTATTTTTGTCATGATGCTAAAAGAAACAAGTTTGGGGGTACTCGAAAAAGAATAAGTGTGGGGGTGCTCTTTATTTTGCAATTCTACTTTATATTAGTGAGAGAAGAAAAAAAAATAGTATCAAAAAAATATGAAAAGAAAGAAAAAAGAGGAGAAAATCTCAAGAATATTATTTCAATTCAATAATTAGTTTTTGTTTAAGTTTGGGGGAGTGGTGAGAAAGTGGAAATTTTGAGCATCTTTAGTTCTTAAGTTCTTAATCTTAAAAGGATTGTTGCTTATTAAGTTGCGTGAAAATTATTTTTCCCATCCATTTCATTTCTTTAACCCTTCACCCTAAGCCTCATTACAACCAATAAAAGTCCTTTTTTATCCAAGATGTGATTTTTTTGATAAGTGTGGAGATAAGATTGAAGAATAAGCATATGGCGGTATTGCATGAGATTGTTTTGAGTGTAGAATAGTTAACCCGTAAACATTTGTGTGAAAAATAGAGTGAATATCTTGTGAGTTTATGGTCGACATGGTTTGACATGCATTCTCAATTTTAGTACGTTGAAATGACAAATTAGAGACATGTTACGCATTTCAACACGCAAGCATTTGATCCATGATCCATAAAGTTTTAAAGACCTAACTTGATTTTCATGCCCTATCTATATTGTGTTCTTTGAGGAAATTGTTGGAAGGGTTAGATAGTTGTTGTAGTGTCGGATTTGGGTTAGTTTACTTGAGGACAAGCAAAGTTCAAGTTTAAGGGTATTTGTTGGATCATAATTCATATACATATTTGTTGCCCTAAAACATGGAAATTACTTGTTCTAGAGTCCAATTTAATGTTGATTAATCCAATTCCATTATTTTCCTAATCTTATACTTTTTCTTAAGCTTTTTGTTTATTTATATAAATATTTATTATGTTTTCTTTATCATACTAGGAAATGATGAAGAAGCATGGAAATGAAAATTCAACTTTAGCACATTTCCTACTCCGGCTAGGAAAAACCGAGTTAAACAAGGAAGGAGGGGCGGAAACCTAACCAAACGAACTTCAAATGAGCTAAAACTTTCCAGATCCATTCTAGACATTCTAAAGATCTTTTCTTATGCATAGTTCAAGAGTGATTTCGGATTCCTGTAGCAATTCCGGCAAAATCATGGAGCCATAAATTTTGAACTTTTATCAGAATAATCTATACTTATCAATGAACATTTTATATGAAGAAGTCAAAGGCAAAATCTGAAATCTTGGTGGAGATTTAATTGAAGAAAGAAATGAGAAGAAAACTGTCATCTTGACTTTGGTGACCAAAAACCACTCAACACTCTTCATTTTCATGTTTTCCCAGAGAGCAGCTACTCCTCTCTTCTCCTAAGGCATATTTTTCTACTCTACACTCTTATAGCTCATCGTTATTTCCTTCTTTTTCTCCATTTCTCCATAACTCTTTCCCTTAACTTTAGGATCTATTACCATTTTCATACTCCACCTCCAAGCCTCTTCAATGCTTGAGCTACTCCCTTTTGCTTTCATTTATCATTTTACTTCTCTCTCTCTCTCTTCTCTATATAAGCATCATTTCATTACACTCTCACGACATCACCCTATTCCACCCCATTACATCTTCTTTTTCTCTTCATCTCCTCCACAAAACCTCCATCTTCACCTCCAAAAATCCAAACCCATAATATTCATACTCCTCAACCTTCATCACCACCACCATTACTCCTAAACCCTTTGTTAGGGCTATGGTTGAAAGCCCTAGCCAAACTTGTATGAATTGTTGTTTTAATTTACATTTGATTATCTGTGATTTTCATCTTCATATGCTAATTCAAGAAGTGAATGCATTTATTCAAACTTAACTAATTTTAATGTGTTGTGTTTGTCATCTCATGAAAATATGTTTAGGGAGTTGTTAACCTTGAGCATTGATAGCATGTTAGCATCCTCTATGTGCATGTGAAGGTTGTGAGTTAAAATCACCTAGATCTAGGATTGGTTTGCTTGCATGATTATCTAAACTCAAAGTTTTATGCATCTAGGAACAATGAATTGAGACTTAACGGGTAATAGGAATTGTTCTTAGGTAGTTAATTCTAGACTTATCTGATTGGAATTGATAACATTAAAGGAGTTTAAACCTTTTTAGTCTTATCCGGATGCAAAGAGGGTAATTGGGAGGTTAGAATAGCATCACTTATATTTGAACTTCAATACTTGCAAGGGAGGTTAGTGGTAGACAATCCAACCCCTAACTTCATCCATTACATTACTAGTTTAGTTTAAAGTAGTTTAATTTACATTTGAGCATTTAATTTAATTTGGTTCACCACTCTATCCAACAAAAAATTTCACTACCACCACAATGCACATACTCACCATGAGCCTAGATTTTCTTATGAATTTAGGTTTGTGATTGTACATTTGCATATTCTAGCTCTCCTTAGGTTCAACAACCTTTCTTAAATCCCTATTCTATTACTTGTACGCCTTATACTTGAGGGTGGCTATTTGGCTAACACAATCTCATTTTCTTGTTTTTACTTTTAAAATTGGTTTTTAGAAAATTATTTCAAAAACATTCCCTAACATGCCCCAATACTCAGCCTCTAGTTATAGATTCGTATTAATACAATTGATTATCGCATTGAAACATAGAAATTGTAATTATTGATCATTATTGAAAAGACAAAAATCATATAGCATATAGAACTTCAATAGGGTGCAGCTATTGTCACCATACCATTTTCTTAGTTCACCCTATAAACATATGAATTATTGAAATACTATATTATCCAAATGCAAAGCGTTCCATTAGGGGAGAACTAGACCAATTCATGGGTAGATAGCCTGTTGGAGAATGCGATTGTCAGAGAGTGGAGGTGAAATAGCCCAATCCTAGAGCAGGACTACCCATATTCGACTTATAAATAATAGGATGTCGGGGAGAATACGACTCCATGACTAATACGTACACTAATTTTCTAAAATCCAAATATGTAAGGAATTATGAATACAGAACTAATTAATTAAATACAAAGACTATTTAATTTCTCATTGGTTAACATTAGAAATTGGGTAACATTAATGTTCATCTTCTCCACCCAAATTTTATTACTATTTTTTTTGTCTTTTTGTTGCCGTTATTCAATTCACAAAACCATTAGGGTTAACTTCATCAAAATGTTTGCAATACCATTTGTGAACACCAAAAATAAAAATTTAAAACCTGAGAAAAAAATCAATCTCTTCTTCATTGCTCATAGTTGTTAACTTACTAATCTTTTGATATAGTTTGAAGTAGACGAACATTGAAACTGGAAGTAAATCAGATTATGATTTTATTATGCAAGTTTAATATATTTTAGGCTTTTTATTGGTATGAATTAAATGAGTGATTTTCATCAAAAAGACAAAAAAAAAATTAATTATGTATGTCATATAAGGATATTTCTGGGAAGAGAAATGAGTTGGATAAGTAAATTTAATAATTGAAATTAAAATGTATGGTGTAATGAGCAATTAGGGTAAATAAAGAAAATGATAGGGTGGCAGTACCCGCACCCACTTCAATATTGTTCAGAAAAAAAAAAATAAAGAAGGCACCAAGTTGAATAAGTCATCTCGAGCTAGAGCCATGGGTAGCCAATGAAGAAGCCAAGTATATTCTCTATACTGAGAAATCTTTTTATACTACCTTCTGACACGTGGTTTGACACTTTAGGGTTTAGGATAGAAAAATTTCTCCCATTCCTGTATCAAGTATAGTCTTAAAGTAAACCCTAGATATATACGAAAATCGTAGGTATCATTTAAAAACCTAAATAGACTTGGAATACCACAACCCTAGTTCCAAATTGAAGCCCTTTCAGCATGATATATTATCCATAGTAAACTAAAACTGACAAATGCATCACCTACTCCTAAATACTTGTTTAAAGAAAGGTCAAGAGCACAAGGCCGGCATGTAAATGTACTTTAGGTACATTCGAAGGATTCCTACGTAAATACATTCATTATGAGAAGGACGTCTTCTATATTTTCTCACGAACAACAACAAATGTACTAATATGTGTTAATCGATCACCTCATAGTTACCCTTAACAAAACATGTACGTCTATATCTTAATTAACATAACAAGAATTGATCAAGCTAGCTAAGCATGCATATGAACACAAAAGAGTCAGTACGGCTGCTCATATCAATATCAACACATGCAACAATATATTGGCTTTTGCGTGCTTAGGAAACAAGTGTAGATTATCCATAGGAATGAGGTTGAATTAGCCAGGCAACTCCAGCACTAAATTGCAGGCACTAGTGTCAAAACCAAACGATGGAAAACAAGAAAGCATTTTCATCGATCTTTTCATTGCAAGTATGAAACGACTAAAAATGGATTTTTCAAAGACGACATTCTTCTTGTAACTTTGGAACTGCCTCCTCAATATTCGACAAACAGCTATGCAGATCCTTTTTAATTCCCCTTTCATTTCTTCACCCCAAAAAATTGGGAAACCCCGAACAAGAAAAATAAGTGAGAGGGAATAGTCTCCTGATCAACATATGGCTCACCGTCCCAATGACCATCTTCGGCGCGAGACAGTGGTCGATATAGGGAGCCGGAAGCCCGCAAACTTCACTGGAGGGCTCGAGTTTTCGAGCCTCACATACACGGTGACAAAGAAGACCAAGCTTGACGGGAAATGGCTGAAGCAAGATGTGGACTTGCTCCACAAGATCACAGGTTTTGCACCCAAGGGTTGCATCACGGCTGTGATGGGTCCCAGTGGGGCCGGAAAGTCGACGTTCTTGGATGGAGTTGCCGGGAGAATAGCGAGTGGAAGTCTTAAAGGGAGAGTGTCCTTGGACGGGAAGGAAATGAGTCCTAGCATAATTAAGAGGACTTCAGCTTATATTATGCAGGATGATAGGCTTTTCCCAACCCTTACAGTCTATGAGACTTTGATGTTCGCTGCTGATTTTAGGTTGGGGCCGGTCACAACTACTGAGAAGAAACAGCGTGTTGAAAAGTTGATTCAACAGCTCGGCTTATCGGTAAGTGATCTATTCCGGTAAATGCTTTATTGTAACATATCTAACTACTAGCTATAAGAATCCATTAAGATTATATGCTTAACTAAACAAGAATATGTTTGATTACAAGTTTTAAATTGACGGCCTCATTATTTAAACTTTTTGATATGTAACTTGGAAAGAAAAAGTCTTATGTACATGTATATATGTATAGTATACATATTGTGTCAATAGTAAGTAAAATTGATAATTGGATCATATAATTAACTGTTGATAACAAAAACAAAAACATTAAAGTACGTACATTTTTTCTTTTGGTCATATGAATTGGTAGATTAATTAAGGGTACAAATGAATACATCAATCAGGGTTGGTGTAGGAAAAGTAGAAACTATTATTGATCGAGCTTATCATATGTGATCTTTTTTCTTATTTTTGAGAACCATTATCACTTGTATGTTGTGAGAATACAACGGGATCATACAATAATTATTACGGAAGGTCCCTAATTTAAACTAGCAAATTAACTTTGGAAGATTACTTTTCATTGTTATATTTTGCAGTCAGCTCGGAACACTTACATAGGTGATGAGGGCAGTCGAGGAGTGTCCGGAGGAGAGCGCCGCCGAGTCTCTATTGGTGTTGACATCATTCACGGACCTGCCCTCCTCTTCCTCGACGAGCCAACATCAGGCCTAGACTCCACTAGTGCTCACAGTGTTATCGAAAAGGTCCACCACATTGCACGCTCTGGAAGCACTGTGATCCTCACAATTCACCAGCCCTCGTCAAGAATCCAATTGCTTCTCGACCATATGCTTATCTTAGCTCGTGGCCAGCTCATGTATCAAGGGTCACCGAAAGACGTGTCTCTTCATCTCGGCCGAATGGGACGGAAAGTCCATAAAGAAGAGAGTCCAATTGAGTACCTCATTGATGTTATTCAGGAATATGATCAATCCGAACATGGTGTCGAGGCACTCGCTGATTTTGCACGGACAGGTGTGAAACCCCCTAGGTTGATTGAGGGAGACGTGTCGATTTCAACCATTCTCCCCACCCCAACTCCGCCACGACGCGGTGGCCGTGGGAATGATTTAGGCCTCGAGAAGAATGGAAAGCGGCTTCCTCTGCAGACTAGTACACATGTGATCAATGATTTTGATCATAGTTTGAGGAGCCCTTATAGCAGCAAGAGCCCTTATAACACTTCGAGGTCATGGACTGCTGGGAATAGTGGAGTCATGGACACACTTCACAGGTTTACTCCTTTAAGGAAACCTAAAGATCTCAAGATGCAAAGCCCCATGAGGTAAGTCATCTCTAAACTAGTACTTGCTCAAGTTCCAACGTCGTGTGTGAAATCATGTTCATGTTCTTGATTGGACGTAATTGCCGACGAAATGTATTCTATATATAAAAAAAGCTTTTCAAATTTCAGTACGTGAGTAAGGAATTGACGTAATATATATATTGATGTATCTTATGGTGTATCTTTGCAGTGCATCCCCTGGCTACAATTATTCAAGTGAGATAATTCAGAGCACACCAACACCACACAGCAGTGACTACACAGTAAATGAAAACGACTATCTGACCCCTGTTTATGATCCAAATGCCTCTTCCCACCACAACCTGGCACCCAAATTTGCCAACTCCTTCTTCCCCGAGACATGGATCCTTATGCGCCGCAACTTCATAAACATTCGCAGAACACCCGAGCTCTTCCTCTCAAGACTCGTAGTCCTTACATTCATGGGCTTCTTAATGGCCACCATGTTCAAGAACCCTCCCGAGAACGCTCAAGGCATCACCAACCGCCTCAGTTTCTTCATCTTCACCGTCTGCCTCTTCTTCTTCTCATCCAACGATGCTGTCCCCGCCTTCATCCAAGAGCGCTTCATCTTTGTTCGTGAGACCGCTCACAATGCCTACCGAGCCTCCTCTTACACCATAGCTGGCCTAATCACTTACCTACCTTTTCTTGCGCTCCAAGCTGCATGTTACGCAGGTATTGTCTGGTTTGCCCTAAAGCTCCGCGGACCCTTCCTCTACTTCTTGGTCGTCCTCTATGTCTCTCTCCTCTCTACAAACTCGTTTGTGGTGTTTGTGAGCTCAGTTGTGCCCAACTACATCTTGGGTTATGCCGCGGTCATTGCTTTCACTGCTCTCTTCTTCTTGTTCTGTGGATACTTCTTGAACAGTAATGACATTCCTAAATATTGGAAGTGGATGAACTACGTCTCCACCATGACATACCCATATGAAGGTTTGATAATGAATCAATATCAGACCCATCTTCCTTTTGGACAAAATCCAAATGGTAGCAACATTACTGGTTTTCAAATTTTGGACAGTCTTCATATAAACTATGGAGGAGGCGAGACCCTGTCGTCGGCGAAGAAGTGGGAGAAGATTTACATAATGTTGGGTTGGACTGTCCTGTATAGGATCTTGTTTTACTTGGTCATTCGATTCTTCTCCAAGAACCAGAGGACATAGAAAATTACAGGCCGGAGAGTGCAAAGAGTGATAATGAATTTACTTCTTTCTATTTTTCCTTTCTTTTTTCTTTTTCCTTTTTTTTTTCCAAACTTTGGTGTAATTTTATCATTGAAGTATTAATTTATACTGCTTCAATTTATACAATTTCATTATGTCCATATTATTGCTTGGAAACATAATTGATGAGGGATAGGAATCCATAAACGATACATGTACTAGTTCAATACTTCAATATATGAAAATCTCAAACAAGTTGTTGGTTTACCATGTCTCCAAAATTTCATAGGTATAAAGGAAGTTTACGGGCATTTCTTCCGCTTATCACAAACAAAATACGAAATCTTACTATAATAAATAAATAATATTTAGAACACTTTTAAATCCTTGTGAAGGGACGAAATTTAGTGAAGAACATGTGCTTTTATTAAGCATCAGCATAAGGAAAAAGATGCAACTGAAAACGTAGTCATCTTGGCCATCGTAGAATTCAATTGTCTACTTTTTTCGGCCTGTGTTGGAACGGTGTCAAAGTGAAGCTTAAATAAGTAATAACAGCCTATGCATAGTGATCTGAATCACAGAATTTGAATCACCATACGCTACGTCTGTTGTAAACTTCAGGCTTGCGAAATCTAGTCAATGCTCAGGTAGAAGTCATTAAAACAGGAGAGGCTCTTGCACTCTCCGATGGAGATGAAGAAGGGAATAGGTCCAAGGGTCTTCCCTTTCGAGTGACAAGCGCCACTCATTGCCATGCAATCTGGTGAGGATTCAAACTTCGGGGAATTCTGTGGTCTAGAATATTCAAAATCTTCAGTTTCACCTAGACTGCTTATAACTGCATGCTGTCTCTTCTATGTGCTGTTCAAACACTTGTGCTTATAACTTGCTGCAAGTTAGTGGGACAGGCACCCAGAAAGTTAGAGATTATGACCGTCAATACTTCAAGTAGCCTTTCATCTGTCTGGTTGGTGCTGCCTCCATAGTTTAGCAGAATAGTTTGACTTATCCAATACCTGGAATTAACAGCTAATTCATTTACAGCTGATTAAATTAAATCATCAGGGACCAACATGATTTTCAACCTAAAGTTGGAACGGCTAGATTAAATTTAGTCCTAAAGTTATCAACTAAACAGTCAATATGTTTATCTAATGGTTGAATTTAAAAGTCCTCAACAGGAATTTCCTTTGATATTGATGGCCTAGACCACTAATTTGGAAAAGTGAGAAATAAGCAAATTATTATATTTTTGGTATAAAATATAAGGAACTTATTACTAATGATTTTTGGTCCAAATCCTAATTACACATTGGAACTCAAACCAACCTGCTACTCTTACTAATGATTTGAATATTACACATACGAGGGAATTTTACACATAACTTACTAATGATTTGAATATTACACATACGAGGGAATTTTACACATAACTTATTAATGGTTTGACTCTATTGTTTTATTCCGCAATTTTCATATTTGACTCTGTTATTTTTCTTGTGAAATCTGCATAATGAACATACAATTGAAGTAGTGACGGCGCTAGAATCAACTACCTAATATTAAATAATGAGAACTCATCAATATTCAACCGTTAATATATAAGATTTAGAATTATCAACTAACTCTCAAAATATTTATCTAATGGTTGAATTTAAAAAGTCCTTAATTGGAATTTTCCTTGACATAATGGCCTACACCAATAAATTGGAAAAGTGAGAAATAAGCAAATTATTATGTTGTTGGTCCAAAATATAAGGAACTTACTAGAAGATCATATCATGAATGAGATGCAGGTTAAGATGGAAAAGGAGGGAAGCGGATGCTCGAGGTTGGTTTTCTAAACAAAAATATTTTCAAAAAGTGACTAGTCTTTAACAAAGGGCAATTCATAATGTAATTATACACATCTACGTTAAATACAATAGAAGAAGTTGCACTGTATTGACTATACACATTGCTCCATTAGTCTAATCTTGAAGTAATGTCACGTATATATACAATTTGAATGGTATAATTGGTATCTTGGTCCCATTAGTGGTTAATAGAAATGTACACTTTTATATTCTCTTTTGTATGGCAATGAGTAACACTATAAAAATCGGAGAAACAAGGAAAAAAATGTAAGGGAGAATCTGACTCAGAGTATCTACTTCAACTTCACCATCTTCCAGCACGTAGTCAGATTTGTTGTCAATGAAAGCTTCAAAAAAATTCTGGTAGTCAGTGTTCCTCCAAGGTGAGCTCCTTGTAAGCTTCATCATTTCCATGGCCTGCCAGATGCAAAAGTTCAATATACTTTAAGATGAAAATGAAAGCAACAGTATCAAAACATGCATGCTAAGAATATTACTCTTTGAAATGTGAAACACCATTTGCAAGAAGCCTCATAAGAAATACGCTACTATTCCAATTTGAATTTGGATCCTAGGATCAGAAATACAAAGTTGTCCAACAAGCCAAATGCATGTGCGTGATATGCATCCGGTGATAATTGAAGTCATGGTTCATTTTCTTTATGGTTTCCAAGCTAAATGGGAATTGAAGAATGTACTATGCTTCATCTCTTAATTACCTGAAAGCTAAAGCCAAATGCATGTGCGTGATATGCATCCGGTGATAATTGAAGTCATGGTTCATTTTCTTTATGGTTTCCAAGCTAAATGGGAACTGAAGAATGTACTGTGCTTCGTCTCTTAATTACCTGAAAGCTGAACATAAATTGCCTCGCTTTCTTGCTTACTCTAGCAGTTGGGTGGGATTGAAGCCTCTCATACATATTTCGAGCTTCTTTTGTCCTGTCATCCATCACTACTATTTAGAATCCTTAGGTATAGCAGAACAGAAAGCAAGACTGTAAGAAATTCTCATCCCTATTCAAGATCTACATTAAAACCTACAAAGGTATAATCATAAAACATGGTCTATGTGACATCTAGTAAAACCACGTGATTAAGCAATGGAATTTGGATGCATGCAATCAGTTTGACAACCTTGGCTGCAGTTACAATCTTGCTTACTAGATCAACGATGTTATAATTCCGAATCAGTGCAAACAAAATTTCCTGCTTAAACACAACTTAGTGCATCAGAAATGTTTACCGAGGTTTCAACTGAGATTTCAAGATTTAATACTGACATGAGAATTTTGGTTGGTACATATTGATGCAACCTAAGCAAGATGTTCAATAAACATAAGCCAGATAGGAAAACAATTAAGGTAGCAACCTCTATGGACCTAATAGATGATCCTATTCATAGAGCATTAATTTAAGCATGCAAAATAGTAGCAAGAGACAAGGACACAAACATCATTCCATATTTGGATGCGGACTTGGCATTTTGGTAACAAGTTCCTTAATTATATATAAACTGTATAGATCGAAAGAAACACATCTAACTGTGCTTTTCAGGAATCAAAATATCAATAGGTCATACATTGCGTAAAATACAAGCAACAAAATTTTGTGATGATTAGAGTCTTTATACAACAGGCGATTAAATACTCAAAATAACAGATGTACCTAGTCAGGGAATCTTGACAAATAGACCACTGTAAAGCAGCAACCCCATGAAGCTCAGTCTGTAAAAACAATTTTGCATGTAGAAATATAAGAATAATTAACAAAAGACATAAAGGACGGCTGGAGGTTCGAATAATGGCATGCCTGAAGAGAAAGACCTCAATGTAATGCAAAGCCATGGCTCATAATACATATCTTGATTATTAACCACAGTACTAGCTAAAATTAGAGACTGGTAATAACATAACTAACGATGGAGTCTCCTTCTCAACATTTGTATGGGTTTCAATGTCTTTGGTGTTTAGGAATACTAAAATAGCTCATTGTCCCTATTTACTTAGAATGCAATATTGTTCTGCTGCTAGTGTTAAGTATTTCTTTCTTCTTTGGACGGTGTTGCTGCTGATCTATCTAGGAGTTCTTCTCCATGGATGTCTTTTCCACTTCGTAGATTTTTTTTTAATCAGTCATATTCTTTACATTCAAATAAAAAAAAAAAACATTATTGTAATCTTTGACAAACTCACTTATCGGTCCAGTACTAGGATTATGCAAAGTAAAACAGTCATTGTACATAAACATGAATATTGAATATTTGCAATTTCACCATTTCAAGTTTCCCAAACTACGTTGAAACTAGCATGATGCTCAATTACACAGGACCAAGCTAATGATGAAATATAGTATACTTACTTATCAGGACTCAAAACACGGCTGAATTGTTTTGAACCAAACTATATCGTTTATGACATTAAAATTGATGTTCAAGATAGATATCTGTACCATGAATACCATGGAAAATTAAAACCAAAGTAGCTGCGTCTATAAGTTATTTCTGCCATTTTATACACTGATAACATAAAAGATATCATGTCGCTTACAATTTTATCAAGTCTTTACATGTTTACACCAACAGTTCGGTTTGCCTACAGTACAATGCATCAGTAAATGAAGTACACCAGCTCGATACTGTGCTAGACTGACTACATACAGTGGTACCGATATGTTAAGGTACTGACTTCATGCAGTCGTAGACTAGGTTGGCCTGTTGCATGGAGCTGATCTGTGCTGTAGGGAGCTGGTTTACTATTCATGTACTGATATTTTAATGTGCCACAGACTTTCCTAATAGGTATGCGAAGAAATCTATTTGCCATGTACACTATTATATTTGCATTGAACTGGAGAGTATGATAGTCTTATAGCATTGTCCAAATATAATTTGTAATCTTCTTTTAAACATGTGCAAGAAGCATTACCTTGAATGGTAACTTATCCATAACTTTCTCATAGTAGGGTAATGCTTCCTTCAGCTTTCCGACGTTCATCAATGAGTCACCATCCTTTAATGTCTGCATAGAAGTAATCAATTTTAGGGAACGATATTGTTCTATTGAATTCTTCACAAGGAGATGATAATGAGCAAAATGTCAACACAAACATAACATCAAGATATTGTTTATAAAACTTAAAAGTATACAAGAAATTTGGGTTCCAAAATTGTCTAACATGGTTACTTTAGGGAGCATTTTTCAAAGACTCATGTTTATATCTTTACGTATTTGTGATCAACAATTTTAAACAGTTGAGATAACTGAAGACATGTGGTAACTCTTGGAAGAACCTAAAATATCTCAACCAAACATTCCAGTATGACTAAATAACAGATTGTATGCCAAGTTGTCAACCACAACGAACTTGTACATAGCAACCATAAAATGCATCTAATATTACTGAGAAATATGAAGATGACTCAGAACCCTCTACAACAGAGCTGGAAACATATAACGCAATAACATTATTTTAAATCTGAGCTTCAACGAAACAGATGAAGATTCCAAATCAATAAGAAGACAATTAAAATCAAGGGAGGCCAGGGAAGAAAAGCTTTTAAATTCAAATAGAAAAAAGAAAGAAAAATTAAGCGAAGCAAACCTTCGCACAGTCCAATCTGAGCTTCGAATCAATGTTCAAGCCCATTTTAGTGTTGTAAGCAGCAACTAATTGTCTTGTTCGTTCCTCTTTAGCAGCTTTTTCTTCCTGTGTTTCAAGCACTTCCCCGGGGCGTATAACTCGCCCACCACCAAACTGATCAAAGAAAGAAACCACAGTAAAATAAAGTACATTTTGAAGCCAGTTCCCTAAACACAGTATCAAAATCAGCTGTATCACAGTTTCAACATCTTCACTCCATAAATACGTGTCACCAATATGTCATATGAACTCATGTGGTGTAAACATTGAACATTACCGTTTTTGAAATGTCATTGGGTCTGGGAAACACTCCCCATGAAGAAACCTTTGGCTTGTAAAGATCCGGGGGGTCATCTCCTTGAGGCTTGCGTGTGGCTGCACCGAAATTACTAGAGTCCCCAACAATAATCTCAACATCAGGCAAGTTGCCTTGAGCAAAATCGTCTGCGATTGGAACCAACCCAGCTGGCAGTGCTCTACCCTCCTTCTTATCGGCAAACCCAAGTCCCACAAAATCCATGCTCGACACTGACAATTTTCCCTTGTTTTTCTCATTTGCTTCAACACCTATGAAACACATTACATATTTCATTCTTCAGAAACACCCTGCAATAGCATATGAAGTTTCACGGAGCATTACCTGAAGTTTTGTTAGTCCCTTTCTTCTTCTGCTTATACTCTCTAGCTCTCTCCATTGCAGTCTTAACAGCAGCAGGCAATTCGGCATTCCCAGGACTTGGCGGGTCGACTGATGACGTCGTGGTTTCGGATTCGGCATTGGGATTGGGATTGGGATTGGGTGGGTTGAGAGAAAAGAAGAGCTTTGAAGGGTGGGGCTTTGAGGAGGAGGAGGAGGGAAAGAGAGTGGGTCGGGAAGAGAGCCATGAAGAAGGTTGAAGGCAAGCCATTGCCGTTTGGGTTTGTTGTCAAAACAGCGTCGCTCAATCCCTTGCGATATCAATTAACAGGTGCCCCTCACGTGTTAAATATCTCTTTCTTTTGTTTCATCGCTCCCTTGATTCTACTAGAAATTATACCCACGCTTTGCTGCGTAATTGTGTTTGTAAATAAATGATAACGATTAAAATAAATAATAACAATAAAATACAAAAGAAAAATTATTGCATTTTATTGAAAGAGTGAAAGCTTTTTTTTATAGAAAAAGGTTAACCTGACAAAGTCGATTGAAAAAAAATGATTTAGCTGCTTTAGTTGTAGCTTTACAAAAGATTTACTTCTAAGCCAGCGTAGCAAAAGTTGTTACTGGAGTGGGTGTAAAAAAGTGGTTGCTCCAATTGTAGTTGTGAAATGCTAGTTACCTGCAAAAGGAACAGCATGTCTAAGATATAGCACTAAGCAAGAGAAAAGTGATAATGGTAAGTTCAAAAAATGTTGGAGTTGCTATAAATATCATATTATTGCAATTGGAGAACTCATCTAAAGAAGTACTATTAAACTAAAACCAACATGGCAACATCACTTGGTACGCTTGAATTTAATATGAAAATGCTATGTTGCTGGTATAAGTGAACAGCGAAAAAAATATGCTAAGGTTTTCTGTATGAAAAAAGTCCCCTCATGGATATCTGTTTAATAATCTCAAAAGAAATGGTACTCTAATAATTTACATAAGTTAATGACATCAATTACAATGTAAAACCATTAACTCCAAAATATCAAACCTGGAATTCACACAAACAGCACAAACAGATGCAAGATTCTCAAATGTGTTTCTGAATGTGTGTGAGATAGAAAGGGCACGAACCTCAATCATGGGATTATTATTAGGAATGTTGCAGGCGAGGATTATATTTAGTCTAGTCCTCGACACTGCAAAGAAAAGAACTCGCAATGTTAGGCCCTTGTAGCAGGGAAAAAAAAATTACAAAATCAAACCCAACTTTAAGAAAATTATGAGATAGAATAGGAAAACAAAAATTGGAAATCAAATAATAACCTTATAGAAAATGGATGCTTACCGGGTTGAGTATGACTATCATTTGAAGCTAATTGTGGTTGTGGCGGCAGATGTTCCAAATCCCTAGGTGGGTTTGTATGGTGAGATAGTATAGCAGGAAGATTGTAAAATGGCAATGGGGGTAAAAACCTATTAGAATGAAAGCTCGTATTCTACGCTGGTTAGAGACAAAATTACTGTCATTATGAGCATGGGAACAAAACAGTAATGAAATATGACGTGAATAGAAGAATGCTTCCAGAACATTCAAAACTAATGGGTTTAGGGCTTAGGGATATATGTTTTTACCAATTTAAAATATCAATTCCAGTTCACACTAATGATAATGCTTTAGGATCCAGAGAAGCTTCTCCAATCTGAAAGCAGATGATAGAAAATGTCAGCAATTAATCAAATTTAAAGAGCAACATGTGAAATGTAACAATGAGGTACGTTATTTCTGGCAACTCGAAGATGGATAACTGAATACTGAGTTGAATTACTCTCTTCAATTTATGATTTTTTTTCCCGATAGGTATTGATTTTTTTTCCTGGATTAAGCAACATGAAATTCAGATATTAACATAGGACTGTTAGACTCCAGAATCTATTTATTTTGAAACATGATAGAAATTTTGCTGAAAACATATATAATGGAGTAATACCTATAGCTAACTCATATAGTAACTGAGTAAATATGTAGTACTTCTCTCTCATTACTTGGTATGGCATAAGCAACAAATTAAATGAACTAATATTGGACCAGTTTAAGCTTTGGTTTAGTAATGGACATATGTGTACAATCTAGCCAAGTCAATTGCATTAATAATTGAATTGGTCATGCATTGTAGTTCAACATTTGATTTTAGGTTCTTAAAAGCTACTGAATTTTATTTAAAAGTATGCAAATCTGTTAGATTATTTCTGTTCATTGACCAAGAAGAAGAATAATGTAGTTAGCAGCTAGCAGCTAGGAGGTAGCTATGGTTGACCATGAGCATCTTGATGTTGTTTCAGAATTCAATAAAAATGACAACATATAAAAATTGAGAGAACAATAGTGGCTAAATAAAGTAGTATCAGAAGAGCAAACGCCACTAAAGTTCAAATGCTGTTCAAAGCTTCTGCTACTATTTTCTTTGGTTTTCAAGAACAGAGGAACTTTAGTACTTCAAAGCGAGAAAAAGAACACCACAAATGAAAAATAAGTAACAAAAGCTGGCTTGGAAATTCTAATATCAGTGACATGGCTCTAGTTTGTAGGATCTCTGATACGATTTCATGTTTCTAATATTAGTGGCACACTCAAATCCTACCACTAAGATATTACAATCAAATCACTAACATACTATATCCAAAACTAAGAAAAATAAACTTGAAAGAACTATTCAAATATATACTCCTAAACCTAAACCTTGAAAAAAGGCTCTACACTTGATTAAGCTGACATTTCTATAAAGTTCTAAATAAGAATACTAAACTTATCTCAAAAGAGTAACCATAGAGACAATTCAGACTTACAGAGTGAGATATATTGTTCTCTTCCTTCCCCAAATCAAAACTGAACAATACCTCAATAAGTTCTTGTCCCAAATTAGAACCCCACAACAATGAAAAAAAACAAAGCAATATCTGACAGAACCCGACCCAAGTTTCACCCCGAAACCCTGATACGAGCTTGCGGGGCCCACGCTAGGTGGAATCCTACCGAAAAATCGGCAAAACCTCCCCTAAAATGGACCACCCAAGAGTTTACAAAACCTGGACATGCTTTAAACTAAACTCATACTCATAGATACATTCCAATATTTACATTCCAAGTGTATATATTACATTCAGGATGTACGAATTCCACCTTAACCTCCATACGATAACATATTCTCAAACATTAACATTCTCCAAAATAAAAGATTATCAGAGCAATGCTACATAACTAAGCCGATATCATACAAGGTAGGTTAAGTATTAACCTACAGTCAAAACAGAAGCGTTGATTCCTATGCCCCAAGTTCCTGGACGATCTCAGCAAATCTGGAAGTCTGGGCATTTGAAACTGAAGGGCTCAAGGGAAAACATTTAAAAACCGTTAGAGTGAGTGGACAAAACTGAAACAAGTTATGAAACAATTAACTGAATGCTTTCCCATTTCTCTTATTAACAAAACTGACATGCAGCTAGAGTTCACAATGTTTCCAACTCATGCCTTTTTAAGAAAAACTCATCGAAGAAAAGGGGGTTTCTTATCCCTTGCTCGAGACATATAAACCAGACTCAACCACCTTTCAGAGGGTAATAATTACGAAGCAAAACGTCATTAAATTTAATTTAATGGCATTTCTAAACCATCATTGAAATTTTTTTAATGATGTTTTCAAAACATCATGATTTTTAATGACATTTATCAATGTCGTTGAAAGATTTTAATGGCGTTTTAAAACATCATCGAGAATCTTTCTATGATGTTTTTGAAACGTCATTAATTTGTCTAGGAAAAGATGGCATGAGTATACACGGTGTCTGGGGATGGCGTTTAAAAATGCCATGGAATGCATTTCATGACATTTTTCAAACATTATTGATGTGTTTCTGTGTAGTAGTGTACTTACTCTTTACTATTACTCTGTCAAATTTTGTACATAGACTTACTCTAGCATTTGTTTATATTTCGGACGTTGTGTATTTTCTTTAGCAGAGTCTCAGAGTTATCTTCACGTCCATCCGCAGGTAAAGCTGTGATCCCCCGAAAATTTTGTTTAATTTTTTTAGAAGTTAATTTTTCGCCAATAAGATTTTTGCAAGGTGATTTGAGTGAAGAAATCAATTTCAAAGATTGTTTTGGTGTCGATACCACCTATTGGGATTCATGATTTAAGTTTGCACCAAGATTCTTTCATTTGGGTCTAGAAGGTTACAGAAGTTTAGTGAAGTGACCGTTTGTTGAAGTTTCGAAGACGATAAATTGAGTTGTAACAAAGTTTTGGATTTTGGATTTTTACGAGATTGAGTTTTGGGCTTAGGACGAAATCGAGAATTAACTTAGGAAGTTTTCGACAAAAAATGAATAAAAGAAAGAGTTAATTACATATAAGTGTTAAAAACATTCTTTGTAAAATGTAAACTTTATAGAAAGCTTCTTTATCATAATTCTTTTCTTCACTTAGCTATTCCAATTACTGAATTTTTTTTCCCACAATTGTAAGTACTTGCTTCCAACTGTTCTCTAGCGATTTTCACATGCTTACCCCTTCACCTTATTCTTAAAGCTTGCTTTTTATACTTTTTTTTTTTTTTTTGAAGCTTGGTTTATTCATTATCAATCTACTTTATTTTGCTCATTAGCAAAGTGAATGAGCAAATCAGACATTAAAATCTAGATTTGGGGGATAAGTGAAGTGAAGCATTTGTGTGTATAATTTTGTTTGTTTATTTGATTTTACTATGATTGTTTCTTATACTCCAATGCAGGTGCTTCATTCATTGGTCAATCTAAATAATGTCAATTTGCAAGGAAACCATATTGCTCAAAAGCATAAAATAGCAAAGCAGGTATTAGTCGATCTCATGCCCTTTCTTCTCTGTATAAACAATTTGCAGTGGAGCATATGTGTGCCATTCTGTTTATGATTGCAGTTTAATCTCCAAGTTTTGTAATGGCAGTACTTCAATTTTTTGTTCATTGTCCTTTTACAACCACTATAAGAAAAATAGCCGCTTCTATTGTAATACCCGCAATTATAATTTTAAATTCGAGTAATTGTGTTGAACGATTATTATGCGATTTCACGATTAATGTTCGATAATAATTCATTTTTACAATTATCGAAGTTTCGAAATGATTATTTTTAACGAAAAGCTCGAAATGCTCGATTTGAGTAATCGACTTTTTCTACGTACAAAATTTGGAG
Organism: Rosa persica; assembly: GCA_025331145.1. NCBI lineage: Eukaryota > Viridiplantae > Streptophyta > Magnoliopsida > Rosales > Rosaceae > Rosa > Rosa persica. The sequence continues at coordinate 31,895,563 of WFKR01000007.1, read as the reverse complement.
AAACTTCCTTCATGAAAGTTGTAGAGCTCGTCGATACGAGTCCGTACACGTGCGGAACACGAAGATCGGATTTTTTCTGAATTAGTTATCGATTTAAGAAGTTTTTTCGAAACTTGTATAAATAGAAAAAACCCTAGCTAATTTTTCAGAAACCTACCATTTGGACCGGCCTCCTAACATTTCCATAAAACACTGTTCATCGTCCCCAACCTCAGTACCTCGACGAAAATCGACCGAAAAAGAGAACAAAGTTCTCCTTAATTGTTCTCCCTCCACAGACCACCTCTCGACCTCAAACCAAGTCCCAGGGGTTCGTCTCGAGCTGCTCTAGCTCCCAGAGGCCCGAACCGAAAACGACCATTTTCGGTTCGAGCTTGATATCTCGAGCTACACACCACCATTTCACTTGATTCTTGGCTCATTGAGCTCGCCTCAACTTCCTCTACAAGCACCAAGAAGGACCGGAACTGGGTAGAACGTTTTCACGTTCGTCAGAGCTCGACCCGAATGGATCGAAACACCGAAACTTTCGATCAAGATATCTCGAGCTATACACGATCGTTTCTTGTGATTCTTGGCTTGTTGAGTTCACAAGGAAGTTCTGAACAAGTTTCCAGAAGGGATCGGGGCCTGAGGTTGCAGTTTTCACGTCGGTTTTCAAGCTCGCCAGTTTCTGGAATTTTTTCGGCCACCGACTGTAAATAGGTACTTTTCGATCCCTTCCCGTCATTTTTAGGTCTTGTGCTAGTTATGAAAGTTGCTCAAAATGATGAAAGGAAGGGGACAAGCTCAGCCCCGACACCATTGGCGATGGTCGGTGGCGGCTTTGTCCCTAACTCCGGCGGCCTTTTCCGGCCACCTCCGGAGGTCTAAAATTTGGTTTCTGTCCATTTTATGGTTCTATGTTTCGATACAATCATTTCGGCATATTATACGCATTTTTCGGATATCGTATGAATTAGTTATGAATTTTTGTGATTTCGATCTATTTCGATCGTTAGATTTTTGATCTGTGAAATTAGGACCGTCGGATGAACTTGTAAATTTGTTATGATGATCATATGACTGTCCCAGAGGCTTTGTGTGGTCATGGGCGAAGATCCGACCGTTGGAACTTCGTATATGTGCAAAACGGTAATTAGGGGAGCGATTCGTGAGAAACCGCTCGTCGGATTTTAATGTAAATTAGAATCCGGCCGTTAAATGGTAGTTAATTTATGTGTTGAAATTGTTGGCTAAATTCGAATCATATTTGGTTAGGTGATTGACGGATTTTATTTGAGTGGGCTATTTCGGCGTTAATTATAATTATAATTATATTGAAGACGCAGCGGGAATTTCGAGGTTAGTAAATCTCACATGGTTCATATTACGACCGAATGCTTTAAATTTATTTATTTATGGTAATTGTGTGAAAAATATTTGCGGATTAAATATTTGTTTAAAATTTCATGGACTTGAATCACCACGATCCATAGGTAAGTAAAATGAATTTTAACTATACAAATGAATTTCATGATTTTCTTGTGTGAACTATAGATGGTATTAGTGGTCATTCCTGAGTGGATGATTACGTATATATATATTTACATGGAAAATATATATTGATGAGTGGATTGTTGTGTGATGATATGATTGAGTAGAATTGATGAATTGATTGTATTTCAATTGTGAAATTCCATAATAATATGGTGTACCTTGGTTGGGTTGATTTCAGTATGTGATATTATATGTTGTGCTCATTTATGGGTTTAGGGTCGACGTAATGACCGGTTTGGGGTAATCGGACGCTCTAATCCTGGGTGGATGATGTGATACGATTGGTTGAGTATGTGGAATTATCGGACGTTCTAAATATGTATATAGGTATACATATTGATGAAATACGATAATGATAAATATGTCGGATGCCATAACCTAGGCCAGGTGACGGGCTACGATTCAGTTAGAGCTCTAGTCTGTCAAGTACCGTATTTTTATAAATACGATGATGAGAGTTGTGGAGAAAGTTGTGAGTTGGGTTGTCTTGATATATTGAATTGGTGTTGATTGAGATTATTAGTACTTGTGGATGTGGAAATTGTTTAGTGTTGTTGTGTGTGGGAATAATTATGAATTGAATTAAGCAACAGTTCTTTCCTTTTACTCATACGAGCTTTCATAAATTTACCGGGTTTTGTGTTGTTGCAATCCCGGTACACTATTCAAATGGTGTAGCGGATATTCCTGCAGGTCAGGATAACCAGGGAGGTGACCTAGCTGCTTAGGTGTTACAGCAGTTTTTGTTATTTCATTTAGTTTTGAGTTGTGTATGCTCATTTGGAGCTTTACAGTTCATTGTGGATTTGAGTTGTAATAATTAACCGAGACTAAATTCGTTTTGATTTTATTTCGTGTGTGTGAGGGAGTTATGAAAAGAAATTTTCAGGATGATTATTTTGAGTTTGTAGTATTTTCATGTTTCGGATTTTGAATTGTTATTAAAAAAATTCGGGGCGTGACATCTATCGTCAAATGTCAAGTAGCTAGGACACTTAATTTTTGAGTTAATTTCCACGTTTCCTTTTTCATTATCAGCTTTGAAGGATTTTGGTCAAGTAACGAAGAGATTTAGTTTTGCGAATTTCAGGTCTTGCTTTCTCCTCACTGTTTTCATTTCTGTGTCTTTCTTTTATTTTACTCAAATGCTATTAGATTTCAGCATATGAGAAACAAAGAATTCTTTTCAAATGAGTGAATCTAGAACATCTCTTGCAAAATTTATTTGATGTTTGCTGTGCCATGAGTTAGATTATAAAAATTTGTATCTCAAATGATTATCGGTATGAACCAAGAAAAAGGAAGAGGGCAGGTTGTTCACACAAGTTTAGCTAGAGCATAATTTACATGCAAATATAGGAGCAGATCCATCAGGATAGAACTTGGAATTGGGCGGCGCCATTCCTAGGACCATATGTATTAGCTATTTATAATGCCTATAAAAGAAAAGCACCTCAGGAGTTAGCAGCCAAAGTAGAAATGGGAGCTACTATATATAACTTCATTAGCTTAATCAAGTTTTTAGTCTCAGGACAAGGTAAAGAAAAGACAGTAGGAGTACAGATTAAGGTTTTCAAAGGCGTCGCCGAGGCAAGCCCGGGGTGTGCTCCTGTGTGAGGCGACCGGAAAAAGCCTCGCCGAATCAAACTTAGACGTGCTGCTGGAAAAGCGGTCGCCTAGGCGACGGAGCGTCGCCTTTTACAGATGCAGCGCCTCAGGCGGGAGCTGAAGGAGGAAGAAGACGCATGAACTTTTTTTTTTCTGTTTCTTTTCATCAAAACGACGTCCTTTTGACATTTTTTTTTTTTTTTGTTTTTGCTTTTGCCCCAAATACATTGTCGTTTGCTTGTAGGTCTCTTTAACCTCAGATCAAAAAGCAGTCGACATCTTTTAGAATGATGAGCACTGCTGCTATGTCTACAAGGTACCATCTCAATGCTTTTTTCTTTTTTCTTCTTATTCAGGTTGGTTTGTTTGATAAGTCTTGGCCCCATCTCAATTTTTTTTTTTTTACCTTGATCTGTTGTTTATTCAAGTGTTGGTTTGATTTGTTTAAGTCTTATTCAGCTTTTTCTCTTCTTTAATAAAGCAAAGGATTAATAATTATTTTGTTAATGATCTTAGCATGCTTTGATCGACCAGAAAGGGAACAAATGCTATGATGAATTGTTCTTTCCAAGCTTCTACTATGATGAAAGTATAAAAGGGCTTTTCAGTTTCTACCACCAGATAAGAAATTGGATAAAAATATGGTTGGCTTGCGATATTAGATTAGTATCGTATTGTTTTTTTTTTTGAAAGTCTTGTTCAGTACTTTTTTTCTTTCTTTCTTTGTATTGCTGCTGCACAATCAATTGCTAATGGTAATTTTGTTGATTAGCCATGAGTGAGAAAGGAGAAGATGGAAGAGACAAAGCATGGAAGTACACAAAAAAATTGGAAGGGGAGAAATACTTTAGATGTGTATTTTGTAATCAAGTATGCAGTGGCACTATATCTAGACTTAAGCATCATTTAGCAGGTGTTGCAGGTGGTATGAAAGCATGTAATAAAGTCCCTGCAGATGTGAAGAAAGAGTACCATTTACTTTTGAAAGTATTTAAAGATGATAAAAATAAGAGAAGTATTATGCTACGTGAGATTGGGGTAGGAATTGGTGGAGGAAGTACTAGTTTTGATTCTCCATTAACTGAAGAAAGTGGGAGTAACTTGAGTAGTACTACAACTCAACCAAAAACTATAGGATCACTTGATAGATTTCTGTCTTTGGAGCCTAGGCAAACCGTATTGAATGAGGCTTACAAAAAAGAATTAAGGAAAGAAGTTTGTTGGATGGTTGGGCGTTTTATGTTTTCTAGAGTGCTTCCTTTCAATACGGTTAATGATCCGTTTTGGTTAGCTATGGTAGAGGGAATTGCTAAGTATGGTGTAGGGTTCAAGCCCCCTTCTATGCATGAACTAAGAACTTGGATCCTTAGGGAAGAAGTTGAAGACATTGATAAGTATTTGTTAGTCCAAAAAAAAGCTTGGGAAACATATGGATGTTCCATTATGTCCGATGGTTGGACTGATGGAAAGGGTAGGGTGCTAATTAATTTTCTTGTAAATAGTCCTGTAGGTGCTTTTTTTTTTTGAAGTCCATTGATGCTTCTGGTAGCATAAAAAATGGGTCTTTGATGTTAAAGTACTTAGATGATGTGGTGAGAGAAGTAGGGGAAGAGAATGTGGTTCAAATTATCACCGATAATGCATCCAATTATAAGAATGCTGGGATTAGGTGTATGCAAAGAAGAGAAAGGTTGTGATGGACTCCATGTGCAGCTCAATGTATTAGCAAAATAACATTGTTTGAGAAAACAATTAAAAGTGCTTGGCAAGTGCTCAAGTTTATCTATGGTCACACATGGGTTCTTTCTCTCATGAGAGAATTCACAAGCAATAAGGAGATTATTCATCAGGCTATCACCCGTTTTGCAACTTCCTTTCTCACCTTTCAAAGTATTTATAAGCAGAAGCAGCCTCTGCAAATGATGTTTAACAGTAAGAAGTGGATTGAGGGCCCTTTTGTCAAAAGCCATGAAGCTATACAGGTTCGTGCAATTTTTCTTTTTTAGAAGAATTTTTGGAGTGATGTTGCATTTTGTGTCAAGGGTGTGTTGCCATTAGTGTGTGTATTGAGGGAGGTTGATTCTGAGGTAAGACCTGCTATGGGCTATATATATGAATTGATGGATGCTGCCAAAGAGAAAATTGCATTTAGTTTGAGGAGGAACCCAAGACATTATCAGCCAATCTGGAATAAAATTGATGCAAGGTGGACTCCCTGATACGTTAAAAGTAAGCATATAATTTAACTCTATACGATATCATCGTTAGTATGCGGTAAATAGGGATCGTTCTAATCCGGGGATTGAGGGTACACATGTTATTGTGAAACAAATAAAGAATTATTATTTACAAAGTATAATATTTACAAGAATATTTACAAGTAACGAATTTAAGGGGGGTTTTAGACTTGGGGTTTTCGAAAATTAAAATAAAAAGAAAGAAAATATACAAGAATGAAACATAAGAAACAAATATCAAAACCAATTCCATGCAATCAAATTCGACTCAAACCATATAATTGTTCATCTAAGTCATGAGAAAGAAGTTGATCATATGAAACATTTGAAGCAAATGATTTCCCATATTTTACCTTTCTTTACTAATTAACTTAATTGAAAGCACCTAAATCAATCCTATTAAACATGCAATCAAAGTTTAGAAAGCTAGCTAATCAAAACATGTTCAACGCAAGAAACATAGAGAAGGACTATCAACTTAAGTGCACAACCTAGTATGAATAAATTCACCTATTTGCAATCATTTTCAATTAAATTCGACCTTTGTCCAAAGCCTTTACTACTTTTGATTTAAGTTCACAAAACTATTAGGTGAATCATAAACCTAAATCTAACATCAATTATAGGTAAACCCTAGATGTTTCGAACCATATAAGATAAACACACAAAAGATATCAATCAAGCAAATTTAATTGAAAAATCTCACATAAGCAACTATAGAATCACAATCATAGGAATTGAAAATTTCATTCAATCATAAGAATTGGGCTTTAAACTTTGCCCTAATGTTATTGTTAACTAGAAACAATTTCATACGAATTCAAACAAGGAATAATCAAAAGTGATTACAAGGAAAAGGAATGAATTACACCGTGAGTGGGGATGAAATGGAGAGCTTGAACGTTGAACTTGAATCTTGAAAGCAAGTCTTCAAGTCTTCACGGCTTCAAGGGTGGATGGTGGAGGCTAGGTCTTCATGGCTCCTTCTTCTTCTTCCTCTCCTTGCTTGAAAACGCAAAACTTGAAACTATAGAGTGGAGGGGGGAGGGGAGAGAGAGCTTTGGACGCTATGGAGAATTTTCTGAATGAGAATGTGTTCTCAATGTCAAAGAATGGAGAGTATATATAGGGGACGTTGGCCTTAGTCTCTTAGCTTCATGAATTTTCTACTATTTTCCCAAAGAATTATTTAATAATTCCACATAGCTTCGACCAATCCTGTAGTGCCATGTAAGCCCTGGTGTGTCATCCAACCAATTAAACTCTCCAAAATAAGTCTAAATCCCTTTTCAATATATTGTTGCCGAAAATATATAAAGATTTTCTGATTTTCTTCATTATTTTCGGCCAAAATTCCTTTAGGGAATGTAGGGATGAACCTAGACTTGTTTTGAGCATTTTCTTGTTGTACACACTTCTTCTTTCCTTAAAACTCTCCCTAGAATATCTCTAAACGTCTCTTTGCTTGATTTTCACGTTGCTTCCTTGTTTCTTTCTTGGCAATCCACAGCAAAACACATAAAACCCTCCAAAAATATCTCTTTTGCGTCACAAACCCTAATTTGTTGGGCTTCCATCCATTTTGCCGAAATCCATAATACTCTAGAGGATTCTTGGGCCTCCTTGCATCATCTCCAAGCCATGTTGCCTCCTAACGTCATTTCCCTTCATTATTACGATCATGCTTCTTGGTTGACTAAGGAGTCTTGCTTTATCAAAGTTTCCTTTTCTGAACATGATTTCTTGATTGAAACAGGAAAAGTTCTTTTCTTCATTTCAGCTCATTTATGCAGCCCTTAATGTCTTGTCTTAGCTCCCTTCATCGTTCTCTAATTCCTCTTTCCTCTTTTGAGCTCATTTTAGCTTGTTTATCCCAAGGACCTGAAAATAGAAACTATTACTAAAAATAGAAACTTCCTAAAAAATGGAAAATAGAAACTTTCTACAAATAAGAAATGGAAACTTTCTAAAAATAGGAAATAGAAACTTTCCTAAACCAAAAGGATATATTTAAGGAAATTACTAAGTAAATATGAGGAAATAACACTTAAACGTCGCATTAACATGCCCCTATCACTCCCCAACTCCATCAACCTTTACATGCTGTTGGATACTATCTAAACCCTCAATTTCATTATGAAGAGAACTTCTCAAATGTTTTGGAAGTGAAGTAGGGATTGCATGAATGTATGGATCAGATGATGCTGTTTGATGATCGCTTAAAAGCTGATATGCAATTAGAGATGTTTGACAAATGCATGGGAGAGTTTGGAACTAAGCTTGCAATACATTCTAGAAAGATAAGGAGTCCAGGTAATGCCTAACATGTTGTTTCTTATAGGTTAAATGTTTATGAATGAATTAGTTGACATAAATAATAATCTGTTTTTTTTTTCTTTTCTGTTTCAGGAAGTTGGTGGGAGCGTTTTGGAGAGGAAACGGCTGAATTGACTAAGTTTGCTGTTCGTATCCTTAGCCTAACCTGTAGTGCATCAGGATGTGAGAGGAATTGGAGCACATTTGAGTCGGTAAGGTTATTTGGTTAATTGTTATCAAGTGGAATTATATAATAGATTCAATGTTTCTAATATCTAGTTTTTATTTTTATGTTGGTTATAGATTCACACAAAAAAAAGGAATAGACTTGAACATAAAAGGCTAAATGCATTGGTTTATGTAAAGTACAACTCTTTACTAAGAGATCGAAACATTAGAAGAAATGCAAAGAAGCTTGATCCTTTATCGATGGAAGAAATTGATTCTGATGATGAATGGATTTCGGAGGTGGAATGTAATAACCATAATTTCTATTTTAATATCGTGTAATTGTGTAGAACGAATATTGCACAATTGCACGAATGCTGCTCGAAATATTTCATTTTTAGAATCATCGAAGTTACGAAACGATTGTTTTAACGAAAAGCTCGAAAAGTTTGATTCAAGAAATTGACTTTTTATACTTGCAAAATTTAGGAAAACTTCCTTCATGAAAGTCATAGAGCTCATCAATATGAGTCCGTGTATATGCGGAACACAAATATCAATTTTTTTTGGAATTAGTTATCGCATTTAGAAGAAATTTAAAAAATGGGTATATAAAGAAAAAAACTCTAATTTTTTTTTTGGAAAGTTTCCTTTTCTCCGGCCTCCTCCCTTTTTTGGAAACTGTCGCTCTCTCTCTATGTGTCTCGCGCGGCCGAACCCAGCAAAACAGAGCAAGGCTTTGCCGGCCGAGCTCTACCTTCTTCGGCCACCTCACGACCCTAGTTGACTTCCCTCGTGCTCTCCTCAACCTGGCGCAGCTGCCAGTGACAGCCTTGCGCCGCGGCATGGCCGGGAACGGCGGCAGAAGCACGGTTTCAGTTTAACCTCAATTTGGTCCCAATTGTGATATCTCGAGCTACAGGCTATCAATCCTTGTCAAACTTCATCCTTGAGCTCACCTCAAGCTCCTGAAGCTCCCAGAAGCAACCTTGCACAGCGGCTTGGCCTGTGGCAGCGGCTGGTATAGCCAGCCCCGATCGGATCGAACAGAAATTTCGATCCGGATATCTCGAGCTGTAGAGCTTCGTTTCGTGTGATTCTTAGGTTGGTGAACTCCCCTAAAGTTTCTGAACAAATCTCCATAAGGGATCGAAGCCATTGGTTGAAGTTTTTACGTCAAACTCAAGCTCGCCGGATTCTGGAATTTTTCCGGCACCGTGACTATTTTGGTAATTTTCAACCTCTTCCCGTATATTCTGATCTTGAGCTAGTTATAAAAATTGATCAACATGTTGAGATGAAGAAGAGCAGCCCGACGCTGACACCATTAGTGGTGGTCGGGGCAGCTCTGCTACTAACTCCGATGACCCTTTTTGGCCACCTCCGGGGGTCAAAAAGATAGTTTATGTACAATTTAAGATTCTACATTTCAATACAATCATTTCAGCATATTATACACATTTTTTGGATATCGTATGAGTTAGTTATAAATTTTTAGATTTCGATGGATTTCAATCGTTAGATTTATGATCTGTGAAGTTAGGACCGTCCGATGGCCTTGTAGCTTTGATATGTTTGATCATATGCTTGTCCCAGTGGCTTTGTGTGGTGATGGGTGAAGATCCGACCGTTGGATCTTCGTATAATTGCAAAAAAATGATTAGGGAGGCGATTCGTGAAAATCTGTCCGTCGGATTTTCGTATAATTTAGAATCCGAAAGTTGGATGGTAGTTTAAATATGTTTTGGAATTATTGGCTAAATTCAAATCACATTTGATTAGGTGATTGACGGTTTTTACTTGGGTGAGCTGGTTCAGTGTGATTTGTGTTTAAATTGAAAACGCAGCGGGAGTTTCGAAGTGAGTAAAACTCACGTGGTTCATATTACGAACCTAGTGCTTTTAATTCATTTATTTTGTCGTAATTGTGTGAAAAATATTTATGGATTAATTTTTTTTTTTAAAATCACATGGACTTGATCAACTGCGGTCCATAGGTAAGTAAAAAAATGAATTTTTAATTATACAAATGAATTTCACGATTTTCTTGTGTGAACTATAGATAGTATTAGTGGTCATCCCTGAGTGGATGATTACGTATATATATATATATTTACGTGGAATATAGATATTGGTTGGTGGGTTGTTGAGTGATGATATGATTGAGTTGGAATGTTGATTTGTTTTATGTTTCGAATGCTTAAATTTCATAATAATACTGTGTATCTTGGATGTTTTGATTTCATTGTGTGAAACATATTATTATGCATGTGTATGGATTTGGGGTCGATGTAGTGACTAGTGTGGGGAAATCAGACGCTCTAATCCTAGGTGGATGATGGGTTACAATTGGCTGAGTGAGTTGGACGCCATAACCCTCGTCGGATAATGGGGTTAGATTGAGTATGAATATCAGATGTTACAAATATGTGTACAAGTATATATATATATATATATATATATATATATATATTGATGAACTACGATAATGATAAATATGTCGGATGCCATAACCTAGGCCAAGTGATGGGCTACGATTCAGTTAGGGCTCTAGTCTGTCAGTCACCGCATTTGCATAAATACGATTTATGGGTTTTGAGAGGAAAGATGTGAGGTTAGATCCCACGTGGAATTGTTGATTGGTTGTTGTGATTGTTGTTTCTTTGTGCATGTGGGAATTGTTGGGTGTTGACTTGGGTGAAAATAAATATGACGACTTAATTAAACAATCGTTCTTTGCTTTTACTCATACAAGTTTTCAAAAAGCTTACCGGGTTTTGTGTTGTTGCAGGTCAGGATTATCAGGGAGGCGACCTTGCTGTTTAGGAGTTGCAGCATTTATTTGATTGCATTTACATTGTGAGGTTGTTATGCTCATTTAGAGCTTTACAATTTTATTTGTGTGTTTCAGTTGTAATAATTAACCGAGGCTAAATTCGGGATTTGAAATTCAATGTGTGTGGTGTGTTTGTTAAGAAAAAAAAGAAATTCAAGATATTATTTGTTGAGTTATAGTAATTCATGTTTCGGATTTTGAATTTATTATTCGAAAATTCGGGGCGTGACAGTCTGGTATCAAAGCGTAAGGTACATATTTGGTGATATGTCAATACTCTCCGAGTGATGGCCCGTCTGCAGAGGATTCCCATTATGTGCTCTTCGGTATTGACAACGTCATTGGGTATGTGAGAGCGTTAGGTTGGCTAGGAACGTTAGCATGTCATAAGAACTTTAGGCGTCGTCTTGTATGTTAGTTACTTGGTTAATACGGACTTGCATTTGACTTATGCCATGTGTTAAGTGTTATGCATGTATTAACCAAGTATGCCATGCTTAATAGGTAATAGAGATTGAGGGAAACAAAGCTAGAGATCGAGGTAGAGGCAGACCTCGTGGTAGGGGTAGGGCTCCTCCGGTTGATGATGCATATGAGGCGGAGGTAGAGGCACCTCATGACGATCAGCATATTCCGCCAGTGGGCATGGTTGATGATCCTGCTCGCTTATTAGTGCTAGCGAAGGAAATTAACCGCTTGGGAGCAATCAAATTTTGGGGAAGGTACAGATCATATGGTTGCAGATCGGTGCATTGAGGATTTTCAGAACTACTTTGACTTGTTTGACTGTAGTGAGATTGTTAAGAGAAAGCTAACCGCATTCATACTGAAGGATGAGGCTAGAGTGTGGTGGAATGTCACACAAAGGAGTATTAATGTATCTACCTTGACTTGGGATGGCTTCGAGAGGTTGTTCAGAGAGAAGTACTTTCCAGCTGCTGTGAAGGAAAGGTTGGAGCAGGAGTTCCTCGCATTAGTACAGGGGAAGATGACTGTGATAGAGTATAATGCAGAGTTCTCCAGACTGTACAAGTACGTGAAGCAAATGGATGATGAGGATTTGGCTAAGAAGTTTCAGCGAAGGTTGAGTCCTTCGATTGAGCGTGATGTGGCCATATTACAGCTGAAGACGAAGAGGGAAATCTTAGCTAAGGCACAGATCATTCATAGAGAGAATGAGTTAGCTGAGAGAGACTTCCAAGGAAAGGGAAAGGCAATGGCAGGGAGCAATAGGTCCAGAGACTTCAGGGGTGGTTTCTGGAAGAAACAGAAGACTCAGTTCCAGCATCATACCCCAACTAGGGCAGCAGTGGCTCCTCCCATTCAGGCTATAACTATTAGACAGATAGCACCAGTGGCTCCAGTGAAGTGCTATAACTGTGGCGAGCAGGGCCACATCGATCTCTCATGCGTACACGAAACCACGTGGCAGAGTATGCTACAGTTGTGGATAGATAGGGCACCTGACCAGGGAGTGTACCTGAAATCAGGGTGGAGTGCAAGGAAACCAGCAGAGGCAGTTACTACCTACACCTGCTTGAGTCTTTGCCATTGGTCAGACAAGCACGGGGGTGGAAGGTACTCTATCTGTTTATCACTATCTTGCTAGAGTACTGTTTGATACAGGAGCCTCCCACTCCTTCATGTTTAGTCCAGTTGTGGATGTGTTGGCTTTGATTGCCATGCCTCTTACTAGATCATTATGTGTTACATCACCTCTCGTGTGTCTCTTAAGCTTAATATATTTTGTGATGATTGCCCTATTGGGATTGGTGGCAGAGAGTTCTCTGCATCTTTGATTGTGATTCTAGATCACATGTATGATGTGATTTTAGGTATGGATTGGTTGAGCCCGAACCATGCTGTGATTGATTGTTTTATAATGTTTGTGTCCTTTCTTGTCCCTGGATAACTAGTATTCTATTATTGTTGTCTGAAATCTGACATTGCCATGAGGGCAGGGATTTTGGCTCATAATGAATCGGGGAGCAGTACTTCAAGAATTACAGGGATTCATGTAGTTTCAGAGTATGCTGACGTGTTTCAGGAGATACCTGGGTTACCTACGAAAAGGGTAATGGACTTCTCCATTGATGTGATACCAAGTACTTCTCCTGTATCGAAGGCACCCTATCGAATGGCTCCAACCGAACTTCAGGAGTTGAAGGTTCATATTGAAGGATTACTTACGCAAGAGTTCTTTTAGGCTAGTGTATCTCCTTAGGGCGCACCAATGTTGTTTGTGAAGAAGAATGATAATTCACTTAGTTTATGAGTGGATTATCGGCAACTAAACAAGGTGACCATCAAGAACAGGTACCCTTTACCTAGGATTGATGATTTGTTTGATCAGTTTAGGGAGGCTACGGTGTTCTCAAAGATTGATTTGAGATCTGGATATCACCAGTTAAGGGTAAAGGATGAGGATATTCCAAAGACAGCATTCAAGACCAGGTATGAACATTTTGAGTTCTTTGTCATGCCTTTTGGTCTCACTAATAAACTTGCAGCATTCATGGACTTAATGAACCGCACGTTCAGTCCTTACTTGGATCAGTTTGTCGTAGTGTTCATTGACGACATCTTGATTTATTCAAAGTCGTCAGATGAGCATGAGAAGTATTTGCGGATTGTGCTACAGACGTTGAGAGAGAAGAAATTATTTTCTAAGTTTGAGAAGTGCGATTTCTGGCAGAGGGAAGTCAAGTTCCTTGGTCATGTGGTCTCGAAAGATGGAGTATCTGTGGATCCTTCAAAGGTTGAGGTAGTGATGAGTTGGAGTCAGCCTACTACGGTTACAGAAATACGTAGCTTCCTTGGATTGATAGGATATTACAGGCGTTTCATTGAAGGGTTTTCTGGTATTGCTTCGGCTTTGACCAAATTAACAAGGAAGGACACTTAGTTCGTGTGGTTTAGTTGAAGACTAGATTGACTACGGCTCCAGTATTGACTGTTCCTACTAATGGTGGTGGTTTAGTCATCTACAGTGACGCATCTCATCAGGGTTTGGGGTGTGTGTTGATGCAGAATGGTGGTGTGGTGCCTATGGTTCTAGACAACTGAAGGTTTATGAGCGAAACTACCCCACTCATGATCTAGAGTTAGCCGCAGTGGTATTTTCCTTGAGGATTTGGAGACACTATCTTTATGGTGAGAAATTCGAGCTCTTTTCTGATCATAAGGGTTTGAAATACCTGTTCTCCAAAAAGGAGTTGAACATGAGGCAGAGGAGATGAATGGAGCTCATCAAAGACTATGATTTCAGTTTGGAGTATCATCCCGGAAAGGCCAACGTAGTGGCAGATGCTTTGAGTAGGAAGCCCCAAGTACTCATGGCATCGCTTATGGTGCAGGAGTGGCTCATGTTGGAAGCTGCATCCGAATTTGATCTTATGCCCGCAGGAGTTGGACATGAAATCTTTCTCGATAGTATCACCTTACAGTCTACCTTGACTTCTAGGATCATTCAGGGTCATACATGTGATGAGTTGGCTCAGGCGAGGATTGTTGAGATGACTGCTGATCCGAATGTGGAGGGCCCTTCTGAGTGGGCTAGTGGGATAGATGGAGGGTTGAGATTTCGAGGGAGATTATATGTCCCAAATGTTGATAACCTCAAGGAGGAAGTCATGCGGGAAGCACATAGATCACACTACACCATACATCCAGGGTGTACTAAAATGTACATGGATCTACGAAGACAGTTTTGGTGGAATGGAATGAAAAGGGATGTAGCGGAACATGTGTCGAAGTGTCTTACGTGTCGGCAAGTGAAGGCAGAGCATCAGAGGCCCGCAAGGATGCTGCAACCCTTACCAATACCGGTATGGAAATAGGAAGATATCTCCATGGACTTTGTGACTGGATTGCCTAGGTCTAGGCATGGTTATGACTCGATTTGGGTGATTGTGGACTGATTGACGAAGTCTGCACATTTTCTTCCTGTGTCGAAAACTTACTCAGGGGATGCATTGTGTAAATTATATGTGAATGAGATAGTGAGGCTTCATGGTGTGCCTGTTATGATTGTTTTCTGATCAGGATGCTCGTTTCACATCAGAATTCTGGCGTAGATTCCATAAGGCTTTTGGCACATCATTAGCTATGAGCACTGCATTTCACCCACAGATAGATGGGTAGACAGAGAGAGTGAATCATGTGAAGGAAGATATGCTTAGAGCTTGTGTTCTTGACTTCAAGAGAAGTTGGGCGAATCATCTACCATTGGTAGAGTTTTCCTACAACAACAGCTATCACTCGAGCATTGGTATGGCTCCATATGAGGCTCTTTATGGTAACCCATATAGGACTCCTATCTGTTGGGCGGAAGTTGGAGAGAAAGGACTTTTGGGTCCTGCACTTGTTCAGGAGACTATTGAGAAGATCACTACTATTCGAGACAGGATCCTGACCGTTCAGAGTAGACAGAAGAGTTATGCTGACTTGAAGAGGAGACCTGTAGAGTTTGAGGCAGGCGATCATGTGTTCTTGAAGGTCTCACCTATGAAAGGTGTGGTGAGATTTGGCTAGAAGGGAAAACTCGCGCCGAGGTATGTGGGACCCTTTGAGATGTTAGGAACTTGGCATATCGTCTTGCTTTACCTGTTGGTATCTCTGGTGTCCACAATGTCTTTCATGTGTCTATGTTGAGGAAGTATGTACGAGATCACTCCCACATGATTGATCATGGTACAGGGTGAACACGGATGTAACCTTTGTGGTGGAACCTGTTCGTATCTTGGATAGGTCTACGAAGAGGCTTTATGAGAAGGAGGTTGACCTTGTGAAGGTGTTGTGGAGTCATCATGATAAGGGTGATGCGTCATGGGAGTTAGAGTCTGACATGAGAGTGAGGTATCCACAGCTCTTTGGGGAATTGGATACTTGAATTTTGGGACGAAATTCTTTTAAGGGAGATAGATTGTAATAACCGCAATTTCCATTTTAATTTCATATAATTGTGTGGAACGAATATTGTACAATTGCATGAATGTTGCTCGAAATATTTCATTTTTAAAATTATCGAAGTTCTGAAACGATTGTTTTAACGAAAAGCTCGAAATGTTCGATTCAAGAAATTGACTTTTTATACATGCAAAATTTGGGAAAACTTCCTTCATGAAAGTTGTAGAGCTCATCGATACGAGTCCGTACATATGCGGAACACAAAGATCAGATTTGTTTTGAATTAGTTATCGCATTTAGAGGAAATTTCCAAAACGAGTATATAAAGAAAAAACCCTAATTTATTTTTTTTGGAAAGTGTCCTTTTCTTCCGGTGTGAAGACCCAAATTTTCATATAATAAATTTATGTAATTCAATAATTGTTATATTAATTGAATTACGATATTCGGGATTAATTGGAATGTCGTTGTTTAAGAAAGTTGGTTTCGAATTATTTTATTTTCGAAAACGAACGTTATTTAGGGGGTTGTGAAAATTGACTTTTTATACGTTCAAAATTTGGGAAAACTTCCTTCATGAAAGTTGTATAGCTCGTCGATACGAGTTCGTGCATATGTGGAATGTAATATTCGGAGCTCGTATGAATAAGTTATGAATTTTTAAAATTGGAATTTTTCGATAAATAGTGTTGAAATTCAGACTTTTCATTAAGGACGAAAAAATTAAAAATTTGCACTTCAGCCCCCCTCCCCTCTCTCTCTCTCTCTCTCTCTCTCTCGCGACTGTAGCCCTTACCCTCGGCCGACCCGCCTTCGACCAGACCCGACTGGAAGTCGGCCTCCCCGGCCATGCCGCCGCCGGACCCCGCACCCTTCCGCTTCGCGGCACCTCGCTCGGTCGCTCCCCGCCCTCGCCACAGCCAGCTGCAGCTCCTAGGCTTGGATCGAAGCCACTTTCCTAAGGTTCCAACTCAACCCGGCCGGAACTCTATTTTTTCAGCGGTGCACGGGCCAACCGACCCTATTTTCGTGACGTGCTCTTCCTCCTGATCATCCCCGTATGTGGCTTGCATAACGATTTTGAGTGTAGAGTGGTAGATCAAGAGTTGAGGATTTCGACATCCTTGATTCAATCTGGAAACTGAATAGAAGGCCGAGATTAATCCAACTTCAAAGCCCAATCTAGGACGATCTAGACCTTATCTCGGAAAAAATCAGGTATTAAAGTTGTTCACAATTTCATTTTGAAGAAGTTTGTAGTTGACGACTTTTGCATCTGAGGTGGTTGGCCGGCGTTGATTGCCTTGTTTACTGCCGGTTTCACCGCTGTCTGACCGCCGCGTGTGGCGGTGCGTCGGACCAAATTTTGAGTTTATATTATCAAGACGATGATCTATGCATCCATACGAGCGTTTTGATATATAATATGATCATGTTAGAAAAAGTTGATAAATAGTCAATTTAAGTTTTGACGTTACGATTTACGGTTTTACAGTTTACCTTCGGTTTAAGATTTACCGAGATCAGACCATCGGTTTTACTGCAAATTTTAATATGATGTTTATATGACTGTCCAGATGAATTTCTGTCGTCACGGGTGAAGATCCGAACGTTGGATCTTCGTATAATGGTAAAACAGTGATTCAAGAGGCGATTAGTGAAGATCCGTCGGTCGGATTTTCGTATAATTTTGATAAGATGTTTCCAAGGGCGATCCATGAGGATCTAACATTTGGATCATTGTTTAAATTCGATCCGACCGTTGGATAGTCTTTATTTTAGAATCTGACCGTTGGATCGTCTTTATTTTAGAATCCGACCATAGGATCATCATTTAAGTTTATTTCGTGCTTCATTTGCTAAGTAAAGACCATACTTGATTAGGTACTTGACGGCTTGAGTTGACGAGCATTTGGATTATTGTGATTTATATTTAAGTGAAGACGCAGTGGGAGTTTAGAGGTGAGTAAAACTCATGTGGTTCATATTACGACCTGAATGCTTTAAATTATTTATTTTTGTAATTGTGTGAAAAATATTTGTGGATTAAATATTTGTTTTTTTTTTTAAATCACATGGACTTGATCACTACGGTCCATAGGTAAGTAAAACGAATTTTAATTATACAAATGAATTTCACTATTTTCTTGTGTGAACTATAGATGATATTAGTGGTCATTCATAAGTGGATGATTACGTATGTGTGTGTATATATATATATATATTTACGTGAAATATATATATATATATATATATATATATTGTTTGGTGTGTTATTGAATGATGATATGATTGAGTTGGAATGATAATTTGAATTATATTTCAAATGCTTAAATTTCATAATAATATTATGTATTTTGGATGAGTTGATTTCATTGTGTGAAAACATATTATTGTACTTATTATGGATTTATGATCAGCGTAGTGACCGGTATGGGGGAATCGGACGCTCTAATCCTAGGGTGATGATGGGATACGATTGGTTGAGTATGTACAATTATCGGACGTTCTAAATATGTATATAAGTATACATATTGATGAAATACGATAAAGATAAATATATCGGATGCCATAACTTAGGCCGGGTGACGGGCTACGATTCAGTTAGAACTCTAGTCTGTCAATATCGTATTTTTATAAATACGAATTCGGGGTTTTGAGAAGAAAGATGTGTGGGTTAGTATTGTTTTGTGATTGGTGATGGAATTGAGATTGTTGGTTTCTTGTGGAGTGTTGACTTGGGTGAAAATAAATATGATTTAATTAAACAACTGTTTTTTCTTTTTACTCATACGAGCTTTCATAAGCTTACCGGGTTTTGTGTTGTTGCAATCCCGGTACACTATTCAAATGGTGTAGCGGATATTCCTGCAGGTCAGGATAACTAGGGAAGTGACCATGCAGTTTAGGAGTTGCAGTATTTATTTACTTTTCATTTGAGTGGTGAGAATTGTTATGCTCATTTAGAGCTTTACATTTTATTTGGTGTGTGAGTTGTAATAATTAATCGAGACTAAATTCGGTTTTTGGAATTAAATCGTGTGGTAAGGTTGTTAAGGAAAAGAAATTTTCAGGATAGTTATTTTTAAGTTGTAGTAATTCATATTTCAGATTTTGAATTTTATTCAAAAAATTCGGGGCGTGACATCCGGCCTCCCTCCTTTTTTTAAACTGTCGCTCTCTCTCTCTCTCTCTCTCTCTCTCTCTCTCTCTCTCTCTCTCTCTCTCTCTCTCTCTCTCTCTCTCTCTCGCGGCCAACCCAGTAAAACAGAGCAAGGCTTCGCCGGCCGAGCTCTCCCTTCTCTGGCCACCTCACGACCCCAGACGACTTCCCTCGTGCTCTCCTCAACCTTGCGTAGCTGTCAGTGGCAGCCTTGCGCCATGGCACGACGTCAAACGGCGGCGGAAGCACGGTTTCGGTTTAACCCCGATTTGGTCTCAATCGTGATAGAGCTACAGGCCATCAATCCTTGCCAAACTTCATCCTCGAGCTCACCTCAACCTCCTTAAGCTCCCAGAAGCAACCTTGCACGGGGGCGTGCCCTGTGGGGGCAGCTGGAAGCCAGCCCCGATCGGATCGAACGGAACTTTCGATCCTGATATCTCGAGCTGTAGAGCTTCGTTTCATGTGATTTTTAGCTTGGTGAAGTCGCCTTGAGTTGCTAAACAAATCTCCATAAGGGATCGAAGTCGTTGGTTAAAGTTTTTACGTCGAACTTAAGCTCATCGAATTCTGGAATTTTTCAGGCCACCGTGACTATTTTGGTAAGTTTCGACCTCTTCCCGTTATATTCTGATCTTGAGCTAGTTATGAAAAATAATGTTGAGATGAAGAAGAGCAGCCCGGCCACGACACCATTGGTGGTGGTCGGGGCAGCTCTGCCACTAACTCCGGCGGCCCTTTTCGGCCACCTCCGGGGGTCAAAAAGATAGTTTCTGTACATTTTAAAATTCTACATTTCAATACAATCATTTCGGCATATTATACGCATTTTTCGGATATCTTATGATTTAGTTATGAATTTTTAGATTTCAATAGATTTCGATCGTTAGATTTATGATCTGTGAAGTTAGGACCGTCCAATGGACTTGTAGTTTTGATATGTTGATCATTTGATTGTCCCAGTGGTTTGTGTAGTGATGGGCGAAGGTCCGACTGTTGGATCTTCATATAATTGCAAAACAGTGATTAAGGAGACGATTCGTGAGAATCCGTCCGTCGGATTTTCGTATAATTTAGAATCCGACCATTGGATGGTAGTTTAAGTATGTTTTGGAATTATTGGCTAAATTCAAGTCACATTTGATTAGGTAATTGACAGTTTTTACTTAGGTGAGCTGGTTCAGTGTGTTTTGTGTTTAAATTGAAGACACAACGAGAGTTTCAAGGTGAGTAAAACTCACGTGGTTCATATTACGAACTGAGTGCTTTTAATTAATTTATTTTGTCGTAATTGTGTGAAAAATATTCATGGATTAAATATTTGTTTTTAAAATCATATGGACTTGATCAACTACGGTTCATAGGTAAGTAAAA
This sequence comes from Rosa persica, assembly GCA_025331145.1. Lineage (NCBI taxonomy): Eukaryota > Viridiplantae > Streptophyta > Magnoliopsida > Rosales > Rosaceae > Rosa > Rosa persica. Next base: position 31,875,414 of record WFKR01000007.1, on the reverse strand, counting down.
AAATGGATTTTTAATTATACAAATGAATTTCACGTTTTTCTTGTGTGAACTATAGATGGTATTAGTAGTCATCCCTGATTATATATATATATATATATATATTTACGTGGAATATATATATTGGTTGGTGGGTTGTTGAGTGATGATATGATTGAGTTGGAATGTTGATTTGTTTTATATTTCGAATGCTTAAATTTCATAAATATTGTGTATCTTGGATTGTTTGATTTCATTGTGTGAAACATATTATTGTACACGTGTATGGATTTAGGGTCGATGTAGTGACTGGTATGAGGGAAATGGACGCTCTAACCCTAGGTGGATGATGAGTTACGATTGGTTGAGTGAGTTGGACGCCATAACCCTTGTCGGGTAATGAGGTTAGATTGAGTACGAGTATCAGATGTTCTAAATATGTGTACAAATATATATATATTGATGAATTACGATAATGATAATATGTCGGATGCCATAACCTAGACCAGGTGACGGGCTACGATTCTGTTAGAGTTCTAGTCTGTCAGATACAGTATTTGCATAAATACAATTTCGGGGTTTTGAGAAAAAAGATGTGAGGTTAGATCCTGCGTGGAATTGTTGATTTGGTGATTGCTTGTTGTGATTGTGGTTTCTTTGTGGATGTGGGAATTGTTGGGTGTTGACTTGGGTGAAAATAAATATGACTTAATTAAACAACCGTTCTTTCTTTTTACTCATACAAGCTTTCAAAAAACTTACCGAGTTTTGTGTTGTTGCAATCCCAGTACACTATTCAAATGGTGTAGCGGATATTCCTGCAGGTCAGGATAATCAGGGAGGCGACCTTACTGTTTAGGAGTTGCAGCATTTATTTGATTGCATTTACGTTGTGAGGTTGTTATGCTCATTTAGAGCTTTACAATTTTATTTGTGAGTTTCAGTTGTAATAATTAACCGAGGCTAAATTCGGGATTTGAAATTCAATGCATGTGGTGTGTTTGTTAAGAAAAAAAAAAAGAAATTCATGATATTATTTGTTGAGTTGTAGTAATTCATGTTTCGGATTTTGAATTTATTATTCAAAAATTCGGGTCGTGACATGGACGATCCTGTTCTTCCGGGTGATATTTCTTGGCTTGAAGAGGATTTATTTGGGGTCGATGCTATAAGGAATGTGCCAATTGAATGTTATGAACAAGGTTTGTCAATTAGAGTGCCTATTCAAATGGAACCACTAGAGGACCCAATCTTGGATGATGATTTAGGATTTGATGGGCACGATCTTCATTCTTCTCACTCAACTTCTCCTAAAATAAAAAATGATGAAAGCTCAAGTAAGTATCTAGTGATTGAAATCTGCTATTTAGTTTACTATATATTTATATACATATATATATAAAATAATTTCAATCTAAAATCTTATGTCTAGGTAAGGTAAGATCCAAGACGAAAATGAGAAAACTTGTTGCATTACTTAGGGATGAAGATGATGAGATAGAAGACCTTACTTTATCTCCCTACACTGATGCAGCATTGATCAGTGATGATTGTAATGATATTAATGTGGGTGTGGATGGATATGATGACAATGATTTGGAAGAATGAAGTGCAGTTATTATTTTTGAATTAATATAGTATGAACCTATGTATTATTGAATTTAAAGTTATGAGAGTGCTTATTTGGAATCATATTTAAGTTTATTCATATTATTTATGAATGTAATGTATTATTATAATAATTACGGAAAAGGCGGTCGTCTCAATGCCTTGAGGCACTTGCTTCAACGCCTTGAGGCACACGCCTCGTGAGGCTCTAGGTGGTCGCCTTCGCCTTCGCCTTCGTATTTGAAAACATTACAGAATAATGCAGTCAGGACTTTAGAAAGAATTCATATTACAAACATAGTTGATATAAGAATTTTCACTCAGTACTTCATGCATTATGCCAATACAGCACAATTAACCTTAGATAAAGCGACTTCAGATAAGTACCTTTATAGATTACCTGGTTCTATAGAAGAATTCCTACGAATTTAATGGGATGAGGCTTAAACCAAGCCACAACCCCTGAGAGATGGTATACATGGTATAGAAATAAAAGAAAAATCTAGGAACTAGAATCCAGTTTGTATTTAATATTAGTAATCAGAAGATTATTAAGAAAGCACATGATCCTTTCTGTAAACATCTTATACAGTCGTTACCTTTCAGTTATGATAAGAAGTACTCTTAAGAAAATTAAGATTTGGAGTGTTTACTATACAAGTTTAGGAAGTCTAGATCTTTTAGAAAACGGTATAAGCCTAACATGCAAACATTTTAGGAAACAGCAAAATAATATTAAAGACTTAAGAAACCAATTAGATGTTTTATTTGTAAGAAAATGGGACATATTTCCCCTAACTGTCCAGATAAAAAGAAAGAAAAGTCTAAAGAATTGACATAGCAATGAAATTGGGGGTTCTTCTAGTTGGCTAGCTTGGATTTGATGAATTGAGCTTTACAGTCTATAACAATTCTCAATTGGATTTGTTTTTTTTTTTTTTTTTTTTAAGTATTTGCTTCTGAACATTGTTGTTCTGTTGGGTCTTACTCCTTTTCTATATATGACTGTTAATTGTTACTGCTTGAATTGATCAAAAATTAGTGAGATGAAGAAAGAGAAAAGCTGGAATCTTAGTTGGTTTGAATTAAAACATAATTCACTAGCTGAAGCCGAAAATGTTAATGCATTGAGCTTATACCAGTTTGCCTTTTTCTATCTTCATATTGAATGTGTACAAAAGTGTGTGCATATCATTACAATATAAAAACTGAATTCAAATACAACGTTTCTTTTATCTATGAGTTTAATATAATTGATTTGGAATTTATTATCAACAAACTTACATATCTTATCTACCATTTTCAGCTTGAAAAAACAATGAAATCTATAGTCATTCCTGAGATACAAGCTTTTCAGTACAACTTCAAAATGAGAGTCCATGTATCAAGAGTATCGAGACCAAAGAAGTTTAATACTGACATATATGAACTTTATTATGTTTTAGTTGACAAAAAAGTAACCACTGTTTTTTGAATCAACTCCAGCAACAACTTTTCCTGACCAACTCCAGCGTCTAATGCAGCTGCAACTGAGGCAATCAGCTAGAGCATTTTGTGCAACTGTGATTGGAGCAATCACTTTTTTGAACAAGCTCCAGCAATAACCTTAACTAGATTAACTTAAGGCCTTTTTGTAAAACTAGCATTTTTGCCGCAGCTCCAGTTGAACAAGCTTCAACTAAAATGTAACATGTATAAAAACTGTTTGATACTTTAATAATATGTAACCATGTTCCTTTAATATTTCATCATGCTAATTCATTTACAAGAACAAACTCTGCAGCAAAGTGCGGGAAGAATTTCTAGTACAATTATACTATATACTAAAGTTTAGTACTGTTCATTAATAGTGATTTGGCTCCAAGTGACTGAAAAAACGGTTTTATCCCTTTTTTTTTGTAATCATATCATTGCCATTCGTATCAGGGTTCACGTTTTTTTTCTTCTCTCGCCCCCTCCACTCTCTCAAATGCAAAAGAATTAGAAACGCTCTCCACTCTTTCAAATTCACTGTTTTCTCAATCCAAAAGAAAGAAAGAAAGAAAGAAAATCCAATTCCAAACAACTCCGATCGTCTTCTTCAGCTTACACGGTACGCCGATATGTTTCTCTCTCTTCTCTATCTCCGATTGTCTTTTGATTGCTTTGCTTTTGATGTGATTAGAAAGAGAAGAAGAGAGATCCACGATCCAGAAAGAAAGATAATGATTCTTTTTTGACTTTGATCTTTTTGCAAGTCCCTTATCTTATCTATCTCTCTCAAGTGCCTGTATATGTCTGTATCTATATGTTATATCTGTGTTTTTTTTTTTTTAGAGGTTTTCTTTGTGGGCGTCTTTGTTGTGTTGGGTTTTTGTTGATTTTTCGAGGCTATCTGAGATTCTAGATCAGTGATGAGTTTTCTTTTTCTGTGGTGAATCATGTGGCTTTTCTGTGGGTATGATTTGAAGGAAGATTTGAAGATTAAGAAATAGCCATGTGATCCTCTTTTAATTTTTTGTTTTTGAATTTTTATATTAAATCTGAGTTAGAGGATGAATAAATATCAGTACAGATCACCAGATTAGTTCAGACAGATTGGTGGGTGATTATTCCTATGGAGTCTGTATAGGCTTTTATTGCAATAGTTGACCCTATTGTTTCGTTGAAAGGAGGCTGATAGTTATTATTCAAAACGTCAAGGGACGTACTTTCTCTGTGACTGGTTTGTCCTTTCCTATTTTTAGATTTTATGATATGCTTGACTATATTTCAGGCATCAAGATTAGTGATATTTGAAAGAAGTTAGGAAGGAATTTGTTATAACATCTTTTGTTTGGTTAAGGTAATGTAGTTTTTTAAATTGTACTCATTTCTCTACAATGTTTTATTTAAGTGGAAGTTGTATAGTTTTTATGGAAAAGCTGATAGATTTACCTTTTTTTATTTTATTCAATTTTTTATTCTTTTATTTGTTATTTTGGGCTTTGTTTTTGAATTCATCATTATTAAATGAAAATTTTGCTGTAAAAAATTATTGTTCAAGCTATTATAACCATTGATCAAATTTGTCTGCAATCTGTATGCAGTTACTTATTTAATCGTTGATAACAATTGTTTAACGTTTTATTGAATGTGTAGGATCGTCGGGTCATTAGAACAATTGGTTAAGATACGCTAAACAGAAAAGAGAGTAAGTGTTATGTTTCTTTCATTTGGTAAAGAGTTGTTGCAAAATCGTACAGTAAAACACTGCAGAAAATTCTTTTAAAAGTGAGTAAGTCCTTTGCCGCTAGGAAAGACTAAAACAAATGTTTTTGTGACCTCTGTAAAAAGAAAAGCAGCATTTCCTATTCAGATTGTTGATTCAGATGTACTGGTTATGCCTTGCGGATGTCATGTAATGGTTTCAATTTGGTCATGGAAATGTTTGCATACTGTTTATTGGATTTTAAAGTTTAATGATGAAGTAAGAATGGAACAAGAGTAATGGAAAAAAAGTTTGATAAAATAAACATTGTGTTCAGGTCCTTCAATTTTTTTTGTCAAAAATTGTTCTTCTTTTCTGCAGTGTACATTGAATAATGCTTTTTGGTTTTATGTGTCTATTTTGTTCTGCAGTGTACATTGATTTTTTCTTTTTTGTGTGCAGATTTTATGCATAAAGGTTTTGGCACCATTTTTCTGCTGCTGTTCCTTTGTCTGCTACCCAATGTAGTCTTGGTTTCATATTGGTATTCAAGTATAAACTTTAAAGTCCTATAAGAGTATTTCTATGATTCATTTTATAACGTGTACGGCTGTAGTAGCATTAAATCCTATAACTGTTATTTCAAGATCTAATTTTGTGCATCTACACTTAATATAGAGCTATTACTTAACACATCATCTTCCATGAAGTCTATTACTTACCTAACACATGCCTTTTCCCATTTATTCCAAGACTATCTGGGGAACCAAAATATAGTCATTTGAATTATTTGCACAAAGTCATCAAATTAGCTGAGCCAGCTTTAGTGGTTAATGCAGAGCTAATAAAATTGTCTATGATAGGTATGTAATTAGCTGAGCCAATGTGAGATAATAGAATTTTGTTGAGGGCTTTATCTAGGATGAGCTAATAGAGTTTATCTATGATAGGATAGGTATGTAATTTGACGCCCTTATTAAATATTTTAGTTTCTTAGCATTAAGCTGTAACTTCGACATGGAATGTTTAGTACATATAATGATCATGTTAATTATATTTTTTATGCTTTTCAATTTAATTCTTAAATAACGTTGTGTAAGCTTCAAAAACCGCGGCAAATCGCGGTCAAGATTTCTAGTACAGAATACATCTAAAGGCGGTGGACCGTTCGTACTGTTCATTTAACTGTAAAATGACGGTTATACCCTTAATTGTTCTTTAGATCTACGACCCTGTTGTTCATCTAAAGCCCGTGGGCTGAGCGACCGCTGGTATTATCTGTTTGATCTTCGCTATCTGATGATCAAAAGAGCGGAGAGAGAGAGAGAGAGAGAGAGAGAGGGAGAGAGTTCGGTTCAATTGATAAAAGGTAACTTCTCTATGTAAATTTTTCGGTCAATTTTGTTGGAACGGGCTTTTGGGATTATTCGATTAAGGGTTTTGTGTGCGATTTAATGAGCATGGTTTTGTGGTGGGTTTTCTGTTTTTACCGATTCTTCCGTGCTGGTTCATACTTTTCCCCCCTCTCTCTCGCTCAAAACGAATTCACCTCTTTGATAGGATGAAGATACCCAATACAATTCTTTAGGAATTCGCTCTTTGTGGTCCTATATTATCAGTTTGGAACAAACGAATTCATCTCTGGGTTTGTTCTGGATTGTTGATTTTGATTTGTTCATGTGTCAATTGCTCCGATTTGTTGGGTTTATGTGTATTATCAAATTTCTTCTCTGATTTTCATCTTGCAAAAATATGGGATGGGGTTGAATGTCATGTGATAATTTCTTGTTATCGCTGTGGATACTTACATGCTCTCTTGAAACGTGAATTATTAGTGATCGATAGTTGAATTATCTATTCTTTTTTCTCTCTCTGCACACAATGATTTTAGATGAATGACACAAGTTATGGAAGTGTTTTATGTAGCTTTTTTTTTTTTTTTTTTTCAGTGAACTTCTTTTCTAGCTATGATCCTTGAATTTGAATTTTCAGTTTAAGCCTTTAGATCATGATAATGGTTCTGTGCATTTAATTGTTTAAGGAGTTTTATCAGCTTTAATGAAACATAGTTTCAGAGACTCTGGGTTTGTTAAAAGAATATAGCAGCATTGCCTATGTTCAACTGTTAGAAACCATTCCTTTTCAGTAAACTGCTCTTAATTGCTTCTTTGATTTGCTACTGCATTCGATTTGGAATCCTTTTTTGTATTGACATTCTTATACCTCAGTTTTTCCTTAAAGCCAATCTAACTGTGTGTTTAATTCTCACAGAATTTTACCATCAAATACTTGCCAAGGCTTTAGCGCATTTCTTTCAATCGAAATTTCTGATCATAACTTGGTCAAAGCTTAGGTAAGCTTCTCTTCTATTTTAATATGATTCCCAATTTTGTGATGATGATATATTCATATACCTAGTCATAGCTCCAAACAATCATCCTCAGTGAATGGCTTCATTTTATGGATATTTAGTTGAAGATAGTGTTTTGAGGTTTAATTGTGGTGTGAGTTTTAGTAAGTTTGCCGAGGATAATGATTCAATCATAGTCTTATGATTCTGCATATGCCATGTATAAGTCAGATGGTAATCCATGCTCAAGAATAAAAAATAAAAAATAAAAATAAAAGGTTAGGTTATGTCATGCTTTGGGGATAAGGTGTATGGGGCAACCCAATGTAATTGAGGTGTTTTGTTCTTATTTTGATTTATATATATATATATATTTTTTTTTTAAAAAAAAATTTACAATGAGAAACTGCATGTCTTATTGGGTTTTGGTCTGAGGCAAGATGGTATGTTTACCAATTCTTGAGCAATTCTATTTACCCATTAATTGATTAGGTATATATATGATTATGTACACTCTCATACACACGAGGTTCGATTCTGGGGCATATATTATATAAGTAGGTTCTTAATGTTGTATAGGTCTTATACATGATTGCAAGGACTTATGGTGATGCCAGAGGACCAGCATCAGTAATGTGCTGGGAGATCTAGGAAACTTGCATAAACCAAAGAGCAACATTTTTTAATCAAATGTACCAATTTCCCTTGCTGCTTTGGCTACCAAAAGTGACAAGCTTTTCCGGAAGATTAATTCTACTGGTTTAGACAAAGCAACCAAAACAAATGTATTTGCTTGATAGAAGAAAAGCTTTTCCAGTTATGTAATTGTATAGCTGCTATATGTTATATCATTGTATATTGGAATTCAAAATAAGGTGCTGTCTGTGATAAGATGGTAGATAAGTCATTTGCTTATATCTCATTGTACTGTACATTTAGAATATGCTCACTTGCATTGATGGCTATTAGATTGTTTTGTTTTTGGCTTGCATAAGAACGTGGAGGTGGGCGTTATAATTATGAAACTGAGTTTCGGAATTTCTGAAAGATTTATGCTCGGATGGATGAATATGTAAAATAATTATGAAACTGAGGACTTCATTATATTTCTGTTAGTTGTTAGTTCAGTTAGAAAGAAAGCCATGGATAATTGAAAATAAGCTGTTTTCTCACAAAAAGAGTTCCTTTTTCTTTTTCTTTCTTCAGCATCAGCCTCTGTGCACAACTATATATTGAATGCATTAGTTTTCTGCATGCATTTTGTTATCATTATAACCAGTCTCTTGATCTTGACAAATGAATGCATTCAGTTTATTGCCATGCTTCAACTGGATGAATGATCTCATCAACAAGCCTTACATACAAAGTTGTTAACAACAACAAATCCCGCAGCAATGCGCGGGTGTCATATCTAGTGATATACTAATCCTAAAAGTCTCAAAACTCAATAGTTTCACACTACTTTCGGTTGGTGTACATCCCATATTAATCCCAAAGGTCTCAAAGACTCACAAGATTCACACTACTTTCGGTTGGTTTTTTTCTTACAACTCATTGTCACGTAGTTTACACATTTGAAATTTCTTTTCGTTGTTGTTTTATAACGATGCATTGTCATGTATTCACATATTGTTTATGAAGACCATTGTCGATTGGTGTTTTCACGCGGAAAAGTTATTAAGGCAATTATATATGGGAATCTTCGCTGTCATATATATATATATATATATTTATACTGATTGTGTGGAATATATATTGATTGTAGAAATACCAGAGAGAGAGATGGCGAACGTGTTTGGCAGCCCCATAACTGACTCAACCCTCACGGCAATGGTAGAGTATGCCGGCAAGGACAATATTACTTCCTTAGACAGGGCAACAGTGGCTCTCAACATGCAAACCGCCAACATGATAGATACAAACGGCTGCACTTATGTCGAGAATTTGAAGAAGCACTCGGGAGATGGACTTGCCACTCTTTGCCTCATTTACAATGCTACTGGGAACACTTTAACATTTATTGGTTCTAAAGAGTGGTTTGGGCACATCGGGCCTGCCCCATATCCAATGCTAATTCAAAATGGCCAGTGGGGTGCGTTTTTGCACGTAAAAGGCTATGAAACAGCAAGCGGATCTAATGCTGCTGCTATGTTTCGCGGCAAGGATGGCAGGGACGGCCAGGACTGTGAGTACATGATGGCGTGGTCCAACCTATGGAATAGAGCTAACCATGACAAATCGGTAAATATATCAACCTAACTAGCTAGCTCCCCCAATTTTTTATTTATTTTATTTTTACACTTTCAAAAATTTGGATTAGAAGTCGGAAGAATCATTTTGCAGGTCTGGGCTGAGGCCCATCAAGTGGACCACTTCAAGTCAAATTGGGACTTCATAGTTGGAAAGTTAGGAGAGAGACGCTACCACAGTAGGGACGAATGGCGGGGATGCTTGTCAACAATTGCAGCAACCGGCAGCGACACTTCCCCTGTAGTGGGAGCAGTGTTCACTTTAACAGATGCAGCCAAGGCCTGATTCGATCCTGGGGGAAGTGCGTACGCATGTACGCATGTATGCTGGCTGTTGGTTGCCTTTGTTGATGAAGGCTCGCCCATTATCTGTGACTAATGCTTCATGCATGTCTGCGTAGCTGAAAAATAATTTTCTTTCGTGTAATTTTCGTCATTTATGCACGCCTCAAATTCTATTAGTACTGTTCGGTTTGCTTTTCCTAAATTATGTATAAGATCTTATTTAAATAAAGGGATAATGATAAAAAAAATGTCATTTTGAAGTGTTTTATTATAATTTAAACATCACAAATGTCCTGATGATAATTAAAGTCACATGTTCACGATCTATCACTGTACTTCATAGTAATTACAAAAACTGTCCACCGACAGTTTCTATCGTAGTTAACTGCTTAGTGATTATCTTCTCCACATTATAATCCGGAATTTCAAACGTCCAAAAACCGCTCAAACCTACTCCGATTCTCAATCTTCTTCACCTCCGGTAGCCACATTCTGAGACACATACATTCTCCAACGACTATTTTGCTCAACGGTGAAGCAGCGCCGACTCTGCAAAAGTACTTCACAGCAAAAGCCCCAAATTTTAGGGTCTTGAAGAATTACAGAACTTGAATCGTCTACCTCGACCGGGTAATCTTTCAGCCTCGATTCTTAGAAACTTCTCTTACTTAATTTCGAGTCATTGAGATAGTGTTTAGTTTTTGAATTATAAGTCGAACATGATATAATTATTTCTACATTTGATTCTAAAACAAAACAATTCGATTCCAAGTTTTGGTTTGAGTGAAGATTTAAAGCTTTTTTGAGTGGAGATGATCAATGACTGTCTTTAAAATTTAGTTTGATGATGTAACATAGCCAGTGACATAGGCTACTGAGTGGGTATCATTTGATTTTGGGGTGGCTCTGTTTCCATTTTGGTGTGATTTGATACAGAGACATGGACATTAACATAACCATTTATATGGAGATAATGACTGTGTGTGATGCTGTTTAGGCTTTAGGCTTTACTTGAATGGAAATTCTGCTAGTGCAAATACATACTTTATAGGCTCATATAATGAAACTGGCCAGTGAGGTCACTGGCCAGGTCGCTAGACAAGTCATAGGCAAGATTATGTATATGATCATGTAACTGGCCATGTAACTTACAATGTATGTAACTGAACATGTAGTCTGAGCATGTAACTTACAACATATGTAATTGGCCAAGTACTTGACTACGTAACTGATTGTGTAACTGACGTTGTCATTGACATGAGCTATAACTGACCATGTAACTGACCATGTAACTTACAATATATGTATCTGGCCAAGTAACTGACTATGTAACTGATTATGTAACTGCAAACTCAATGCTAACCTTATTTTTTCAACAGAATCTAAACATCAGAAATGGCAAGAACAAAAAGAAAAGAAAGGGAACCAAGCGATGATGACGGAGACTACAGAGAGGTGGAATCAGAAGATGAAGAAGACGATCGAACGAAACACAGAAAGAAGAATTCGAAGAAGAGCTTGAAGAAATAAAAAAAAAGGAGACATGTAGAAATTGAAGAAGAAAAAGAAGAAGAACCATCACCGAAGAAGGGTTCCTCAAAAATTATTGGCAAAAAATAGAAAGTAAAGAAAGTAGAAGATTTTGAAGAGCAAGCAGAAGTAGAAGAAAAACCTGAAGCAGCTCCAAAGAGGAAGAGAAATGTGAAACGAGGACATGTGTAGTACAGGTGCACATTAATAAGTTTCTTGAACACAATCAAATATAACAAGAAGAATATCAGTGCAAGAACATTAGATTTGATCAGGCAGTCGCCATTTGGAAATATTGTCGATGCATTCCATGGTGGCTACATAGAGGAGAAGTCAGCCAAGAAATCTGATGATTTCATTACACTCCTCATGCAGGCCTACAACCATGAAAATGACATTTTCTTCTTTGGAAAGAAGAAATTCAGGATCTCGACAAGAGATATTTCAAAGATCTTAGGAATGCCAACAAAGGTGATCTAGTCCCAAAGACGTCTGAGGGTGCATATCAGTCAGACTTTGTCCAGGAGTTTTTTCCAAAGACACCAAGAACTAACAAGAAATCCATGGAGAAAGCTCTGCAAGATGCGCTCAAAGACAAGCCAACAACAGAGAAAGCTCTTGCTGGACTTGTCAATCAAGTTTCTGTTCCCAAACGCAGGAGGAACAATTTTATGGGACTACGTCAAAGCCTGCGAAAATTTGGATAAGATTGGATCTTATGACTGGGCAAGGGAAGTTGGAAGCTTCTTAAAAAAAGTCTATAAAGACTTTGAAAAAGAAAAAGGAGTCAAGTAGCTCATATGTTAATACAGGGGGCTGCTGATAATACTGGTAAGTTACTGTCAGAGTAAAATGTAACCGGTCAAGTCATCAATCAAGTCAAACTGCATGTCAATGGTCAAGTCACTATGACTAATTTTTGTTTTTTTTGTTTTATTTGTGCAAGCAGTATTGGTTCTATCAAAAGACTGGAAAAATTAAGCCAATATCTGGAAGGGAGAACGAAGATCATGGGATGAGAAATGGGACATCTAGAACTTGATACAGAATTGGACAAGTTTTAACAACTTGAAAAAGCTAGAGGTATTGTTTTCTATGTCAAAGTAGTTGTCACTGGACACGTCACTGGCCAAGTCGTTATTTTGGTTAAAAGTCACTGATTAAGTCACTGTCACACTACATGTCAATGGCCAAGTCACACTTCATGTCACTGGCCTTCATAACTGTTGTAAACATGTCATTGAGTAAGTCACTTAGAATGTTACTGACATATTGAATATGTTTCTTTCAGGAAATATTTGAAAACCTGAAAGAGGATAGAGATGAATCAGAATCTGAGGAAAAGAGAATAGATCAGTTGAAGCAAAGACAACTCCGGAAGGAGAGGAAAAAGGAGCTGATGATCATAATTGTGAAAACAAAGAAGAGAACATAGAAGTTGAGGCGGCTGAACAAGAAACAACTTCAGAAAAAAAAAAACAAGTGGGAGAAAGAGCTTCAGAGAAAGGAGGAGATAAGATGTATGATTGTGGAGAAAGATAATTTGAAGAAAAAATTTAACAAAAAGGAACAAGAACTAAGGAAAATCAAGGAGGACATTGTGAGTCTGGAGGAATGAAATGCTACACTTGTGACCGAGAATTTCTACCTTACATCATCGGTGAAGGAGTTAGAGGTAAAATTGAAGGAATTGGAGCAAATGTTGAGCCCAAAGACTCACACCTCAACAGCAGCTCAGCAGCATAGCTCCCCACAACGTAACTCAACAAAAGAAAAAAAAATGAATCAAATGGAGCTGCATCTAAGGCTGCTGAAAACACAAAAAAGAAAGATCAATCAACTGTTGAGGAAGTTCAGTCCCATGGGATCTGCACAGTCGAAGAATCTGCAGCAGCATCAGCAGCTCAATCTCTACCTTAGTGCACAGTGGCAAAAGAAAGTCAATCAACACCTCCATCACACAAGGACTCACAGTTCCAGAGCCCCACAGTTCACATGCCCATAGTGGCGGATATGGAATAACAACCTGACATGTTTCAGATAGTGAAAAGTCTATAGTGCACAAGCATTTCCACTTTGTACGTTGAGCATAGAGAAAGAGCAGAAGACACCTGAGCAAAGAAAAAAAGACGAGTTAACAATGCACCTTACAGAGCAACATTCTGGTGAAACGGTATCATCAATGGGTCTCTACTCTTACGTTGTGAGATTAAAGAATAGAAAAAGAACACAGAAAAGGCCAACATTTACTGGTGGGGTGATGTGAAAGCAAAACAACAGAAGAAAGCGAAGGAGATTGAAACTCTATTGAAAGATGTTGAAAAGAAAGAAAAAGAAAAGGAGATGAAGTCCTCACTGCCACCTGCTGAACGTGAAAAACTAGAAGAGATGGTAGCACAACAGAAGTTGGACGATTTACCAGAGGATGTTCTGCAAGCAATATGAGAGATGGACGCCGAAGAACAAGCACAAATCAATGAAGAGCCAAAAGAGAAACAGCTCCCTCCTGAGGTCGTAAACTGGGAGCAGAGCAAAGTATACAATTATATGGATCAGGACACCAAGAGGAGAGTCCAGAAATACTGGCAAAATGCACCATCAGGGTAATACTTCAATTAAGTTAAAATTCTATTTTAAACTTATTGTAACTGGCCAAGTAACTATTTATGTAACTATCGAAGTAACTAGCCAAGTTATCGTTCATGTACATGGCAAAAATTCTATTTTAAACTTATTATCATTGGCCAAGTAATTGTTTATGTAATTATCAAAGTAACTGGCCAAGTGATCGTTCATTTACATGGCAAAGTCACTGGCCAAGTCACTGTTCATGTAACTGACAAAGTAACTGGCCAAGTGAAGTCGCTGGCCAAGTCACTGTCCATGTAACTGCGGACGTCACTGGCCAATGAGTTGGGCAAGTGAAGTCACTGGCCAAGTCATTGGCCATGTGATTGTTAAATAACCGACATCACAATCTATGTTACTTACACTATTCATTCTTTGCAGAGTATACTTTTGGGATGGAAGATGATATGGAGCATATGTATCCAACAGGATTTAAAAGACATGATCATGGATGAACCGATAGCAAGCAATTGCACTGAATGTTATGGAATTCTCTTGACTGATCAGCTGTTGGACAAAGAATCACAAGGCTTGGATGCCCCATCTTTTATGAATCCCTTATGCTGGGTAAGTAGTGGAATGATTATCAATCTACAATCAAAGCAAATACTTTTTAATTGATAATAACTTGTCTTCTTTTTTTCTTACAAACAGCATTTGGCAGAAAACTTGATGGTGTATTCTGTACATCTGTACCTCTGCGAACCACTGTTCCAGAATCTGGCAAGATCCAACTATATATTCTTCACGATCTCACATGAATTAGGATTTTATCATACACTGCTCATTTTTGATAAGGAATTAAAGAAATGGTTCCACTCTGATTCAAAAAGACCCAAAAATGCTTTCAAGATGTCCAAAAATGTATGGAACACTTTCGTAATACTAATTTCATATATTTAATTTAAGCAGAAAACATGTTATTGATTATGTTACGATGTTGGAAATGCATATTGAAATGGTAGAGCTTGGAAGATAGCAGTCAAAGAACAAGCAGATGACATGCTAGAACAAGGATGCAGAATGAAATTTGATGAAAAGAACAGTTCAGAAGAACAACTGAAAATGATGGAAGTTCCATTGACTGAAACATAGAGAGAAAGCATAAAGTGGATCAAGGATAAGTATAAACGAAAAATGGCAGTAACAGAAATCAAAGACAACCCTCAGCAAGGAGGAAATTCGTAAGTACACAGCTCTTTAAAAATGCCAATATATCATTATAAGGTTCAAATTCATTTACTTCAATTTCTATATGATGAACATATTGGATTGTGGACTTTTTGTGATGTACACAATGGAGAAAATTTTGAAAAACGGAAAAGTTCCAAAGAAGCTCACAAAGGATGATATTTGAATTTTAGAGCTCATGTGGTAAAGTCATTTGCAGAAAGTAGGCACAGCTGGAACTCAAAACATAATGAAATGTAGAAATTTGTGTAGGGAGTAGGATAGGTTATATAGTTTTTTGGAATTGATTCATCGTATATATCCATTCATTTGTTCAATCAGAATTTCCATTTTTTAATATTTTCTTGCAGATATTTGCTTCAGTATATAAAAGTTTGTTTGATATGATATTCTTAAACTAATTCATGTACTTAGGTACCTTTCAAAGTAAGTAACTGGCTAAGTTACAGAGAAACTGAATGTCACTGGAAATGGCGACCTGAATGTTATAGACCAAGTCACTGTAGGTATCAAGTAACTGGCAAAGTCACTGACAACGTAACTGCCCAAGTAACTAGCCAAGACACTAAACAAGTCAATCAATAAGTCAACATATCTTATAGCATGACACTGAACAAGTCAGCAGCCATGATTTGGCAAAAATAATTATAAAAGGTAATGTCATGAGCCAATACATAAAACAAGTAACTGTTAAAAAATTTATGTCCTTATGTACCCTATAAAGAACTAGCCAAGTCACTGGCAACATAACTGACGAAGTCACTCACTAGCAAAAAACAAGACATTACCAAACTGATCTTTTTATTTTTAATTGCAGTGTGCTGCTGCATGACAACAAACAAAGTTTAAGTTTCAATTAAAATATGTAAAAGGTAATGTCATGAGCCAATACATAAAGCAAGTAACTGTAAAAAAAAATTAATGTCCTTATGTACCCTATAAAGTAACTGGCCAAGTCATTGGCAAAGTAACTGATGAAGTCACTCACTAGCAAAAGACAAGACATTACCAAACTTATTTTTTTATTTTTAATTGCAGCGTTCCATTGCACCGCTGCACGACAACAAACAAAGTTTAAGTTTCAATTAAAAATCTGTAAAAGGTAATGTCATGAGCCAATATATAAAACAAGTAACTATAAAAAAATTCATGTCCTTATGTACCCTATAAAGTAACTGGTCAAGTCACTGGCCAAGTCACTGGCCAAGTAACTGACGAAGTCACTCACTAGCAAAAGACAAGACATTACCAAACTAATCTTTTTTTTTTAATTGCAGCGTGCCACTGCATGACAACAAACAAAGTTTAAGTTTCAATTAAAAATCTGTAAAAGGTAATGTCATGAGCCAATACATAAAACAAGTCACTGTAAAAAACTTCATATCCTTGCATGCATTATAAAGTAACTGGCCAAGTAACTGTAAAAACTAATGTCATGAGCCAATACATAGAACAAATAACTGTAAAAATTCAAGTCACTGCTTATGTCACTGTCTATGTTTGAAATTATCCATCTAACCACTCAACTCCAAGTAAACTGCCAACGGCAGTTATCTAACCCGAGGGTGACAGTTATCTAACCCGAGGGCGACTATTTCTCTTTGTTCATTTTACAATATCTTTTCACAATTTCAAAACTCAGAGAAACTGCTCAAAGATTTTCTCTCCGGCTAAAACAACGGACAACGACTGATTTCTTCCACTGTGAACGGTGGGTAAGCAAGAGTGATTCACCTACTAAACCCCAAATTCTACGGTTCTACAAAATTACCGAAAATATTTGAAACTCTATGCTCGTCAGATAGCCGGCAGTAACTTCCTCCTCCTTCTTTCATTAATTTCGATTTGAATAGCTTGGGTTTTGTTTGAATTAGAAAAGATATTTCAATTACATGTGGAGTCTCATCAGAAAATGAATTTGCATGCGAGATTCGTTTGAATTATATGTGGAATCTGATGAGAAAATGGTGAGACTTATTTAAATTACATGCGGAATCTAATGAAAAAATGATGAGTTATGTTTGAATTACATGTGGAATTTGATGAGAAAATGAATTTCCATGTTAGTTTTGTTTGAATTACATGTGGGATGATATGAGAAAATTTCAGCCTTTTGTCATTGTTCAACGTCTTTGTCACTGCCCATGTAGCTGCACTGGTAGTGCTATGATCATGTAACTAGTAATGTAACTGTTTATGTCACTATCATAAACATGTGCATCAATATGTCACTAGTTATGTAACTATCAAAATAACTATTGACTTCTAATTTTCTTAACTGTTTACAGGATTTTTTTAAAAAGTTCGAGGAATAGGGCCAACTAAAATGAAAACAAAGTGAGGAATCCAGAGAAGAACAATCTGAAGAACAAAGTCCAGAAGAAACAATTGGGGAAAAGTTGAAACTGATAAAATGGAAGAAAGTAAAAGAGAGAAAAAAACGAAAGCAGAAAATTGAAGATGAAGAAGAATCTGATGAAGAAGTAAGTTCGTGCCAAGAAGAAGAAGAAAATGGATAAAAGGAAGACAAAAAAAGAGAGTACAAAGAAGAAGGAAGAAACTGACGAGGAAGAAGATACAAAGGATGATGAAGAGGGAAAAGTCCCAGGGAAAAGGAAAAGATATGTAAAAGAGGGTTATGTGCAGTATCGCTGTACAATGCTTGCTTTTCTGAAAACAATTGCAGAAAACAAAAATAAGCTGACTGAAGAGACTTTAGAGCTACTGCAGAAAACACCATTTGTAGCGCTGATAGATGCATTCCATGGAGGTTCAATTAAAGAAAAGGATGCAAAAAAATTAGATGATTTAATCACACTTCTGCTACAAGCATACGACAGCAACAGAGACCTTTTTGTGTTTGGCAACAGGAAATTCAAAATGTCAACAAGTGATATATCTATGATTTTAGGAGTGCCGGGATCCGGTTATCAGTACCAAAGACCAAAGAAGGGGCATAAAGATCTGAGTTCGTGACTAAATACTTTGACAAAAAGTAGAGGATTAACAAGGCGGTTGCAAAGGAAGCTTTGAAGAAGGCGTTGGCAGAAACTCCAGAAATAGGGGAAGAAAAAAACGAAATGGGACAGAAATGTTGCCGTATTAGTACTCTTGAACCTTTTCATCAAACTCCTGTTCCCAAACTCTGGAGGAACAATATCTTGGGACTATATAAGATTCTGTGAAGAGGTGGAAAGTCTGGGAAAATATAACTGGGCAAAGGAAGTTAGTGACTTCCTTAAAAACCCAATTAAACGAAAGGCAAAAAAATCACAAAACATGGCAGGTTGCATGATATTGGTAATGGTAAATTCCCGTAGCTTGTTAAAAATTTGTTTGTGCATCATTTTGCTGTCCCATAATTAACTACGTATGCTGTTGTTAGTACAAAAATTAGATCAGTGTCATGTCATTGGTCAGGTCACTGGCCAGGTCACTGTTAATGTTACTATCAAGTTTATGTCACTGATAATGTCACTGTTTATGTATTTGCATATGTCATTGGTTATGTTTGTAATATTCATATTGCTAAGCAGCTGTTTGAAAAATAACTAATTAGTTTTCTATTTTTATTTGTTATTTTCCAAACAGTACTGGTTTTGCCACAAGACGGGAGTAGGCCAATCGCTGGAAGAGAAACTGAAAAACACGGAATAAGAAAGTGGCAATTAAAGACCCTGATAGAAAAAAAATGGGATTTCAACACCATGTGGAAGTTGAAGGTATGTTAATTTGATGTAGATAAACTATGTCACTGGTCTTGTTATTGTTGTAGCGTTTTAACTGGTCAGGTCACTGAGCAAGTCATTGACTATGTCACTATGTTATTGTTATATTTTAATGTCACAGTGCATGTAACTTTCCATGTCTATGATTGTGTTGTTTTAGTTCTGTCACTGTTTATGTCACTGACAACTTTTGTAATTTTGTTTCAAAAAATCTTTGATAAAGTTAAAGAAGATGCAGAGGAAGATGATTCTAAGTCTAATACAGACACAGAAAGTAAAGAAAAAAAGAATGATGGGCAAGAAGAAAATGTTGAAAATAGAACTAGTGGAAACATGGTGAAGGAGACTGCATGGAATGATAAACAGAAGAAAGAATTAGAGACAAATCTTTAGAAAAAGGAAGAAGAGATAAGAGATGTGGAAATAGTTAAAAAGGGCTTGGAAGAAAAAATAAGGAAATTAGAGAAAGAACTGGAACAAGAGAAAAGAAAGCTGACCACATTAACAATGAGAAGATGGAGACAGAGATAGGGAAGAACGATGAAGAGAAGAATGAATTACAGAGACAGCTAGAGGGAAAGGAAGAAGAGCTAAGTGCTTTGAAAAAAGAAGTTGAGGAGAAAGAAAAGGAAATTCGCAGAATAAACGAAGAGAAGGAGGATGTGTTATTGGAAAATGAGGTGCTGAAAATTGAGAAAGCCTCCCTGAATAAAAGAGTGAAGTAATTGGAGGGCATAGTGATGGCACTAACTGAGAAATATGAGTCGCCAATAGCACGTCCAGGTGATGACAACGAGTCAACTCCTCCTCCCCCACCACGTAGTTTCCCTCTGCCAAAATCAAAGGCTCCTCAGGACAAGCCAACTGACAGCAAGCACTCCAAAAACACAAAATCCCAAGGTGGAATTCAGGGAACTCAATCACAACCTGCCTATACAACAGCAAGCGCATCTGAGATGACATCTGCGGAACCTCACTCTACCGACCGAGGACATCAGTCACCACTTGAATGCCTTGCCTAAGTAGCTGCACAAGTTCATTCACCAATGTCTCTTGAGGTTAAATTGAGAATGACAGAAGATGCTTGCACACCGAATACTGCTTGGGTTAATGCGTTGTTTGTGTTTCCACCTTTGGGCGCGTTACAAACTCCACCTCCAAGAAAAGTGCCTTTGGAAGATATGCAAGCAGAGCCACACAAGTATCAGATCATTATGTCACTAGAAGTTCATCTTGTTTTTGACATTGAACCAGTTAATTACTTTCCTCCTACAGAATAGATGACAAGAGCTGAGGCATCAAGCCAATTTTAGAGGACATATCAGGGCAGGACGCAAAATCTATTGGCCGATATTGTTATGTGGTTAAGATGAAGAGAAAGGAGAGAGTACAAAAAAAAACATCATATTTTCTAGTGGGACGAGGTGAAAGAGCAAAGGCAAAGGAGAAAATGACCAGAATCACAGCACTGAAAAATAATAAAGGACAGATAGCTGAACAGCAGCTAGAGGAGGAAATGATACATGATTTGACGATTCATGTGGACGATGAGGAACAAACAGAAAAAAAAAAAAAAAAACAAAATTGAAGTGATAGTTTGGCAAAGCCTACAACTGTACAAGCTACTTGACATTCCAACTAAAAGCAAATTAGAAAAGTACTAGAACAAGGCAGAACAAAGGTAATGTTTCATGTTACAGCCCACTGGCTAGTGACTTCAATTGCTATGTAGCTGGCCTAGTCACTGCCCAAGTCACTATCCAAATCATTGGCAAGTGAAAAGTAACCAGCTAAGTCACTGGAGTAACACCGTTCTATGTTATGCAGGGTACTATTCTGGTAGAAAGAGACTGGAAGCGAAATCACAAGGGCGGATGTCAAAATATTCATCAGCGATCAATCAATAGCAAACAACTGGATTGATTGCTATGGGGAAGTTTTGAAGGATAAACTGCAAAACGAAAGTTCACAAAGTTTGGGAAGATCTGCTTTTATGCATAGCATGTGTTGGGTAAGTATAATGAGCACTTTCTATAAACATTGAATCCTTATCTCTCATTCTTTGTTTATTTACAACTCGTTCTATGTTTTTTTTTTTTTTTTTTAAATAGTATTCGACAATACATTTAACTGTGAGAAACCTCCATCAATACTTGTATGAGCCACTGTTCCAAAACATGGGAAAATGCAGCATGCCTTTCTTCCCAATTACCCATAATGAAGAATTTCACCACACGCTCTTGGTCTTTGACAAGGACATACCGCAATGGCTGCATTTTGATTCAATGAAACCAAGAAGAGCAGGAACAGGAGAGTGCGTTAAAAGTATAAATAAATTGGTAAGAAACTCCTTATTGACCATGTAACTATCACTCACTAACCTGTACTGAACAGAGACATAACCAATGACTACATTTGCCAGCGAGGTCGGTGGCAATGTCACTTCATTTTATCTCTATAATTAATTCAAAGAAAAGGCATTATGCTCATAATGTTGTTATGTTAAAAAATACAGGTTGAAATGGTCGAGCTATGGATGAGAGCAGTCAAAGATCAAGCAGATGATATGTTGCAGCAAGGCTACCGAATGCAATTTGACAAGAGTCAAAGCACCCACACAAAATTAAAGATGGTTGAAAGTATTTTGAGTGATGATGAGATAAGAAGAATAAGGTGGATAAAGAAAAATTATGACGGTGGAAGGATACCTTTGAACCATGCCAGAATCTGCCCCCAACAAGACGAAAGATTGTAAGTCTATATTCAAAGCTTTAAAATGATAACTTTACTGTTACTAAGTTGGTCAAAATCATTACTTGAAATTTTTAATTGACAACAGATTAGATTGTAGACCTTTTGATGTATTACATGGACAGAATGGCAAAAGAGGAGAAGATGTAAAACAAAGTCACCAAAGCTCAGATGATGAAATTCAAAGCTCAAATATTCAAAAAATTTGCTTAACAGAAGCAGAGCTGGAACTCAGCAAATTAAGAATTTTAGAAAGTTGTTTGTTTAGTTCAGAATTTAATAAATTTCTTATGTTTACTACGGACTATGACTTGTATGGATCATTTTATTCAAGATTAATCATTTTCTGAATTCCTAGAACAAGTCTGACTATGTAAATGTGAGAATGTCATTGTTAAATTCACTGCTTTAAGGCTCATTTAACTGCTTAAGTAACTGGCCAAGTAACAGGAAAATTGAATGTCATTGGCCAAGTCACTATGCAAGTAAATGTAAAACTCAAGTAGCTGACCAAGTCACTGCCCAAAGGCTTATGTAACTGCTTAAGTAACTGGCCAAGTCACTAGGCAAGTAACCGTAAAAGTGAAGTAACTGATCAAGTTACTGCCCAAAAAACATTAAAACTCTAAGTCACTAGTGAAGTCACTGACCAAGTTACTGATATTTCCATTTCAGTTTGCAGCGTGCCGCTGCCTATTAACCAACCAAAGTTGTTGTAGCTACTTCTTTTTTTAATTTTCATTAATATTTGTAGCATGACGCTGCACCGCAAAAACCAAACAAAGTTTTTACAGCTAATTTGTTTTTTTTTTCATGAACATTTGCAGTGTGCCGCTGCACCGCAACGGCAGCGTTCCGTTGCCAATGACCAAATCAATATGTAGTGATACAACTACAAGTCACTACCAATATAACTAAAAAATAATGTCCATGGACAAATCGATGTAAATCTAAAGAAAATAGTTATTTCACTGTACATGTAACTATTAGAAATCTGTAGACACAAAGAATAATGAATGATTTATAAAAGAAGAATGCAGATACACTGTCTCATAGTAAAAAAAAAAAATTTCCAATGAGTAAGCACCTTACAAGCACTTCTTATCAAATATTTAAAACAATGAAAAATAAAAACAAAATTTCAAATTGTATTATAGTCACTTGCTATGTCACTGTGTATGTCACTTGCCCTGTCACTGTTAATGGTATGTAGGGAAAATTGAACCTATATCGGAGCTGTACAACTCTTTCTGTTGTGACCATCACATTTTCTGCACCTACCACACTTGATCACCCTGGTTTTCTTGCTCCTTTTTTTGAACCTCTTCTTTCGAGGACTCCCCGGTGGTCTTCTAGTTAAAGGCGGCGGCAATATCACCGTATCTTTACCAAAATCATGCACTGGCTTCGAAATAGAGGGAAGATGATTAATTGGGAAAGAATAAGTTTCTCGATATTTCTCCACCTTGTATAGCTCATTGACATACAAATACGGGGAAGAACCATGTTGTTAGATCACTACATGGGTATGGGAACATAGGAAGCTGTACAACTGCCATTCTCCACACGAACAAAAGCAAGTTTCCAAATTTACCATGCTATTGTACTTCTAGAACTTCATACACATAGGTATCAGACCTGCTCACTCTCCAATGCCTTCCGACTTCTAAATTCTCCTCCAGCTTCTTTGCAATCGCAGGGCACAACTCAGACAACCATTCCTGAGCATCTTGCTTCCTAGCAGCAATTGAAGTCATGGACTTTACTCTAATCCCATCATTAATATCAAGAATAGGAAGACTCTTCAAAGGCAACACCCAATTATTGAAGGACTCAGCCTAGTTATTTGTTATTTCACCAAATCTTTCGCCATTAAAGTAAGCCATACACCAGTTCTCCTTGGGGAGATCCTCCAAAAATTGAGCAACTGCGTCACCGCCTTCACTCCTCAAGATTTCCATGTTGAACTCATACATCTTCGGTGTGCGAGAGGTAAGAACCAGTTGGAAATTTGTCAGAAATGTTAGCCATCAGATGTCAAAAACAAAACCCATGTGGATTATTGGGAAACACCCTAGGGAAAGCACTATATCAGAAATGAACGTCACCCTCCTCATAGGGTGTTTTGTAAATTCTTCAACCAAAACCTCAAGAAAAAATCTCCAATTACTCTCATTTTCAAAATCCACAATAGCATCAGCAACTGGATACAAGCCTGAACAGAAAAACAAAATGAAGTCAATGTCATGTAACTGTTAATGTCACTAACCCATGTCGCTGACATAACTTTATATTACTTGACAGTGACATGACCAGGGACATGTCATTCAAATCACAGAACATTTAAGTCACTGTCAATGAACATGTAACTGACCATGTCAGTAGCTATGTAACTAACCATATCACTTACATTACAAAAAAATAGAACATGACAGGAAATAGAGAAACAAGAAAAATAAAAAACTAGAAATAATGAAGGAGATTCAACCTTGATTCGCATCCTTTGCCGATGCAGCAATAATCTACCCCTTGTACTTGTTGGTAATGAATGTAGCATCAATGAAAAGAATAGGTCTACAAGATTGAAAACCATTCATCCATGCACCATAGGTCACAAACATACGCCGAAACCTGTGTGATTCTCGATGAAACTCAACCACTAGGTTTGACTTCATAACAGACTCACTGAACCAAAGTAGCTTAGCATAAGACTTAGCTTTATCACCATGCAGGCCTGTTTTTACCAACCCCGTACCATACCAAACTATAAGATAAGCAACATCAAAACCATAATCACTCTTGATCTCATCAGCTATATCAATTGCCTTTTTGTTTGGATTGGCACGAATCTTATTATGCAGAATAGACTTGACAACCTTGGATCCCATCATCTTACTCTTCTGCAAACGAATCACACCATGGCATGTGTGAACATTAACCAACCTTTTAATCATAAAGAAACCATTAGCCCTGCATAAATGAGCCTACTTCACAAGCCAATTCCAGCCCTGAGAATGTTTCTTAGAACACTGGGCAATAACATGAACCTTGTCATTTCTAACAAACTCATATGAAAATCCAATTTCTGTGGCATACTTACGCAACTTATCCCTAAACTCAACAACCCCACCCTCAAACTTTTAGCCTTCAGAATGAATATAACTCTCCCAACCTTTCGTCATATAACTCTTCGGTGCATCTGCCCTATAACACCCCAAATAATCATTCTCCTCAAGCATGGTACTAGAATCCTCACACACTGTATTACTCACCACAGTTTCACTAATAGAAGGCAAATCAGTCACAAACACTTCAACAAAATCAGAATTGTAACGAACCAAATTCCTAAAAATCATTCTCATATCAACTTCACTCTCTAGAAAACATGAAGTAGAATCTGGAGGAATAATATACCTCAACATGAAATTGCCATAAATCCGGAAAACGAAAGCGTATGGGATTGCATAGGTCAACAAACGACCAATTATGCGACAATACAACTGTCGCTGCTTCACCAGAATAAATAAACTTGACAACATAGCTAGTATCTATAACAACTGCACAAGAATAAAACAAATCACTATCCATGTTACTATTAAGGAAATCAACAGAATCAACACAAACAAGTCATTGCCAAAGTAACTGTTAATGCATGAACAGAAGAACAATATTATAAATGTAATTGGCCATGTCACTACTAAGGAATCAACAGAATGACACAAACAGATCACTGCCAAAGTCACTATTAATGCTTGAACAAAAGAACAACATCATACTCACAAAATAAATGATAATTCCTGAACAAAACAGCAGTATTAAAAATGTAACTGGCCATGTCACTGATAAAAATATCACAGTATAGAACAAATATAGTACCGCAATAATACAAAACATCATCAACAATTCAACATATCACTGACTCGACGAAGGAGAAGAACACAGTAATCCAAAACAAACAATTCAACAATTTAACACAAACAATAAAAATACACTGCAAAATCCAAAACGAACAAATTCATAGAGAGAAGGCTTACCGATCAAACCAGAGAAAACCAGAGAGACTGTAACTAAGCATTGAGTCGACAAAGAAGAAGAACACAGTAACGTAATCAAGACGAACACTGACGAAGCCAGAGATCCAGAAAAATAGAAAAGAGTTGCGGAAGCTCTAAAACCACTCAAACCTGAGATTTCAGATCATTGCAGAGGCACAAATTTAAATCGGAAGCTGCCGATGGAGAGGGCGGCGAAGAAAGAAACTCAGAAAGAGATCTCTGATCAAATAGAATCCGAAGCTTTCTGATCAGAGGAGAGAGAAAATTTGAGCTCACAGATTTGAAATGGAATGTTATAAAGATTTATTACCTTAAGGGCATAATTGGAATAAAAAAATTATAAGCTGACCTTTTTTTAACATGACCTCATTATTCATAAGGACTAATCTAATATTAATAACAATTCACAATAGACCTTTTTATCAAGTGGGAAACTAGATGACCTTATTATCATTTCACTCTCTAAAGTGACATTTTCCATCATTTCCCTTTAAATAAAAGTGTCCCATTTATGTCTTAATGATATATCTTTGGAATTTCGCTCTACAAAACCGCTCAATTCTCATATTTTTGAAAAGTTGATAGGATTCTATTTTTAATCATTAAACTACCGTTGCAAACTAAATTTTCTTGACATCTTAAACCAGAATCGATCGATCAATAATAATGATTAAATATGGGATGAATAATTATTACAATACAGTATTTTGATAATCAACTAGCAAAATTTTTGATCATCATTTAACTACTGCAACTTAATTATACAAGAAAAAGGAAAATGTTTGTCTTGTACCAAGTATATGCAGGCCCGGCCCTGCCCAAGGGCGGGCTTGGTGACGGCTCAGGGCACAAGAGTAAGTGGGGCACACAATTTTTATATAAAATTATATATATATAAGACTATATACAGATTCGTACCATGTAGTTTGAGTCCAAAATCAATTCAGACCTTGAACTTCTAATTTTATCAAAAACACATATGCACTTTCAATTTTGATCTAATAAGTCCAATTTGTTAGTTTTCTGACAATTGAGTTATTTAACTTGTTTACATGGCTCATATATGGCCTATATTTTATGATGTGATATCTGCAGGCCACCTCTAGTCAATTTAAGAGTGAGTCATACTATTAAAAATAAATAGTTTTTCAACAAATAATCCAACTATAACTTAAACCCATAACAGAATATTAACGAATTTGACCTATTAGATCAAAATTAAAAGTGCAAGGGTGTTTTTGATGAAATTAGAAGTCCAGGGACTGAATTGATTTTGGACCTAAACCACAGGATAGTAACCAATATTTTGGCCACATATATATATATAAAACTTTTCTGAGGTAAGGATGTCCAAAACTGCAATTTACACAAACGATCCGAATCTGTTGAACCAGAATCGTTTATGTATATTGTTGTAAACTGCAGTTTTGAATGCCTTAACGATCATCAATTTGGCTGAAATTTTGCAGAGATGATCTATACATTAGGACCTAAAAACTGATGTAAATATGTGATCGAAAAGTGGTCGAAAACATCAAATCCGTACCTAAGCTTAGGTAAGGACGTCCTTAGCCAAGAAGGACTGTGTGTATATATATATATATATATATATAGATAGATATATATGTTTTACCAAATTACCAATACCATATATATATATATATATATCTATGTTTTAGCAAATTACCAATACCTACAGTCTCAATCATTTATTACTAATAGCAGGTCTGTTTTTTTTTTCAATTCTATTGCGGTACTGCAGCTGAACCTTGCTCAAGGTCCAAGCCCATGCGACCATTTTCCTTCCATTTTTTAAATTGATTATGTTAATGAAGAAATTACAAAATAACCTCCATTGACTTTTAAACAGATACGAACACTTCAGACCATTCAACTATTGTGATTTTCAGAGCTTGTTCAAGCTCTGCGTCATTGAAGCAACTGGAGCACATGGGAGCTTTGATTCTAGTGGATGTCTGAATGATTTGTGCATCTAATGTAATCAAAGCCACCGTTCATCATGGGGAATTTGGATCCAAACACAAGCTCATGTTTTAGCTTAATCGTGAATTTCTATCTTGTTGATTTGGTGATTAGCTTCCATCTTCGATTCATGTTTTGTATTTGCTTCAGTTAGTTGTATATGTTTCAATTTGATGAGTTTGCTTCTATTTGATCAGCTTCAATTTGTTTATAGTTTTTTTTTTTTGCACATTTTGATTTAGTTGTTAGTAGCTTTATTCTTCAACCAATCTGATTAGGTTCTTGTTCAATTGCTTGTAATGTTTCATTTCGATTAGTTTCATTCAGCAGATTAGGTGTAGGGTTGGTTAAGTGCTTAATGTTATTGACGTTCAGTCGGTTTGGCTGATTATTTGTGTTTGTAGATGTTCTTACTTTTTGGAGTGCATTTGTGCTAGGAACTATGTATTCAAAGGTCGTTGCTAGGTGCACCTACATGTCAGAGACTGTGATGGTCTTCGTTCGTGGCACGACAATGTTCACCGATTTTTTCAATGAAATTTGCATGCGGTTTAAAGGTTTGAAGCTAGGCTTGTTTGAGTCTCGATTCTGATTTAGATATGAGATTGATGTTTAGCTCTTTAGCTGAGTTTAAGAGAACTTCAGTTGACATTTTGGTGAGGATTTGCAACTTTGGTGCTGCATATGGAGTTCAATGTACTGCTGCTACTGCTTCTTCAGTTGTGTTAGTAGTATCGACGGTGATTGATGAGACTGATTATTTAGGTGATTTTAGGCCTGAACATCCCAAGTTTACATGTCTAGGCAGTGGAGAGTAAATTGTGAGTGGACTAAAAATTTAGAGGTGGAACTGTGGAGTTTCGACAAAAGTTGTGTATGCATGCAATTGAGGTTAGGTTTATCTTTGTCTGTGTGAGAAATGACAAATGGAGGCTAGTTGCTGAATGTTTTAACAAGCTTTCTAAAGGATGCAAATGGTACATTAATGCGTCACTATGCCTTGCTAATAATTTCTTTTGTATTAGGCAGCTTAATAATGTGCATACTTGTTCTAGTGTTCTAAGGCACGAGAAGCATAAGCTATGGTCAATTTCTACTATTGTGAAAAGAATACTCGCTAATGATGAATTTCGTGCAAATCTCTCTCAAGCCACACGATAGTATGGATAGGTTAAAGAACAACTATGGTCTTGATATTACATATCGTGTTGCATGGAAAGGTAAATAAAAAGCAATGAAAGAGTTGCACGGTTCAGATGAGGACTCCTATTCAATGTTAACTTGGTATCATGATGCTGTAACGGAGAGTAATCCAGGGTCTTGCTTTATTTTGGACTGTGATGAATCCATTGGTCGTTTTCAGAAGTTTTTCTTTGTTTTTGTGAAGTTATTAAGGGTTTCAAGTCTTGCATACCTTTATTGTTCGTGGATGGTGCACATCTGAAGAGCAAGTATAAGGGTCAACTTCTTTCTGCTTTAGGAAAGTATGGTAATCAAGGTATGATTATGATTTTCATTTTATTTTTGTGATTCGTATTGTAGAAAGGATGGTAGATTAATGCTATTACGGAACAGTACTTTTGTCTTTGACGCTTGACTTTTCCTTTTCAATAGTTGTTGAATTGATGGTATTAAGGAAAGGATTTGAGTTGCTTATTGTGCAGCATCATGCTACTAATAATAATGAAAAATGATGCATATCTCTGTTTTGTTATGGAAGTTCAGTATGTTAGTGCGGAAAGAATGGTACAATACTTTCATCTTTGATATGCTTTACTTGTCTTTTTCAGTATGTGTTGAGTTAGTGCTATGTTCAAAGGATTTCAGTTTCTACTTGTGCAGCGGGACGCTGCCACTGTGGTGCAGTGACACATTGCAAGTTATAAAAAGGGTTTTTTCCCACTTACTCCATTAAGATTTTTTTAATTCCCCCTACCCAAAACACTCTAAGGAGGTCTTCGCTAATACCCTATTAAGTTTTTTTTTCCTTTATTTTTGAGACTATTTTACCCTCATCCTTTTGTTACATAGAGAGAGAGAGGGACAGAGAGAAAGAATGGAAGAGAAAGAAATCATAGGCGCCAGAGTCTGGTGGCAATATTCTGGTCGTCAGAATCCGTTCACTGGTCTCCTCCCACTAGACTTCTCTGAAAACCCCCCAAAGAGGTCGTCGGAGATCTCATAGATCGCTGGAAAGATTTATTGCCCCCAGTAAAAGTTTCGGTTGCCGAAATGAGAACTAATCTCCCTAAATTTAGAGAAATAAACTTTGATTAAAAAAGAAGAATAAGAGATTACATCAATTCAAAACGTCTATTGTCCCCTAATAAACGTCTATTGCCCCCAATCGAACTTTTAATCTTCGGAATTGGAATAATTTCCCCAAATATTCCAATTTCAATCGCCAGAATTGGAATAATCTACCTAAATTTAGACAAATAAAACTTTAATTAAAAAAAAAAGATTACATAAATTCAAAACGTCGATTGCCCCACAATAAAACTTCATTTTTGCCTTTTTTCTTTCATTCTGAGCCTTCTCCCCTATTTTATCAAAACTTAAGGTTTAGGAATATCCACTTACATATTAAACCTAACCTACATGAAATACCTTAATTAAGGCTGCAACATATATATGCTCACAATTTCACATAAGCAAAAGAGTTGGCCAATTAGCTTTAGATTTCTTAGCCCTCAGTAAACAATACTTAAGCCTTTTCATGCTCCATTTTTTTCCCTCTTTATGATCCTTCTGCCCAAAAGAAGGGAAAAAAGAAGAAGAAGAAGAAAAAAGAGCCTCTCTCCTTGGAGAAAATATGAGGTTAAAGTAAAGAGAACATTGAAGGTAACTTGCTTACTTAGGGCTTGCGCTAAGGATACAGCGCCTCTCCTGGATTTCATGGCATAGCATCTATACCCGGACTTAGCATATCCAAGAAAGACACAATGGGTTGAATTACTATAACAAGTAAGCAAGTCAACAGCCTTGGGCACAATTTTTCTCTTAACTGCGTAGGCAAAACACGTGCATCCAAACACTCGCGCCTATAGAATGGTGCTGCCTCAGTAAGAAGTTCATGAGGTCCCACTGCATCTTATCCCCCCACCCCCCCAAAAAAAAGGGAGAAAGATGCCCCAGTACAATGCGATTCCAGCTCGATTAACGACTCGGCCCAGGAAAACTCCTACGACACTTTTCTCTTCCACTGTTAGATCTGCATCATCGATTACACTGGTCAGGGTCGGGGTTGTAATTCTGGTTTTGATTCAAGCTCCAGTTGAACATTAGGCTTTGATGTTGTCTCCGGTTGAGCTTCAGGCTCTAGCACTGGTGCTCATTCTACTTCGGAAAAGAGTAGTGCCTGTGATTCCGGTTGGGATTCCGGATTTGTAGTCAAGTCAAGTTGGAGGCAAGCGATGGAGATGACAATGAAGGCAAACTGGCCAGTGAATTTGTCTGCCCTATTCCGACGAGGAATGGGCAACAATGAGAGAGAGAGAAAGAGCCAGCAAGAAAGAGAGAGCCGACGATGATTCTACTCAAAGAGAGATGAGAGAGTGGCATAGTTTGAGATTATTTTATTAGGCTAAGGGCATATTAGTCATGGTACTCTAAATTGGGTTAGTAGGAATAAAAATCTGTTGCTAGGGTAAGTGAGATAATTTTGGCTAATTTTGGAAATATCATTCCTATCTAAGCTTTGTTAATGAGGTAAGTAGTTTTGTCTTCTGGTCCCGCTTTCTTTGTCCTCCATAATTTTGTTTAGAGTTAAGGGTTTAGGATTTAGGGTTTAGGGTTGGGTTTTAGGGTTAAGGTTTATTTGCAGTTATTGGTATTTCCCTCAAAAAAATATCATGCATGTCTAAGCTTTGTTATTGAGGTTCAGTAGTTTTGTCTTCTATTCCCGCTTTCTTTGTCCTCCATAATTTTGTTTCTGATGCAATATATTCTTTCTTTTTCCCTCAGGTTTCTTTCCCTTTTGCCATTGTCGTTGTTGATGCTAAAACTTATGCCAATTGGGAATGGTATTTTAGGATCTTGAAGACAATTCTAAACCTGCGAGGCAGAGTCATTACTTTTGTTTTTGATCAACAACAAGTGTTGATAAATTCCTTGGCTAGAGTTTTCCCAGAGTCTCCTCATTGCTTTGGCTTGTATCACCAGAAGAATAATCTCCAAAACTTGCTTAAGGATAATAACAACAGTGCACTCTGCATCACAATTGTCGATAAGTTCTACAAGGTTGCATACTCATCTACTGAACATCAGTATTACCATAACATAAGAGAGCTTCTTGATGGTCTTGTTGCACAATTCCTTAGAGGACTACCTATTGAAAAATGGTGTGATGCCTTCTTTCGAGGTAATAGATTTGGAGAGATGGTCAACAATACAGCAGAATATTTTAATAGCTGGACTCTGATCAAGGCACAAGAACTCCCAATTTTTCCCATGTTGGAAAAGTTCCTCGTGATGATGATGGGGAAGATGGTTGAGAGGAATCTTGATAAGGAAGCAGACTCTTCCTCTTTTTCTGGTACTACAAGCTGAACTTGTTAAAAATATGAAAATAGGGAGAGATTGGACAGTTAGTAGGTCAGATGAGTTTGTTTATGAGGTTCACTCCGAACGCTCAACATCTGTTGATATAATGGCCCAGACTTGGTGCATATCGTCAGTGGTAAACTAAATCATTTCCTTGCTCTCACGCTCTTACTGCCATCTAGTGAGCAAGATATGTGGTTTACCCATTTATTAAACAATATTACTTTAAAAAGGAGTATTTCAAGAGTTATCCCTTTAGTATTAAGCCCATTCCCAATATGAGCATAGCTATGTGCAATGCTCTGATAGCACATCTGTCAAACCTTCACTGACCAGAAGACCTTCAAGAAGGTCCAAGACCAAATGTATCAAGTTTATTGGTGAGGTGCCTTAAAAGGAGAGGATGTGTGGCCGTTGTGGCCAATTGGGAAGGGATAATAGGAAGACATGCAATGTTCCAATATGATTTTGTCGAAAATAGGTGCAATTGTTGTAGATTTTTGATTCATTGAACTTCTATATTATGAGGTAACTCTTTACTGAGATACAACATGATTTTACAAGTATTGACCGTTTACTAATGTTCAGTAGCTTTCTTAAAAATTATATTAAGGAATTTTTTTGCCGGTTATAATCTATTTTATGCTTTCGTATTATTATTCTCGAGTTGTAAAATTAATTTCATTAAAAGCAAGACTTGAAGAACATATGTACGATTACATGCTGAGGTATAATAGATTTAATGTAATGAGCTTCAATGTCATTTTGAAGGATCGTAGATTTACTACAGAGCTACAGTGTAATTTTGACATGCATGACTTGCAATTCTTTCCATTGTAGATCGATCCTAGCACCATTTTTTCTTTCCTTTAGGCTCCCATTTAATGTCTATATACTAATATAAATCGATCCCTTCAAAAGCAAAATAATAAATAAACAAAAGTAAATTAGCAAAGTTGAATTCCATTAACATTAACCGGTAAAGAAGACTTCAAAAATCCCGCATCTGTCAATTTACTTTAATCAAAATCCTATCAACTCATAAACACAACTCCACATCCGCAAAAATCCTAATCCTCATCTGTCAATTTACTGAGTGTCACCTACTTTCAAATACCAGCCCTCATCATGGTTGAGAAATCTCTCCACCATGTTTCTTCTCATGTTCTTCAAGCTTTCTTTGATTTCTCTTTCTTATCCCAACAACTTGTCAATCAAAACGCCTCTATCTACTTTGCTTCAGCCTGTTCTTTGCCATATTCTTTATATAGTGTAGGATATAAGGTCCGCATTCCAACCTACAAAATGAAAAAAGAAATGTAAGAGACATTCTCAATGTACTTAACAATATTGACACTCAGTAACGTTGTTGTTTCACTTATGAATTATCAGGTTGATATACATGTCTTCAACCAGCTTTAAGTTATCCACATCAGTTTTTACAATCCAAGCGATTGTTCTCTACATTTTCATCAATCAGTATTTCCTCATATACTGTCTTCCTTCCTTCCACTCTGTCAAATTTTAGTCTCCTCTCCTTGTTCTCAGCTTGTGGAATTTTTTCACATCAAGCATCCATATTGTCACTGCCTTCTACTTGTATATGAAAGTGCGATTGACCCATCGGAGTGAAAAAATCTTAAACAACTCATCATAACATTGAGGGTCAATACACATAACAAATATCAAATAACCCATCAAACTTACCACTTCATCGACATTCTAGTAGCCTTTGCTTTTTTCAGGATTTTGATAGGTTCATAATTTCATACATTTTTATACCCTTCAATGTAGAATTTCAGGCTTAGTTATTGTCATTTTTGATTCATTTAATTTTTATTTGTGTTTTGTAGGTTAAATTGGAGAAAAGAAAGATTTGGAGCTTAAAGTCGAATGCAGATTGAAAGGGTGCTTGCTATCTTGAGTGTCCAGAATTGTCTCTGCTGTGCGTCAATTTTTAGGCTTAAACTGTATCTTCTCACAAGGAATTAGCAGACAAACCATATACCATTGGAAAGATACGGATGTTAGCTTCCTGAGGAATTTTACGGAAGTGGATTCGCATTCTTGTGGAGCAAGTTATAATGATTTAAGTGAACCTAGTTGGGTAAGACAAATTCTGATAGATCTTACATATTTTTCGGAATCAAACTTGTGAGGCCCAAGTCCATTGTTCTTAGCATTAGAATGGAACAACACTGAACGTGTCTGACATATTTGGAGTAATTTCTTGCGTTAACTTTAATAACCTTGTGTTTTTTTTAGAGAAGAAATCTATTTCAAGTTGGACTAAAAGACTTAAGAAGCCCAAGTCAAGTAGGAATTAAAAAGAGATACAAGGCAAAAACTTAGGACGTCTAGAGACAAAAGGCAGCTTGGAGAGCAGATTAGGATGCAATAAGAGCAAAATGGGTCACCTCCATCTTTATTCCTCCTTCAATATATTTTTCTTAGTTATTTTTATCGTTTCTTTTTGCTAAATTCCTAAGCTAGGGCTGAGATGAAGCCCCTAGTAAGACTATTTTATTTGTTTAGTTAGTTTGCTATTGAATTTCTGATTTCTATGTTAAACTCTTAATCACCGTTTCAATAGAACTTTTATTCAAAATCTTTGCTCGGGATCAATAAGACCTACGTTTTGTTTATGAGTTATTTGGTTGGAGAACATGATGCTTGATCAAAGAATAGATGTTTTCTAGGGTGCCAAACGATAATTCAATCTTGTGATTATAGAGTTGTGAATTGAGAATACAAGTGCTTGATCATAGTCGCTATTCTTGTTTGCATGATTTCCAAGTTCTTTTGTGCTTAATGGAGTTGAACATGTTTGCTTGAACCTGATCATTAAGTGAAGTAAATTATAGTTTGGCTACTTGAGTTCTATACGGGATCAATAAGTTAGAATTCATAAGATAGAAGAACTTCGGCATATGTCCGGGATCAGTAAGGCTTATGTACAGGGATCATTAGCATGAAATCTAGGGAATTTAATGGTTGTTAGCTAGCAATAGAGTAGAAGTATTAGGTGGTGGATTCAAAGTCTTAGCATTAAACTCTCATGACCCTTCTATCAACTCTTTTGTTTTTATTCTTAGCTGTTTAGTTATAATTTCAATCATCACAATCTTCCCAAATGTTTGTTTATTTTTTGTTTCAATTGGTTGTTTGAGTTAGAATCAATTTGAATTTCAATCCTTGTTGGACCGACCTCGTGCTTGCACTAACTATACTACAAACACAACAAGTTTTTGGCACAATCGATAGGGATCGAAATTTAATTTGATTTTAATTTAGTTACCAATTCATTAATTGTGGTGTTTTGTTTTAGATTTACAATATTTTTTTTGTTTTACTCAACAATTTCTATTCATAGCCTTTCCAGCTTACTATTCCGAGCAAGCATATAACAATATCTATTCAATGCTTTGTGATAATCCATGCTCATGGGATGTACCTTCATGGCCATAAGAAGAACCGTCTTCCTACAGTTTGCAATGGGGAAATTGCAGTGACTTCTCATGGTTCAACACTCATAGTTACGAAGCTACGCAATGTGTGAAGACCCGAAATTTCAGTTAAATATTTCGTAATTCAATATTTCTCAAATTATATGAATTATGAGTTGTGAGTGTGATTCGAATGTCGTTAATTGAGAAATTTGGTTTCGAATGATTGTAGTTTCGAAATTTAACGTTATTTAGGGGTTACTAAAAATCGACTTTTTTTACGTAAGGAATTTGAAGAAACTTCATTCATGAAAGTCGTAGAGCTCATTGATACGAATTTGTGCGTGTGCGGAACACAAGAATCGGAGTTCGTAGGAAGAAGTTATGGCATTTGGAAGTTTTCGATTTTGTATATATACAGGTTACCATTTTTGGAAAAATCAGAAAAAATAAAAAAAAACCCTAGTTTTTTTCTCTCTCTCTCTCTCTCTCTCGCGGCACCGAACCGGAAGCAAAAACAGAGCAAGATTTCTCCAGCCGAGTTTGTGCTCCTCTGACCACCGTTTGACGCCAAACCACCTCCCACAGCTTCGCCTCGACCTTGAGCAGCTGCCAGAGGTAGCCTTGCGCCGTGGCACGGCCTGTAGCGGCGGCGGGAAGCTTGTTTCCATTTTCGACCGTTTTGAGTGCGAAGCGAATATCTCAAGTTCTAGACCACCAAACTTTGTGTTCTTTGGCTTGTTGAACTCGTATTAAGGAGTAGAACACGCAGCAAAAAGGACAGCACCTGAAGTGGAGGTTTTCACACTCTTCGGAGCTCCCAACGGTTTCTGCAGTTTTTCCGGCCAAACCAGACTGTTTTGGTAAGTTTCGACCACTTCCACTCGTTTTCTCACTTAGTGTTAGTTATGAAAGTTGCTCAAAATGATGAAACAAAGAGGATAAGCTCAGCCCCGACACCATTGGTGGTGGTCGGCGGCGGCTCTGCCCTAAACTCCGGCGGCCCTTTCCTGCCACCTTCGGGGGTACCATGAGTAGTTTCTGCTCATTTTTAGATTCTACATGTCGATACGATCATTTTGATATATAGCATGTGAATTTTGGATATCGTATGAATTAGTTATGAATTTTACGATTTCGATTAATTTCAATCGCTCGATTTGTGATCTATGAAGTTTGAACCGTCCGATAGAATTCTAATTTTGATAATGATCGTAGGACTGTCTCGATGATCTTGTGTGGTCACGGGTGAAGATCCGACCGTTGGATCTTCATATAAGTGTGTTTTTGAAATTATACGCTAAGTGAATTATCGTTTTGATTAGGTGTTTGACGGAAGTGTTAGCGGACGATTGTGAATCGTATTTTGGGATGTAAGAAGACGCAGCGGGAGTTTAGAGGTGAGTAAATCTCACTTGGTTCATTTACGAACCGAATTTCCTTAATTGCTCAATTTATTGTTATGTGTGAGAAAATGGTTTTAAGAAATGAGTTTTAAAGTATATTAAAAAATGAATTTCTTGATTTTGTATAGTGTGAACTATAGTTGGTATTAGTGATCATTCCTGTGTGGATGGTTATGTGTATATATATATATATTTACGTGATTATATATTGAATAGTGTGACATTGAGGTGTGGAATTGTGATAATATGTTGTTGATAATATGATTTTAATTATGTTGTTAATATTTGATAAAAGTTGGTGATAAACATGTTGATTTTGTGAGTTGAATAGAAGGTAGAGAAACGTAGGATTCCGAGGATCGGAGGGTCCAAGGATCTTTGGTTAATGATAACCGGAGTGTATGTGTTCCGAGGACAGGGAGGTCCAAAGTTTGACCGTTAAATAATAACGGGGATATGTTGTTCTGAGGACATGAAATGGTCCAAAGTTCGCGAGTTACTGAGTAACCTGGAGGTGCCGTTGCTTGACCCTGGGCCAAGGTGTCAGAGGTAACGAGGCAGTTAGAGCTCTAACGTGGGGCCAAAGTGGCGATAGTTGTGATTAGGTGCCAAAGTGGCGAGAGTTGTGATTTGGTGATTGTGGAAATGTGTTCCATGTTGTTTCATGTGTGTTGGATTGATGTTGCTTGTGGTTGTTGAGATTGTTGGATGTTTACTTGAGATAAATGAGTTGTGGTCTAATAAATCAACCGTTCATTCTTATTTACTCACACGAGCTTTCAGAAAGCTTACCGGGTTTTGTGTTGTTGCAATCCCGGTACACTATTCAAATGGTGTAGCGGATAATCCTGCAGGTCAGGATAATCAGGGTGGTGAGCGAGCTGCGTAGGGCAGCCTCAGATGAAACTGTGGACACTTGAACAGCCAATACATCTTTGGCTATTGTTGTAAGAATAGGATATTTAGGTCCATTAAACTTCCACCATAACAAAATTAGAAAATCTGATTCTCCATCATTTGTGTACTCAAGAGGGTCCAACAGATACTTGTCCACTTCACCAATGGATTTTTATCCTTAAAGCTACCATAATACTTGAGAAATTTGATACTCATGTGTCCTGCCATATCAGTCAACACTTTCTTGGTATCACTCCATGTCTGCAGTTCAGGTGCAATAAATAGCTTGTTAATCTAAGTTTCAATGGGCCACACATCATGGAAAGTAATATGGATTGTTGGATGAGTACTTGCATTGGCCCAAAGTAATTTCATAAAAGACCCTCAGAAAAATGCACAAACACCTCTGCCTTATCCCGTTCTTCATCTGTCGGTGGCCCAACTCTGTTTCTATTGCCTTTGACTGGAACCATATTCCCTTCCTCATCATACTCTTCCTCAGGCTCCTTGAAATATGTAGCAAAACAAGTGTCATCATCCTCTACCATCCTTCCAAAGGTTTTTTTTAACTTCAAGGCAGCTTCCAACATTAAGAATGCTGAATTCCACCTTGTGGGAACATCCATAACCACCAAGCCTTTGCAAGGAATTTGTTCCCTTAATACACATGCCTTAAAACTATCTAGCCTTGATGCCGAAGACCTAACAAACTTTAGAACATTTTTGATGGTTAGCACTGCCCTATTCAACCTCTTTAGCCCACTTCCAACAAATAGATATGAACAGTACACCTAACATGCGTGAACTTTCAATCTATGATTGATTCTGAGTTTTCCCTTTTGTTAAGTTTGGACCTAACAAACTCAAAAGCACACTTATTAGCAGCTGCATTATCTACTGTGATGGTCAAAAGTTAAAGCCTTCTTTATCCCCCACTGAATCAAACAAGACTCAATCAATATACCTATTGAATTTCCACTATGGTTATGGATAGTGCAGAAATTGATGATCCTCTTATGCATAAACCACTCATCATCTATAAAGTGTACCATTAGCACCATGTAATTGAAATTTTGAACACTTGTCCAAGTGTCAGTAGTTAGGCAGATTCTATGATGTGCCAAATCAGATTTCAATTTCTTCCTTGTCTTATCATACAACTTCAGAAAGTCTTTCACCAAAGTTTTCCTACAGGGGACCCTAAACAAAGGCTGCATAACATGACAAAACTTCCTAAACCCTTGCTTTTCAACAAAGCTAAAAGGAAGATCATCAACCACAACCATTTTCAACACAAACTTGCATCACTTCATCATGATTATATGCTACAGCCTTTAGTGAATTACCCTTAGTTTTATCACCAGCAAGCACTTGCATGAGTGGTTTATGTGCCTAACCATAACCTGAGTCCCATTTTTGTAATAATCACAAGCATAGTCTCCTACAGGACCCTTAGGACAAATACACACTTAGCCTTCCTGAACTCTTGTATAATATCTTCCTTACCCTTAACTTTAATCACTTTCTTATCAGTGTCTTCCTCAAGGTGATCCCAAACCCAACTACTTTTCCTATCAGCTCGAGGATTGTCATTTACCCTTTCAGATGAAGCTGGAGCTACTGCAGATTGAATCACATCTTGTTCAGCTTTCTGGACTGAGGGAGAAGTCCCATTACTTGAAACAACCAAGCTGGACTGAGGGAGTGGTACCACTGCTTGGTCTGTTTCTTCTTTGCCTACTTCACCCTTCTTCTTACTTTTTCTAAATTGCAATTTAAAAACACAAAATTCAACATCAGTAATCAGTTAATCACAGTAATGTGTTATGATAGTTCATATAATCTGACTAATCTGATAAGCTTTGTATACTGATAATCATGATGCCACTTTTAGTTCAATTGTTCAGTAATCATTTAATCATAATCTCAGTTTCTCAGTCATAATCCCCATGCCAAAGAACTGAATTAAAAACTAATAATCATATATTCATATTCAATCATAATCATAATGCCAAAGAATTGAAGTAAAAATGAAATGAACTGATAATCTAATAAACTGAATCAAAACTCATTGATTGAATCATTGATAGACAGTCAAACTTACTCCCAACTTTCCCATTGATAATCAAAACCGCAGAGTGTAGACCACAGTAGACCTAAGCGAAGGAATGGAATCAACTTCTTACTTCTTCATTTGAATGAATCAAAATGTGGATTCGTGGTGCTGCGAAGGAGATTTGACTGAGGTGAGAGCGAAGGAGGCTGCGTTTTTCATGTTGAAATGTCAAATGACCTAGTCAAATGACTCAAGAAGCAGTTGCATTCAAGGTTTCAAATTTCTGTTTCGGTTTCGATTTCAGTACTTCAAATTTAAGGAAATTTCAGAGAAAGTTTCGATTTCGGTGGAAATTTCGGTTAAAAATAAAAAAATCACATTAATTGCATTTATAAAATGATATTTTTGAATGAAACTTTTATATAGACTAAACTAACCTATGATAAACCTATTTACAATATAACCTCTCCAAAGTTATACATTTATAATAGAATTATGATATTTTATATGGACGAGTAATTAACTAGTACAGAAGTAGGTTGCTAAACTAGTGTTTTTATCTATGTGTATTGATAATGTGATGTATATTGATAATGTGAATATGATTTACTTTTTATTTTATTTACTTTTTATGGCTAGAACCCAGTGGGAGGTTTGGCCATCACCATTTTTTCACTAATAATTAGAAAAATGC
Source organism: Rosa persica (assembly GCA_025331145.1). Lineage (NCBI taxonomy): Eukaryota > Viridiplantae > Streptophyta > Magnoliopsida > Rosales > Rosaceae > Rosa > Rosa persica. The sequence continues at coordinate 31,834,867 of WFKR01000007.1, read as the reverse complement.
AACAGAAAGGGGAGGGGCACGTAAAACCAAAATCGCGTGCATGAAATGAACAAGTACAACAAAAGGAATATAAAAGCTACTACGATGTGGTTCGATCTAGCTAGTTGACCTACTTCAATTTAGTATCATACAATACTACTCTTAAGTGCATGAATTTTGGAAATGATTTTAGTCCTTCATCACATGGGTATTATATGTGTACGTGTTGATTGCTTCCTACATGCAATCCATATATCAGATATTGTGGAATTACCCAATATGGTGTTTCAGTGTATGAAGCATACAACATTTGAGACGAAGCAAAAAGAGAATCATGTTGTGGTTGGAGCATTCAACTTTGTAGCAGATAAAAACAAAAAGTTTTTTTTTTGTATTCAACTTGATTGCAAAAAAAAAAATAATAAATAAATAAAATCAAAATTTCATATTTTCTCTATGAAAGTATAAAGTAAAAAATTCATTGTCGGGGACATACAAATTTCAGAGAAATTTCGGTGAGAATTTTTAAATATATATATGTGTGTAGATATTTCAGAAATTAAGAATTTCGTGGAAATGTACGGAGAATTTCGAAAAATTTCGGGAAACTCCTGTCGGAAATGATATAGCATATCAATTTCGTTTCGGTACTTCAGAATTACAGAAATTTCGACGAAAGTTTCGGTAGTTTTGGAGAAATTTGAAACCTTGGCTGCATTGATTTGGAGCAGATTAACGGGCCGGGTTGGTAACTTATCGGTATTTAAAAAGTCCAATCAGATCCTGAACTGAGCTCAATATAACCGGTACGGTTTAGGTTCGATACTCTAAAAAACAAAAAAGAAACCGAGCTGATCAGTATTAGAACCAGTTCGGTCGGTTTTGGCATCGGTTTCTCGATCACAGATTCCCAACCCTACTAATATATGCTTTAATTCTATCACATTTATTTCAAGAAAATGCTAAGAGAAAGTGTTTGTAAGAAACTATGTCCTGACAACCTTTATTTGTTGAACCAAATAAATGGCTGACTAGCAGCTTGTTCCCTTCTCCTCGCTCTTTTGTAAAGATAAACATGAGAGAGTGGAATAAGCATACCTCCATTGCTGGGATTGATGTTATTATTGAAGGAATAGATGGATTTAAAAACTTTTTAATTAGTGCTGAATTAGTTTAACAATTAAACTACTAACTGAAAAAAAAATCAATTCCTTTAACCCATGATCTTAGTTTATTGTGATATGTATATATACATAGCATGCATAATAAGGAAGAACAAAGAGGGAGGCTATGTTCTACTCACCCTTAGAGCGTGATTTCAATCCGATCTAAGTGAACACCAAAGTTCCTCTCCTTGATCTCTCTTTATATGTGTTTCTTCCACCTTGAAGCACCTTGGATTTAGAATTCCTTGTGCTTGTAAACTCCTCCATGATGTAACAAGTAGAGCCACAAAATGATATGGCATCTAAGGATCTTCACCAAGTACATCAAGAGATGAAGAAAGATGAAAGGAAAGGAAGAAGTATGCAAGTGTTCTTCCTTCCTTGTTATAACCAACTTGTGCAATTAGACAAAGCAGAGAGAATCTACGTAATGAGTAAGGAGCAAAACCTCAAGAGTGAAGACAAAACACAATAAGGAAGTTTGTTATTGAGAAAGAACATGCAAGGATGCATGTTATAAGCATCAAAAGCACCATGCCACACTTGAAAAGCCATTAGTTCATAACTTCATGCCATTATATGCATTGGAGCAGTGGCACTCCAACTAAGTAATCATAGCATTCAATCCATATCAAAACTAAGCTTATACCAAATACCAAATTCAGCTACTTATTATTTGCCACCATATGCATCTAATACAGTAAGTATTAGATCAATTACTTCGTTCTTGTCCCTGGCAACAATACTTATTTATGAACACATTCAACTACATCTTACTGCAATTGGTTCACCTCAGCCTCAGAATGTAGTCTTTCTAGTTTCCTGAGGTTCGATCAAATCAATGAGATGATTGGGTTTCATTGAATAGTTCGCGTGATTCTCCTTCTTCCTCAAGTTCTAGTTCTAGTTTGGGTTCACTGTGTGTGATAGCCAGGAGCACAACAGTAAAAGATACTAGCTGCCAAAATACCAGAAACCCCTCATTCTTTTACCAGGATGGCACACAAATTATAGTTAGCAGACCATTAACAGTCAATAAAAAGTAGCCAGTTTGTGTGGACAGGAACTGGCCTCATCATTGGGCCCACTTTGGTTCATTGCAGCATACTCCCAAAAACTAAGCATTCTGAAATCCAATGATTCGAAATTAACCAAATTGGAAAAAACCTTCTGTAGGTTTTGTGAAACTGAACGTTGATGCTTCTTATCAATTAGGTTCGGATCTCACATGATTGGTTGGTGTTTTTAGAGACCATGAATGAGCTTTTTTGGGATGTTTTAGGCATACAGTGATGGCTGCTCATTCGGCTTGGCATGCAAAGTTGTTAGCTTTGATTTTGGGTGCACACTTGGTTCTTGAATACCATTTTACACCAGCAATAAATAAATCAGATTTTTTGGATTTGGTTCATGCCATTACTAGCTCATCCTTATCATTCGGAGCTTGGCTTCTTAATTGAAGATTTGAGAGGCTTGGTTCATCGGGCTATGGAAGCTAGAGTGGTGTTTAGTGGCACTAGGCCTCATCAACAGGCTGGGCCGGAATGCCACCTCATCAAAGGGCCGGGTCGGGGCGGGCCTGGTTGGCCCATGCATAGCGGGCTTGGGCCGACCCTTACTACATTTTTAAATAGTAACGGGCTGAGCCAGACTTTATTGTAAATCGAAGGATCCAAGCCCATCCATATAAAGCGGGTCTTGCGGGCTTTTTCAGGTTTTTGCGGGCTGGGCCTTGCAGGCTTTTTTGGGTCGAGCCTTATAAGCTTTATTTACAAATAAATCTTTAAAGATACTAATTTTTTTTATAAACGTATATTTATATATCATATACTCTAAAGAGTAACCTCTATCAATTCAAAGAAAATGCAAAAACTAACCGGTTGATGTGATCATTACAATAAATTATGAGTGTGGTAAAATATTTAGTCAATTTCACCATATTTTTTAATCCAATCGAATTAGTCAACCGTCGTCACTTCTATGTCTTCTTAGTTGACTGATGGCATGACAACCGCGAAACGTGTTTATTTTTTTACATCACATCTATAAATATCCTATCAATGGATATGCATGAACGTAAGATAAAATTTCAATTTTATTTATAAAGACGTTGACCTATACCAATTTCCCTCCTAAAGTTGTATGACTTATATATTGCATTTAAATTGTTGAGGTTCATTCTAAAGCAACCATGAAGTGGAAAATGAATTTAAAGAAACCAACCGCTCGATAGAGAGGTTGTAATGTTTTATGGTGGTTGTAAAAAAATCTAGCAAATTTGGTTCTCGTTTCGAATTCGATCAACTAGGTCAAACTTAGTTGCTCTTATAAACCTATATTTATATATCATATACTTCAAAGAGCAGCCCCTATCAATTCAAAGAAAATGGAAAACCCGACCGTTAGATGAGATTATTACAATAAATTATGTGTGTGGTAAAAGATTTAGCCAATTTCGATCACCATAATTCTAATCCGATTGAATTGGTCAATCATCATCACTTGTATGTCTTCTTGGTTCACCAATGTCTTGACGACTGTGAAAGGTGCTTATTTTTTCACATCACGTCTGTAAATATTCTATTGATGGATGTGCGTGAACGTAAGATAAAAATTTCAATTTTATTTATAAAGACGCTGGCCTATACCAATTTACCTCCTAAAGTTGTATGATTTGTATATTACATTTAAATTGTTGAGGTTCAATATAAAGCAACCATGAAGTGGAAAATGAATTTAGAGAAACCAACCGCTCGATGGAGAGATTGTAATATTTATGGTGGTTGTAAAAAATCCAGCCAATTTGGTTCTAGTTTTGAATTCGATCAACTAGGTCAAACTTTGTTACTTTTATAAACCTATATTTATATATCATACATTCCAAAGAGCAACCCCCTATTAATTCAAAGAAAATGGAAAAATCGACAGTTGGATGAGATTATTATAATAAATTATGAGTGTGGTAAAAAATTTAGCCAATTTCACAATATTTTCGAATCCTATCGAATTGGTCAACTTTCATCATGATATGTAGAATATATATGCACATAATCTATATAGAAGTATGAGAACTTCCACACTCATATATAAACACACATATATCTATATATTCTATATGTGTGTTTATATATATATATATATATATATATATATATATAAACACATACATATATAATAGTTTACGGGCTTTTACGAGCCGGCCGGGGCGGGCTTTTTGACAGGCCGACTCTCTACCCACCGAGGCGGGCTCTTTAACGGACCGGGCTGAGCTTTTAGCCCTGCGGGCCGGCAGGCCTTCATTGCCTCACTTGATCCGCGAGCTTTTTAATGAAGCCTAAGTGACACATTCTTTAGCGTAGGAAGCCATTTCTGGCCATTTTATGTTAGATTTCTTTTCAAATATTCCTCTAAGTGTGAAGGTTATTATAAACTCTAAATGTAATGATGTTTAATCAATGAATTAGTATTTCATTTCCCTTAAAAGAAAAAAAATATGGACTCAGCTTAACTACTATTTTAATTGCCATAAAAAAAACCACGATTTTAATTGAATTAATATGATTAATGTAGAGGCACGTTATGAATGACTAGCGTTATATCCGTGTGATGTCTGAAGTAATAACAAAAACCTTGATGCATTTTGGTCTCAAATTTCAGCTACTAAAGATAATAAAGTTAAGAAACTACATGCAACAATTTATGAATCGAAATTGTGTTTCTAGGGCATATAACGTAATTTTTATATTTTTTATTTTTATATATTTATAGAAGAACGTTAATTTATTCAAAAATAAAACATCAGACGGGAGTTTTTTGCTCTCTCTTTTCTTCCTTGTGCCTCCTTGACTCGCTCAGACAACTACCTCCTCTCATCAAGCGGCTCTTCAATCTCACTGGAAGAAGGCACCCAACGCCGCCGTCAACGCTGCTCGCCGTGCCGGTGCCCAGATCGAAACCTTCAAGAAAGGTCTATCTATCTATCTATCTTCTTCCCCTTTCTTTCTTTTGTTTCTAGGTCTTGATTTATTGTTTTTCGGTGACCTTGGCCGTGGTTAAGCAACCGCCCATGATTGACCCAACAAAATCAAAGGTCAGAGGACTTTTTATAGCTTTTAGAGGTTTTGATGATCCAAAACCATTGGGAATTTTAATAATATATATATATATATATATATATATATAGGGAGATAGAGAGTCACGGAGATGGTGTGTGTGAAAAATGGAAGGTATAATGAGGAAAGATTGGAGTAGATAGCTGGAAGACGAGCAGAAAGAGAGGTTTGGGTCAAAAGAGGACTTCTTCTTTTGACAAAAGAGAGAGAGAAAAACAAAACAAAGAGAGGAAACTATTAGTATCAATTGGCAATAGGTCCAGAAGAGAACTTAATTAAGGAGGTGTAATGCAATTGCAGCCTAGGTCCAAGTTAGCTAAGAGGTCCAATGCAAATCCATGTCCGGTTTCAACTGCATGTTTAATTCTGCTTTAAGAATCAATGAAAGATTAAAATGCTACTTTGTTAAAGCCACCATCTTTTTCACTTTAGGCTTCCCCCTCTTAACACTACAAGCAGAAATTGCAGTCCTCACTAAGGTTAAGCATAGGCATTTGGTTGCTTTGTAAGGATATTGCATTTATGGTAATGAGAGTATCTGAAATATCATTTCAATGCAATTATGTGCAGTATATAGTTTGACTAATTGTGTATATTTTGTCCATTAGAAATCAGTGGTTTTTGGCTTTTCTCTGAGGAATAATACAATAGGGTTTGTTTTTTTGGGTTGCGTCTACTATTCTACAATTCAAACTCAGTTTCCTCAAAATCTGTTAACTTAACAATTGAAATTTAAATAGAGTAATAAAGTCAAAATGTAGAGGCATGTAGCTGTAACTCTCACAAGTTCTAAAGCCCTTTCTGGAATTTTATCCTCAATTTCCATTCATAAAAATCTGAAGACTATTCTTTCACTTTCTATGTTATTTGTATGATCGATTTAGTTACTTCCCTGCATTTTGTCTGCTTAGCGAAATTCACTTTTAACAACTAACATGCTTTAGTGGCCATTGTCTTTTGTCACTGAGTTTCTTGGTTTCAATGTTGTGTTTTACAGTGTTTCATATTACTGCTAAAGAGGAGAATAATCTCAGTAATGATGCAATAGCTAAAGATATTAAACAGGTAAATATTTCTCATCAAATTTTCAGAAAAACTATTTCCATAATTTGCATGCTGCCAATAATAAAACACATCAGTTAGATTTTAACTCTCAACCTTTATTTACATATTTCATACCATGCTTTGGTCATTTGTTCCATCAATAAAAGATTGATATCTTTCCGCTAGACATAAGATAGTACTGCTCATACATTTCTCTCCTTCTAATTGTATTGATATTATTCCTCACGTGCTATCACTTGAAAGGTGGGAATGGAACTGAGCTGCGAGTAAATGTTCAGATTACAAAACACTTGGATATGCTCACTTTCAAACACAAATTACATATATGTAGTTGCTCACTTTACATTTTACAATCTGTCATTTGAACAACTAATATATTTCTAGATATAACAACTGATCTAAGCATTTGAATTGGACCACTAATTTATGCATTTTGTAAATGTTTCGAAAAAGAAAAAAAAATATAAGTTTCGAACATAAGGCTTCAAGGGGAATTAGTAAAAAATTTCACAGTGATTTCCATACATGATAGGTTTTCTGTAAGTGTTTGCTTGTGAGAGACTGTGTTAAACGGGTCATTATTTATTGGACAGGGCCCTAAAGTCTCAGACGGCTTTGTCTTTGAGTCGTGTCCTCAATATTCACACTTTCTGAAAAATGAAGCGCAAGAAATGGTCAGAGCTTGAAGAACAGACCCTTCTCACGAAGTATTCTGAGCTTCTCAGCTCTGGAGCTCTAACCAAGCTCAAAACCCGTGAGAAAAAATTCAAGCCCATAGCGGAGCATGTTAACTTAGTGCACAACCTTGGCGACCCTATAACCTTCCCTTTCAAATGGTCCTGGCGCGACGTGTCAATCAAGGTTCAAAACATGCGCCATCAGTACTTGGGAGTCAAGCAGAAGATCCGGGTCTCCAAGGACGAGTTCAACTGGAAGGATGGTGAAAATCACTGGGAGAATTTCTTGAAGTACAAGGAAGTGTTTGGTGATGTGGAGCTTGATGGTAAGGGCAAGAGGTCATGTGAGAATGACAACTTTGATGTTTTTGGGGATTGTGGGGACTTAGGGTTTGGGATTGATTGTGAGGATTTAGGGGAAGAAGAAGATGATGAAGAAGAAGAAGAACATTTGGAAGAGGAAGAAGAAGATGGTACCGGTGGTGATGATGATAATCGTGGCGAGGAATACCCAGTTGGTGAGTTTGGAGGTGAAAGGGAAATTGGGGACATGGGAATGACTCAAAAAAGGAAATTCACTAAGGTTGGATTGCATAAGAGGTTGGGGTTGATGAGTGCTCAGGCGTTGGACTTGCAAAATATGATTGTGAAGAGGGAAGAGGGGCGGAGAGAGAGGGAGTGTAGGAGAGAGAAAGGTGAGGCTGAGAGAGAGGAAAGGAGGAAAGAAGTTGAGTTTAGGAGAGAGAAGAGGAGGAATGAGCAGGAGGACTTGTTAGAAGATAGAGAATTGGAGTTGCAAGAGAGAGAGGTCATGTGGACAAGAAGGGAGTTTGAAAAAAGGTTGAGGTTACAGGGGGAGTTTGACGAGGAGTGTCAGAGGAGGATGAGGATGGAGGAGAGGAGGGAGGAGGAGGAGTTGGAGTGGCGGGAGAGGATGGTAGGTTTGCAAATTCAGCATGAGAAGCAAATGATGCAAATGCATGCTGAGGCATGCCAGAACCAAATGCAGATTCTTGGGGTCATGGCTAGGTTTGTCTGTCAATTTTTTGGGTCAATGAATGATGGCCTTGGAGGTGGTTTAGGGACTCTGCCACCTCAAATTTTGCAGAATCTGCAGCATCCAGGCGGACTAGGTGACAATGGGAAGCCAGATTCCAATTCGCCTTCTGAGTTCCTCTAGACTGTAATTTAAACCCCTTGTTACATAGTATATATACTTTAATTTTGGATCTAGTGAATTTTAGGCAGTTGAATTTTTACTGTCTTCAATATGTTTGTACTATGGTGATTGAGAACAACAACTTTTCAAAGCTATACTAGCAGTGACATACTCTCAAGTCTGGAATGATGGATAAGTGTTTCTTGTGTCACTCAGAATATCATATTTCTACAACTTTTAAAGAAGTTATTTTTATTTGGATATTTTTGTTTTGTTACTTTATTATGTTTCTGTACGATGTTAGTTTGGCTTGAACAATGCTTAGCTAATGCATTGCGCGTTCATAGACTTTTGTTCCAGAAGGAATCAAGTCTCCTTATGAGTGACAATCTCTTATACTGTTTCATCCATTCAGTTAACCATACAATGTAATTTCCTTCCTACCCAATAAAAAGAAGGTTTTTTTTATTTGTTACTTATAGTCTGCATGTTGGTTATTTGAAATGTTATGGTATCCAATGTTATTATGCCACTAAAGTACTGTTTTGCCATGATTTTGGATGCTTATTCTGGAGGGGGTTTGATATTAAGCAATGATTCCAGTCAGGGATATATAAGTATTTCACATGATAGAAATCATTCAGATGTTGAGGTATTAGTATCACCAATGGCAGTAAAGTTTCTGACTATCATTATCCTTGTACATTCAATTCTCATTCTATAATTTGTGCTATATAATATACTTTTAAATGTATTTTCAGCCTTTTCTACTAGCATCTTCATCGGTTTCTCATCATCCAGTACTGAAGATCACACAACCCTTTGATAAGTCAATTATCTCTCTCTTTATTTCTTTTATCTTTTGATTATCTGTTCCAGCTCCCATAGTTTCCTGCCTGGAATTCCCTGCTATAAAATTTGTTATAGTGTTTGTCACAGGATATAGAATTTGAGTATTGCACGATTTAAAACTTGCTTTTATCTTTGAATATTCTTTTCTCTTTGTCTTTCAATTTGATTTTTCTAGTAATTTATTTTAATTTTAATAATATTGATGTTAGGGTTATATTTATCTTAAGTTTTCAAGGTATGGTTGCTTACTGTATTAGTTACCTGGGCTTCTAAACTTAGTTAAGATGGTCTCAATAGCTTTAAGGGTTTGTCATTGACTTTCACAACTGATTACTTAAGAAAGTTATGCCCCATTGTTTATATTTGTTGTTTAGGCTTTACTTTTTAATTTCAAAAGCTACAATCCCTTAAATGGCCGTTCTTAAAACCTAAAGGCCAGTAGCTGTTGCATGCTTCCTTTAAGGTACTTCTGATGAAGAATATAAGTGGAAGACCTCTAGGGTTTATCCAAAGCCTCATAAAAAAAGGTTCCAAACCCACATACCTGGTTTAGGAGTCTGTAGATGGTGATGGACGTTGGGTTCTGGTTCTAGCTTGGTTTGGGGAAGTTTAATAATGGCTGGCATATTTAGGATTTCTTCTTAATGCAGAATAGAACGGTTCTTTATTATTTGGATTTTATTAGGATTATTTTATTCTTGTTGTTCTGAATTATCTTAGCCTTCTATATAGAGCCTTGTGATCTTTGCAGTGCAGATTTGAAGATGTTTAAAATTAAAAGCTTGTGCTTCTCTCGAGGTTTGTGTGATGCAACATAACCTAGGTCTGATGCCTAGAACCCTACTGGTGTAATGTCAGATAATGAAAAGGTTGAGAATTGAGATAAATTTGCTTCATCATTGTTTCCCATGATCCTTTTTGACTGATTTTGATGATGATCCAAAAGTTTTGCCTCTTTGTTTTGGTTTGCTCTTGCCCTTTGTGGTGCAAGTGCTCTTATTGAGTGTAGCAAATTTAAACACTTCAGAGATTTACTGAATTAATCAAACACAGGAATTTTGTTAATCACTATTCATTGATATTTCTGAATAGACCATAAGAAGAATGAGGATAGTGGGACTGACGGGTGGGATTTCATCTGGGAAGAGTACTGTCTCAAATCTCTTCAAGGCCCATGACATTCCTGTTGTAGATGCCGATCTTGTGGCTCGTGTAAGTGATGACCAAAGCTGAAGCATACTGACTTTGACAATTATAAAAAAATATGTGAATCAGTTCTCTTTAGCGCTTTCATGAACTGAGTATCTTTGGTTTCAGGATATATTGAAGAAGGGAACTGGTGGATGGAAAAAGGTTGTTTCAACATTTGGGCAGGGTATTTTGCAACCTGATGGAGAAGTTGATAGACCTAAACTAGGACAAATTGTATTCTCTAATCCCGAAAAGCGTCAACTTTTGAACCGCTATGTACATTCTCGCAGATTACCTAATTTTATTATGTGATCTTGCTTAGAGTGTCTCTTTGTAACCCGATTAGATGTAAACAAGGGCATTGTCTATAAACTATTCTGAATTATACCTGGTGTGGTGGAGCAAATCATACTGTTTTACAGATTGCTTGCTGAAAGTCGGTGGTTTTAATTTTGGTTGATAATAATAACAGGATATTATTATCTTGAGATCCCTTTCGAAAACGCCAGAATTGATGTAATAAGCTTTAGGAGGCCAAGGTAAGAAATATTCCTTATGGTGGGGAAATTATACACAGTCAAGTTTTGTAATACTCACCCCAGTTTTGAGTTGTGTAGCAAGGGAGAATAAGCAAATTCCCTCTAGTCAAAATTGCCTAGGTTTTGTCAGAATTTCTCAAATGCTTTATCAGAGATTATGCGTTGGAGTGCCTTGTCATAAAAATTACATGCCCTATCGACTTTAATGTCTATGTTTTATCTTTTTGCAGACTACTGGCTCCTTACATATCATCTGGAATCTTTTGGGAAATTTGGAAGCTATGGTTGAAGGGGTTTAAGGTTATTGTTCTTGATGTCCCTCTATTGTTCGAGGCCAAGTTGGGCAGATGGACCAAGCCCGTTATTGTTTATGGGTTGATCCTGAAACACAGCTCCAGAGACTCATGTTGAGGGACAAAACAAGTGAGAATGATGCTCGAAAACGGATAAATGCTCAGGTGTCACTCGATTTAAAGAGGACCATGGCAGACATAGTGATTGATAACACTGGATCACAAGAGGATTTAAAAGACAAGTTTAAAATTGTGCTATTTGAGGTCACAAAGCCCTTGACATGGACTGAACTTTGGCTTTCTCACCAAGGTGCTTCATCTGCTCTTGTCTCCATTATCGTAGGTGTTCTTATGTTCAGAAAAGTTTATAATAGTGATAGTAAATTATAACAACCTTGGAGTTGTACTTGTGGAGATATCGATATAGATCTCCCTGTATTTGGTAGTTGATGATACAAGAACTTCAAGTGTGTTTTTCAGCAATAATAAAGAATGATTATTTGCATTTACCATCTAATATCAATGCAGAAGATCTTCAGTTTCCTAAATTTCTAGGTTATATGGTATCAAAGCCTCCCAGTCATTTTGCTCCTACACCTTCTGCACGATTACTAGCAAGAGATCCAAGTCTTCAGTTGGAAACAATTACTGAGTTATTAGGAGTAAGATGTGTACTTGTATATAAATATGCGTGCACACAATTTTGAATCTAGAATGAAAAATAGTTATTGTTCGGTTTATACTAATACGGTGCAACAATTCTGGCTAAGAAACACATTCTTGTATAGTAATGGGAAAAAGTAAACCACCAATCGAAACAAAAAAAAAAACTAGACATTCCTAGAAAGCATTGGCCACCCGCAGGTATATGACAATTCCCATATATTCAATTTGGAATCAATGGAATTTAAGCATATGTTTGTTAGGGTAGAATTATTGCACATCCGATGATTGCATAACATCATCATAACTTTACTAGCTTAGCTTGCATAGGTGTGCTCTCTATCTCAACAATTGCTTCTGGTTGAAGTTTGAATTTCTTGCAGGTATAGCGTAATCTCTCTTGGTCATTTTCCAATCTAGTTCAAATGGTTGTAAACAAGTCGACTCAAAATATGACTACCTTAAATTCAGATTTTACTTGGATTGACTATTGTTTACCAACGAGGAGAAAACTGTTCTATATGTTTGATTATGTTCGTAATTAGCGATCAATTTTGCGGTTCACATCTTGAAGATTTCTATACTGTACCTGCTCATAGAAAGCTGTAACTAGTATTTGATCGAAATAAACTATGCACGAGATATAAGAACCAAGTGCTTAGTTGCAAATAATTGATTGATACTTGATAGGGTACGAAAAGTAAATATCAAAGTTAGAAGGCACATTCAGAAACCATGAGGCAGCAAAGTAAAGGAGAAGTACATTATTTGAACTTCATTGACAGTTCATATTTTATTACTACAGTAATCTGCAGTTCTATGAAAATCTGAAATTTCATAAGCTAGTTAGCTAGATGAAGTAAAGTGAATGGTAGCTAGCTGATCATCACCTAGCTGAAAGAGTACATGTTAGCTCCACATTTGAACATATTGGAATCAAATTGCTTACAGGCATTGGTTGTGGGCATAGAGAAGGCCTTGCGGCATTTCTAGGTATTCAACATCTCCTACGAGCATCTGTGTAACTCTCTTCATTGAAGGTCGATCACTTGGTTTCATTTGAATACACCATAAGCCAGTTACAACCATTTTTTTAATCAATTTATTTTCCTGTGCTGTAGCATCGCCAATCTCCAAGTCCTTCGCATCACTATATTGATCATACATACACCCATGAGGGGAAGTAAATTTGAATTGAGTGATCTACAAATGCATATCGCGTTTTCCTTCTGCTTGCCATTTTCATCAACAACATTCCAAAACCATAGACATCAGCTTTGTATGAAACACCACCGATGTTTTTATAAAACAACTCGGGAGCAATGTATCCCATGGTGCCTCTTGCTGCCATTGAAGAGACGATGCTGTTATTCGCTGGATATAGTTCGCTAGCCCAAAGTCAGAAATCTTTGGGATAAAATTCTCATCAAGTAGAATATTATATATGAGGTGTTGTAAGCTATTGTGGATATATCATGTAAATAGATATAGGATAATATATGTTGACTTGTGTCAAGAAGCCATGTGAAATATGCAACAAGTATGGTAGCAGAAATTAGGTAAAGCTACACAAGGGGAGCACCAAAATCTTGACATTCTTGTCATAATCCTTTATAATTAATGCATATTGTTGTGGCTTTCACATTACTTTGTACCCCTATAAAAACCCCTCTATTGGAAGAAAAAAATGTAGAACTGATTACACCATATATATGAATCAAAGCTCTCTCTCTCTCTCAATTTTCTGAAACACTCTCACTTTCATTTTACAACACGTTATCAGCACGACTCGCTCTAGGATTCAGATTACCGATTGCCAAGAGAAGAGGTGAGTAACTCTTGGGTTGCAGAAAAGAAGAGGTTCATCATTCAATCAACATCAATCTACCAGCTCTACAACCAAGTATGTTTTTCCAAGCAAAAACAGATTTTGCTGTTTCATTTTACCTTGTGTTCTCTATGTTCCCGTATTTATTTAAAATAGTAATTCAACTCCAAAATTCACCAAATATTTTGTCCTAGAGCCCTTGTATGTTCAGAGCATCTCTGTAAATTTTCATATTTTTTTGGATAGTTTTGCTTAGTGTTTCAGTTCATCTTTCAACTGTTGTTCAGTAGGAACTGCAGTCACGATTTATGACTTTTGTTGAAGCATCTAGTTTAATTTAATCCTCTATGAGAGACACTTATTTCTCTTGCACTATAATTGGCATAATTGAATGAGTAAAGGAAAATCAATAGCTTTTATTTAGCTATCAATTCATGTATATTGTGACAAATATCTATATATTCTTGTTTGGACTTTGTGATAATGATTTTGGTGTTACCTGCTCATATTAAATTTAAATATTTTATCCGCTTAAATTTTTTGCGTTAGAATATATATTTGCGGAATGTAGGTACTTAACGAACCGGAAGTTCACACATAAACATTGAACCAAAAGTTCATACATAAATATTGAACCAGAAGTTCACACATATCGAACTTGTAGTTTCGACAACACTAAAAGATTATAAATCTTTCCAAGTAGGCTCATCCAATTAGATGCGATGTCTAGGTAAGATTCAATGAGGATGTGTACTTGAGCGATCCTCGCTCCACCTAAACCTCAAATTCTTACCTGGTCCTATTTAATTGGAATTATCAAAAGGATTGAGCAATAATGTTTCATGTGTATCGAACTTGTAGCTTCGAAAATACCATATAAGGAACTTGAAGTTTCCTTCACAAATTCACTATACATGTTTAATCCGATTCTTTCATACCATGTTATAGAACCTGAAGTTCTTATTGATTGCTTATGGAAGTTATTATCCTTAGCACTAACTATTGTCCTTTAAATCCTTGTAAAGAATGTCAAATCTCAACAAGCTTGACTTTGTTGCTTTGGAAGTTTCCAGAAGGAACTACCTCAAGTGGACCCAATATGTCAAGCTCCATTTGACTGCAAATAAGATGAGATCAATGATTATTGCTGACAACATCACCCCTGAAGACATGAAGGCAGGGGCTATGATTTTCATTAGGAAACATATGGAGGAAGCACTCAAGGTGGAATATTTAGCTGAAGAGGACCCACTGTCTCTTTGGGTTGCTCTAGAAGAGTGATTCAACCATCAAAGGGCCATCTACTTGCCGGAAGCAAGACACGATTGGCAGAACATACGTTTCTAGGATTTCAAGACTGTCAATGAGTATAACTCCGAAATCTGCTGGATTCGGTCACTCCTAAAATTCTGTGGAGAAGAGCTCACAGAAGCTAACCTACTGCAGAAAACTTTCTCCACCTTCCCTCCTTCCTGTATGGTCCTGCAGCAACAATACAGGGAAAGAAACCTAGATTCTCCTAATTAGTCACCATCCTGTTGCTCGCTGAAAAGAACAACAACCTACTTCTGAGGAATGATCAAGCAAGGCCCACCGGTATTAGAGCAATTCCTTTGCCTGAAGCAAATACTATTTCCCATCACGAAAATAATCGTGGAAAGAGAAACCAGGGCCGTGGAAGGGGAAGATCGAAGGTCTGAGTGTCCAAGGCATGGAAGGAGAAATGGGCCCAGAAATGTCCCATTTGACCGCGACCATCCAGGCAATGGCCCAAGGGGTCGAGGAGGACGTGGTGCAAACCAAAATGCCCAAGTCCGACAAGGTCAAATTAGAGAGAATGCTGGCCCGGCCCGTCGCCCTCAAAATCAGCATAATCTATGTTATAGATGTGGAGGCACTGACCATTGGTTCCACACCTGTCGTGCAACAGATGAAGAGATAGGAGAGTATCACGCCAGACGCGGAACTCGAGAGGCCAACCTTATGGAAGAGTCAGTCCCTATGGATACCACCTTTGAGATTACTGATTTCCAAGCAGCCAATGGATACATCGAGGATTCAAAACTCGAGGACATGGACATAACATGAACTTGTGCCATATCTATGTTATTGTTATGAATAATGCTTTCTATTTTTCAGATTATCTTTGGTGATTTCTTGTGGAATATTAGGTTTACATAGTTTGCTTATGCTTGGATGTTTAATTCAATAAAGTTACTTACTTTCATACATGTGATCCATTGAATTAAATATATGACTAGGCATGTCTTGTGGGGAAGTTTGTTGTCTGGCTGATAGTGTTACTACGCACACCATACTCCGAGATAGGAAGTTTTTTTTTTAAAACTTATTGTCTACTCATACCTCTGTGACAACTATATTAGGTCAATCCAACCTGATAGAGGGTCATGGCAAAGCCCAATTTATGTTATCCAATGGTATTAAATTTACCATTAATGAGGCCTTATATTCTCCACATTCCAGAAGAACTTTATTGAGTTTTAAGGATATTCGAGCCAACAGTTATCACATTGAAACCACTGAGGAAAAAGGAGTGGAATATCTTTGCATAACCTTCAATTTGTATGGCCGAAAGCGTACATTGGAGAAGCTAAAATGCCTTTCAAGTGGTCTCTACATGGCTACCATTAGATCGATTGAGGTAAATCACATAATTAGCCAGAAGCTAACCAATTCGAGTAATTACTTGCTTTGGCATGACCGTTTGGGACACCCAGGTCAAAGTATGATGCGTCGTATCCTAAATTCATCCCACGGGCATCCCCTTACCAATAAGGATCTTTTGTACAGTAACACATTATGCCAAGTTTGCTCATTGGGAAAATTAAATATAAGACCATCATATGCAAAGACTGAAAAAGACTCCAACCTTTTTCTACAAAGGATACAAGGGGATATATGTGGACCTATCCAACCACCATGCGGACCATTTAAATATTTCATGGTTTTGGTTGATGCATCGACAAGGTGGTGATATGTTACATTATTGTCCACAAGAAATTCTGCATTTGCTAAACTCCTTGCCCAAATCATTAAATTAAGGGCTCACCACCCGGATTATCCAATCAAGTCCATAAGGCTTGATAATGCCGGAGAGTTTACATCGAAAACTTTTGATGATTATTGCTTGTCTCTTGGGATTAATGTTGAGCATCCAGTTCTCTACGTTCACACCCAGAATGGTCTCGTAGAGGCATTCATTAAAAGATTACAAATGATCGCACAGACCTTGGTAATGCACACCAAGCTTCCAGTATCTGCGTGGGGCTATGCAAGTTTTGCATGCAACCATGTTGGTCTGACTGAGGCCCATTGCCACCCAACCGTATTCAGCGTTACAGTTGGTGACTAGGTATGAACCTGATGTTTCGCACTTACTTGTATTTGGGTGTGCAGTTTTCGTGCCAATTGCGCCGCCACAACGTACAAATGGGTCCTCAATGAAGGATGAGCATATATGTCGGTTATGAATCTCCATCCATTATATGCTTTTTAGAGCCCTTGACAGGTTATCTCTTTACCGCTAGATTTGGGGATTGTCACTTTGATGAGACAGTCTTCCTGCCGTTAGAGGGAGATAAGAACATTACCGTTCTTGATGAACGACGTGAATTGAGATGGAATGTCCCCACTATGTCTCATCTTGATCCCCGAACCGTATAATGGGATAATGAAGTGCGAAGAATTCTAGATCTACAAAGTGTAGCCCAAAATATACCAGACGCTTTCTCTGATCTAGCTAAAGTGACGAGATCACATATACCTACTGCAAATGTGCCTGCAAGGATAGATGTCCCTGTAGGACGCGCCCAGATGGACGAGATACGACCATGGCGGCTAACTAGTCACATGTCCCTGCCCATAAGCAACCATGGCGGCTAACTAGGTTCGAAGGATTCTTATCCTCGGAAGAGGGTAAAACCGGCACAAACGAATCCACTAGACATCGCGATCTCAACTGATCCATCTCACGAAATAATTCCAGATTATGGGTCCGTCCTAGAAGAGACAACTTTGGGGGACGTTCCAACGTCTAAACTCACTCTCGAGAATAGAGAAATCTCGATAAATTATGCATGCTTAAGTGAGATTTGGAATCGGAATGAGATTATCATCGATGATATATTTGTATTTGCGGTAGCTACCGAAATCATAACTAGCGATGATGTCGAACCTCGCTCCGTTGATGAATGTCAATGTAGAGATGACTGGTCAAAATGGAAAGAAGCAATTCATGTCGAATTAGATTCCTTGACAAAGAGAAAAGTGTTCCGACCTGTCGTTCCCACATCTCACCATGTTAAACCTGTAGGATTTAAATGGGTATTTGTAAGGAAGCGAAATGAGGAAAATAAGATTATCCAATACAAGGCTCATCTAGTGGCACAAGGATTCTCTCAACGCCCTGAGATTGATTACGATGAGACATATTCTCCCGTAATGGATGTCATAACATTTCTCTACCTTATTAGTTTGGCAATTTCTGAAAAACTGAATATGCAACTAATGGATGTGGTCACAGCTTATCTCTATGGGGATCTTGATGCAGAGATATATATGAAAGTTCCTGAATGACTTAAGATACTTGATACAAATAGTTCTAGACCACGGAACACCCTCTCCATTCGTTTGAGGCGTTCACTTTATGGATTGAAACAATCCGGACGGATGTGGTATAACCGTCTAAGTGAATATTTGATTGGGATAGGATATGTAAACAATGAACTATGATAATGCGTGTTTATTAAGAAAACAAGTTCTGGATCTGTAATTGTGGCAGTTTATGTCGATGATATGAATCTGATTAGTACTCCTGAAGAGATCAAAGAAACCGCCAAGCACCTGAAGTCTGAATTCGAAATTAAAGATCTAGGGAGAACAAATTACTGCCTCAGCCTGGAGCTTGAGCACCGTGCTAATGGGATTCTGCTTCATCAATCAAACTACATCCAGAAGATGTTAAGATGCTTTAATGAGGATAAAACGAAGCCTTCAAGGACGCCAATGGTCGTCCGAAGTTTAGATCCTAAGAGAGATCCGTTTCGTCCTGCAGATGATAATGAAGAGATATTGGCATCAGAAGTCCCATACCTAAGTGCAATAGGCGCATTATTGTACTTGGCTCAATGTACTAGACCGGAGATTTCGTTTTCTGTGAATTTGTTAGTTAGATATAGCTTTACGCCAACATGCCGCCACTGGAATGGTATAAAAGACATTTTTCGTTATCTTAGAGGTATGATTGATATGAGCTTATTCTATTCCTATGCACCAAGAAATGGACCAAACCCCCTTGATCCTCAGAATGATGCTCACCTTGTTGGATATGCTGATGCATGCTATCTATCAGACCCATACAAGGCACGATCCCAAACTGGTTATGTCTTTACCATTGGGAATACTGCAATTGAGGTCTACAAAACAGACCCTTGTTGCTACCTCTTCAAATCATGCTGAGATTCTAGCTCTTCACAAAGCAGTACGTGAATGTTTATGGTTGAGAGCCATCATAAAGCATGTTCAAAGCACATGTGGGCTGCATTCCACCACTGATGAACCAACCACTATCCACAAGGATAATGCTGCGTGCATCGAGCAAATGAAGACGCGTTTCATCAAAGGAGACAACGCCAAACATATTGCACCGAAGTTCTTCTTCAATCAGCAACAATAGGAGCATCAGAAGATTAAGGTCAAGCAGATTCGATCTGAAGACAATCATGCAGACCTCTTCACCAAGTCACTACCAAAGTCTACATTCCAAAAGCACGTACAAGGTATTGGTCTACGTAAATTATCTGAATTACCTAACGTGTAATTTTCAGGGGGAGTATCTAGAAGCATACCCACTTGACCATCGTGTACTCTTTTGTCCTTCGTCCAGGGTTATTTTGTCCCACTGGGTTTTGTTACCTGGCAAGGTTTTAACGAGGCACATCTTTAGCATGGTCGGCCCACTTAATCTTGAAGATGTTTTGATTCAACATATATGCATTTGCTCATCTTTTTCCTTCGACCACGAGTTTTTCCCACTAGGTTTACCTGGCAAGGTTTTGGTGTAGCAACTCTAATGCATCCCTCTCATAGACATACTAACTACTTATGATGCTGATAAGAAGACTTCACTTATCTCCGAAGCTGTGATATTACTACTCCACACTCACAAGCGTTGTGCTCTTTTTCTCCTTCGACCAAGGTTGTTTTTTTTTTTCACGAGGTTTTTATTACTTGGCAAGTTTTTTGACGAGGCAACTTAGAAGCGCACAAGACAATCCTATTGACATGAAATATCCAAAGGGGAGTGTTGTAAACTATTGTGGCTATATCATGTAAATAGATATAGGATAATATATGTTGACTTGTGTCAAGAAGCCATGTGAAAAATGCAACAAGTATGGTAGCAGAAATTAGGTAAAGCTACACAAGGGGAGCACCAAAATCTTGACATTCTTGTCATAATCCTTTATAATTAATGCATATTGTTGTGGCTTTCACATTACTTTGTACCCCTATATAAACCCCTCTATTGGAAGAAAAAAATGTAGAACTGATTACACCATATATATGAATCAAAGCTCTCTCTCTTAATTTTCTGAAACACTCTCACTTTCATTTTACAACATGAGGCTTGATATCAAAATGTAAAATTTGCATTTCACATCCTTGATGCAAATATTCAATACCCTGTGCTACTCCAGCTGCAATCTCATACATTTATTTTGTAACTTAAAGTGATGGCCGGATCCTTCTTTAGAGTAAATGTATTTATCCATAGACCCATTTGGCATGAAATCATATACTAAAAACCTCGACACAGTAGCCAACAAGCTGCACCACATTAGCATGATGAATCCTTCCAATAGTACCTACTTCGTTCGTGACATCTTCCCCATTAGCATTAGACTTGCCTAACAACTTAATGGCTCCGAAGTGGCCACTTCTTAATTTGCCTTTAAATACAGACCCATAACCCCCTTCCCCCATCAGACATTTTCTTGATGTTGTGAGTAAGAGTATCTTATAGGCATGAAATCGTCACTATGCAGAAAATCTTTTATAGTGTTGACGGTTGACGGTTGATCAATGTCTTCTTCGCCACTTATATATCAGAAGTGCAATCACAAATGGACCTCCAAATATAAGTTTTACTCCTACAACACCCGCTATAACACCGACATCGATAATCTCGACAGCAACATAATCTGCAAAAGATACAACAAGGGCTGGGTTCAATTGCAACACAAAAGCTACATATGTTATGTTTTTAAACTTTTTTCTCCACTAGGTGCTTGGCTTATATATTAAGTATTGAAAGTCATATGCAATATGAGAGACAACCAGCTATTTGACGATAAATTGGGCTCACAAATTAGTGAATAGAAAAGATTGGTGAATTGACCGAAATAAGACATTTGGAGAAACGACCCTTACCCGTGAACACCTTCCAACCAAGTTGAAAGAAACCTACAGTGCATGACAAGATGAAAGAAAATACAAATTATCACAGTTAGTCGTAAAATCAAGTTGCGATTGTTCGAATCGAGAAATGATGGCGTACTTTACTGTATATACCTGGTATGCTGCTGTTGGGTAAAAATTGCACACAGTGAGCGAAAATGTCACCCAACATGTAGTTCAAGAGTTCCAATGAGTCATCCAATCATTGGAGGGTTTAATTTTGGAATGAGAATAGTGTTTGGGACGAATTTGGTTGAAGTAGACCAGGAATTCAATTTGTGTTTTAGGATGCGGTTGCATCTAGATAAATTTGGTTATAAATTGCCTACATACCCTTTGCAGGATCAAACTACATGTAGTCCCGGCATTAGGGATGGCAAAAATCCCAACGGGGCGGAGCTCCATTGGATACCCTCCCCTAATGGGGGAGGATTTGGGGACAAATGGGGAAGGGAACCCCAATCCGTGCTATCTAAGATTGGGGATAGGATGGGGATTGTATTGTGATCCTCATCCCCAAACCCACCCTAATTAATATATCATATATATTAATTTATATTAGTTTATTTTTATACTATAAATCATAAATATATACATTTATTACTTTACTTTAATGGCTACACTTTTACAATATATAAAAGGCATCGTTCCTATCTTCTCTCTAACCCTAACTGAATTATGATTTATGAATTTTTTCCTCCTTTTCTCCTCTTTCTCTCCTCTTTTTCAGTTTTCTGTCTCCTCCTCTCTCTACTCGGTTTTGCATTTCTCATACTCAACACTCACTTCTCTAATTCTCTTTGCACATCATTATTATAGGGGTCAGTCTCTCTCTTTTCCTGCTCTCATTCTCATTCTCTCAACCTTGCTAAGGTATTACGCTTTAACTTCTCTTCTATAATGAAATTTTTGACGAAATTAGAATGTAATTTATGTTAGAATTTGAGTAATTCATGTTAGAATTTAAGTATTTATTGATTTCTTGATGTAAGTAATTAAATCTATTGAACCCTAAAAATTTAGCCCACCTCAAATTTAATTCCTGATTCCTTGCCTGTCGCGATCGGTATCTAAGTACCAGAGATAATCGATGGGACAAGAGGAAGAGGAAGCATCAAGCAAGGGACCCCATCAATTAAACTCCAATTCATAAAGAGGGCATTCTGACCGCACCCTAGGAGTAGACCCTACCCCCTCTCTCATTTCTGAGAAATTCTTAGGTGGAGGTTTCCTCACCACATGTCTTTACGGCCATCTAATCAGAAGAGAGGAGATTTTTCATCTTTTTCGAAATTGCCCCTGCTTCCTAAAGTACAATACCCAAAACACCCCCTGCTGGACAGTGATTGGCACTCCCCACCACGTGTCCGTGCTGGTGCCCTACACAAGATTCTCTCCTCATTTCTTTGTTCCCTTTCTACTAAACTGAGATAACCACTCATCACATTTCTTTAAATGTCATGACCTTTCTACTAAACTGAGAAAACCATGCACTCATCATCAGATCAATCACCACCACCACCACCACCATGGAAACCTGGCTCCTCATCTTGACCACACTCCTCATCTCTCTCCTCCTCAAACCCATCCTCTCCCTCCTTCTCACCACCAATAAGCTCCCACCGGGACCAACCTCTGTCCCTATAATCAGCAGCTTCCTATGGCTCTGCAAATCTTTACCGGAGCTCGAGCCCATCATCCGCAACCTCCAGGCCCGCTACGGCCCAATCATCACCCTCCGCATCGGCTCCGGCCCCGCCATCTTCATCTCTAACCGCTCCCTGGCCCACCGGGCCTTAATCCAAAATGGCGCCGTCTTCGCCGACCACCCCCCGGCGTTGGCCACCAACAGAATTATCAGCAGCAACCAGCACAACATCACCTCCACCTTCTATGGCCCCACGTGGCGCCTCCTCCGCCGCATCTTCACCTCTGAAATCCTCCACCCTTCCCGCATCAAATCCTACTACGGGGCCCGCAAATGGGTCCTCGACACCCTCGCCAACCGCCTAACGAAATCCCAATCCCAATCTAAATCCAACGAAAGGGGAGTCAAAGTCGTTGACCATTTCTAGTACGCCATGTTCTGCTTTCTGGTTCTCATGTGCTTTGGAGACAAACTCGACGAGAATCAGATCAGTAAAATCAAAGAGGTCCAGCGCGGGCTAATCCTCAGCTTGGGCCGGTTCAACATCCTCAATTTCTGGCCTTCATTGATGAAAATCCTCCTCAAGAATCGCTGGCAGGAGTTCTTTCGAATCCGAAAAGCCCAAGAAGATGTCCTACATCCTCTGATTCGAGCCCAAAAGGATGCCATGGTAAACAAGAGTGATGATTATGTACTATATTGTTACCTAGACACGCTCTAGGAACTCGAGCTTCCTGACGAGAAGAGGAAGCTAAACGAAAAAGAGATCATTAGCCTCTGTTCGGAGTTTCCCAGTGCCGGAACGGATGCTATTTCCACCACGCTGCAGTGGATCATGGCCAATATCGTCAAGTATCCAAGTATCCAGGAGAGGCTTCTCGCTGAGATTAAAGGAGTTGTGGAGGAAACAGAGTGATAGCCATGGCAGTCTAGATGACCTAGGGTTTTGTAGAAGGGAAAATGAAGAAGAAGATCGAAGACGAAGGTACAGAGAGTATTTGAGAGAGAAATTACTAACAGAATTTGTTAAAGTTGTTGAAGCTTACGTTCTATCTAAACCAAGCAATCGTACAGCTATTTATACAACATGAGTTTGCACTGAACACGTTCACGGACAAAGTGGAAATCAAGTTATCACACTTAATCAAGGGAGCTGTAGGAATCAATGTTTTAAAAGGCTAAGGCGTAGCCGAGGCGTTTTCAGGGGAGTCTCAGTAAGGCGTTCACCTTGAGGCGTAAGGCGTAAGCCTTACGTATTAACAAGATTTACGTAAGTAAAGCTGAATCTAACTAAGTAAAGTTTCAGAAAACAAAGGAGCACACATAAACCATTGAATTACAGAACTCATCAATCGAAAGGGTGATAAAAAAGCAAGTTATGCACCAGTATTGATATTTAAAATGCCTATACTTAATTATTAATATCAACTTATATCTTAAACAGAACAACCAAGTAGATTGGAACTTCATAGCATAGTTTTTCTATGAACAGAACAGCTAAGTGGATAGAAATTGCTATATCATAAACAGAACAACATCGAATTGAATAGCCTCACCTTTGGGTCTCTGTATCGGCTTAACAAAGTTGGAAATGAGTGCACACATATATAACCCACAGAGTTTATAGAAATACGATTAGAATGTAGTTACCTATACGTAAATCACCCAAATAACACACATATATAACCCACAGAATTTATAGAAATACTATTAGAATGTAGTTACCTATACAGAAATCACCCAAATAACACACATATATAACCCAAGGTCACCATGCATCAGTATATAAAAGAAGTCCTGGGAGCAAGATAACACCATGCATCAGTAGCCCAAAAAAAAATGTAATGAAATCCTTGCTCAAAGCCTCAAACTAATTGCATCAAGTACAGACAACAACATTGCATAAAAAAGCCCACCGCATCAATATCTTCTACATCCTCAATTCCTCGTACATAAATACATAGTCGACAGAATACGAACTAAATAGAACTTATATCAACAAAAAGTGTTTAGCAAATAACAGAACAGTTGCGAAGCTACTTACAGGAGAAGGACCCATGGCGATATTGATGTTTCCAGCAATCAGATTTCCAGTGAGTAATGCAAGGACATGGGTCATGATCATTTTATCAAACTAGCTGTTTGGGAATTGGGATTTGGGAGTAAAGGAGTCGGAGTTGTGATGAAGGAGGCAGAAGGAAGCCAAAAAAGACTTCAGCTCGAGAACTAAAGGAGTTTTAACTCTCAAAACACCAAAACGACGTTGTTTTGGTGTTGAAAGAAAAAAAAAAACTGGGCGTCCGCTTTGAACGAATGCAGTCGTGTTTTTCACTCCTTCAGCTCCTTGATCAGCGCTTTCTGCACCTTGCTAGCAAAACACACTCATTTTCTCATACGCCTCGCGCCTTTTAAGCTTCAAGGCTTGATCGAGGTGCGCTTTTTAATACCTTGGTAGGAATAGAAATCTTCAAGTCACAAAGAAGATGTCTAATCCAACTTACTTCAGCTGCAGTATTAGCTAGGCTTCTATATTCAGCTTCAGTGGAACTCCGGGAAATAGTGCCCTGTTTCTTTGATTGCCAAGAGATAGAACACATGCCAAGATAAACTACAAAGCTAGTGGTTGATCGATGTTGAATGACTTCACTTACCCAGTCGGCATCACAGAACGCCTTGAGATGTACTGTATTAGACAAAGCATGAGCTGAGCTATAAAACAAGCCTTTATGAGAGTGCCATGAAGATATCTGAGTATTCTCTTTACTACGCTGAAGTGAACATCAATAGGGACTGTCATAAACTGGCAAACTGTATTGACTGCATATGCAATATCAGGTCGAGTAAAGGTCAGATACTGTAACGCCCCTACAATGCTCCTATATGCAGTGGGATCTTTAAGAGGCACCCCTTGATCTTTAGTCATATGATAATGAGGAAGACAAGCAGAACTACACAGATGAACTGTATCCATTCCTGTCTTGACTAGGAGATCTTTAGCATACTTAGTTTGACTCAGAAATATTCCTTGTGTCACTTTGGTAACTTCCAGACCAAGAAAATAAGTCAAAGGGCCAAGATCTTTCATATCAAAAACCATACTTAGCTCAGATATCACCTCATGAATTCCAGTGGTATCTGAACCAGTGATCACAATATCATCTACATATAAAAGCAAAGCCACCATACCTGATGAAGTATGCCTGACAAAAAGACTGGGATCATAATGTGAGAACTGAAAGCCTAAACTTGGAAGAAAGCTTGTGAATTTTTCATTCCATGCTCTAGGAGCTTGCTTTCATCCATACAGAGATTTCTTTAAGAGACATACATAATCATTATGTACTGGATCAAAAAAACTTGAGCCATATAAACTTCTTCTTTCAAATCTCCATGCAGAAAGGCATTTTTCACATCTAATTGCCTCAATTCCAATTATTCATTGCAGCCAGTGCAATGATCACTCTGACAGTACTGTGTCTCACAACAGGACTGAAAGTCTCATCATAATCTAGGCCTTTAGATTGACTATAGCCTTGTGCAACTAACCTGGCCTTATATCTTGAAACATAACCATCAAGATTTTTTTTAACCTTGTAGATCCACTTACTCCCCACAATGTTTCTCTCTGTAGGACATGGAACAAGAGACCAAGTACCTTGTTTTCGTAATGACTCAATTTCTTCAAGCATTGCTTTGTCCCACTCAACTTTCCCTCCAGCAGCTTTGAAGGACTTAGGCTCCACAACTTCACTGATATTAGCAATAGCAGTAAAGCCACTGAAGAAAGGATGGTCATCATTAAGTTTCTATTGAACAATGGCAGAGAAGCAATAATAGTCTTCGAATGTTTTAGATTTGATTATGCCATTCTTGGCTCGAGTCAACATTGAGTGATCATTGTAGTTTTGATCCATGATAAAAGTGAGTTCTTGAGGCAAAACTGCAGTTGTGTTATTCAGTCTTCCAAATTGCAAGGTATTGAGCTCATTCTCATTGAGGCCCTGAATATGTGCAATACTAGCTTGTTTAGGTGCAGCAGAAGATGTGTGTACTTGGCCATCTTGCACATCATTAGGAATACTGTTCATAGAGAGAACAATCTCAATGTTACCACCTATTGAATCATCTACTTAAGGTTGTGAGTCTCTTGCAATGTGGATATCAACATGCTTAGTATGAAAAACATTGGTATCTGGAGATTGTGACAGTGGAATATCATGAGTTGTGTGAGGCTAAGAATCCCTACTTTCATGAGTATGATTATCATGAAGATTGTCAGTTCTACAATCAGCACTGAACTGCCTTTCATTACTAGGATCTCCCTGTACCTCAGTGAAAGGAGCAATAGGAGAAGGATCACATGGAAGAGAAGATGACTGCACAGATACAGTATAATAAAAGTTCATATGGAGAAGACATGTGAAGAGACTTACAAGGCATTTTGTTGATAAGATAGCATGAGTGAGCAGTACTAATGAAACCAAAATTGCTTAGGAAGACATGCAGTAGACATGAGAGAAATAGCAGTTTCTATGATGTGTCTATTCTTCCTCTCAGCAACTCCATTTTGCTGAGGAGTGTAGGGACAAGTAACATACTGTATAATACCTTTTGAGATTACAAAGTTATGAAAGGCTTTATTGTTAAACTCCCCTCCCCTATCAGTTTGAAGTATCTTGACTGTAGAATCAAACTGTGTTTGCACAAAAGCATAGAATTGCACAAACTTGGCAAGAACATCAGATTTATTGAACAGTGGAAAAATCCACACAAACTTTGTACAATCGTCAATGAATGTCACATATTATCTATAATCTTTTATAGATTGATTTGGTGCACGTCTCCATATATCAAAATGCATTTTATGAAAAGGTACAGTAGAATGTGACTCAGACTCAATAAATGACAGTCTATGCATCTTGCCTTCTAAACAAAATGAACACACATGACTAGGAGCTGAACTAGGTGGTTTTATTTGAGAGCTAGTGAATATCTTGATCATCACAGGTTGAGAAGGATGGCCTAATCGTTGGTGCCAAACAGAAGGAGATGTAGCTGATCTAACCAAAGCATTATGAGACAGTTGGTTTATTGCTGAAAGTTGTGGTGTCTTGAAGAGAAACAATCCTTCTTCACTACTCTGTCCTTAATAGAGAATTGTTTTTGTTGCCTTGTCCTGCACAGCAATATTATTCTCATCAAGAGTTATGAAGCACCTATTATCTCTGCATAGCTTTGTAAACAACAACAAATTCATAGCTAGACTAGGAACACGAAGAACTTGATTCAGTTTGAAAGTATGATCTGCAGGTTTAATGTAGCAAGCACCAGTATGAGCCACATTCAAACCTGCCTCCCTCATTCCCAATAGTGGTCTTGTTATCTGCAGTATATGGTTGAGCATTGGTCAAGTTTCTCATATCAGAAATTATGTGGTGAGTGGCACCAGAATCTCCTATCCACACTTCAGTGTTGCTTGAAAAACTACCTGTACCAGAAGTTGAGGCTCCATGACTTGGATGAAAACCACCAGGAAAATGAGATGTAGAAGTATCATTGGACACCAAGTATCCCACATGAGGCTACTGAAAAACCCCACTATGTTTTCCATTATTCTATGCAATCAATGCTGAAAGAGATGCAGGAGGTTCAGAACCTTGATAGGCAAAGTTAGTCCTGTGAGAACAGTTCAAAGCAACATGTCCCTTCAGACCACAAATTTGGCAAGTAGGAATAGACAATGATGGATGTCCAGCAGGAACATCAGTTCTATAGAAGCGGTTAGCAGCAGCATGGCCTTTCTTCTAGCATATTTGACATTCAGGAGATGGTCCACTGTTAAGGCTTGAGGACTTACCTTGAGTGCCTTGTTGAGGTTTGTAATCAGGCTTCTGAAAGCATGTACTAGTGAGATGTCCATGTTTTCCACAAATCTGACATTTATGGACCTTGAAGCATGTATCCACAGTATGCCCCTTTTTGCCACATACTTGACACTCAACACCAGCTCCACTGTTTCTTCCATCCTTCATTTTCCCCCATTTCTATTATTCCAAAAGCTGTTCTCATGTCTTGCATTCCTTGGTTCTTCTCCACGAGCTATCATAGCACTCATGGTAGGATAAAGCAAGAAGCTTCCTTCAATACGCCTTTCTGCTGCAAGCAACTGTGATCTTAAATCACGAAGTATGATCTGTGTTTCTCTACTTTCAATAATTGTCCTTACAATAGAGTATTCTTTAGGAAGACCATTCAATATCACAATGATAATATCCTCTTCTGGAACACTCACTCCAACAGACAAAAGTTGATCACGAGCATTTTTGACTTTCTGTAGATACCTTTCAATAGACTCACCACCTTTCTTCATGGTTTGTAACTCAGTCTTGAGTTGCATAATGCTCACTCTTGAGGCAGCAGAAAAACGTTCTTGAAGAGCAAGCCAGGCATGTCTTGCTGTTCTGCAACCAATGATCTCATCTAAAGTAGCCATAAGCAAACTCGATCATGAGAGCCATATCAGTTTGTTTCCAAGCTTTATAAGCAGATGTTTCTTCACTAGTGACTTGACCTTCAGTAGTGAGCACATAGCAAGGAGGAGGTATTTTTGCTTGAGAAAAGATGTTTGCTCCAGGAAACAGCTAGTTCATATTTGTGGCTCAAGAATATAAAGCAAGAACGCAGATCTGACAGATTGTGAGGCAAAAACAAGTGCGATTCACCTGAAGATTCAATCAAACACTTGAGATGTAGAGACGTAGGTCTTCATAAATCACTACACTTGATCTGAGCTCCGACGACCTCCAAAGTTTTCAATTGCTGCAAAAACACCAAAACTAACTAGATCTGAGAGTAAGAAATGAACAGAGTACGTCCTTTCTTGATTAAGAGATGCGGAAGCAAGGTTCACAGGTCTAGGATCTATGGCTTTTCTGGTACCATGATAGCCATGGCAGTCTAGATGACCTAGGGTTTTGCAGAAGGGAAAACGAAGAAGAAGAAGAAGACAAAGGTATAGAGAGTATTTGAGAGAGAAATTACTAACAGAATTTGTTAAAGTTGTTAAAGCTTACGTTCCATCTAAACCAAGCAATCGTACAGCTATTTATACAACATGAGTTGATCAGACCATTAGCTAACTAACTATGCTAATTAACTAGACTAACTAATTAAGAAGAGCTAATTAACTAGGTAAGCATGCAGCTGCCATCAGCTGCCACGTGTTACAATTAATCTCACTCAACACAGAGGAGGAGGTGAATGAGGAGGACTTGTAGAAGATGCCTTATTTAAAAGCGGTGATCTTGGAGGGTTTAAGGCACCACCCACCTGGCCACTTTGCGTTGCCGTATTCCGTCACTAACGACGTCGTTTTGGATGGTTATGTGGTGCTGAAGAACAGGACGGTGAATTTCATGGTGGCGGATATTGGGCGGGACCCAGATGTGTGGGAGGAGCCTATGGAGTTTAAGCCGGAGAGGTTTTTGAGTAAGGAGGGAGGAGATCAGGGATTTGATATAACGGGGAGCAGAGAGATTAAGATGATGCCGTTTGGGGTTGGGAGGAGGATTTGCCCTGGACTTGGTTTGGCTGTGCTTCATCTGGAGTATTTTGTGGCGAATTTGGTGTGGAAATTCGAGTGGAGAGGTGTGGAGGGAGAGATGTTGACTTCGCGGAGAAGTAAGAGTTCACAATGGTCATGCGGAATCCAGGCGAACATTTCACCAAGAGTGATGAAATGAATGAGAATGGTTCTAGGCTATCAGTTTGTGTATGAAACTGTGGTTTCCAGTTTCATTTTGTTTATGAACTTATAATGCTTGTAAATGTGGTTTTACGAGCAGTATCATTGTTTCAATTACTAATCAAGTCTGATAGTGTTGGTGTCAATTAGGAAATTACAGCTTTGTCACTCTTACCAGTTCATTTGTTTACGTATATTGCTGCAGTTGTTTGAGGTCATTTTCATTGTGTTTGCTTATGTGGTTGGAGTGTTCTGTGTTGTATTTTTCTCACAGAAGAAGATTGTGTTTTTGATTGCTTAGATAAGAACATGTGTGTCTAGTCATTTAACCTTGTATGGTTCTCCGAAATTCTATAGTGAAAACAATCTCAACTGTCTTTACCTTAGCAAAAAATAAATTCAAACCATTGGTGGTTATGAATTACCGTTCTGTCACGCCCCGAATTTTGAATAACAATTTCAAATCCGAAACGTGAATTAAATAACTCACTCGAAAACATCCAGAATTATTATTTTATTTTATTTTAAGCAAATGCAACACTCGCCACTCGAATATAAAATTCCAAGATCCTCGAGTTAATTATTACAATTCACACACAAAGTAAATTGTAAAGCTCTAAATGAGCATAACAAACCTCATAAAAGAAAAGCGAATAAAATAAATTATGTCTCTCTAAACAGCTTGATCACCACCTTGATTCTCCTAACCTGCAGGATTATCCGCTACATCGTTTGAATAGTGTACCGGGATTGCAACAACACAAAACCCGGTAAGCTTTTGAAAGTCCGTATGAGTAAACAGAAATAAACAGTAAATCAACAACTTTTTACCAACACCATCTCAGTTCATCCAACACATTCAACCTCAGTTCAAAAGTGTATTCATGATCACGAGTAATCCAACTCACTGCTTTCATGTCATATTATGGCAAACAGACTAGAGCTCTAACTTATCGTATCCACTAACCCAACCAAAGGCGTGGAGTTTCGATTTTTCTATCCACGATCATACTTGATCCACGATCCCCAACTCGTAAGTATTGGATCCCCGGTATAAATACCAAAACATTTAAAGAGTCACACTAGACCCAAAATGTTACACGATACATAATACTTTTCCAAACAGATATTTATTTCCACAAAACCTTTTTCACTTTAATCGCAGTATAAATAAGGAAATTAACGACATTTGGTTCGTAATATGAATCATGTGAGATTTACTTACCTCTTACCCCATTTTGTCTTCTAAAAAGGCAAAATCACAATAATCCAATCACTTTCTAATCCAACAGTTAAGTACCTAATCAAGTATCGTCTTTACTTAGCAAATGAAACACAAAATAAAATTAAATAACGATCCAACGGTCGGATTCTAAAATAAAGAGGATCCAACGGTCGGATCCTAAAATGAAGACGATCCAACGATCGGATTCTAAAATAAAGACGATCTAACGGTCGGATGAAACTTAAACGATGATCCAACTGTTGGATCCTCACGGATCACCCTTGGAAACATCCCAGCAAAATTATATGAAAATGTGAGGGGAAAATTTGTGAAGAAGGAGAAAGAGAAGCAAAGATTGAAAGGCCATTGTTGAGGATCTGAAACTTAGAGGAAGGTTTTTGGCGTGAACGTTCCCATCCCCATAATGCACCTATTTATAGGAACAGGGCATGCAAATCTCCACCCTTGGATGTACAGTCGAAGACTCAAAGTAAGTGTCAGTAAATCTTGATTAAATTGCCCTAAATCTCGGAAAATAATGGATTATTGGTGCGTGGGGCAACCGAACGGTTTTCGAGGAGGTAACTGTTCCATTTTCAATATTATCTTCTCACGATGGAGTTTTCAACAGGTAGTTAATGTGAAGTTAAAGACTCATAAAGAAGATAAAACCAAGAGTTTTGAGTTGGGACTAGCAAGTGGATCCAAAAGATAAATATTAGTTAAGAAATAAAGACATCGTCGGTACTACAAGAAGAATATATATATATATATATATTGTACTACAATTGGGCCTAAGGAAATCACTACTATAAGTCATAAGAGGCCTAAAGTGGTCGGCTCGTAAAATCAAGCTTCACAAAAAGCACCTTAACCTGGAGGCCTACAGCAAGGGCCCCGTTTTCAATCAACAAGGCTCGTTCTTCAGCTTGGGCCAAGCAGTGAGTCAATTCTTCAGAGCCAGCCAAAGAAGCTTCCAATTAGGCTTCCTCCACGTTGAGCTCGTTGTTCACATGGGCCAAACGAGCTTGGAGATATCAGATCTGGGCTTCTAAGTCTAACTTTTAGAGCCTTATCTCCCCCATGCGAGTGGCCCGATCATTCAAGGTGCCGCGAAGAGTGTCCATCTATCTAGCGAGGTTATTCTGTACCACGCAGGCCGCATGAGCTCGAGCGTCCACGGCAGATTGGCAAGCGCGAGCCACGTCAAGGTCTTTCAACAGATTATCTATAGTGTCAAGCTGAGTTGGATTGATCGCATGCTCTTGGCGAAGGAACACAATGGCTTCCCAGATCCTAGGGAGTTCTTTAGGCCCCAGCCGTCGCTGTCCCAAATGGTTTCAAAGCTCTGTCCTCGCTAGTTCAGCGGCGGGAGTTTCCTCAAGGATTCGAGCTAGCTTTTCAAGCCTATTGGGAGGATGAGGCGAAGGATTCACAGCACGATCATAAGTCACCAATGCTAGAGGGCCGGTTGGTTCCTCAATTCTTTCATCTTCAACATAATTTCCCTCAACGACCCCTGAGCTTGGTCCGACATCTCAGCTGCGGGAGACTCTTGAAATTCAATTCGAGGTTCATCAATAGAGTGTTAGAGACGAGCAGCTCCGAGAGCAGAACTTTCAACCTCAACGCTTGCCTCGTCTATTTCCGAAATCAAGAGACCATCAACGCTTGCCTCATCCCCCAAACCTGGGTTGTACGTCCATCCGGCCAGATCTTCGGCTTCAAGGACCACCTCCTCGATACAAACAGAATCCTGGTCAGGTTCAGAAATGTCAGAGAGGGGGTTTGGATCTAAAGGGAAATGGAAAGCATTAGCCAACAGTGGCTTACCTCTCGAGCTGTCGGGTCAATATCTGGTACATGGTCACCAAAAGGAAGAGGCCCCACTTCATTCACCTCTTGGACCTCTAGTGCCGCGGGAATCTCTGTCGTCATTAATTTCTCATAAGCGGTAGAAGCCTCAGAGTGGCTTTCCACTCTTTCATGCTCCGGGGAGTCATCATCGGAGATCGTTATCAGAATGGTATGACCTTGCGGATGCTCTGTAGATGTGGGAGAGGGAAGAGGCGCCACGGGGCTAGTTGGTGCTTGACCTAGCGAGAGAATTGGCTCTTCTGTAGTGGCTGAGAATCCAGCCTTGCTCAGGCGAGAGGGATCAGAGGTCCTCTGACGGACCTGTCAAAAGATACATAGTGAAGATCATGCCCAGATTCTAAAATTTAAATAGGACAAGATGGGGCCGGAGTTTACCAATCGCATTCCCATAGGTTCGTCATCTTCAAAACTCTCTTTGATGAATTGAGCTCGATTGCGTTTACGAGCGAAGACGGCAGTGGCCTAGACGAGAAAAGAATCACAACTCAAAAAGGGGGAAGCTCCATATATATAAGTTTGGGATCGTTCTTAACCAAATTACCTCAGCGAGATCTTCATCATGAGAAGACTCTCCCTCAAGAGTCTCCTCTGCTATTGCCTTTGTTTCCCTGCCTGAACAGAGGCTGTCCTGCTCCGGGTAGTTCACTACAAAACAATCTCAGGAATAAAAGTGGGAAAATCAAGACAAGGAAAAGAAATGGTGAAGAAAGACGAAAACTTACTGTTGCCCCAGGCTCGTGCATTTGTATCCCTGGGCGCGATGAGCGAGAAGGTAGAATAGCTCACAGG
Organism: Rosa persica; assembly: GCA_025331145.1. Classification (NCBI taxonomy): domain Eukaryota; kingdom Viridiplantae; phylum Streptophyta; class Magnoliopsida; order Rosales; family Rosaceae; genus Rosa; species Rosa persica. The sequence continues at coordinate 31,800,580 of WFKR01000007.1, read as the reverse complement.
GGTTGTGCTGCAGGTTTGGATAAGTGCTCAAGTTCGTCATTTGGCAAGTCCCAACAGTTCACGGACACTTCTTTCCACCAATCAGCATAATAATCGTCAACATCGTTGAGGGGGTACAGTGCTCTGACCCTAGGGGGAATCACTATCAAACTAAATTGACTCTGAAATGGGGCAGACCCAGGCGGGGCTATTCTCCGCCAAGAGGTGTAGTAATTGGCAGAATCAACAAGAGGCCAGGGTGCCAACTGGGCCAACCCAAATTGGCGAGCAAAGTGGTTATGGGCATAGAGCTCATAGCTTACACGGTCGGTGGCAAGACAAATATCCAAGCAGGAGATGGCGCGACGAAAGGCCAGGAGGGCTCTTTCGCTATGATCTCGTCCACTGGGCAAAAATCCATCATCAAGGGGAGGAGGGAATCGCCTAGAATTACTATTTTTGGGTCTGGCAACTCTTCCAGCAAGTACAAGTAAATAAAACACTCGGAGTAGGGTAAAGCTCGATACCTTACGTTGCGGCAAAGCCAATTCCCCAAAAGGGAATCAACTGGAGGATCCTTTGGAATATCACTACGACGGAAGTGAGGGAAATAAATCTGCAGCCAAAAGGCGAGGATCCAGCAACAGCCACTAATATCGATATCGAAGGGGCGCATTACAGCTTTATAAAGGGAGCATTATAATGCACCCTATACAAGTTGCCCAAGGCCAACGCAAATACCATTGTAGAGAGCAGTGGCCAGAGAATTCCAGAGCCTAGTAGGTTTGTTAGAAGAAGTGAAAAAGATAAATTTGCAAAGCCTGAATTCCAGGAATACGATACCTCATGTGTGGTCACACTGGGTGCAGTAATAGTCGGGCAAAAATGGGTAGGATTTGTTGCGATACCCCCAACCAGCCATATCCATTCTCAAAGGAAATTGAATGCCATCAAATTGACCATGCACATAGGGGTCAAAGTCAATGGCAACCCCATGATGGTAAGAACATTCAGCAGAGTTATGATCATCTGCCCAAACCAGAAATCGAATGTATTGCTGGAGGTGTTCCAGAAACAAAGAGCGGTGGCTAGCAGTGCAAGGCTAGTATTATAAGGAAGAAAGAAGCATAGATCGATGGTTTGGGTGATACCCACCGCATCCAAAGGGCCAAATCTCTCGCTCGGATCTCCTGATACCAAACATTTTCCTCGGGAACCATGGTAGGTCAGAAACCCACTTTCCTCCTTGGTCCCCAACTACTAAAATCATCGGGCACCTACTGAAGAGCCGCTATGGAACGGTTGATGGGAAGCCCATAATAGGCCATAACATCATCTGGCAAACGATCGTGAGGTGTGGGACCCAGACTCGATTGATTATCACCTCTACCAAAGCTCATCAGTCAACTTCTCTCCTCTCTGGTCTGACTTCTGCCTCAAACATCCATGATAATCCGCCAGGTGAATGCGGCTTTCTCAATGATTTCATCTACCTGATCAATAACGAATGGTTTCTTGGGTGCCATTTCTGGGTTTTTTCGGAAATGGAAGATGAAGTTTTGAGGAAAGAGAGAACTTGAAACAGCTTGCTTCTGGGTTTCTCCTGAAAAGCAAGATAGAAGAAAAGGCTCCAATAGAATCTGGCCAAGAGAGATGCGATCTTGCTACTAGACACTACCACAGTCATGAAAGTGATCAAAAGTATGCTCAAAATGGTCCACTCAATTATCATGCATGTGGCTTTCATGGCTCTAGACGTTGTCATGCATATCATTAATTAAGCCATGGCCAACATAATTATCAATTAAGTTGTGGCCTTGGAAAACCAATATGTGGCTTTATTGGTCAATTCAACTTCAAATTCTTCACTAGTGTTTCGGGGCCATGCGGTGGCTTTGATATATGTAGAGAAAACATCTACAACCCATATTGCATGAATGGCCAGAATAAATATTCTTGTGGCCAAAAGGGCGAAGAAGGTCAGAAATCTCCTTAGCCTTGGGGAATCACCATAGGGACTGGACCAATCTCTGTGGTCTTAATTGGATTGTTCAAAAGTACCAGAGCAAACCGTCATCTACTGAGAGGAAGCTGAACATCAAGATGAGAAGAAAATAGCCGAAGTGATGGAACAAAACACTCAACCTCGAGAAAATGTCTCCGTACTTGGATCTACTTCAAGGAAATTTCTCCTTACTCGGATCTGCTTCGAGGGGATTTCTCCTCAAAGAAATATTGGAGAAACATTTTAAAGGTCTTGGGTCCTCATTAAACCAAGCTCAAGGAGAAATGATCGCGAAGCTCAAGGAGAAAGCCAGCGAAGTCTTTGCAAGGAACATTTCGCGAAGAACATTTTCATCAAGCTCAAAGGGATTTCTCCTCACTCGGATCTTCCTTGAGAAGATTTCTCCTCACTTGGATTTCACTTAAGCCAATAGTCAGAAAATGTTCGCGAAGAAAATTTGTTCGCAAGGAATACTTCTTCACTATACCTTGATTTGTGGCTCATATATTTTTGGAGATTAATTTATTAGATGGGCCAATGAGTGGCTTTAGTTGATAATTAATCAATCATTATTCCATCTTGAGAATTGCATATGAGGCGGCGGTGAAGAGGCCTTGATCAAACTTAATATAGCCGGTGAAGCGGCTCCAACACTTATATTTGAGAAAATCAACAGAGAGCCAGCGAACAAGGAAAATACTTGTTGCTATACACATGGTGAAGCTACCACCAAGGGAGAGAAGGATCCTCATTTACGATCAAAAGCAGTCTCCTTCGCATGGGGGCACGCTAAAGTTTTGATCTCCTACAACCGGCCCAAGTTTCACCAATTCACTGCATACCAGACATCAGATACATGTGGGGCAATAAAGTGGCAAAGAAAGCGTCAATTCATGACAAAGGCAATTCAGATTGTGGCATTCAAGCTTTATGGACTATTTATAGGCCCATATGGAATCAGTCAAGTAATTTATCTCAAGCCAATACAAATAGCTTTGGAGCAACGACATTATAAGAGCAGTGCTGATTCAAGACCTCTTCAGTCAAGACATAGACCTTTGACTTCGAGGTCTGGGGGGCAATGTTTGAATCCAAAAGCATGAACGTGGGGAAGCATTCAATCTAACCATCGTGATTCCATTAGTGCTCCATAATTCCATTAGTGCTCCATAATTCCATCATGATTTGTTTAAGGCCAACACCTTTGGCCTGGCAACCTATATATAGAGGCTACAATGAAGTAACAAGACATAAACAATTTTCATCAACTAATCTCTACGACTACTCAAGTCTCTCCGGAGAACCCCTCTTTTTCTCTTACCAGTGATCACACTCCAGTCCTACTCTCTCCAGGTCCCGACTATTAGTGCCACTAAACCCTATGTCAACATGCTTCGGTCCTAGTCTCCTCGGGAGCTAACTGTAGTACCGCGACTACAACAGTTACAGAACCAGCCAAGAAAGGGTAACGCCCTCGCAAACCAGCCAAGTTAAAGTCATGATTTAGCAAGTTCTCCCCACTTCCCAATGATTTTCGCTCTGCTCGATCTACGACGTGTGATTTTGAAGAAACTTAGCAAAAGTCCTCATCATGAGGCACAAAGAGTCTGCGACGAGGTTGGTGCTCTCCTTATCCACAATCATTTAAAAGAAGTCAGGTCAAGGATACCCCCAACGACCGCACCTGTACAATGCTTGCACGCCCGCGCAAAAAAGAGACTGTTGACCAGCTACAACAAAACTGGAGCCAAACAGGCGCAGAGCTATAACTTAGCTAACAAGTTTACTACAAATGAGATGTGCGGTCTTGTGCATTGAGCTAAGTACAATAATACGCTTATTGTACTCAAGTAAGGCACTTCTGCCCCCTAGCACATCTTCATCATCATCCTTCAGATGAAGAGGATCCTTTTCAGGATCATGACTTTGGACGTTCATGGGGGTGGTTGAAGGTTTGACCTTATCAAAATGCCTAAGCATCTATCAACACGATGCTTAAGTTCCAAACCGAGACATAATCGTGTTCTCCCAAAATCTTTCATCTCAAACTCGGATTTCAAGTGTTCAGCGGTTTCCCTTAACACTTTAAGGGCTTCTAATGAAGATTATGTCCAAAATGAACCGCGATAGAATCAGAAACTTATTATGGACACGAGCAGGCATATCCTTTCCCAATCAAGTAGTTACTTTAGTGAGCGTTTCAATCTTATTGCAAATGCGATTCGTGGTCTAGAGCCACTTGACTTGGGTATATGAAGTCCACCATAAACCTTCATGTATATTTCATATCTAGATCCCCATAGAGATACGTAGTGACCATATTTGTAAGCTGCATGTGCAGTTATTCAGAAACTACCAAACTGACAGGGTAGTGGAGTGCAATGACATCCATTACGAGAGAATATGTCTCATCGTAGTCGATTCTAGGGCATTTTATGAGAAGTCTTGCGCCATAAGGCGAGATTGCCATCTCTTTTTCTCATCACGCTTTCTAACGAAGCCCCATAACTAAATGGGTTTTACGTTAGGATGTGTTGGCATCACTGGCTAAAAAATCTTCTTCTTCATTAGAGAATCCAACGAAACCTGGATCGCATCTTTCCATTAAGGCCAAATTTCTCTACGTTAGCCTTCATTCATCAACAGAGCGTGGTTCGATATCATCATACTCAACAAACTCATGAGCAACGAAATGCGCAACTACATCATCAATTATTATGGAGTTTCTATCCCACGTCTCATGTACACTAGTGTAATTTTCATAGAGCTCTATATTTTTAAGAATAGGTTCTGACGTTGAGGCATCACCCAACGATAACCATAATCCGAAAGATTCTCATGAGACGGATTTTGAGTCTTGATGATCAAAGGATTGGAATGTGTCAAAGTATCCTTCAAACCCATGGTCCTCTCACGCAACCTAGTTGGGCCCATGGCCTATAACGCCAGAGTGCCACTCTCTTTGGCGTTGCGTCATGCCTATCTCCGTGTAGGGTGGCGCTATGTCCTCTCATATGGACTTATAGGAGCACAAAGTGTGACGTTTTTAATATGTTTTTTCCCTCATTTGGCTAAGTTATTCTCTTAAATTACTAACTCTAACAGAATTTCTGTTTTTAGGTACTTCAAGGTCGGAAATGGAGAAAAGAGGTAAAAAAAGGGCAGAAATGAATGTAAATGAAGGATAAGTCATTTTAGAAACTTTCCTCTTTCATTTTAGGAAATATTTCCTATTTTGTTTTAGGGAACTTTCTTCATTTGAACTTTCCTATTTCTAACTTTCTTGTTTTAAAGAGAGTCCATCCCATTGGGAACTCTTGAGTGATGAAATCTAGGAAACATGAAGGATAAGATGAAGCACAAAAATAAGGAGGAAATCAAGAAATTTCATTCACATAAATTCTTCTTATTTCATGGAGATAAAAGAGGAGTTTTTATTGTCAATATTTATTCCTAATTATCTGATTTCCTATTAATTATAACTCTAATTAAATTCTGATTTTTCTTGATTATAGGAGTGTATTGTGTGCACAATTCTTGGAAGAAGAAATTAGTGCAATTTAAAGGAGAAGAATAAGGGATGTGTCTGGTCACTATTCAAAGGAAAGAGAAGGAGCATTTTAGGAGAAAAGAGATCAAAAAATTCAAGGCTCTATCATCCGAAAATCAAGGAAATTTGGAGGAGAAATCACATCTAGATGATTGGCCATGATTGCATCACAAGAGAGGAGAATTCTACTATAAATAGCAGCAATTTTTGAAGCCAAAATCATAACTTCTTCATTCATGGTTGCATCACAAGAGAGGAGAATTTCACTATAAATAGCAGCAATTCTTAAAGCCAAAACCATAACTTCTTCATTCAAAATTCAGTTCATTAGCCTAGCTCTCTTCTCTCCAAAACCCTCTCCAAAATTTAGAAAAAGCCTCTTGTCGTGAAGAGCTTTAGGACTTCTCCAAGGCTGTTCGTGTTCTTGAAGGCCAAGCCCTGTGTTCTCTTGACGTTTTCCAAGCTTCCTTGAAGATCAAAAAGTGTAATCCATGGCTCTTATTTCTGATTTCATACTCTTTAGTATTGAATTTCAGATTTCGTTTATGATCTTTATTATTGGAGTTGGATTTTTGTTAAGAACGAGTTTATGTTAGTAATTTTCAGATTCGTTTCTTTATGTTATTGAGGTGTTTATGATATCTTTGCAATCTGACTTTGTGCCATCTTTTTATATCTTTAAGCATATGATTTTGGTTAAACAATGATGTTAATCTGCAGGTTAATAAAGCCAAATTTGTGTTCTAATTCACCTAATCATTTTAGGGCAGAAATTAAAGTGATAAAGGTTATGCACAATGGTCGAGATTATATGCTACATGTTTGTGCGTTTGTAACTTCTTATGGATGCATACATGTTTGGATTCAGAATTCTAATTGCACTTAATGGTTCATATTTGATGTTGACGGATGCTCTTCAATATTAACGTGATGTTTTTTATGAAATATTTTAAGTTATGGACTTTTTCTAACTTAGGAGATTAAAAGAAGAATTAAAGTGGTATTCGATCTCTTCAAACTTGTACTTCGAATTCATTTCTGATATTTAGTGTTGGCCCGATTTTAGGTTGTATAGATTGAAACAATCCGTTGCATGTTGATATGGTTTGAAAATTCTGATTTGAGTGTGAAGAAGTTGATCATTGTAGATAGTTTTATTTGTTTCATTTTTATTTTAAGTAGATTAGGAACCAAACCTCAAAACCCTCATTTTATTCTTTTATTTGTTAATTGAGCTTTTTGTGTAGGTGTACCCTACAATCCCAGGACTGAACTATCCCTGCTTATCCTATACTAACAACTACATTTTACAAGGTTAAATTGTGAGGCTATTTCAGCCCCATCAGGGACGTACTTCCTTGCATGCGTATTTGCAGCAGATGTGTGACATCGTCACTATAGTAGGGATCGAGATGAGACATAGTGGGGACAGGTCACGGCAATTCATATCATTCCTGCTGAACATTCGTGTTCTTATCTCCCCCTAACGACGGGAAGACTGTTTCATTAAAGTGACATTCACAAATCTAGCGATAAGGAGATCGCCTTGCAAGGACATTAAGTGGAGGACGATTGTTGGAGTCTTAAATCCAACTGAGTTGCCCACTCATCTGTAAGGACGCAATTGGCACATAAATGGCACACTCAAATATGCATAACTACGATATTTGTACCCAGTCACTAGTTGTAACGTAGAGGTAGATTGAGTGGCAGTGGGTCATAGACGAATTAGCATAGCTACATGCAATATTGCATCACCCCAAGCGGATATAAGTAGATTGGTGTGCATTACCAATGTCCGGACTACCATCGTAGTCGTTTCCACGAGACCAATTGGGTGTGTTCACAGAAATATGATGTCCAACATCAGTCCTAATGCAATAACCATCGAAAGTTTTCGATGTAAACTCTCTAGCATTGTCAAATCTAATTGACTGAATAGGATGATCCGGGGAGTGAGGCCGTTGTTATATGGTATATGCTAGGAGTGTAGTATAAGTAGCATTACAAGTAGACAATGGCACAACACGTGACCAGTGTGTTTGCATGTCAACCAACATCATGAGATATTTAAATGTCCACAAGTTGGTTGAACTAGTCCACAGAATCCCTACAGATTCTATGTAAGAACAAAATGAGTACTTTTATATCCTTTGCATGGGACGGTCTCAGTCCAGACTTCCCTCAGGAACTGGCTTTATAAAATGAGTGAGAGGCTTTAGAAGCAACCAATGAGAATTTTGGTTTGGCCTAAGCGTCTGAAATGTTATTTGAAGCAAATTGGTGATTGCAGCATTACCTGGGGCGCCATCACCATGATGGACGCCATCTATGGCGTCATAGATAGGGATTGTGCCAGCCCTAGGCTGGTGGTGGACCGAGGCAACGTCTTAGGCAACAGCGTCGGTCACACCTAGTCCAGGATTCAACTTTTGATTTTACTTTGTTTCGCTCGAGAGAAAGGATGTCCATGTGAAGTCTTTAGTAGACGGATCATCATATCATGACTAGGATGACTTATCATGTCGTGACAAAGCCAATATGTGTCTAAATCCAAGAGATCTTCTCTCGTAAATTTATTACATTTAATAGCTCGAATAGTGGTATAGAGTCCACTAGAGAGACACATAAACTTCTCTAAGATGCGCCTTTGTTCGCAATCATTAAAGGTATTGCAAAGGAACTCATTTTCGTTCTCTACATGCTTTTTTGTATGGAATCCGTTGGCTATTCATAGGTTCAATTCACCCTAGGAGACTAGAGAGTTTCTGTGACAGTACTCAAGGTATCTTTTGGCAAGGGTAACTTAGGCTATTCCATGACTTTGAACTAATACTGATGGCCCAGCAACCGTAGTCACAAAGTCATAGGCTCAGAATCAAAATGGAGTCATAATGAAAAGAACTCAAAATTTTATTCATAAGCCAACAGAGTTACATAATCGTCTCTTTGACCAAAGAAATCTAATCCAAAATGCTAGTTAATGCAAAACAATGATAGTCGTCTAACTTCTTTCGGTAATTCCAAAATAAATGTAACCAGGTGAGTAGAAAGATGTCGGTGGAGCAAGGCTCGCTTAAGTACCACTAATCTCATAACCTTCCCAGACATTACACTTACTTTGAGTGAGCCTTCTTTGAAGAAAGACTAAACCATTGGCATTTACTACAAAAAATATATGGCAATTGCCTATTACATCTCTTGGAAAAATAAAGACTTAAACAGGATTGGCGATCTATTGATCTCAGCCAGATTTGTAGTTTTTAGCCCTTCACTCTAGATCATCATCTTGATCTTCTTGTTACACATCGTGAGCTTCTCTTGCTTCACAATATGCTTTGTAGGCGGTGACAATTTCTTCACGAGCTCTACAAATGTGTGCCCAATGACCGGATGCTCCACATCGAGAACATACGTCACTTTGCTCAGACTCCATTGATTGAGGCGCTTTAAAATCATCATCTAGATGGCTCTTAGTGTTGGTGGCGCCACCAACATGGCCAGAGGCGTTGCCTCCCTCTCTCTTTCCACATTGACCTCTTCGATTCCGTATTCACCTATTTTGGCGGTTATCTTCCCAAGTATAGCAATTATATGGACCAGAACGTCCAGAAGTATCCCTAAGATTAGGGTTTTGCTCTTAGCGCTCTCTCTTAGGGGCGCAACGATAATTGGATTCCGGAATATGCTCTGTTTCCATGGATCTCGAATTATAGTTCTTCACAAGGATGTTGTCATGCTTTTCAGCAACATTCATAGCTCCAATGAGCTCATGAAACCTTGTGATCTGTCCTGCAATAACATTAATTCGATAGTTTTTAGCAACCATCAATGCAGAGACGGGGAAGGTAGAGAAAGTCTTCTCAATCAACATCGCATTTGTGATCTCTTTACCGCAGAATTCCATTAAGGATTTAATGCGAAGAGTTTCTGAGTTGTAGTCAATAATTGATTTGAAATCACAGAAGCGGAGGCTATGCCATCTCACTTCTAGGTCAGGAAGCATGGAGTCACGGACGTTGCCAAATCTTTCTTCGAGTGAGACCCACAACCTTCTGGGATCTTCTTCATTCAAATACTCGTACTGGAGTGAATCATCCATATGACGAGTCATTAGGATGATGGCTTTCACCTTATTTGCCTCTAAGGCTGCTCTATTTGCTTCCAAAACTTGAGCTTGCTCAACAGTTAGGACGTCCTGGCTAGACACGAGAATCGTATCCAGGATTCCATCGGCCTTGAGACGCTGGCGGACATCACAAACCCACCTATGATATCAAAAGCCAGTTGTTCCCAATAGAGCAAAGTCCAATTTATTCAGGTTACTTATCCTTAAAGAGAACAAGAAAAAGGGTTACTTTTGGAGCGGAAAAAGCTACAACGAAAATATATAAAAAATATTATCATAGTCGCTTCCAAGAAATTAGGAATTGCTGAGCATAATCGCTTCCAAAAAATTCAATTCCAAGAGGTATTGGATTAGATTGAAACAATAACGTAAGTGGTCAATCATAAATTCTCTACAAACTCTAAATTTTTGGAGATATCAACAAGCTCCAAGCTTGGAGTGAGCATGAACCCTCACAGTTTGGTTTAATTAGGTCTCTCCTATGATGAAAAAAGGGGGGTCGAAGAAAGGAGTTTGCAAGTCCCAGAGAAAAAGAAGAGAAAAGAAATAAAAACTTCAAAAACAGGAACTTTTAGTTAAAAATATCTCTAAATAGGTCGCCGTAAAATTTGACTTGAAAAAGTGCCCGGAAAGTTGATAGGCAAAGTCACCAGAAGTTGACCTGTGATGACATGGCAGTGGGTCCCGGATGATGATGTGGTAGTGGGTCCCTCGGGTGATGAGGTGGTTGTGGGTCCCCATGTGATGATGTGGCTCTAGGTCCTCGAGTGATGACGTGGCTGCGGCTTGGGCTCCGGGGCTGTGGCTTGGGCTTGTTGCAGTGGGCTTGTCCTTCCTCCTTTTTTTTTTTTTTTTTTCCTTTCCTTCTGCCGGTTTTCTGCCAGACGTTCAGTCTCCCAATTCAGTAATTTTTAAGCTGGTTTATGGAATGTTTCTTCCGGTTCCAGAATCTTGGGATCAAATGGCTGCTGCTAGAAAAATTTGGTAGCAATTGGAGGTCCAGAAATTGGTGAACCGGTGGAATCTTTGCTGCGGATGGTTTGGAGATTCCGGTGGCCGGTTCGGTAAGTTTCCGGCCGCATCTGGTGGTTCTGCCGCCGGTTCTGGAATCCTTAGGTGGAGCTCTTCAAGGTGTGGGGTGGAGGCCGAAAGGTTTTCAAGGTTTTGCATTCGGATTTAGGGTTTTGGCTATTAAGTTTTTAGGTTAGGACGTCGTGCTGATAACGTGTTTAAAAAAAACCAAAATTAGAAGAGAATTGAGTCGTGGTTTCATTATAGGGGCCTCTTTTTATATAGAAGATTACAAGTATAGAGATAGAGTTGTACATGGAAACATAATTGTACATTGATTGCATATCTCCTAAGATTCTCCGAGAATATCCCTAATATAAACCCTATTTCAACTAGAGTGAGTAACCTCGAGTTTGGGCCAGACACATTCTGGATTTACTTGAACACTACCATTTATTTTACCTCTTCCATCCATAAAATTATTTTTCATACAAAGTATTTCTTCCTCTTCCTGTAGCTCTCATATTCCAAATTTCTTCCTCCTCCTATATCCAATATGGCCTCACAAAGGGTAGATCAAAGTGATGATGAAAATCTCGAATCCGATACGAGATGGACGAATGAGGAAGACATTCAATTGTGCAAGTCTTGGAAATATGTAAGCCAAAATCCGGAATTGGGTAAAGATCGAAAGAAAATCGAGCTATGGAAGGGAGTGAAGCACCACTTTGCCGCAAATTAGAGTGGAAATGGAAGATCATCCCAATCTTTGATCGGAAGGTGGAAATGCTTGAAGTAGAACTGTTTGAGTGGCATTGTGCATTAAGGCAAGCGACTAATGTAACGCCCCAAACTGCACAAATTGCACCTCACCAGCTAAAGCATGTTACAGTGTCGCGTGGTCTCTAAAACATAAGTTGGGTAATCCAACTTACATCTTAAAGAACCACAAAGCATTTTATTTAAAATAAACCATAGTTTTTTTTCATAATTTGAAACTTAGAACGAAATCGGAAGCGTAAAACAATTTGAGGTGTAAAACGTGTAAAGAAATCAATTTAACTTTCTTTGAAGTTAAGCTATAAACCACGAGGCAAAACTAGTATTGAAGTACAATCCAAAAATGACATTTTGATAACTATCTAAAACATGGCTCATTGACGGTGTACGTAAATGGTGAAAGATTAAGGCAATCAGAAGACAAACAACTTCGAGCAAGGTTTCCAATAACAAAAGGAAATGTATCAAACACTAGGGTATGAAATGGAAACCTTACATGTAATAATAAAGTTTCAAAGACACTCTATATTGATCAATTACGCACACCCAGCTCAATCCAGCTCATTCCCATTCTTGCGCACAGTACCTGCATCCAAAGTTGTTGTAGGGGTGAGTTTTCGTCCTCGCTGCTCAATAAGGACTCAACCTAACTAGGTTTGAAAACTATTTAATTTACTGGCTAGTATGCGAAAACCATGTATACAGATAAAAACCAAGATCAAATCATAAGCAGGAGATTTTTGTCTCAAAAACATTTGCGGGCCCAGAAAACACAACCCTGATGACCAATCACTATGCCAACTACCAAGATTAGCATCATAACCGGCAAAAAGTAGAGTGTCCATTTACGCCGTATCACCTAGAAATGACGTCACATCTTGCTGGATCTAAAACATCATACCGTCCATACAGGCCCTCCGAAGGTTTAGGGGATCGAAACCCAAGGTAGTCGCTATGCTCCGCCCACTCTCAGGTCATCACACAATATCAAAACAATTGAAAACAATCATGGCTATTAAAATATTAAAATCATTAAATTCACAAAGAAATAACCATAACCATGCAATATATATATACACACACACGTTATATATGAAAGCCACTAATCGAGGAGAGTCCTGAATATCATACCTAGTATTCCTGGAGTTTGAGCTTTTACTCCACGATGCTAGGCAAACACCACCACTGCTTACAATCTCGGGTAACTGGAGGTACGTTCGACAAATCCAATGTTAAATTCTTATTTCCACAAACAACATTTTTCTCAAGTTCATTCATGCTTAGTACTTGACTACATAAATCCCGATTGAACAAATTTTGTGCCACATTCCCTTAATGACATCTTGTAGTAAACTAAAGTTGTTTGACCCTTATAAATCCTTTGTCATTATTCCCATAACAGAATATCAATTGCACTTTTCAAGTTGGACTAATTTCTAACTCGTGCAGCATCTTACCAAATGGTCAGAACCACATCACCTTGCATACTTATGAAGCCCATTAATACCTCGACCAAAAATATAATCATACCAAATATAGATCCAACTTAACCAATTATAAGCATAATTATTCCACTTAACTTCAATACACACGGAGCAAGCAAAATCCAAATAGGAAACAGTACAACTCCACGCAACCTTCAGATTTCACCTTAATTAACTCCAATTCCTCTACTTTGACTTGGTCTACTCTATACTTTAAGGTTAGATTAGTTTCACCGAACCAATAGATTTCATAAACCATGCATATTTGTTTCCAATGGAAAACATGCAGATCGAAATATCAGTGACAACAATAACAATCCAAATTGGTCTCCCACTCACCTTATAAATTCTTTAGATTAAACTTTTCCTTCTTGCTGCGCTGTTGGGTTAGAAGCAGCAGTACGCCTTCTTCTACTTCTCTGGTTCCTTCTCTCATCTCAGCTCAATACTCCATCAGAGTTAGTGCCAACTTGTTATCCAACTCCACCCATTGAACTCACCCAAATTTCCAGTTGATCAGCAACCAAAACCCAAATTTAAAAGCCCGATATCAGACTCATTTCTTTAATAATCAAAGCTTAAACACCAGATAGTTTCCCAGACGTATACCTTACAACTTAAAGAGGTCTGGGTCTTCTGCCTCAAAGCCCACGAACAAGGGAATACATGCAATCGACTCCGGCATCGTTGTCACCGGCAACCAAATTATCAACAACAATCAGAACCCAAATTTTCTCTTAAAACCAAAATCCAAAATAGATGGCTTCTTGGGTTTTTACCTCAGAACAACAAGGGAAGGAGAACGATGATCTTGCATGTCAGGTTCTACAACTCAACTCAATGTCGACGGTGCATCACCGAACGACCTGAACTCCATCTCCGCCGTAGCCTCGAACTGGAGATTAGCGTCAAACCGCGAACTAATTAGCAGCCTTTTCGTCTTGATGATGATCATGGAGTGATGTCATAAGAGATGCAGAAGATGAAAGAAAGAGCGAGAGACACAGAGAGTTCTTGAGAGGAAGAGAGTGGAAGGAGAAGCTTCTGGTCATTCAGACCAAACTCTTCATTTTGTAGTCCAACGTGTGAAATCCCAGTCTTGCCCTCAACTAGACTCTGTTAGCACATTTGTGAGGCAAAGTGGATTGGGCTATTCCGAAGTCTTCTCTGTAGGCCCAATTCAAAAATAAAAACTTTCGAGCCCAAACGAAATCGAGCAACATTTGTACGTTTACAATAGCAATCGTCTACTAAAATCTATTCGGGACTTCAATTCAAATAATCATAAATTTACCGGAGCTCATAACTAATTGGTACAAGAGCGGTTCGAATGCGGTTGATGAGGTATAAATTTGTTGATAAATAATTTAATTTCTTGATACATTATAGTTAAAATTATTACTTGATAGATAATGTAGTAATTATAATATCGTTATAATTGAACTAATTAATTTTCATTGCAGTACGACATACATTATAATTAAAATGTTTATTTTATTTTTCTTAGGGCAACGGAAGACTAATCCATTGATCGAAATCATGACAACCTCACTCGGTCAAGCATGAAAGGTACAAGCACCTCTCATATTACAATGCAAGCTCACGAAGAGTACTAAATCCAAAAGAAATCCATACTTGAAAACTAAAATCCTAAAGGAACTGTTGAAAAAGAAAATGCAGAATTAAAAAAAAACTTCATAATCACTGCCCAAAAATGGAACCAATGTCCTGGACATCTTGACGCCTAAGACCCTTTTGGTGTACGTCGCGACGTTCAACACACCTACAGCAACATTTTAGGAATAGATGCAGGACAAAGAGCAGGATAGACCAGCCCCAAAAAGCCCAAACCCGACCTAAGTGTGGGAAAATAGGGGAATTGGGCTATAGACCCAATTCTCTAGATTGCATCCATGTAGCCGAGAAAAGCAGAGGCCCAAGGCCCACTACCCACACCTTACGCTCCTCACACCCAGCCACCGAACCTGGCCCTTCCGAGAAGCTGGCCGCCACCGCCAAATCAGTCTGGCGGCCTCCCAGGTCGGAGACCGTGGCAACAATCTCGCCGCCCACCAAGCCTGTGCTAGCGACTTGTTGCACTAACTGCCGATCTGAACGCCGACCTCGCTCATCCACTAGTCCCTAAACCACGACTGATCTCCTCCTCTTGTCCCGAAATGCTGATTCGCTCCGACTGGAAAACAGATTTTGCAGGAAAAGCCTCCCCCACAAGCCTGATGCCGACCACGGCCGTCGACCACAACTCAGCCCGAAAGAACCAAAACCGGACTCGACCACAACTCAACCCGAGATCGAAGTCTCGTCCTCCTTTGTCTGGAAAAAAAAGTCGGAGTGCCATGCTGTAGATCGGAGCCAAGGGACTCCACCGCACTGCTCACGAAACCTAGGTTTAGGTTTCGGAATCGCTCTGACTTTTTAATTAAAATGTTTACCTTATAAATAATGAAGTAGATATAACAATGATTATATTTGTTCTAATTGATTTTTATTGTAAAACTGTGAGATACATTGTAATTAAAATTATTAGTTTATGATAAAAATTATTTACAACAACGTCTGACTATCGGAAATATATCTTTTTCCGAGGGTTGGTCGGAAAAAGACTATTTCTGATGATATTTTTTCCGAGGACCACCAATGGCACCTAGCTGTCGGAAATAGCTTTTTCCGACGAGGAAAGTGGCTTTTCTGACCAAATTGCACCCTTGAAAATGACTATCATTGTTGTAATGAGTATTTATAAGAGCTGTCTTGCTGGTGCAGCATACTTTCAAATTTCAATTTTAATATTCACTACCAGTAGGTGAAGGTGGTTTAAATATCCCAAGGTAGATGTTGGTTTAAACTCTAGTACTTTACTCATTAATTGAAGGATCATCATCTCTAGTAATGTTAATGCTCAGAATGCCGCCACTAGGTTTTGACTTCTGTTAACGCAGACACGAGTCCGGATGTTCCGGTATCTTGGTATATCCACAAAATGTTGTTACCTGTCAAATGAAATACACTGACGACAAGAGGGGAGACAACGGTTGGCTATCTTCACTCCTCCGATGGTAAAGTTAGTCAATCAATGTATTTGTATTGATAGAGTAGTTGTAGACAAGTATTGAATGCG
This sequence comes from Rosa persica, assembly GCA_025331145.1. Taxonomy (NCBI): domain Eukaryota; kingdom Viridiplantae; phylum Streptophyta; class Magnoliopsida; order Rosales; family Rosaceae; genus Rosa; species Rosa persica. The sequence goes on along the minus strand of WFKR01000007.1, from coordinate 31,784,503 downwards.
TAATTAATTAAGAGAGAAGAATGAACCTTTTATAGGTACGGAGGGATATAACCTTAGTCTTGTTTTCAATGTGGGACTGATATCCATTAGTCTGATGCTTTCGAACCTCTCTAAGAGATCAACTTTGAGCGGCCTATTACGGCTCGTCAAAGCACATATCGACTTGAGGCCTAATCGAGGTGGAAGGTTAGCTTGCACTGTCTCTGGGGGTCACCCTTGCCCAGCCATTCCGACAATGAGAGATGGAGTCCAATCGGTCCTGATTATGGCCGATAGTGTGATGTATGTACAAGTAACATAAGCATTTTCACACTTGTCAAATCAAGCATATGAATCATCTAATTTTACTTTAAGGTTCTCAAAGTAAAAACATGTCCATACAACATTGAAAAAAATAAAACAGTATGATAGAAACGAGACAACTAACTAAGGTCATGTCTACATGTCCATAGTCTAAAGAAAACATAACAATATTAGAATTGAATTTGTGAAACTAAGTAGCATTAACTTCCTGATACAGCAAAAGGAAACAATTACATGTACGATCAACTAATAGTGGCAAAGCAAATCAACTGCGATGGTTAACTTGACTGACATCTTTAATGCAGCTGAAGTATATAAATGCCTCAGTTTTCCATCCACCATCACTTATATGGCCATATTGTCTCTCACTTTTAAAAATATTGGCTAATGAACAATCCATTTCCGGATTTCAATGCAAGTATTTGCCTCCATCATCTTCCTTCGTTATACCCTTTTACTTCTTATTCATTCCTTTTCTAGCTTGCATTATAACAAAAACAACAAAAAATGATTAATGTTAGTATAACCGAAAAGGGAAAAGACATGCATAGGGGAAAGTGCAAATTAGTTTACGAAAGGAGCAAAATAGTAACTGTGTGTGTATAGTTTTAACCAATGATGCGGCTGAAATGGTCTCACAATTTAAGCCTGCAAAATGTAGTTGTTAGTATAGGATAAGCAGGGATGATGTCCGGGGATTGTAGGGTATACCTACACAAAAAGGCTAACTAAAAAATAAAAGAATAAAATTGGGGGTTTTGAAATTTGGTTCCTAATCTACTTAAAATAAAAACGAAACAGATAAAACTATCTATAATGATCGACTTCTTTAACCTAACCACTACCACTCGGAAATTACTAAGTATAAAAACAGAAAATTCATTTCAACATGCTACAAAAACTTGTCCAACTTAAATGCCTGGATAAGAGCCCAAATAAAAAGCTTTAGCGGATCAATTCATTTATCTAATTCGTTCTAATGTGGTCTTGGATCAGAAAAGTCCTTACCAAGTCCAATACTACTAATGTTCGAAAACACTTAGCGTAATTCTCTTAACTAGTAGTATTATCTAACCCTCGAATCAACTCACACGTGCAAATTAACCGTTACATATAGAATTTAACATGTAATTTCAAGAATCATTTAACCATTGAAACATGGTTTTTACCACTTTTTAGAACTAATAGCTACTTGTTTAATTTAGCGCCTTAACAAATAACAATTACTCTTGGCAAATTAAGCAAACACACAAGAACTCTCACCGTTATTCTAGCATGCAAACTTATTAACCTAACTCTAAAAATTACCTAAACACGTAAAAGGGCACAAGATAGTAACATGCATCATAAAAGAATTCTCGAAATTAACTTAATAATAAGCTGAAAATCTTAAAAATATTAATAAAAATATTATGAAAATTTCATGTCTCCAATTACACAATTCGCAAATCCAAACACACAAAACATAGTTACACTTTGAAGCTTTCCTTAGCGGCTTGACAACAATGTGATGAACTCGTCTCTGCTATGGTGGTGAAGCGTCTTTGACTTAGCGCCTAAGAACTTCGTCGATTGATGGAAAGATGATGGTCACGGTCTTGTAGTTGATGGAAGTTTGAGAAGTGAATTGGGCAGAATTATGGAATAGTTTTTGGTCAGGAAGTGATCTTTTGGTGTTGAGAATGGCTGCTATTTATATAGGGATCCTCCTTTCTTGTGATGCAATCATGGCCATTTATCTAGAGGTGATTTCTCCTCCAAATTTCCTTGATTTTCTCTTAACAAAGTCATGGAAATTTCTAATCTCTTTTCCCTTGATATATTCCCCGGATATTTCTGGAGTCAATCATGCAATGCTCCTCTTTCCTTTGAAAAGTGACTGGATACATCCTTTATTCCTCTCCTTTGAATTGCACTAATTTCGTCTTCCAAGAATTGTGCACACAATGAAGTCCTATAATCAAGAAAAATCAGAATTTAATTAGAGTTTATAATCAATAAGAAATAAGATAATTAGGAATAAATATTGATTATAAACACTCCCTTTTTATCCCCACTAAATAAGAAGCATTTATGTGAATGAAATTTCTTGATTTCCTCCTTATTTTTGTGCTTCATCTTATCCTTCATGTTTCCTTGATCTCATCACTCAATTTAAAACAAGAAAATCAGAAATAGGAAAGTTCAAATGAAGAAAGTTCCTTAAAACAAAATAGGAAATATTTCCTAAAATGAAATAGGAAAGTTTATAAAATGACTTATCCTTCATTTACGCTCATTTCTGCTCTTTTTCACCTCTTTTCTCCATTTTTGACCTTTTGTACCTCAAAACATCAACTATGTTAGAGTTAGTAATTTTAAGAGAATAACTTAGCCAAATGAGGGAAAATACATATTAAAAACGTGACACTTTGTGCTCCTATCAACCAACAACCTCTACAGAACTAGAAAAGAACTACTAGTCAAAGATAACGACATTGAGAGTGAATTTTCTGATATTTGATTCATCTCACAGTGGATGTATATAAAGAGAATTATAGGAATACAATTTACTTGGGTCTCTATTCTCTACCACACATAGAATAGGTAAGTACTAGCTACACTACGATATAATTATAATATATTATATTTCAAATGTTACGCCATGACTCAGTATAACACTCCCCCTCAAGTTAGCGCATACACATCAACCACGCCCAACTTGCTAAGTGAGTCATAAAACACATTCCTGGAAACTCCTTCGGTAAGTATATCTGCAAGTTGCTCTTCAGTTGGAATAAAAGGAAAGCTAATAATTTTGGCATCTAGCTTCTCCTTTATAAAGTGAAGATCAACCTCCACATGCTTGGTACGATCATGATGTACTGGATTCTGTGATATGTCAATGGCCGCTTTGTTGTCACATTACAATTGCATAGTACTTATGAGTTTGAAACCTAGATCACGTAACAGATTTCTCCGTCATAGCAATTCACACACTCCATGAGCCATACCTCTATACTCGGCCTCAACACTAGATTGTGCCACAACTTTCTGTTTTTTACTCTTCCATGTAACCAAATTACCTCCCACAAAGGTAAAGTAACTTGATGTCAACCTCCTGTCTGCAATATTTCCAACCTAATCTACATCTGTGAAGCCACAAACCTCAAGAATGTTGTTGTGTTTAGAAAACAGTACTCCCCTTTCTGGAGCTGACTTTAAGTACTTTAAAATTCTCATAACAGCATCCATGTGACTTTCACTCAGGTTATGCATGAACTGACTCACCACACTCACTGCATATGCAACATCTAGTCTACTATGGGCCAAATAAATCAAGCACCCAACTAACCTCTGATAGTGAGCTCGATCAATAGGTACATGATCTGGATACTTAGCTAAACAATGATTATGCTCAATAGGAGTATCAATAAGGATGCAATCCAACAAACATGTCTCTGTCAGTAATTCAAAAACGTACTTCCTCTAGCACAGGTAGATCCATTCTCTCCCTCTGGCTACCTCAATTCCTAAAAAGTACTTAAGTTCACCCAAGTCCTTCATCTCAAACTCAGAGGCTAGCTGTCTCTGCAGTCTATCCATCGCAACAGTATCATTGCTAGTGATTACCATATCATCCACATAAATAATTATAGCTGTGACCTTCCCTTGTTGATGCTTAAGGAACAAGATATGGTCTGAGTTATTCTGTCTGTAACAAACCTTTCGCATGAACAGTGAAAATCTTCCAAACCAAGCACGAGGTGACTATTTGAGACCATACAGAGATTTTCTCAATTTGCATGCAAGTTACCAGGATAAGCAACTACATACCCAATTGGAAGGTTCATGTACACTTCCTCAGCTAACTCTCCATGAAGAAAAGCATTCTTGACATCAAACTGTCGGAGTTGCCAATTTAAGCTAGCAGCAAAGTATAGCAGAACCTGAACAATGTTCATCTTGGCAACAAGATCAAACATTTCATCGTAGTCTATACCATATGTCTGAGTAAACCCCTTTGCTATAAGGCGTGCTTTGTACCGATTCACTGATCCATCTGCATTATGCTTCACGGTAAACAGCCAACAACAACCTACAGCCTTCTTGCCTTTTAATGGAGGCACAAGTTGCCAAGTATTGTTCTTCTGCAAAGCCTCCATCTCTTCCTCCATTGCCTTCCTCCATTTCGGATCTCCCAATGCATCCTGCACTTTGTTAGGTACTGATACAACAGATATTTGATTCACAAAAGATTCATATGACTTAGACAACCTTCCTAGCGGATATATAATTAGCTACTGAGTATTTTGATTTGGCAGTAAAAGCAGGTTCATATCTTTTGGCTGGTTGACTCGAGTAGTCCTTTTTGGTAACACATATTGCCCAACATTAAACTCACTACTACTAGTATCAGTGTACCTTAGATGAGTGATCTTCAGTACCAGGAAGTTGTGGGTGAGGGGTAAGAGTGATAGCAGGAGGGGCAGTTATGCCTTCGACTTCATTTTCAGTGATTCAAACTGGTGCCTGGATGTCTGAAGCTTTTTTTTCTGGAGGTGACGGGTTGATGGTCTCAACTGGATCTGTCAAAATACTTCCTGCCTGCGTGATTTCTTCTCGTCCTTCTGTTTCCTCCCCCTCTTCATGATACAGTTCTTCAAAATATGAGTTCTTCCCCTGAAGAGCTGTATCTGAAGAGGAAAAATAACTCATGTCCTCAAAGAAAGTAACATCCATAGTGACAGTACTTTCTGGTAGGTGTTGGGTCATAATTCGTTTACAAATTTGTTGCCCTAAAATATGAAAATTAATTGTTCTAAAGTCCAATTTAATGTTGATTAATCCAATTTCATTATTTTCTTAATCTTATACTTTTGCTTAAGATTTGTGTTTATTTATAAATATTTATTATGTTTTCTTTATCATGTTAGGAAATGATGGAAGCATGGAAATGAAAAATCAACTTTAGCGTTTTTTCCTACTTCGGTTAGGCGAAACCGAGCTAAACAAGGAAGGAAGGGATACAGACTAACCAAACGAAATCTAAATGAGCTAAAATTTTTCAGATCCATTCTAGACATCTCAATGATCATTTCTTATGAATAGTGCAAGAGCTAGATTGGAGTGGAAGACGTTCAAACAATCAATCCAAATTTATGAAAGACAAAACTGGAAAACCCAACCTGTAAGGAGTCCAGAAGCATTTCCGGCCCAACCACATGGAAGTAAGCTCTGAAATTTTACCAGAATGATCTACACTCATGTTGGATCTTTTGATATGAAGAAGTCGAAGGCCCATTATGAATTCTTGGTGGAGATATAATTGAAGGAATAAAGGAGAAGAAAGTGACCAAAAACCATTTCCATCACTTATCATTTTCATGTCTCTCACTCACAATAAAGAGAGTTTAGATGCTCTTCTTTTTTCCTTTAGTCATGTTTTTCAACTCTTTAATCATTACTTCCACTCATACTCCACCTCCATACTTCCACTATCATATTCCACCTCATTTATTCTACTTTCATCATTACTTTCAGTATCATACTTCTCTTTATATTCTCTATATAAGCATCCTTTCATTACACCCTTGAGAGACCACCCATATACCACTTCATTAGATATTTTTCTCTCTATATTCTCTACAATCCACTATCATTTCATCCACAAAACCTCCATCACCACCACCATCAATCCATAACTCTATTAACACCACCACCACCAAAGTCATCATCTTTCCCATCTACCCATTCTATTTCATATACATAAAGCTTCACCATTCCACCATTTCACAACTTGATCATTTCCACTTCTCATATTCCCATCAATCTTTGAAGAAGAAGGAGAGGAGTCTAGCATCACTTAAGGAATCATCATCACCATGACAAAACCTTCATGAGTTCATCTACATCATCCTCAATTTGACCAGCACTGTCACTTCTCTATCCCTACTTTTTAGTTTGATGTTCATAAATATGTTGGAGCTTATTTATTTGATTATGAGTGAGTAGTTAGTTTGTTGGGGCTAGGGTTGAAAGCCCTAACCAATCTTGTTTGACTTTGATGTAAATATTATGGTTGATGCACTTTTCTTTAGCACCTTAACATGCTAGTTCAAGAGTTGAATGTTTATACTTAAACTTAATCAATTTGGGTATGAATATTTACCATGACATGAGAAATAATTAAGGCTTGATTAACCTTGGTTGTTTGAAACATGATAGCATATCATATGTGCATGTTAGGGTTGTGAACTACAATCACTTAGAGATAAGCTTGGTTGGTTTGCATAATTTCTTCATCTCCAAGCTTTATGCACTTAGGTATATGCATTAGATACCTAACCGGATTGAAATGCATGATTTAAGTAGTTAAGTACTACACCCGAGAGGGGTTGCTTGATATCATCAAAGGAGCATGTCCCTTGTCATACCCGAGAGGGATGCAAGGAGAGAAATTGGTTAATTAAAATGACATCATTCATTATAGAAGCATCATGGTTTGCAAGAAAGGCTAGAGGTGAAAACCTTAAGTCCTAACTCTCATCCATTTTATTATATCTAATTTATCTTAGGCTATTTTACATTTCAAGTATTCATTTAGCTATTTTTGAATCAAATCATCTCTTAAACTAAAATCAAAACACTACCCCATCTTGCATATAATCACCATGAACTTTGGTTCATTTGTGAGCCCTTGTTTGTAATTTGTACATTTGCATATTCATCTAGCATCCTTTAGGTTTTCCTTAGTTAGAGTGGGTTTTCCAATCCCTTGGGTACGATATCCCCCACTCATTATCCCTATACTATAACTTGGCTCTTATACTTTCGGGTAACTATTTGTCTAACAGTAGGTGGATGATAGCACTTTTAACCTTTCTAATAGCCTCCATAGACAACAAACACACACCTAAGTGATCGGGCATCCAACTTAGACCTCTGATTTTTAGGAACATGGACAAAAGCAACACACCCAAAGACACGAGTTGCTAGATTATGAAATGAAGGTAAAGAGACATGAGATGCAAGAACCTCAAATGGAATTTTTCCCTAAAGGGCACTAAATGGAAGACAATTGATAAGATTGGAGGAATGTGTACAGCATCGTCCCAAAGATACTTAAGCATATGAGCACTAAAGAGAAGGGCATGAGCCATATCAAGTAAATGGCGATTTTTCCTTTTGGACACTCCATTTTGTTCTGGTGTCTATAGACATGTAGTTTGGTGAACAATTCCATGGGTTTTGAAAAACTTTTGGAAAACATAATCAACATAATCTCCCCCATTGTCAGAATGAAGGACTTTAATGTTGCTATGGTATTGTGTTTGAACAAGAGCATGAAAAGTTTAAAAAGCTAGAAAGACTTCATCTTTGGTTTAAGAAGAGAAACTCATGACAATCTTGTACAATCGTCAATAAATAACACAAAGTATCTCATACCCGATACAGTGGGCTCTCTAGAAGGTCCACAAACATCAGAATCAATCAACTCAAAAGGAATAGCACTTTTATTATAAACACTAGAAGAATAAGTCGCACGATGACTCTTAGCCAAAACACATATTTCACAATGTAAAACATACGCATCCACACCAATAAACAGAGTATGCATGGTTTTTTTCATAAGATTAAAAGATGGATGCCCTAAACGGCGATGTCACAACCAAATTTCACTTAGGTTATCAGAATTCAAAGTCAAACCGGAGCGAGACTGGGCTCCTGGTTTCTCCCTTACGTATGCCTGATCCAGATGGATCAACCTGCCCCTCAGATACCCCCGATCGATTATCTCTCTAGTAAGAAGATCCTGAAAAATCACATGCATAGGATAAAAGGTTACGGAGTACCTAGACTCAATATTCAACTATAGAACAGATATCAAATGATGAGACAAGTTAGGCACATATAACACATTATGAAGTTGTAAAGTGGGAGTAATACGAATTGACCCTGATCCTAACACAAGAAAGGCTTCACCATTAGCACTGGTGACATAGGACACTGGTGGGGAAAACAATTCAGTAAGATATGATTTATCAGAAGTCATATGATCGAAAGCACCAGAACAATAATCCATGTATCATAATCAACAAAGTTGGAAACCTTTAAAGCCATACCAATCTTATCACGACCAACTATAGAGGCTGTAGGAGTAGCCTTAGGGATGGTAAAAATCCTCATCGGGTAGGGTAGCCATCGGGTATTCGACCTTAACGGGGAGAAATTCGAGGGAAATCGGGTAACGGGGATAAGATCCCCCAGTATTCGAATTCTGAAATCGGGTATGGGCGAGGATGGTATTTTGATCTCTATCCCCATACCCATCCAATAAGAATTATCTGAAATATATATATATATATATATATAATTTATTATATATATTTTTGATATTATTTATAAATAAATATTTATTTAAACTTATCCTTTAGTCAATATTTAAATTTTGTTAATAAATATGTTCAAAAAAAGGTAGATTCTTTTAATCAAAGATCTTTATTAACATGTCAATTTTTCTTAATTAAAATAAGAAATTTATTTTATTTTGATGTTTGATTTTAACTTCATATTTTACAATCCATAATTATTTGTATGAATTTTTATATAATAAATTAGTAATATTATTAACGAGGATTGGGGCTGGTACAGAGACTTAATCTCTAATGAGGACGGGGACATGGAATCCCCAGTATCTTATTACGGGGATTAGGGTGGGTAAGGGGATGGGGAATGAAGTCGGGTATGAAGATGATGATTTAAACCCCTTACCCTACCCTCCACATTGCCATCCCTAGCCCCACCTGCTGCATGATGATCATGTCCGGCCACACCATAGAAGTCTGGTTCTTGGATTAACTGAACCGCAGTTGCATTTGCCTTAGGACAATAACCCTTCTTTTTAGGGTACCCATTCAGTTTCCAACAAGTCTCTCTAACATGTCCAAGGTCGTTGCAATAAGAGCATTGAGGGCGAGGACGGCTAGTGACGCCTGGTGGGAAACTTTACTGATGGAGTAGAACTGAACTTTGCTACTGAAGGAAAGGTGTCGATGACTTGGCCTGAATGGCTAGACTAGACACCTCAACCTGTGCATGCTTGACACTTTCCTGCTGAGACTCGTCCTTGTAGATGTATGCAAAAGCTGTGTTTAGATTAGGAGGGTCTGTCATTTGAGCAATTCTCCCTTGGCACTGGTATGCTTTTCATCAAGCCCTCTCAAGAATACATGAACCCCTTCAAGTTCCTTCTCCTTCTAGTACCACACAAGATCTTCTTGATTCTTGATCTTGCAAGGATATTTCTGATCAATTTCGGTCCATACATTCTTCAGCTTGGTAAAATACACAGCTATTGGTTGCCCATTCTATTGCATACTAGCAGCTTTGCACATCAATTCAAGAACCTGTATAAAATCAGACTCATTGGTATACAGATCTCCCAATGTCATCCAGATTGCTGCAGTAGTCTCACACTCTTCCACCAACTATAGCACATCTTCAGTCATGGTTTTGAATAGGATTGCCATCACAGATCCATCATCATCCTCCCACTTAGCATATGAGTCCTCATCTTCCTCAGTAGGAGCTTTGTTATTCCAATCACATGTCCCATCTTGTGTATGCCACGAAGATGGACAAACATAATCTTCTTCCATGTTCAAAAATTGGTACCATTGAGTTTTGTACCCCCAAAAGAACCACTGTCCGAACTTCGGACAGTTTCCTCAAACTTTTGGACCTCATTGATCTTGGAACTCTGACCTTCACTTTCATCATCACCCATTGCAACAATACAGTAGTAAAATCACACAATCACAGAGTATGCAGCGGAATAACATGAATAGGAGACTCCAAAAGTAACAATAACAGAATGTGCAACAAAAAATTTTATTTTTATTTTTATTTTTAAAAGAGAATTGCACAGGTTGAGACAGTGACCTGAGAACAAAGTGCAGGTCTGGCACGGATTCTCCCTACCGTTTGGACCGAAGAAACTGATGGCCTGAACTAAAGAGAGAGACCGAATGGGGCTGGCAATGAAGCGAACATTTTGGGTGATGGAGGACAAGCGACGGGTCGGGGTGATGGGAAGACCGACTGGGTCAGAAGTGATATGGAAACCGACGGGTCTAGGTGAGCGATGGTTCTGGGTCGGAAGTGATCTGGAAACTGATAAGTCTAGGCGCGTGACGGTTTTAGCTATGGGAAGACCAACGGGTCTAGTTTGATGTAGATGAGGATCGACAGGCCTGGTCTGATGCAAATGAAGCAGGTGATCGGGTCTGATGTAGATGAAGGGGTCGGTTGCATGATCTGATCTGGAGATGATGTCGCCGAAGTCAAAGAAGAAGAAACTGGTCTTTCTTTGACGGCCACCTAAGATGCAGAGTCGTTAAGAGGTTCTAACTCCTCAAATTTAGAAAAAACTAAAATTAAAAACAAAGAGACGAAGTCCTTTCAAATCTTTACTCTGATACCAAGTCAAAGATAACGAGATTGAGAGAACGAATTTTCTGATATTTGATTCATCTCACAGTGAAGGTATATAAAGAGAATTACAGGAATACAATTGACTTACGTCTCTATTCTCTACCATACATACAATAGGTAAGTACTAACTACACTACGATATAATTGCAATATATTCTATTCCTAATGCTACGCCATGACTCACGCTAACACTACTATCCCCAGATTAAAAGCTTAAAAGACAACTCAGGGGGCATATATAAATGTAGATTATTGTGAAGTTCATTTGTTTTTAGGAGGAAAAGGAGATTACAAACAAAAACCTCTAGAACAACCCGAACTAAACTTGTCAAAATTAAAAGCAGAGAGTGCAGAAAGAGGGAGCTTATTGGACCAGGAGACCAGCGTGCTGGCGGAGTGAACAAGACCAGCAATTTTATCGGAAACAAAATTAGCTTCTTGAGGGACAAACTTGAAGGAGATTTCTTCAAAATGGCTTGCAAGGGAATCAATGTCTCTGATAAGGGTTCAGAGACACCAAGGAACCGAGCACTTTTTGTTGATGGCATCGATAATCAATCTAGAGTCACCCTTAACTTCAAGCTTTTTGGAATTTAGAGTGAGGGCATGGTACAAACCCTCCCGGACTGCACTACCTTCAGCCACTGGAACTGAAGAACAGCCGATGGATCTCAAGGCCGCAAAGATTGGAGATGGATCGTGGTCTCTTAAGACAAAACCAATAGCACATGTTTGTTTACTGTGAAGTTCATTTATAAATGTAGAAGTGCAATATTTTTTTTTCACCCAAAAAAAAATGTGTTGAAACATGAAATCACATCATTACTTTTATTCCATCACTGCAGTAAATACATTGGGGTCGGGAGAACATGAATCTCAAACCATTGCTGCCATATCAATAATCATAATAAAATAGAGTAACAATGATTCGCAAACTTTTTTGTTACTCTATATCTATAACAATGATTCTCATAATAAAACAAGCTGTAGCACTCATACATCTATAACACAGAACTATTTGGTCACTCTATTACAAACATATATAGCACACAGAAGCATAACAGAAAACAAAAAATATATATAGCACACAAACTCGATTTGGTCACTCTAACCAGTACAAGCCCCTAAACTAATTCTTAATTAATAAGAAACTTCGAAATTATAGAAATTTGCAAGCTCTCCTTGTTCTTGCTGCGGTCGTTGAGCTTGATGCCTTTAATAGTTAGCAAACATATCCATCATTAATTGATCACGAAATACAGTCCACTCATTAGTAGCTCCAACAGTTCTAATCTCTTCTTCATTGATTTATATTGGCCTCATTGACAACTCACGATCAACTAAATGTAAAAAGTGTAAGTCTTCAGCTTCTAACAATGGATCATTATGCTTTTCAATTCAAATGAAGTTGTGTAACACACAACAAGCATTGATGATTTTTGTGTTTTAATGTCAAAAAAGGAAGTTGTTCTCCACGTTTTCTTCAACACCCCAAATGCATGTTCAATTACATATCTAGTTTTCGAATGTTAAAGATTGAAAAATTTCTTTATAATTTTGGGGACGGTTTCAAGACCATTCCTTAAGGTGGTATCTAGTTCCTCGATAAGGCGCTAAAAAGCCGGGTCCATTAGTATATCCCACATCGACAAGGTAATATTTATCTACAAAGAAACAAAATTATAATGTCATGTATATTGGAAACTAAATGCTACATAGTATTTAGCTATTACCATTTGGAATAACCAAATGATTATGCCTAGACAATACACCTCATAGGACTCGAGAATCTGATGTTGATCCCTCCCATCCAGTAAGACGTAAATGAATCTCATATCTGGATTACAAGCTCCCAAAACATTAGAAAAAAATATCTCCCTTCCTATTCTGATATCTAGGACATTCCGCAGTTTGAACAGTTAAAGGGACATGAGTTCCATCTAAAGCTCCAAGACAATTATAAACTAATACACAACCAGTGAGTTAAAATTATATTACTAATACTATAAGGGCTAAATACAGATTACTACCCTATAGTTTGGGTCCAAAATCAATGCAGTCCATGAACTTCTAATTTCATCAAAAACACCATTGCACTTTCAATTTTGATCTAATAGATCCAATTTGTTAGTTTTTTGACAATTTAGTTATTTCACTTGTTAACGAGGCTCATATATGGCCTATGTTTTTTGATGTGGTATCTCCTATGTTTTTTGATGTGGTATCTGCAAGCCACCTCTAGTTAATTTAAGAGTGAGTCCTACTATTAAAAATAAATAGTTTTTCAACAAATAATTCAACTATAACTTGAATCCATAACAACATATTAACGAATTTGACCTATTAGATCAAAATTGAAAGTGCATGGGTGTTTTTGATGAAATTAGAAGTCCAGGGACTGAACTAATTTTGGACATGAACCACAAGGTAGTAACCAGTATTTAGCCCTACATATAATCAGTAAAAATAATATAAAATCATGAAAAAAAATTGACTCTAATTACCTCAAACCATCTCCATCTTCTCAAGTCAGCTTCTTGTCACACATTTTCCTTACTAGTTCTCATTACAGCACGCAACACTCTCTTAAATTGTCTACTTATAGTTTCTTTGGACCGATAAAAGTTCAAATGAACAAATATGTACTTCATGTCATACCCAAAGATATTTAAAATGACAAAATACTGTTTACTCGCTATACTTATAGGGAGTCGACGTTTCTGTCCCTCACCTTTCAATTTCACCTAAAAACTCCCTAAACTCTCCATTTTCACCAAATTTATCATTGCCGTCAAAATCTCTGTTAAATTGCTGATGTGGCATTCCGTACACGCCGAAATGTTTATTATATCCTCCCTTACTCTTTACTTAATTATTTATTTTTTCTCTCTCTCTTTTTTCTCTATGTTTTCTCTTCTTCTTCCAGCTCTTTCTCCTTCTATTGGTCTCCATCTCATTTCATCCCCAAACATAACAGAAGCCATGGTAATTGGTAAAGGAACTTGAATCAAATTGACTACAAACTCGAATCAAATCATAATCACAAGACCAAAGCAACATATAACTACAAATTTAATAAAATTAATCAAACAAACACACCAACAACCCTTGCTTTCTCTTCATTCCCCATGGATCAGTCTCACAAACCTAGAAGACCTAAATCTCGGGAAGTAAGCTCCCGCTTCTCATCCCTCACCACCCCTAAAACTACCACACATCCATTTGCAAACCACCCTCTCTTGCCGACCCTCATAAAACCCAATTCGTCGATATCCGAGACCCGAAAACCCAAAACTCATCTCGATGCTTCAACCTTCTTCCGAGGAGGAGGACTATGGCCATCTTCAACAACTCCACTTCAACTCTAGCAGTCCATCCCGGAATCGACAGACTCAAAGACCGTATCGACCGTAAAAACTCGACCTCCATCACAAGCCGGAGAGAAACGAGTGTGTTTAATGAGAAAACAACGCCAAAGAGAACCATAGACCGGTTCTTGAAGGGTCAGTGAGGTACACAGGTAAATTCAACTTTTCAGAGAAATCATCGTCGTTGTCGTCTTCGACTTCAATTCTTGGAAGAAACCGCCGCCGATGACGTCACTCCCGAAGAAGACAAAGAGTTTTAGCTTCCCCTCTAGTTCTCTATTTACCTCTTAGAATCTTAGGCTCCCTCACTGATACGATCTGTCTTCATTCCCAAATGGCCAAATTGAAACCATTATTTGATATATATCTTCACTACAACTGATTAATTACCACCGCCTCACCAATTATGTTTGTATAATTAAGCCACCGATTCATGAATATAGTGGGACAAAAGCAAAAGACTTGATTATATGTACTGTTGTCATTGACCAAGTTTGGGTTGCTCTCTGTTTTGTAGAGAAAGAAAGAGAAGGGAAAGAGAGAAAGAGACCTAATTTGTTTAGAAAGGTTGAGACTTTAGGCTGCTTAGTTTGAGAAGAACTAAAGGATAACTGGGTTTATTGGTGAAGAGATTGTAGATGGAGGAGGTGAGGGAGACGATGTGGTGGCTCAAAGGCGGAGCTGCCGAGCTGGGAGAAGTCGTCGTTGTGGTTGACGAGACTGGAAGAAACGCAACCCATGGTGCTACATAGAAGACGAGGAGGAGACAGAGCTGGTAGAAGAAGAGGTAAAAAGAAAAAAAAGAAAGAAAAAAAATTGAGTGTATAATAGACATTTTGGAACGTACAAAATGTCACGTCAGCAATCTAATAAGTGAGTGTATAGGATATCACATCATTTGTTATGTATCCAAACATATATACAGAAGTCTAACAAAATTCAAAAAACGCTACGCTAGCTCAAAGTAGATGGACCTTAACCTGGTTTCTACACAATTTAAAGTGCCGCAAGTATGAATTAGAATTGCCATCAGATATGTGAATTACCCAGTAGCTAAATAGGTCACGATCAAACCATTTGATTTTTTGAAAGAAGGCAGTAGCCAATATATTGATCAAAAGCCAGAATGACCCTTACATACCCTTCCGCTGCCATCTATAGACAGACAAGAAGATGTGTTAGTACCCACAGTGGTACATAGAACTAGATCACTCATTTGACATTAAATACATCTAAATAGCATGAATCTTCCATCGGTACTGCTGCGGAAGATTGGCTAGAGGCACAAAAGTGCATAGCTCCCTAAAACAACTAGGGACTTATTGAAAGTAATAAAATTACTATCCTATAGTTGGGCTTAGAGCTCAAAAACCCCAGCATAAATAGAAGATTCAATAGGGCAGCCCCAAAGAGAAAAGGCCCAATCCATGGCCCAACAATACTGGAATGATCCAAGCCCAAAAAAAACGTCATCACGCCCTCACATCATGCGATGTCACCGCCACACGACCTCACCACCACCGTGCTGACCCTTACCGCCACATCCATGCAGCCTCAGCCTTCACGACTCGGACCGCCGTGTTGCCATGGTACCACGCCACCTCGGCCTAAGCAAACCGGCCTGCATCACTACAAACAAAAGAATGCAGCGCACCAGATCAAAGCCTCTACGAGCCAAACGTTTGACGCCAATGCCCACTATGATTCAGAGACGATGCCAAGAGACTCCACCAAAAACCAGCATACCGCAACCACAAGCGGAAACCTCTCTCCCATGAAAGCTCCTGGACAAATAGCATAAATATCTCGTCCGGCAGCAGACGCGGCACGTTGGTGAGGCCAGAGGCATATGAAGACGTCCGGGTGCCACCGAACAGGGTTGATCTGCAAGTACACCGACGCCGCCGGCCTTAAGAATTTTCTCACGCTAGAAAGAAAACCTAGGGTTTAAGAATTCTTGCATAAATGTTTTCTTTAGTAGAACAAAGGTCCCTTATAAGATTCAATGATTCAATCAGACCATTTGATTGATTTTCAAGAAGAGAGGTTTAATAAAATAAAAAAACATAAGAGAAGGTGGGATTTCAGAAATGTATAGATTGAAATGTCCAGATTTTTGTCAAAGGCAGAAGGATTCCATGTATCTAAGTTAAAATAATCAGTAAATTCTTAATCTACTGCTAGTTGAGTTGGACTTTTAATTTGCAGTAGTAGAGTAAATTCTAAATGTATCCATGTTCCTATAAACTTGCACACAAATTGCTACCACATATTTCTCTTAATTGACAAACTGCAATCTCTCATAATGGCAAGCACATAGCAACTCACCAAGATGTATCTCTAGCATTCTAGCATGTATGTGAATAACAATGAGAATGAAATTGCAAACATACCCATGCTAATATGAACATAAAGTTAAGACAGCTAAAAGCTTCAAGTTGGGTCCACACACATAACAAGTAGAAAGCTTTATATAACTACAGGTTCAATACGATGATGTTGTCATATGTTGATACAATAGGGAAACACTTATATGTTAACGGATGAATGAGAAACAAGATACAAATGCATATGTATTTCAATCTCAAGAATTATTGTTAGATTTTGTAAGTGAATTTCAATATTGAACTATAGATGAAAAATGAGCTAAACCTAATTTTTGAGAGCATCTTAACCAACAAGAGTATGTTAAATCAACTGATCAATTTTTCAACAATATCATAATAAAACTGCAAATAACAACTTAATTATAACTGACATTCAAAAAAGAAGCATCCAATTAATGAAATACTCTCACTCAGGCCAAACCCATCAAATACCCATCTCAATTCTTAACTTTCCATAAACCAATATCAAGATAGACATGAAAATACAAATCAAACCCAGTTATGCAGAGCTGTTAAGACTAAAATGAAACTAAACAATTGAATACAACCCATTACAGATACCATAAATAGTTAAAGAATGAATAGTTATGCCTTGTGGAGAATGGTTTAACAAAAGCGATACAAACAAATTGACAAACACCATAGATAGTTAAAGAATGAGCAGTAGTAGGAAAGTAAAGTATCTAGTAGCCCAATCACATCAAATTTGATAAATAAAATAAATAAAAAAGCATAGGAAGAAATTGATATAATAAACACATAACCATAGATCACCCAAATTAGAGATCGAAAAACGCAAAACTCAACCATTGAACCCTCGATTACAAAGGGAAACACAAGCTAGAGTGTAGAACAACCTAAGAATAAGTTATTCAAGGAGAGGAATTTGCGAGAAATCAAGCTTGTCTCGATAACTTTTGGAATTTCAAAATGACCTCTCTCTAGGTGGAACTAAGAAAAGCGATTCCCCTTAATTAAGGTCCCTCAAAATATCCCTCCCTCAAATCTCGGGTCATTCATATCCCTCTGTAGTTTTTTTGCCAAACAAGGGACATGTGACAAGGGATTTTAAAATCCCAGCAAAATGTCATCTCCCCTCAAACACTTCCTTGTCTGAACGCTGCCTAAGGTTTCCTTGGATTGAAAGAGAGTTTCTTAAAGGATCGGTTGATAATATTTATCATGTCAGAATTTAGGATTCCAGTTGCCGGAGAACCTTCCTCCTCGAACAACGTGAAATGATAAAGCTTTGGAATCCATATAGAGGATTTGGACTCCTGATTAGTGGTTTCTCCTGCATTTGTTATTTGTCTGATGCATGAGGAATATGTCCATTATTTAAAGCTCACGAATGTTTTTAAGTTCATGTGCTGGTGAGAGATGTGATGGCAGTTAGTTAAGAGCATTTATGTGATCAATGATTTCCTTGGGGACTAGCCACCCCTAAACTTCTGGAGGGTGTAAGCTATATTGGTCGTTTGAGTATCACGATCGCAGTGACAATTTTGGACATGTGCAAAGCTGGTTGTGATATTATTGGCTCTTGTAATCAGTAAGGCCGGTTATCGGTTCTACATAACCAGGTCATCAAGTAATGTATCCCACGTTGTTCAAGTTATGCATCAATTTTAAAGTCAGAAAATATTTAAATTTGTCGTGCTTTGATAATTTCATTTATGTACGTTTTATATTGTGGCCACACAAAGTTTTACTTGGTTTTCAAACCTAGCCAGGTAGGTAATAAGGAGCAGGAAGGACGAAAGCTCATCTCTACAACAGTGTAGATGCAAATATCATGCACTGATGACGAGATTGGAGTGGATGGAGCTAGGTGTGTGAGAATAAATCTCAAATTATCAATTAATGGGAAGTCAGGTTCCAAATCTTTTGTTTATTCTCTTACATTGGATTGTTTTTTGAAAACTTGTCCTAGTGTTATTCTGTCTTAAATCGGTAATTGATTAAGTTTAATCTTTTTCTGCTCGTAAATCGAAACAAGCCTAGACAAAAAAAGTGAAATAAACTATCTAGAAAAGCCTTGCAGTTTTACGAAGAAAAAAATTTTAACAAAATATCTTTCTAGTTTCTAGAATGTAAGTTGAACCTTTGATTTATGTCTTAGGGACTCACTACACTATGATGTGCTCAAGTTGTTGAGCTATAGTTTGGAGCGTTACAGTCTTCAGCAAAGGTGTTTCTCCTGAAGCACTGAATGAGTTGGGTTGGTAGATTTATTGGCGATTTATATTATTCCAAAACAAGACAAATACGAGGGCCTCCGAAGATAAATACTTATGTTGGAAGGAATAAGAAGGGAAACTTTTGCATACATTAAAGAGCAACTTAATTAGTAAGAAGCTTGAAGGCTGGCATGGGAAGCTCTTAAGTAATGCAGGTAAAGATGTCTTAATCAAGATAACTGCACATGCTTTGCCTTCTTACTCCATGAGTATTTTCTTAATTGCTTACTTCCTAAGACTTTTATAATTCTCTACATCAAATGTGTGCTAAGTTTTGGTGTAGGAAGGTTGTCATAACTCATAAGATTTATTGGATGTCTTGTGATAGACTTTGTCAACCTAAATAAAAGAGAGGTATGGGCTTTGGGGATTTTTTTTTTTTTATATAGCTGATGCGGCTGCCATCAAGCCTGCATTAACGAAACTGTAGAATACAAGGGCGTGACATAGAACCTAAACCCCATATTAAAATAAATGGCTAAATACTATTTAATCCCTGAACTTTTACTGAAAAAAACACTCCAGTCCCTCACCTCTTAATTTGACACGTTTACTCCTTGTTCTTTCAGTTTTACACCCAATAAGTCCATTCCATTAAATTGTGTCGTTAATTTCCTATTTTAAGGATAAAATTACTATCATAGCCCTGACTTTCTTTTTCTTTAATTTTTTAATTGTTTTTATTCTTTTTTTTTTTCCTTCTGATTCATACCAATAAAATTACTATGTTTTTAATTGTTTTTATTCTTCTCTTTAATTTTTTTAATTGTTTTTATTCTTCTCTTTAATTTGACAAGTTTACTCCTTGTTTCTTCTATTATGACTAATTTTATGGGGTGTTTGGGTCGCAGAAGAAATTAATTTGCTACTTGAGGCCATTAAAATTAGTCATAACTTTTAATACGACTTTTACTAATTTTTTTAATTGTTTATATTTTTCTCTTTTATTTTTTACTCTGATTAGCACCAATACAAATACAAATTTTTTAATTGTTTTTATTCTTCTCTTTAATTTTTTTCTTTTGATTGGCACCAATAAAAGAGAAGAATAAAAATAGCTAAAGAAATTTAGTAATTTTATTGATGCGAATAAGAAGAAAAAAAATTAAAAGAGAAGATTAAAAAATAATTTAAAATTTTAATAAAACTCGTATTAAAAGTTATGACTAATTTTATTGGCTTCAAGCAACAAATTAATCTCTTCTTCGGCTCATCCAAACACCCAATAAAATTAGTAGTCATAACAGAAGAAACAAGGCAGGGACTATAATACTAATTTTTATCCTCAAAAGAGAAGAAAAATAAAAGAGAAGAATAAAAACAATTAAAAAAATTGAAGAGAAGAATAAAAACAATTTAAAAAATTAGTAATTTTATTAGTATGAATCTGAAGAAAAAAAATAAAAGAGAAGAATAAAACAATTAAAAAAATAGAAGAAAGAAAAAATAAAAGAGAAGAATAAAAAAAATTAAAAAAATTAAAGAAAGAGAAAGTCAGGGCTATGATAGTAATTTTATCCTTAAAATAGGAAGTTAACGGCACAATTTAACGGAGTGTAATGGTATGGACCTATTGGGTGTAAAACTGAAAGAATAAGGAGTAAACATGTCAAATTAAAATGCGAGGGATTGAAGTGTTTTTTCAGCAAAAGTTCAGGGACTAAATAGTATTTAGCCCTATAATAAACATCGAGAGAACGTCCCATAATAATAACAGGAGTCTCCACTAAACATAAGTATTCTAACATGCACTGATTAGCAAAGAGTGCGACAATGACTACTCTATTTTCTTTGAGATAATAGTGACATAATGGAAAGATAACTCGATCACGAAGCATCATAACAAATGACACAACTTTCCCACTATGCTATCGGGCAAGAATAAATCTAGCGACACTACGTTTCATTCTACCACTAGGAGGTGTCAATCATTTCACAATGAATAGCCTCCTTTGTAGGATAGAAAAGGCATGTAGAGTGCATAGACTGACACAAGGCCACAGTATCCCTAACAAAGCTTTGTAGGAACTTATTGAAAGGAAATAAAAACCTAATACAATACTAGTAAAAATGCTAAGAACAAAGGACAATAGAAAGCCAATTTGACCAAAGAACTTAGCCCAATAGAGGCACCTCCTCTTTAGCCTATCGTGCCGCCACCGCATGTGATTCAGTACCGGCGATTACGGCTCAACCCTCTGCCAAGCCCGATCCAAAACGGACCTGGGTTGATTGTTTAACCAAGCAAACTCTGTCAGTACCCTCGCTCTAGCCACGCGACCTCTCCACCTGAAGCCATTTACACCTCCGTCAGACCACCTTGCCTTTAACCGCGAACCCCAAAGGAAAGAATTGAGAATTGGGTCCGAAATGGATCACCCAAAACCGACCAACCACCAAGTTCACCACACCTCGATCCAAGCCTAAATGCCTCACCAGATTCTGCTACCTGACAAGCCCGTCCGACGACGAATCTAGAGTACGCACCGCCGGACAGAGAAGGAAGCACGATCGCTACTCTAAAAAAGGCGTTATGTGGAAGTTTTTGCTCTGCGACAGCTATTGGAAGTTTTCTAAAAAGAATGGGCTTTTGGGGATTTATATGCACATAATGTTGCTTTGTTAGCGAAATAAGTGTGGAGGTTAATTCATAATTTCTCTTCCTCTATTTGCACTCGATTTTCTATTAGGTGTTTGTGATGCTGCTTAAGTCGACTACTTCCAGTTGTAGTCGCAGTACTTTGCATCAACAGAGGCCAGGGACTCCCCCTTCTTGGTTGGTTAAAAGCATATGTTGATGGTGCTTTTAATCAACTAATTCATTGTGAAGGCCTTGATGTGAACATTCGAGACTCTTTAGGTTCAGTTGTTAAATGTTTTTGTTGCAAGATGTCTAATGTTCTATCACTAGATGTTGTGGAGGCCATGGCTAGTAGGGTAGCTTCTGAATTGGCTGTTGAATTTCATTTGGCTCTTATTATGTGTGACTAGATTGTTTAAAGCTGTTTGAAGCTTCTAAGTCGAAGGAGGATGATGGTTTAGGTTTTGGAAGGGTTTTGGAAGGATTTTGGAGGATATCAAATCTCTTTTACTATCTTGTTGTTTTCTTTTCTCATGTATTTCAGGAGTCCAACTCAGCAGTGCATATGCTGGCTAAGATGACTTTAGTCTAGTGTATATTCAAGGTGGACTGGTCTTGCTCTACATAGTGGCTTCATTGCTACTCATTATACAAAATAATTTTATATCGAATAAGGCTTGTTGTTTACCCTTAGAAAAGACAAAATATTATTTTTTTTATTTTTTTTAAATAAGAAAAACTATTATTTTGTTATTTGGATTTTTTTTTTTGTTGCTTGTTGTTGACTTAGTCTCAATCCTGTAACGGTTGGCGCGTGGTGTACATGTTTTTGTTGATCAATTTTGGTTCATCATAAACCAAATTGTAAAGTTACGGTGATGATTTTTTTTCTTTTTAGTTTCTAACATATGTACCGTAAAACAAATGACAATCACGGTTTAAAAAAAAAAATTGTTCAAGTAAATCTCTATTCTGTGTTTGACCCAAACACTACGTTACTTGACCTAATGATAATAAGATTCCATTAGAAGAATTTGGAATTCCTATTCAATGTATGATTACTTTCCTTGTATTTTGGATTCTATACATTGTAATCTTCTATATAAAGAGACTCATATTATCAATGAAAATACACAGCAAATTTCTCTCAATTTTAGTTTCTCTACAACACGTTATCAGCACGAGTCCTAACCCTAGTTTCAAGTAGCCAAAAACCCAAAAATACTTTTTCCAGTTTACTACCATTTGTTGTGCACCTCTCCTGCTAGCCTGTGCACCTATTCTTGCTACAAGCCTCTGCTGCTACTAGCGTACGCACAAGTTAAGTCGCTTGCCCTTGAAGCACCACATCCACCGAGCACCTACTTCACCATCTGCCCAGACCAGGATTGCAAACCTGTTGCAATCCTAGCTTAAGATCGATAGCATATCTCTACAACCCTACATTGTGAGCCAACGGGTAGCATACGCCACAAGCAGCATGACGCACTTGTCACATATGCCCACAGTGCTTGCCCAACGCGCAGTTTGCCAGCAGCAGCCCCGCGCGCTTCTCATCTGCCAGTTTCAGCAACTAGGATTGATAGCAGTCTACAATCCTATAATAAGGATCGACACATTGGAATCCTACAAATCAGTTTGCCTGCACTAGGATTGAAGTTCATCTGTAATCGTACGACAAGGATCGAATATGCTTTGCAATCCTAAGAGGTATGTTTTACTAAAAGTTCCTGCTTTTGAGTTTTTCTTCTTTTTTTCTTCTTTTTCTCGGGGACTTGCAACCTCCCTTCTTCTACCCCTTTTTTTCTTCATATGTGAGACCAAAAGCCGAACTGTGGGGGTTCGTGCTCACTCCAAGCTTAGAGCTTGTAGAGTCCTCCAATCTTAAAGTTTGTTGAGAAGAAAATGATCGACCACATACATCGTTATTTCGATCTAATCCAAAACCCCTCTTGGAATCAGATTTTCTTAAAGGAACATTTGTCAGGATGATCTACATACATGGAGGAACATTTTTATGAAGATCAGTCATAGTCAAAATTTGAACTTTCTGTGGAGATAAAATTTATCTCCCATTTATCACATGTGGAAAGACTTTTTGACTATTCTAAGTCATTTTTGGTAGGCTAAGTCAACAATTGATGTCTACACATTTGTCTATCAAATCTAGCCCTTCATTTCTTTTCATCTTCACCCTCCATTTATCAGTTTTAGCCTATATAAATACACCTCCCCTCATTAGGACAAGACACCATTCCTTCATCCATTTCATCTTCTTTGTCTCACCATCTCCTCTCCATTCTCTAGTGCTTAGTTTCATTTCTTTTCCATTCTCTAGTTCTTAGTTATGTATTTTCAATCAAAGAGGAGAAGAAGAAAAATCCGTGAGCAATCCTAGCCACCATCATTCCACTTTATGTCGTGATAGTGAAGCCTTGCTTTCAAGATTCAAGATCAACGTCTCAAGCTCTTCATCATCCACTCCTTTCACAGTGTAATTCAATCTTTTTCCTTGTAACTTCTTTTGGTTTTCTTTGTTTGGATTTGTAGAACTATGAATTATAGTTAACAAATAACGTTAATGGCAAAGTTTAAAGCCCGTCTCTATGTTTTGAAATAAAATTGCAATTTCTTTGTGTTGATTTCTATGTTGCTTATGTGAGATTGCTTAATTGATTTTTGGATTATAGAAAGCTTTTATATTTTTATGTTCTTTGAGTGCACATTTAGGATATATGCATATAATTTGAGCTAGATTTAGGTAAACAATTCACCTAATAGTTCTGTGAACCTATTTCATAAGTAGTAAAGGCTTTGGACAAAAGTCGATATCAATTAAGGAGAATTGCAAATAGATGAACTTTTTCATACTAGGTTGTGCACTTTGGTTGACATCCTTTCTTTGTTTTCCATGCATTGAATGTGTTCTTGATTAGCTAGCTTTCTAGACTATGATTGCATGTTCAATAAAATTAATTTAGATGCTTTCACTTAGATTAATTATTCAAGGAAAGTAAAATATGGGAAATCGTTTGCTTACTAACTTTTCACATGGTCAACTTCTTTCTCATGACATAGATAATCAACTATAGGAATTGCGACTGGATTTCTTGCATATGGATATGATTTTAATTTTTGTTCCTTGCGTTCCACCATTGTAAATGTGTTTTTACATTTTCTTTATTTTATTTATTTTAATTCTAATTCTATAATCCCAAAACCCCCTTATTTGTGTTCACTTGTATATATTTCTATTCTTTATTTTATTTTTGTAAATAATAATTTTCTTTATTTGTTTCACAATTACAAGTGTACCCTCAATCCCAGGCTAGAACGATCCCTACTTATTCTATACTAACGATGACATTTTACAGGGTTAAATTGTGTGTTCATTTCAACTATATCAACTAATTGTTAAGCAAGCTCAAGCTTTGGAACCAAATAGATCAGCCTTAGAGGCAAATAAGGTGAAAGCCATCATCCTAATGACTCATCATATGGATGATTCGCTCTAATACGAGTATATGAATGAAGAAGACCCCAGAAGGTTGTGAGTCTCACTCGAAGAAAGATTTGACAACATTTGTGACTCCCTGCTTTCTGAACTAGAAGTGAGATGACATAGCCTCCGCTTCTGTGATTTCAAGTCAGTTATTGACTACAACTCGAAAGCATTTCGCATTAAATCCTTAATGGAATTATGTGGAAAACATATCACAGATGCGATGCTGATTAAGAGGACTCTCTCTACCTTCCTCGTCTCTGCTTTGATGGTTGCAAAGAACTATCGAATCGATATTATTGCAAGACTGATCACAAGGTTGCATGAGCTCATTTGAGCCATAAATGTCACTGAAAAGCATGACAACATCCTTGTGAAGAACTATAATTTGAGACCTGTGGAAACAGAGCATATTCTGGAGTCTAATTATAGTCGCACTCCTAAGAAAGGGCGCCAAGAGCGAAACCCTAATCTTAGAGATACTTATAGACGTTCTGGTCTATATAATTGCTCTACTTGGGAAGGTAACTACCAAAATAAGCGAACACGGAACCGAAGAGGTCAAGGTGGAAAGAGAGAGAAAGGTAACGCCTCTGGCCATGTTGGTGGTGCCACCAATATTAAGAGCCATCTAAATGACGCTTTAAAAGCGCCTCAATCAATGGAGTCTGAGCAAAGAGACGCATGTTCTCGATGTCACGCCTAGAATATTTTGAATAAAAATTCAAAATCCGAAACATGAAATTACTACAAACTCAAATAACCATCCTGAAAATTTCTTTTCTTAACATCCTCACCACACGAAATAAAATCAAAACCGAATTTAGTCTCGGTTAATTATTACAACTCAAATCCAAAATGAACTGTAAAGCTCTAAATGAGGGTACACACCTCACTACTAAATAAAATAACAAAAACTGTTGTAACACCTAAGTAGCTTAGTCACCTCCCTGGTTATCCTGACCTGCAGGAATATCCGCTACACCATTTGAATAGTGTACCGGGATTGCAACAACACAAAACCCGATAAGCTTATGAAAGCTCGTATGAGTAAAAGGAAAGACTGTTGTTTAATTTAATTATAATCAATTCTACTCAAGTCAACACTCAACCGTTTTTACAACCACGAAGTATTAACAATCTCAATCAAATACCAAATCAATAAATCAAGACAACCCTAACTCACATCTTTCTTCACAAAACCTCAACATCGTATTTATAAAAATACGGTACATGACAGACTAGAGCTCTAACTGAATCGTAGCCCGTCACCTGGCCTAGGTTATGGCATCCGACATATTTATCAATATCGTATTTCATCAATATGTATATTTATATACATATTTAGAACGTCCGACAATTTCACATACTCAATCAATCGTATCCCATCATCCACCCAGGATTAGAGCGTCCGATTTCCCCACACCGGTTACTACGTCGACCCTAAACCCATAAATGAGCACATCATATAATATCACATACTGAAATCAACCCAACCAAGAAACACCATATTATTATGAATTACACAATTGAAATATAATCAATTCATCAATTCAACTCAATCATATTATCACTCAACAATCCACTCATCAATATATATTTTCCACGTAAATATATATATACGTAATCATCCACTCAGGAATGACCACTAATACCATCTATAGTTCACACAAGAAAATCATGAAATTGATTTGTATAATTAAAAATTCATTTTACTTACCTACGGACCGTGGTGATTCAAGTCCATGAAATTTTAAAACAAATATTTAATCCGCAAATATTTTTCACACAATTACCAAAAATAATTAAATTTAAAACTCTCGGTTCGTAATATGAACCACGTGAGTTTTATTCACCTCGATACTCCCGCTGCGTCTTCAATACAAATATAATTAACGCCGAAATAGCCCACTCAAATACAATCCGTCAATCACCTAATCAAATGTGATTCGAATTTAGCCAATAATTCTAAAACATAATTGAACTACCATTTAACGGCCGGATTCTAATTTACAATAAAATCCGACGAGCGGATTCTCACGAATCGCTCCCCTAATTACCGTTTTGCACATATACGAAGATCCAACGGTCGGATCTTCACCCATAACCACACAAAGCCTCTGGGACAGTTATATGATCATCATATCAAAATTATAAGTTCATCTGACGGTCCTAATTTCACAGATCATAAATCTAACGATCGAAATCGATCAAAATCTCAAAATTCATAACTAATTCATACGATATCCGAAAAATGCGTATAATACGCCGAAATGATATTGAAACATAGAATCATAAAATGGACAGAAACCAAATTTTAAACCTCCGGAGGTGGCCGGTAAGGGCCGCCGGAGTAGGGACAGAGCCGCCGCCGACCACCACCAATGGTGTCGGGGCCGAGCTTGTCCCATTCGTTTCATCATTCTGAGCAACTTTCATAACTACACAAGACCAAAAAATGACGGGAAGAGATCGAAAAGTACCAATTACAGTCGGCGGCAGGAATTTTTCCAGAAACCGGCGAGCTTGAAAACCGACGTGAAAACTGCAACCACACACCTCGATCCCGTCTGGAAACTTGTTCAGAACTTCCTTGCGAACTCAACAAGCCAAGAATCACAAGAAACGATCGTGTATAGCTCGAGATATTTGGATCGAAAGTTGGTTTTTCGATCCGTACGGGGTCGAGCTCCGACGAACGTGGAAACGTTCGACCCAGTTCCGGCCCTTCTTGGTGCTTGTGGAGGAAGTTGAGGCGAGTTCAATGAGCCAAGAATCAAGTGAAATGGTGATCTTTAGCTCGAGATATCGAGATTGAACCGAAAACGAACCTTTTCAGTTAGGGCCGTGCCGTCGCCGCTGCAGGCCGCGCCGCCTTGTAAAACTACTTCTGGGAGCTTCAGGAGGTTGAGTCGATGTAGAGGAACGAGTTTCACTTGGTTTGGTGGTCGAAAACGCAAGGAGCTTGTTTTGATTTGTTTTCAGGTCTGACTGCTTCGGACGGTTTTGCCAGAGTTGGAGGCCTTGCCGGTGGAAGCGACGCAGTCCAGGAGGTAGAGCAGGTCGAGACGAACGCCTGGGACTTGGTTTGAGGTCGAGAGGTGGTCTGTGGAGGGAGAACGATTATGCTCTCTCTCTCTCTCGGTCGCTTTCGGTCGAGGAATGGAGGAAGGAGACGATGAACAATGCCTTCCGAAAATGGAAGGAGGCCGGACCAAAATGGAAAGCTTCTGAAAATAGCTAGGATTTTTCCTATTTATACCAAAATAGAAATAATTTCTAAATTCTATAACTAATTCAAAAAAAATCAGGACAACGTGTTCCACATACGCACGGACTCGTATCGACGAGCTCTACAACTTTTACGAAGGAAGTTTCCCCAAATTTTGCACGTAGAAAAAGTCGATTTCTCAAACCGAACATTTCGAGCTTTTCGTTAAAAATAAACGTTTCGAAACTTCGATAATTCTAAAAGTGAATTATTATCGAATAATATTCGTGAAATCGCATAATAATCGTTCAACACAGTTACTCGAATTTAAAATGAAAATTGCGGGTATTACACTCGATGTGGAGTATCCGGTCATTGGGCACACATTTGTAGAGCTCGTGAAGAAATTGTCACCCCCTATAAAGCATATTATGAAGCAAGACAAGCTCACTATGTGGAACAAAAAGATCAAGAAGATGATCTAGAGTGAAGAGTTGAAGACTACAAATCTAGCTGGGATCAATAGATCACCAATTCTGTTTAAGTCTTTATTTTTCCAAGAGATATAATAGGCAATTGCCATATATTTTTGTAGTAAATGTCAATGGTTTAGTCTTTATCAACGTAGGCTCACCCAAATTAAGTGTGATGTCTAGGAAGGTTCTGAGATTAGTGGTACTTAGGCGAGCCTTGCTCCACCGACATCTCTCTACTCACCTGGTCATATTTATTTTCGAATTACCGAAAGAAGTTAGACGACTACCATTGTTTTGCATTAGCTAGCATTTTGGATTAGGTTTTCTTTAGTCAAAGAGACAATGATGTAACTCCGTTGGCTTATGAATAAAATTTCGAGTTCTTTTCATTATGACTCTATTTTGATTATGAGCATCTGACTTTGTGACTACAATGGCTGGGCTATCAGTATTAATTTAAGGATATGGAATAGCCCAAGTTCCCTTGCCAAACGACACCTTGATTACTGTCACAAAAACTCTCTACGCTCATAGGGCAAATCGCACCTATGAATAGCCAACAGATTACATGCGAAAATGCATGTAGAGAACGGAAATGTGTTTCTTTGCAATACCTATAACGATTTCGAACAAAGGCACATCTTAGAAAAGTGTATGTGTCTCTCTAGTGGACTTTATGTCACTATTCGAGCTATACTCATTTTGTTCCTACATAGAATCCGTGGGTATTCTATGTACTGGTTCAACCAACTTGTAGATTAAATATCTCATGATATTGGTTGACACGCAAACACGCTGGTCACGTGTTGTGCCATTGTCCATTTGTAAATGCTGCTTATGCTATACTCCTAGCACATATCATATGACAACGGGTTCACTCCTCAAATCATCCTATTTAGTCAATTGGATTTGACTATGCTAGAGAGTTTACATTGAAGACTTTCAATGGTTATTGCATTGGGATTGATGTTGGACATCATATTCCTATGAACACACTCAACTGGTCTAGCAAAAACGACTACGATGGTAGTTTGGACATTGGTAATGCACACCAATCTCCTTATATCTGCTTGGGGTGATGTAATATCGCATGCAGCTATGCTAATTCGTCTACTACCTACCGCCACTCAATGTATCTCTGCATTAGAGTTAGTGACTGGGTACAACTATTTCGTACTTACACATATTTGAGTGTGTCATTTATGTGCCAATTGAGCTGCCACAACACTCTATGATGGGTCCTTACAGACGATGAGCAACTACGTTGGATTGGAGACTCCAACAATCGTCCTCCACTTAATGCCTTTGCTAGCCGATCTCCCTACCGCTAGATTTGTGGTTGTCACTTTGATGAGACAGTCTTCCCGTCATTAGGGGGAGATAAGAACATGAATGTTCATCAGGAATGACATGAATTGTCATGGTCTGTCACCACTATGTCTCATCTTGATCCCTACTAAAGTGACGAGATCATACATGTGCTGTAAAGATGTCTGAAAGGAAGTACGTCCCTACGAGAGGATGTAGCGCCACCTTAAAAAAAGGTAGGCATGGCGCCAACGCCAAAGAAAGTGGCACTCGGCGTTACAGGCCATGGCCCCAGCTAGGATGCGTGGGAGGCCCATGGATTCAAAGGATGCTTTGACACAACCTAATCCTTGGATCATCGATACTCAAAATCCGTCTCATGAGTATCTTCTGGGTTATGGTTATTCCTGAGAATTTAGAGCTCTATCAAAATTACACTAGTGTACATGAGACGTGGAATAGAAACTCTATCATAATTGATAATGTAGTCACGCATTTCATTGCGCATGAGTTTGTTGAGTCTGATGATATTGAACCATGCTCCATTGATGAAATGAATACCAACGTAGAGAAATTTGGCCTAAATGGAAAGATGCGATCCAGGTTAAGATGGATTCTCTAACGAATAGGAAGGTTTTCGAGCCAATGATGCCAACACCTCCTAACATAAAACCTATTGACTAATGGGTCTTCGTTAGAAAGTGTGATGAGAAAAAAAGATGGCAATCTCGCCTTATGGTGCAAGGCTTCTTATAAAACGCTTTGGAATCGACTACAATGAGACATTCTCTCGTAATGGATGTCATTGCACTCCACTGCTCTGTCAGTTTGGTAGTTTTCAAATAACTGATCATGCAGCTTAGAAATGTGGTCACTACGTATCTCTATGGGGATTTAGATACAGAATGTACATGAAGATTCATGGTGAACTTCACTTATTCAAGTCAAGTGGCTCTAGACCACGGAGCGCGTTTACAATAAGGTTGAAATGCTCACTAAAGTGACTACTTGATTGGGAAGGGATATGCTCGCGCGTTTCTATAACAAGTTTCGGATTCTATCGCGGTTTATGTTGGACATGATCTTCATTGGAAACCCTTAAAGACTTGAGGGAAACCGCTGAACACTTGCGATCCGATTTTGAGATGAAAGATTTTGGAAGAACACGATTATGTCTCGGTTTGGAACTTAAACATTGTGTTGAGAGATGCTTAGACGTTTTGACAAGGTCAAGTCTTCAAGCACCCCCATGATCGTCCGTAGTCTTGATCCTAAAAAAGATCCTCTTCGTCTGAAGGATGATGGCGAAGATGTGCTAGAGAGGCGGAAGTGCCCTACATAAGTACAAGAGGCGTATTATCGTACTTAGTTCCATGCACAAGACCAGACATCTTATATGTTATGAACTTGTTAGCTAGATATAGCTTTGTGCTAACTCGACGCCATTGGATTGGTGTAAAAAATATCTTTCGATACTAGAGATGTACTATTGATATAGGCATGTTTTATCCCTATAGAGAGATTATGGATTCAGACCCATCACACACCAGGAATGCCGACAACACTGACCTGCGTCCTCTATCCTCATCCCAAAACAACATGTATTTAGGAAGGTTTTGCAGATGTAGGGTATCTCTCTGACCCACACAAAGGTCATTGCCAAAATGGTTAAGTGTTCACTATGAGTAAAGACCGCGATATCCTGGAGGTCTACAAAATATACCCTAGTTGTTATATCTTCGAACAATGCAGAGGCTATTGCTTTTCACAAAGTGGTTCGTGAATGTATTGGATTCATAATTACGCATGTTCGAATCATTGTGGTTTGAAGTCTACTACATATCAGCCTACGAACATTTAGGATAATGCTGCTTGTTTTGAACAAATGAAGTAAGACTACATCAAAGCGACAACACCAAGCTTAATCAGCAACAACAGACTCTCCTCAAGATCAAAGTGAACTAGGTTCAATCTGAGGACAGTGTGGCAGACTTGCTCAAAGTCTATGCCTAAATTCCACTTTCAAGAAATATGTTGGTAGCATCATTTGCGGAAGTTATCTGAACTCCCATGAACGTTATCATCAGGGAGAGATGCAGATATCAGATAGAGATGTCTACATGTATGGTCTCGAAATATGAATGGTATGTTGTGTTCTTTTTCCCCTTTGACCGATGTTATTTTTGTTCAACTGAGTTTTTGTTACTCGGCAAGGTTTTTAGCAAGGAAACGAGAGAAGCACCGCGTTTGGGCGACACAAGGGGATTGTTCAAGTGAATCTCTATTCTGTGTCTGACCCAAACTCTACGTTACTCAACCTAGTGGTAATAGGATTACATTAGAAGAATTTAGAATTCTTATTCAATGTATGATTACTTTCTTTGTATAATTTGGATTCTATGCATTGTAATCCTCTCAATAAAGAAACCCCTATTTCTCTCAATTTCAGTTTCAATCCATCAGAAATTTTTTTTTTGGGCATCTCTGTCACGGTGATCCATGCCACTAGTCACTAGTCACTAGGTTTGATTTGCAAAAGAAAACGAAAAAGAAAAAGAAAATAAAAATCGGAACTGAGCACCCTGCACGGCGAAGACCAATAGAAACCAGTCTCCCTCCCACTCTCTCTCTCTCTCTCTCTCTCCCGCGTCTTCGTCTTCGTCTTCTTCAGTTCAGTCATCGCTCTCATCTCTCTCACCCCAAAACCTAAATAGATACGCAGGCACCATGTTGGATCTCTGAAGGATCCGAATCTCAAACTGAAATGGGGAGCCGTGCGTTTTGTGGTATTATCATCTTGATTTGTTTGGTTGGCTCGGTTTCGGTTTCGGTTTCAGCTCTGAATCGGAGGCCCAAGAATGTGCAGGTCGCCGTTCGGGCCAAGTGGTCCCCCACTCCATTGCTCCTAGAAGCTGGGTATGTATGATATGCATCTCTCTTTCAATTAACTCTTATAATTCCCTTTCGGTGTCCATGTCTACATAAGAGGCATAACTTTGAGCTTGGTTTTTGAGTTTAGAGATATAATTTTATCATAGCTGAGTCTGCTTCTTGCGAAAGTCGCACACGCAGGTGCCATTTTGGACTGAACTGTAGCCAACTTTCCATTATCTAGACAATCACACCCCAACACCCTTTTTCAGGTTTCTGCTACACCCTAAACTGTCACAATTTGTAGGTCCGATGATGTAAAAATTGGCTATCACTTGAAGGCTTGGTAGGGCCTTCTCCCCCAAAATCTGTCCATATCATTGTTATTGTGATTATTTAGAACAGACTCACATCCATTATATATACCAAACCTTTATTTGTGCATGAGAAATACATAGATCCTTGTAGTTGATTATGGTGTTCATCTCATGGAAGACCCTCCTAGTTATGCTACTCAGGCTTATCTAGATGATTTAGACGATATCTCTAGATTCAGGAGCCTTGTTGGCTATTTTTTTTCCTTCTGTCTTTTGGTTTTTGGCCTTTTTAGGCCTCCCTGTAACCCAAAAAAAAAAAAAACAAAAAGGCATAAATCATTTTTCTACCGATAAGCTTGAATCTGGAGTTAAAGTGCCTACTTGAAAACAGGAA
This sequence comes from Rosa persica, assembly GCA_025331145.1. Taxonomy (NCBI): domain Eukaryota; kingdom Viridiplantae; phylum Streptophyta; class Magnoliopsida; order Rosales; family Rosaceae; genus Rosa; species Rosa persica. The sequence continues at coordinate 31,751,069 of WFKR01000007.1, read as the reverse complement.
AACAGGAATCTGGAGTTAAAGCTTGAATCTGCTCTACAAATAAGTTTATTTATTTATTTTCATATTATATATTGGCTTCTAACAAGCTATCATGTTTCCATTTCTTTTTTCTTTTCTTGTGCAGTGAATTGCTATCTAGAGAACAGAAAGATCATTTTTGGGAATTCATTGACATCTGGCATCATACTGATAAGGATGATCTTGATTCTTATAATGCTAAGGGTTGCCTAAAAAAAATTTTGAAACATGGGCTCTCTATTTTGAGTGAACCATTGGCTTCTTTATTTGAATTCTCTCTTACATTGAGATCTGCATCCCCAAGATTGGTGCTTTACCGGCAATTAGCTGAAGAGTCTCTTTCATCTTTCCCACCAGTTGATGAAACTAATTCAAGAAATGCCAGCGGAAATTCAGAAACAAATGACCACGTGGAAAGTCAAAAGTCAGATCCTTTGAATGTTGGTTTAAACCCAAGAAGTCCTAATGGAAAATGTTGTTGGGTGGATACTGGAGATGCTCTGTTCTTTGATGCTGTAGACTTAAAAAGTTGGCTTAACAGTCCTAGAGATTTGTAAGAATTTGCTCTTTCCTTTTGTCTTATTCTCTCTCTCTCTCTCTCTCATAATTTCCTTACTTCTACAACTCCTTAAATTTATATTTCTTGGTTTTCAGTTCTAGGGATTCGTTTCAGCAGCCTGAACTCTTCGAATTTGACCACATCCACTTTGATTCAATTGTTGGAAGTCCAGTTGCTGTTCTTTATGGAGCTCTTGGAACTGAGTGCTTTAGGGAGTTTCATGTCACCCTAGTTGAAGCTGCAAAAGAGGTACACCATCTTAGATACTTTATCCCCTCCTTGGTGCTCGAGTGAACAATCATAATATATTATAATTCATTTGTCTTTGAATTGAAACAATGGATGCTAGAAGTCTAGGAATGGCTATCAATCATTTTGTAAGACAGGAATACATTAGTGGAGGTAGAGTGGGTGGCCATTAGCTTCTAAGCATTATGAAGTGAAAGTTATCCTGGATTCTTTTTATGTTTGGACCATTCATTTATGCTCTCAAGCATATTGCAGATTTCAGAAGTGATGCCATTATAGGAGTAACACATTATACACATGCATGACTGAATTTACTTTTCTTGAACAAACTTTTTCGGTTTAAGATTTATATCTGTTGGTCATATGATACTCATTTGAGATACATAATGCCTAGATACAGGTAGTGAACATGGGGGTGATATGTGTAGATATGCTCTACTGTATCTTTTCCTTCTTTATAGGATAGTTAAAGTGTGATGTACCGCTGATATCACGTAGTTCGCAGCATGTTGTTATGTTTATCTGCTCCGTACTGGTTCTGTCTTTTCTGATCTCCAGTTTTGTTTTATATCCAAATGTTTTGGTATATGTCTTTTTTTTTTTTTTTTTGAAATATATGTTTATGGGGTGAGAGTTGCATGCAGCATTTACCCTATGTCATACATATGTTATTTTGTTTCTTAAATTGTTTAATTTATTTATACAAATATTTGCTAATATATTGTCCTAAAAATTTCTAGGGTAATGTTAAGTATGTGGTTAGGCAAGTATTACCTTCTGGCTGCTTAGCAGAGATTGACCGTTGTGGTGCTGTTGGTACAAAAGATTCGTTAAACTTGGGTGGTTATGGAGTCGAACTTGCTTTGAAGAACATGGAATATAAGGCCATGGACGATAGTGCAATAAAGAAAGGTAAGATAGATGATTCTAGCTGTGGCTTTAATTACAAATTTTTGCTCAAACCTTAGTCAAAGTTTGCATTCTGTTTTTGAAGTTGGTTCCGATCTTTTGCAACCGTGAAAATGGTCTTCGTCTTTCTACCTTTATTTCTGTATGAAATTTCTGTCAGACTTATTTTATTGCATGAGTGTCTTAATTCAGCTTAGGGAAACCTTAGTTATACGTTATTTTTATTCTCAGGAAAGCTGTAGTGTCATGATAAGTTCCTGTTAGTCTTGATTTCTTTTAGGTTGTCGGGGATTTCTTGTCCTTGATATCCTGTCGCTAATTATTCTTAATAAATCTCACTTTTATTCTCAATAAATGTCTATTTTTGTCAGTACAGTTGTGCAAGGTTCTTAAACTTTTACCAAGAACAAAGTATTCTGCTTTGAAAATTTCACAACTAGTCTAAAGTGGATGAACTGGCTATATTGAAAAAGGATCCAGATGTGTTGCTGGTTGAGTTTGCTTGAATTTTATAATCATTTCACGTCCTTGTACTTTACACCTAAACTGTTTGCCCTCCCTTGGCTTCTAATTTGATCACTTGTACTCTCAGATTTGATCAATTATAAATCTAAGCCATCAACTTCTTCATGAATTGTTGACGTGGCGAGCCCACTCGAACTAGTTTTTGCCATTGGGTCACGCAAGAAACACACCATTTACATGGCCAAGGCTAATTTGGTCTTATTGGAATCGCCACGTCAGCAATTCATTGAGTAATTGTCAAATTAGTGGCTGTAATTAACCAAATTGGAGAGTATAAGGGCATATCTGATCAAATTAGAAGTTTGGGGGCACAAACGATTTTAGATGTAAAGTTCAGGGAGGTGAAATGAATTCAACCCAATTTAAATCCTAGCTTTTTATTAGGATCCAAGAGTCTTTGAGGAAAAGAGAAATGGATCACAGCATCTTTTGGGTCTATGTCGGGCAAATGTGAATCCTTGGATTGTAATAGCGTAGGATTGAAACAAGCAAAAAAAAAAAAAAAAAAAAATCTCTAAGAAGAGAACCCATTTGCATTAATTTTTTTTTCCAACAGCTTAATTTAATTGCCACAATAATGCCCACGCATATGGACAATGCAAAAACAAACGTAGGGAACACATTACACATTACACATTACAGCAAGCTCGGTTCCACAATGTAGCTTGAAGTAATCATATATCTTGTATAGCTGGCTCATCAACTAGGACTCCAAACTCATCTTCCCTGAGCCCGACAGTCTCAAAAAAAAAAAAAAAAATATCTTCTCTCCATTAAAAGGATCCAAGATACCACCATCAGCAAATCTCCCAAGAATAAAATAAGAGTTTGGAGTAAAAACAGGACAAAAAAAAAACATAGAATTAAACTTGAGTCAAATGAAAAAGATTCAGGCTTAGGCTAGAAGTCTTTGAATTCAGTACTAAGTATACCTTACTTGTATATTATTTTTCTCTTCCCCTATCTTCATGTTATCCTGTTTTGTATTACCAGAAATGAAAAGTCCCCTCATATGTGTGAGGTTTGAGTTGCAGGTGTCACGTTAGAAGATCCTCGGACTGAAGATCTCAGCCAAGAAGTCAGAGGGTTTATATTCTCTAAAATTCTGGTTTGTCATCCTTAATACATAGTTTACATTATGTCTTTGTGTATATATAAGATGCACCAGTTATTCATGGATTCTATAATTCCATTTGCGGATAGACATAAGGGAGGGGGTAGGATTATTTATTTGGTTTCTGATTAATAGGCTGCCACTAGTTGAAATGCATGGCATTATAATATTCGAGTTTAATTCTATGTTTTTTTTTGTCGTCTTGTTTTTACTCCAAACTCTTATTTTATTCTTGGGAGATTTGCTGATGGTAGTATCTTGGATCCTCTTAATGGGGAGAAGATTTTTTTTTTTTTTTTTTTTTTTTTTTTTTTTTTTTTTTGAGACTGTCGGGCTCAGGGAAGATGAGTTTGACTTCTTATTGGGTAGTGTCTGTTTATGGGCTTCAATCTCTTGGTTTTTAGGAATAGCTACTGTTTTTCTATTCACTTCGATTGAAGTGTAACAAATTATTTAGGGGGCAGGGCTTGATATTTGGTTCTGATTAATATTATGGTACATATGGAATAGTTTTATAATATTCGGGTTTTATTCTCCGTTCCTTTTGTGGTGTTTTTACTCTGAACTCTGGTTTTATTATTGGGAGATGTGCTATAGTGGCGGTGTTTTGTATCATGTGGATGGAGTGCAGCAAAAGAATATTTGAGAATGTGAGGGGGGATGAGTTTGACATCTTTTCTAGCAGTGTCCACTCTATGGGCTCCTTTACTGCTATTCATTTTGATTGGAGTGCAACAGTTTATTAATTCTCTTGTACTTCTGCTTGTGTCTCTTCCTTTTGTGTTTGTTGACATTGTTGGTGTATCTAGAAGTTCTTCTCTGTGGAAGTCTAGCCCCACTTCTTAATAATCTCGTTTTCATCAGTAAAATTTGTTTCTTATAAAAAAAATAGTCTCATTTTTCTTTCTTACTGATTCCTTTGTGTTTCTTTAATTGGATATATGGTCACTAGCTTGTCTCTTATATTTTCTGGGTGGGTGGGTATGGTTCTCGTTTGTGTCCCAATGAAAATGAACTAGAAATGCCATGGCTTAAATTTTGATTTTTGCTAAAAGATATGGACAAAATACAGAATATGATACTTTTTCTCCGAAAAAGATACAGCATATGATTCTTTTCATATGGCACACTGAGATTTTCATTAGAGTACTGCTGAGTACTGCTGAAAACCAGTTAGCCCAAGTGCAGTGTTGTGTGGCTGGGGTATGGACTCTGAAGGAGGGTAGAATGGAGGGGTTGTCATCTATTTTGTGGACGTAAGGTCGGGAGTTGGCCATGGAATTATTTGGGAATGCCTCTTGGAGGTAATCCTTGGGCGACAAGCTTTTGAGATCCTGTGTTAGAAAAGGTTGAAAGGAGGTTGGTGGGTTGGGATAAAGCCTTGGACTTTATATCAAGGGAAGGGATAACTTTAGTCAAATCAATTTTGAGCATACTTTCTTCTTTTTATTTTCCCTTACTGAATCCCTTGTGGTGTGGTCAACAGAAGTACAAAAAGGAGTGAAAAAAAGAACTTGGTCATTCCTAGCAAATCAGTTATAAAAACTCTTTTGAAACACTTTGTAGTGTGAGTGAAGATAATGGGATGTCACATGCCTTCTACCATAGTAAAAAGATTCATTCAATTGGCATACTTCAGCAAGAAAATTAGTTCTGTTATAAAAGCATTGTACCCTTAAATAAAATTATGTTATTTACAGAGTAGTCAGAAGTAATACGACAAAAATGTTAGGAGCTAGGTACCTTTAGAAAATTCTGAAGGCTTTCAAAGTTGGTTCTGTTGTCCTATGAAGATTGTATATCAGACAAACTGAAGGGTTAATGGAAGATGCTTGTATTTGCAAGCGTTGAAATATTGTTGAGTTGATTTGATCCTTCTGAGTTGTGCCAACCCGCTTCTCGTGATCTGATGCTATTATTATCTATGTCGATGGTAGTCAATGAAATTTGGTAACACGTGCAATTATTGTTTCTGAAGGTCAGAACTTCCAGTTTGTCACTGTACCTAAATGATGATAATATCCGTCTTTCCACCTGCAGGAGCGTAAACCCGAACTCACATCAGAGATAATGGCTTTTAGGGATTATCTTTTGTCATCAACAGTATCTGATACACTTGATGTTTGGGAACTAAAAGGTATCTGCAATTTAAAACTTTACTATTGACAATTTTTATGATAATGAATTATAGATGGGTAAATGATAGACTTTGCTATTTATACTTTCAATGCTTACTAAACTACAGAAGGCTAAATATAGACCTTTCCACAGATTTAGGACATCAAACTGCACAGAGGATAGTGCATGCCACTGATCCTCTGCAGTCAATGCAAGAAATTAATCAAAACTTTCCCAGTATTGTCTCTTCCTTATCTCGCATGAAGGTAAAGTATCTTTGTACAATTTGAATTTGATATGAAGTGGAAACCAGCTGTTTTTTCCTCATTTCTGTAAGTCTGTTTTACTGTAAGGAGTTTCTTTTCTGTTGTCTTGAATTAACTGACCTTATGCTTGGCAGCTCAATGATTCAGTTAAAGATGAAATTACTGCAAACCAGAGAATGATTCCGCCTGGAAAGTCCTTGATGGCTCTGAATGGTGCTTTAGTCAATATTGAAGATATTGACCTTTATCTGTAATACCTTTTCTCTTACTGAATTCCTTTTCATTCTTTCACTGTAGAACATGGGAGGTTGTCGTAGTTTAAATCTCACACATTCTTACCTATGTTGATACTTCTCGTCACTACCAATTTTCGTAGGATTTCTCGTCTTGACCAATATTTCTGGCTTTACTAATTAAATGATGGATTTATTCAGCTGCTTTATTTGTTTATCTAGTATATTAAAACACGTACCTGTCATCTGCAATCTTACCACATTAATTTCACGTAATGCCTCATCATATGTGCTTGTTCAAGAATGGTATCCGGTAGTTTTGTTTGACTTGAATTTGTCATTCATTCCTCTGCTGATCTTAAGGGACTTTTCTCATGTTGGGTTTCCATTTCAAATATCCCCTCAATAATAAATTCCTTGTACAGTTGATGAATATGACAATAAAATAGTAATCATAGTGAGGGCACAATTATTAATTAAATACATCTGTGAAATATTAGATTAGATACATGCATACATAAATATATTAAGCTGATATTTGAAATTAGTGTTCGTTCTTTATTGAGTTGAAAAACTAACAAAATATTCGAGTATTTTAGGCAAAAATGATTTTGTATTTATGTACATGCAAATACAAAATGCGGAAAGTTATGTAATCTTTTATGGAATCATGTGGTTATATATATATATATATATTTTTTTTTTTTTTGGAAAGAAACAGCTTTTATTACAAGAAAAGCTTATCAGCAAGGTGGACAAGGAAGGAGTCCACGTCAAATTAAGCTAGCAATTAGCCTAGACAAAGACCCTAGACTACGACTGCTTTTCAATCTAACATAATAGATGATAGACTATAATACCTTTTAGTGTAAAGATGGTAAAGCAGCTTGGTCAGAAATACTTTTCACTTAGGAGATTGGGAATCGCAGTGCAACAAAGATAACCCCAATGCTGGACGATTTTTTTTTTTTTTTTCCTGTGCTATTTCTAGAATGTTATGAGATTCTATGTTTGGTTCCAAAGGTTCTACTTCAAGGATTCTTACCAATGACAATATTTGGACGGTTAAAAGTAAGCTGTCTTTAGGTTGCTGGATTGAGTTGGGTGATGCCATCCTCTTGTTTTTCTTTATTTCTTATAGAGTTTTGTGCCTTTGAAGTTGGGGTTGAAGGCGTATTGTAGAGGTTCTCTGTTGTCTGTTTTCTGGTCAGATAGGAAAAGTTGAATCTTTAGAGGTAGTTATGGGGATATGGTGGATTTCCTGTGGGATAAGGCTAAACTTTGGGCTCCCATTTGTACATATTGGTGTTATCATTCAGAGACTTCTCTTTCTTCCCTCTAAACTTGCATCCGGAGGCTGCTATCTCTTAGGATAATTGGCTGGTTGTATTTTGATATTCTTGTTGCTAATACTGTTGTTCCTTTTACAATTGTTTACTATAAATTGTCAAACATCTTGAGAAAGCGATCCATTCTTGTAAAATTGAATATCATTTATCACTTTTGCCGCCAATGCTTGATTGAAAATGGTTTTAAGCTTGACTTATCAGGGAGAGTGCGCTTCAGTTGTGATTTACATGTCTGGCTTTACTTCTGTCACATTTTGTTTATCATTCGATGATCATTGAGTTACTGCAAGTCTAATGCTCAACTTAATCTGTTCAAGTTCTAACATTACATTTCTTTAATATTTTTATAGGTTGGTTGACTTGGTCCATCAGGATTTATTATTGGCTGATCACTTTTCAAAGTTGAAGGTGAATGTCTTTCACTCTTAGCTATGTTCAGCTTGAATATAATAGATGATAGGTTAATATGTGGACAAGTTATGACATTCCTCTGTTCGTTTCCATCAAATGAAATGCTGTCACGAGTACTTTTGCATGTTGTCTTGATATTTGGGATAAAACTCAATATAACGGTGTAAACTTCTTTTGCAAGGAATGAGGATTAGACATCTTTCTTAAAGAAAAAAAAAGTTACCTATTTCTTTGGGGTACTTTATTTTCTGCTTTGGCCACCATTTCTTTGTTAAAAAAGTTTCCTTCGCTTTTTCTGTTTTTTTCTCCTTCCTTTAACTAACTGAATAGAGAGGGTTGTAGCTCTAGGGCTCTGATTAAGTGCGTTCACTGGCAGATCTAAATTAAAATGTTCAATTAAGAATTTTACCAGACACGGTCATTAGCTCTCCTGATTCTTTTTTCACTTGTCTCCATTGTTTAGGTATATTTTGTTCTTAATTGTTTCGCCACCGATCCCTTCTTTCTTAGTTTTTTGGTGTTGTTGAAACCTAAGTATTTTGCTTGAAAACGTTGTAGCTATAGGGCTGTGATTATTCCCGCTCTTCTTAAAATATTGAATCAAGGATTTCACCCGATAGTGTCATCAACTGTCATCTATTCAATCGAAGCCTACTTTTGAATTCGATATATAAAGCTTTAATCAAATTTATTCAATATATTCTGTCATAAATTGGTTGCGTGTAAAGATTGATACTATCAACTATTGCAGATACCTCATAGCACTGTACGGAAACTCCTGTCAACTCTGCCTCCTCCAGAATCTAATATGTTGCGTGTAGATTTTCGCTCGAATCATGTTCATTATTTAAATAACTTGGAAGAAGATGCTATGTACAAGCGTTGGAGGAGCAATCTTAATGAGGTGGGTATATTGTTTATCTCTGTCTCTGTCTCTGTCTCTGTCTCTGTCTTTCTCTGCTTCTGTCTCTCGCTTTCTTTACACACACTGGCCTTCTGTGTAAGGAAATCTGAATCATATCTAAATACGTTGATGATTTCTTGATTTCTACTTATTCTATTTTTTTCTTTTGTAGATTTTGATGCCGGTGTTCCCTGGACAGCTACGTTATATACGCAAAAACCTTTTCCATGCTGTTTCCGTTATTGATCCATCAACTGTTTGTGGTCTTGAGGCAAGTTATAGCCTTTTAGTTTCTTCGCTAACAATTATTTGAGCTAGTTTTCCTGTTTCATGTTATCTTGCTACTGGTACTGGTTCTGATGGTTTTATGTTGTTAAAATTTTGCAGTCTATTGATATGCTTATTTCTTTGTATGAGAATAACTTTCCCATGAGATTTGGGGTTGTACTGTATTCTTCGAAGTTGATCAAGCAAATTGAAACTAGCAGTGATGATAGTAAAATTGAGGAGGATATATCCAACCTGGTAATATTCTTCCCTAATCCCCTCTTGTTATTTTCAATTCTGTATTATATGCAGTTTGATAAATTTTGCTGCTGTACCATTCACTGAAAGCTGTAGCTATTAGGATTTGGGCCAGTAATTATTTTGTATTCTGGTCTCTCTCTGTTGGTTGAGCCTGACATTTGAAATTCAACTTGTAATGGGCTGATGCAATTGCGGAGATTTGAAAAGGATATCCTGCTTTTGTATAGTGATAAAGTTTATTGGTTTTCACCAGTCCCAAAAGCTTAACTGTAAGGATGTGCACCGACAATTGTTTACATTCTTAATTTCATATAATGCATCAGCCATCTTCTCTATTTCCATCTGTCAACTCATCATACAGAATATCATGCAGCAGCTTCTTCAAAATACTGTCGGCAAAGTTGTTACTGAATTGTAAACATAAACTTTCTTTTGCAGATAATACACCTCTTTATTTATATCAAGGAAAATCATGGAATTCAAACAGCTTTCCAATTTTTGAGCAATGTAAGTGCGTTCCCTTGCTTCAGTCATATTACCTCCAGAATATTATTACGTACACCCAAAAAATTGCACTTGGTGCAGCTTTTTGTCTTTTCCTGTTTATCTGTTGGGGACCTCTTTTCCTCTTTTATTGTACCATTGTTTGTGATCAACAAAATTTGTTATGTTAAAATATTGAAAATAAAAATAATAATTGCACCTGAAATGAAACTGATATATATCAAGATTAAAATGTTATTATTTAGTAATAACAAGAATGTGTCAAAGAGTTCACGTCAAGGACAATGTGTTCCTTTTCCTCATGATGATGTACCTCCAAGTATGCTACAATAGATAAAGGTCTTTCTTTAATCAAACCTAAATGGATGAACAGAAAAAAGGCAGAAAAGTTGGCAGGAGACAGTCCATAACTGGGTTGAAAAGTACCTCAATGACATGCTTTGAAATATGATCAATTAAGTACAAAGTTATAGAGTAAAGTAATCCCTAAGAAAGTTTTGCTTGCAGACACAGAATTGTCATACACAATAATGCAATCAAGTGTAATATAAGGTAGAAGGTATATTGAAAGCAGCGAAGTTAAAGAAAAGCAGTAGATCGGAAGTAATGATAGTCAAAATATATAAGCCTCATGTCAGACTCATTGGGAGAGAGAACTTAATATTAGTAAGTGCCACATAAACATTTCTTGAGGTTCTTGTAATTTAGATGATTTCAGGTGGTTATATTTCTCTAGTGATGTTATTGTAAAATAATGCTGCCGGTTGTACAGTGGCATATTTCCATGGTAATTTAGACTAAGTCTTAATTTTTGTCTAAATGAGATCACTCTAGTTGACTCTTTACTCATGGCAGATAAATAAATTGCGGGTTGAGTCTGATGGTTCGGCTGATGATCTTGAAATGCACTATGTAGAAGGAGCATTTGTAGAAACAGTATTGTAAGTGTTTATTGAAAAATATATTATGGCTGTACATGTACGTTTGTGAGGATTTCCTCTAATATATACTATATGTATTCGTCATTATTATTTCTAGCTGAGCTGAAATATGCTGTTGTTCTCCTTTTGTAGACCAAAGGTAAAATCTCCGCCTCAAGGCATACTGCTGAAGCTGCAGAAGGAGCAAACTTACAAGGAACTTGCACATGAAAGCACCATGTTTGTCTTTAAGCTGGGCTTGGCTAAGCTGCAGTGCAGTTTGCTGATGAATGGACTTGTGTTGGATTCTAGTGAGGTGTTGTTTCAGATATTTTTAGTTTATATTGTCATTTTTTTCCCCTTATGTAAGGATTTGAAGTAGAATGATCATCACCCAAACTTGGTCCGAATGAGGGGATTGTCCTGGGAGGGAAGATCTATAAGTGGTCCCATGAATTAGCTCCTGGAACTGCATCAGACAATAGATCATGAGGCTTAGATGATTACTGAGCTCATCTGAATTTCTGATAGATATATTGGACACAGTAATCTCTTGTGATATGGGATAAGTTTTCATGATTTAGATTTTAAAGGAACAATCTTAAAATGAAATGTACCTAAGATCTTAAATTTTTTCACATTTACTTTAAATTTTTTGTTTAATATCAGATATTGCACTCCATATTGTTTTTAGTCAGTTAGAATGTAGTCATTATTTAGCGTGTAGTTTCATAAGCTAAAAGTCTTTCTGGTTTACATTGATTAGGAGGCTCTTATAAATTCCATGAACGATGAGATGCCCAGAATACAGGAGCAAGTATACTATGGCCATATAAATTCTCAAACAAATGTTCTTGACAAGTTTTTGTCAGAAAGTGGTACCACTCGCTATAATCCACAGGTGAATGTTTTCATCAGGAGACGGCTTTGGTTAGTGTCATGATGGTACATCTTTCTGGGTTAACATGTGTTCTTCCCTATAGATTATTGCCGGTGGAAAACCAAGGTTCACATCTCTGTGCACATCTGTTCTTGGAGGGGAAGGTGTCTTCAATGATATTGGTTATTTGCATTCCCCCGAAAGTAAGCTGGTTTTAACTAAAAGCCCTAGTTTGTTCTACAAGTTCCCTCAGGTAATCCTGACATGCGATGTATTTGATTCCTCCCAGCTGTGGATGATTTGAAGCCTGTGACTCATCTTCTAGTGGTTGATGTTGCATCAAAGAAAGGGATGAAGCTGCTTCATGAAGCCTTACACTATCTGGTAAGTTTTGGATCGTGATACTGATCTAGTACTCGGTTAAATTAAATATCAATTCTTTTCTATCATCATTTTCCCATATGCACCATCATCATATTGTTATTTTTGTTTTGTGTTTATTGAAATCCACTTTACTGTAGATTGAAGGGTCTAATAGGGCTAGAGTAGGAGTGCTTTTCGGTGTCAATCAGGGCGCTGATCTTTCTAGTCTCCTTTTTGCCGAAGTATTTCAAATCACTGCATCATTGCACAGGTGTGTATGTTTATGAAAGCTTTATGGGTTATACGTCAATGACTGCATAAGTGATGCTGATTTGAAGTGCTGTTATGCAGCCACAAGAAAGATGTGTTACTTTTCTTGGATCAGGTGTGCTCCTTGTTTGAACATAATCACATGCTTGCACTGTCTGAAGGTGCGGAGAGCACTCAAGCATTCATAGATAAAGTTTCTGAATTGGCTGAGACAAATGGGTTATCATCAAAGGCCTATAAATCAGCTCTTTTGGACTTCTCTGCTGACAAATTGAAAAAACAGTTGAATAAGGTAAAATTTCATCATATTTGTGCTCTGTTTTTTTATCTTAGCAATCTAGAGCATACTTTTATTTGTGTCTTGTCAGTGATTGGTTTTCTTTCTATTTGTGTGTGTGTGTGTTTTTTTTTTTTTTTTTTGAGAAGAAACAGCTTTTTATTAAAAAAGCAAAAATCGAGATACAGGGAGGCGGACAAGGAGTCCGCTTTAATGATCTAAAGAGTGCAGCTAGGGCTGTAGGCCTAGCATCTCGTCTAATAATACTAATCAAGGCTTAGGGGCTTATACTACAGCTGCTTGCCAGTTAAGTATGATAGAAGAAAGATTATAATCCTTGAATTCCTTAGAAATAGAAACCCATAAGGATGCGCAGAACTTGACTCTCTCCCACAGGTCTTCCTTCTCCACCCCTCCAAAGTTTTCAATAATCTTTTATTTCTTTCCATCCAGACCACCCAAACTACAGCTAGCACCCCACAACCCCCGAGGGTTCTGGCCTTTTTACCTTTACCAAACGCTATGGGGTTTTCTCTTAGCAAGTCATTTCTCTCTAATGAAGTTGTCCAGTCCACTCTTGCCTCCCTAAATAATTTTTTCCATAAGAAATTAGCCACTTCACAATGCACGAAGACATGATCAACACTTTCCCCTTGAGCTTTGCATAAAATGCACCAGTGAGGAGAAAAACAACTTCCCGGTCTTCTCCTTAGAAGAACATCACATGTATTCGCCTTCCCCAGTACCACAAGCCATCCCAAAATCTTCACCTTAGTAGGGACCTTGACCTTCCAAATAAACTTTGCAGGAGCAAAAATTGGATCTGATCCTCCACTAATTAAGAAGCTATGGAAAGATTTGCAAGAGAATTTCCCATTAGGCTCAAGCTTCCACCTCCTTTCATCTGGTTTGGACTCCACTAATCGGACATTTTCTAGCTTAACCATCAGCGAGGCAAACTCCTCAATCTCTTGATCATTTAAGTTTCTTCTGAACCCAAAGTCCGAGCTCATCGGAAATTGAGAGGGATAGCTAACCTTTCCACTGAATAGTTGGTGTGTCTTGATAGTCTGAACAACCTTGGAAAATAGAATTTTAAGGGTTGATCCTCTAGCCAAGAGTCTTCCCAGAACCTCAACTCTTTTGCCATTGCCCACAATTAGTTTATGACATAGAGAATATTGGCTTATTCCTGCTGAAATATCCTTCCAAGGACTTCTACTTGATCCACCCAAACTTGGCTTTGTGTCCCACCCGATTGACATCATATCCATATTTGCTCCTTATTACAGCATGCCATAAGGACTCTCTCTCCAAAGGAAATCTCCAAAGCCATTTCCCTAGGAAAGACTTATTTTTTGCTAGTAGATTCCCGATTCCCAGCCCTCCTCTCTCTACTTTTCGACACTATCTCCCAACGAACTAGATGGTTCTTCTTACCCTCTCCGACTCCATCCCAGAAATTTTTTTTCAGAAGAGATTCTAATCTCTTTGCCACTCCCACCGGAATTTGGAATAGAGATCAATAGTATGTTGGGAGGCTGCTTAGAACTGCTTGAATCAATGTCAGCCTACCGCCTCTCGACAAAAAAGCTTTTTTCCAACCCTCCAATCTCTTCTCAATTTTCTCTACAACTGGGTTCCAAAATGAAGCTTGCTTTGGGTTACCACCTAAGGAAGGCCCAGGTATTTCATAGGCCAAACTCCAATCTCACAGCCTTGTTCATCAGCCATCCTTTCTAATCTCCCAGCCTCAGTATTTATTCCAACTACGGAGCATTTTGATTTATTGATTTTCAGCCCTGAAAACAAACAGAAACTTTCTAGGACCATGTTTAAAGTATTCCAATTCTGGTCATCATCCTTCAAAAAGAAAATTGTATCATCAGCGAAGTGCAGATGAGTGATTTCAACCTCTTCCCTCCCGACTACCAAGCCTTCAATTAGTCTACAATCTCTTGCTCTCTCCATAAGTCTATCCAGGACATCCACCACTAGGGTAAAAAGAAAAGGTGATAAGGGGTCACCTTGCCTTCATCCCGAGAAGCACCGAATTTTCCTCTTGGTCTCCCATTTATCAGAATAGAAAAATTTGCTGACCTCAGACAACCCCCTATCCATTTTCTCCATCTGTCTCCAAAGCCTTTACTTTCCATAACATAATCCAAAAAGTTCCACTCTACGTGATCGTACGCTTTCTCAAAGTCAATTTTGAACATCAGACCCCTTTTATTAAAATTCTATTTTGTCTTGTCAGAAATTGCAAGTTTTTTTTTCCTTTTTTTTTTGAAAAGGGGTTTGGAACCCAGCCATGAGAATTATTATTAATAGTCATAGAAAGATATAACGGGGAGGACATAAGGCCTGTGCCGTGTGAGTCTTAATTAATTATTGATCTTATTACTCTTTCAATGCTGACATTGGTATTGCTGATCTTAGCGAAAATGTTCTTATGACTGTTTATGGTGGCCTTCAGGTGTCACAGTTTTTATATAGGCAACTTGGCCTTGATTCTGGTGTTAATGCAGTCATTACTAACGGACGGGTGAGCCTTTTCTATGAACTTCGTACTCAGTTGAAATCTTATTAATTTATTTATCTCAATATATACTAAGATAGATTTGATGTCTGTTTACATGATAATATATTTCTCTGCCTATTTGTCCGGCAGGTAACGGTTGTAAATGAGGAGAGCACGTTGTTGAGCCATGATTTAAATCTTCTTGAGTCTCTGGAGTTTACACAGAGAATAAAGCATATTGTTGAAATAATAGAAGAAGTGAAGTGGCAGGATGTGGATCCAGACACACTGACAAGGTTTGTTAATGTTATTAGCTTAGTTTCTGCCATGAAAAAGTTATTTTCTTTAGGTGTGGAGTTTTGCTCTACTGACATCTTAAAACAGCTGTACGTTTTAAGTTTTTAATCTAATCAACTTTATAACTGTGGAAAATGAGTCATACATCTACAATGGTTTTCTGCGTGATTTCTGTGCATTTGGATCGTGCCCTGGGTTTGGGTTCATAATCTAGTTAGGGCTGAATATTATATGGCCTCAGTATGAGGTGTTAAATGTCAGTACAGGGCGTCTCCAATTTGCCTTTGTTCTTGAATTTTGTCTGATGCAAAATCGCAAATACATGAATTCAAAATTACCAGTCAGTGGGACTAACTAGGGTCTCTAGGGGTGACCGATAATGTTTCTAATTGCGAAGTTACTTGTGCTTGGTGAGAATTTTTCCCGTCATAATGATTAGTATGAACAGAAGGGATAGCTGTTTTGCTTATATTTTCCACTATCTTCATTCCATCATCTGAAGCTAATGCTTTTTTTTTTTTTTTTTTGGGAAAATTGTAGACAAATATATGAAGAAAAATAAGTGGTAAAAATTGGTCTGTAATAAAAGCTACACAAGTCTTGGGCTAGATTTTCTGAACTCCAGGCCCAAGTTCTCCAGTATTGGCTCCTACAAAACAATTTTAGTATATTCTCGCTGAACATATGATATAGAATTATAATTGTGATTTATCATATTATTCTGGCTTTGATTTTATGTGATTGTATAAGTATGTTTCCATCCAAAAAGTTTTCTTTATTTTTTTTTATGCCTAATGGTGACTTTGACAATGGTGTTACAGCAAATTCATTAGTGATACTATCATGTTTGTGTCTTCTTCAATGGCTATGCGGGATCGAAGTTCTGAAGGTGCACGCTTTGAGGTTTTGAATGCAGAATATAGGTAAACAGTGGGTATTTTCTTTTAAGGAGATTTATTTACAGGCGAATAACAACTATACAGCTCCATTATAGTTTTTTCCAGAATTCTGTAAACATTTTGAAATATAATTTGACTTTTTATTCTTAAAGCTGTGTATATATATATGTTATATGTTTGCTTATCAATTATCATAAATCAATATTACTGTTTGGTGACTTGTCTGTTCCTTGATAACTGGATTTTTTTTTTTTGGTACAGATTAGGTAAACTTATTATTTAATGCAATCAATTGTAATCATGCATTTTTATTTGTTGGATACCTTATAAACTAATGGATATATATTTTTTTGTCTATCAAAATTATATCCTAAAGTCAGATAAAAAAAATTATGTTCTAAAGGAAAAATCGTTGGTAAAATTATTTTAATGAACTGTGAAATCTTTACTAATGAAAAAACTTAAAAGATGTCTTGTTATTGTACTTTCTAACAAATAAAAAATTGTTTTGAAACCAGAAATCTAATGAAGCATCCAATTGTTACTGCTCCATATCTGTTTATTTCGTTTCTAGTATTATACTTTGTGTAGGGTACAAATGTAATGCATTTTCAATACATGAATCATAGTTTTTAACTTGCACCCCTTGCTTTCATTTTCTTTTTCAGTGCCATCGTTCTGAACAATGAAAATTCTAGTATCCATATAGATGCAGTTATTGATCCTTTAAGTCCATCTGGCCAGAAGCTATCATCAATTCTTCGGGTTCTATGGAAATATGTTCAGCCTAGCATGAGAATTGTATTAAATCCGTTGGTGAGGCAGAATACTCCGTAGTCTTTTCCATTTATATATGTCTCTACATTATTTATTTGTTTTATTTCTACAATCTCTGCTATTGTTCTTTTCAAATTCTTTATTGCTATCTAGTAACAGATCAAGTTTTCTACAAGGACAACACAAATTTCCCTACGACAGATTTTTTTTGCCTTGTTAGATTATTCTTTCTATTGTTCAACTTTTTGTGTCCAAACATAGATGCCTGCATGTCTGATATGCTGTATATGTCTGGTATGAGTAAAGATTTAGGGATTCAAATTTATGTTACCAGTCTCACCACCAACAATCACTACTTGAATCTGAATCAGTGTGATAGATGGTTTAGGCTTCCTAACAAGTAGTAGGGTCAACATCCACGTCATCTGCGAAATATGATTAGAGACTGATATTCGAGTTGATGTACCAAACAGATATTAATGAATAATAGATTGACGATGGCATTAATAATTATCCAAATGTGAGTTTGATGCTACATCTTAATTATGTTGTGCTTAGTAATTGGATGAACTCATTAAATGTAATTTGAACTTGGCTTCCGGCATCATTTAATTTTTACAACTAATACTGTAATTTTTGTTGTTGTTCAGATTTGGTTTAATAATATGTTGCTCTTCCTAATACAGTACTGTAAATATCCTCAGTGATCTAACATTTGTATTCTGCAGAGTTCTCTTGTTGATCTTCCTCTGAAGAATTACTACAGATATGTAGTACCGACAGTGGTATGCTAGATGACTAATTCTTACAAGCAAAAATATTGTCTCCATTAATCTGCTCCCCATCTCAGATTCTTAGTTGTGTCATATTTGCAGGATGACTTCAGCAGTACTGACTACACAGTAAATGGGCCAAAAGCCTTTTTTGCAAACATGCCACTGTCCAAAACCCTCACTATGAATCTTGATGTTCCTGATCCATGGCTTGTTGAGCCTGTTATTGCAGTGTAACTTTTTTATCCTCGATCCAAATCATGTTTTGGACTTCATTTTTTTCACTTGCGCTTTTCTGAATTCTTTTCTAATACACAGGCATGACTTGGATAATATTTTGCTTGAGAATCTTGGTGAGACACGAACATTACAAGCTGTTTTTGAACTCGAAGCTCTTGTTTTGACGGGTATGATTTGCCTTCTTGGGAGGAAGTTGCAGCTTGCCACTACCATGAATTTTTCCTCCAATTAGTGATGGGGAATTACTTGTTATGTTGTCATATGTACTGATTCGAAATCTTAACCAGGTCATTGTTCTGAGAAAGACCATGATCCGCCCAGAGGCCTTCAGTTAATTATTGGTACCAAGAGTGCACCCCATTTGGTTGATACTCTTGTGATGGCCAATCTGGGTTATTGGCAAATGAAAGTCTCTCCTGGTGTTTGGTACCTACAACTTGCTCCGGGAAGAAGTTCTGAGCTTTATGTTTTAAAAGAGGATGGTGATGGAAGTCAGAGCAAAACATTATCAAAACGCATCACCATTAATGATCTGCGGGGTAGAGTAGTTCACCTGGAAGTTGTAAAGAAAAAGGGAAAGGAGCATGAAAAATTGCTGCTTTCTGATGTTAATGACAAGACACAGGATGCTACCGAGGTGAGTGCTTATTATCAAATTAGAATTATGGTTCTAGTTCCCACTTTCATAGTGATAAATTTATCTGTGAGTGCGTGTCTCTATACTTATGTAGGGAAGTAGCTGGAACTCCAACTTTATAAAATGGGCTTCTGTTTTAATTGGTGGCAGTGAGCACTCAAAACAGAGTGAAAGTACTTCATCGGTGAGTAGTAATAGTATATAGTATACTTGTCCATCCTTCAAGGCTTAAATTAACATAAGGGTTAAAATTTCTATTTTGTGGACAAACTGAAATTCACCTTTTGTTAGATTTAAGGTTCCTCTTACAGTTTAATAAAAGCTTACACGCTGAGAAGGGACTTTTAGGATAAATTGTAATCCATTACAGTGTTCTGTTATTGACAGTTGGTCAAATTCAAATGGATTTTCAAGTCTCTCAATCAAAATAAATTCTTAGTTGGTTTAATTGCTTCTTAATTGAGGTTTATCTTTTGGCCTAGGGTTTACCTACCTCTTTTCTTAGCCTAATTTGTTGTAATCTCCTTTGTTATGTTTTGCTTCCTGTAGCTAGCTAGCTTTAATACATTGAAGCTCCGATCTAAAAGTATGGCAGTGAAAGATCTGTCCCAAATCCTGAAGATACCCTCAATACTTTTCCATCCTTCCCTAATATGATCCTCGTGTTCTCCCTTGACATCACCAAAAGCACTCCTAGCTTTTCTTGACCCAAAAATTGATCGGCACATCTACCAAAATATACCTTTCTTCTCTCCCCCTTTGTCTGATCTATTGATTATATTGAACTATAAAAATTCACAATTTGACTTGTGCATGATCATGCCTTTAATTAAAAAATATAGATATGATTTAGTGGACTGTGAATTTGTCTTCTTGAAATACAAAATGCATTATCATATTTTAATCGTCAATATTCTTTTCATCCTGTCATGGTGTATTTTGTTATGGTTTCCTCAAATTCTCATCTTACTCTTGTGCTATTGTTTGTATAACTTTACATCACTATTGTCTAGTGATTGTTTAATTTATTGTGTGAGCTACTGTCTTTTAATTGATCAATTCGAATTAGTCTGGGTTTTTTTATTTATTTTATATATTTATTATTATTATTATAATTTTTTTTTAATGACTGCTTATCTAATCTGATTTTGGATAATGACAACCTTGCATTTTTCCCTACTTAGGAGAAAGGAAAAGGTGGGCGCCATGGAAAAACAATAAATATTTTTTCTATTGCTTCTGGACACCTGTAAGTCTTTCTTAATTATCGTTTTGTCTGCTTATCTTCCTTGTCATTCCTTTTATTGACTTGATGTGGTACATAATAAAGTCATTCCTTTTATAGACTTGATGTGGTACATAATAAAGTCCATGGTTACTTTCACATAATTGTTTTGATTATAAACAGTTGTGTTATCTGTGGATATGGAAAATTTAGGGAAGTTAAATTTACACTCCATAGTTTACAATCCACACTCCCTCTTTCCATTTTTCGTAATTTGAAGATTTGTATTTAGTAACTTAAATTTTGTACCTTTATAAGAAGTACAACCAAAAATGGAAAGAGGTAGTGTGGATTATAAAATGGGGAGTGTGCCCAAAATTTAATATTAAGTTATGGACTAAGTAATTTACAGATGGCTATGTACAGTTATAAGTTGTACTAAGAAAAAAAAAAGAAAAAAAAAAGAAAGAATTGAAAGTAGTGTACAGATGGTCTAAATGTTATAGTTGTGGAGAATAATACTGGATTAATTTAGGGGTTTTGTCCATTTACCTCATTTCTAGAGATTTTTTTTCCCACTTACCCCATTAAGTTTTTTTTAATTATCTCTTACACAAAACACTCTAAGGAGGTTTTCCCCCAATACCCTATTAAGATTTTTTTTTAAATTTTTTTTTTAATACCATTTTACCCTCACCCCTTTGTTACTTAGAGAGAGAGAGAGAGAGAGAGAAACCATAGGAGACTTCGTCGGAGCCCGACCTCCGGAATCCGGTCAACTTTCGCCGGAATCCAGTCACCGGCCGCCGTCCATTGGACTTTTCAGAAAATCTCACCGGAAAGATTTATGTCCCAATAGAGGGGCAATAAACCTCTATTTGCCCCCAATAGATGTATATTGCCCCAATAATCTATTGCTCCCTAATAGACGTCTATTGCGGGGGCAATAGGCGTTTTATCAGCTATGTATTGCCCCTCAATAAACGTCTATTGCCCCCCAGTAGAAGTCTGTTGTCCTTTCGGTTGCCAGAATATGAACTAATCTTCCAAAATTTAGGTCACTACAACTTTGTTTAAAGAAAAAAACGAAGAGATTATATCAATTTAAAAACGTCTATTGCCCTCCAATAGACACCTATTGGGGATACATTCAATTTTTTTCTTTCCTTCTGTCCCATTACTTAAAAAAAATAAAAAATAAAAGATAAAAATATATTTGGGCACCCAGAAACTGCTCTGGGCACCCAGTCTTCTTTCTTCTCCCTTCTTCCACGGTTGCAGACCGGAATCCTAACTTCTTCCTTTGCATCAAGGCCTGAGTTCACCTCCGGCGAGGTAGCTCAGACTGGAGCTTCTTTGCCTTCTTCATGGAGTTCAACCCGTGACCTGAACGACAACGATGCCGCCGATCTTCCCAATCTCGGCATTCGTCTGCAGGCTGGAATCGGAGGCGTTGGACTGCGATTCGGGGAGTCTCCGATTCGTTGGAATTTGTCTGGGAGCCTCGGACGTGGAGCTGGCTGGAATCCGAATCGAGTTCGCAATCGAGGCAGGGATAGTGACAGTGGTCCACGTCACACAGCAACCGGACTGAGCTAAGCTTCGGCGATGTCGCGAAAGCCGATCCGGCATAGATTTGGAGCCGCCGGTGGAAGGTTTTGGGCAGACCGAAGATGGTGGTGAGATGGTGGCCATGGATTTTCCAGCTTCGTCCACTGTCGACGGTGTGACCAACAATCCGGAATTGTCTTAAGGCACGATTTGGACTGTTGGAGGGAGGGAGGGTTTTTCAGATCGGAGGAGAGAGAGTGCACGATCTGGACTGTTGGAGAGAAGAGTTGCATTTGTGTAATTATTTAATTAGACTGAGGGTTTAGAGAGAGAGAGAGTTTTTCAGATCGGAGGAGAGAGAGTGCACGATCTGGACTGTTGGAGAGAAGAGTTGCATTTGTGTAATTATTTAATTAGACTGAGGGTAGATTGGTCATTTTATCCTA
The DNA here is from genome assembly GCA_025331145.1 of Rosa persica. Classification (NCBI taxonomy): domain Eukaryota; kingdom Viridiplantae; phylum Streptophyta; class Magnoliopsida; order Rosales; family Rosaceae; genus Rosa; species Rosa persica. The sequence goes on along the minus strand of WFKR01000007.1, from coordinate 31,729,306 downwards.
AATTGGGTTAGTGGGAATAAAAATCTGTTGCTGGGGTAAGTAGGATAATTTTTGCTCATTTTGGGGCTTTGGGTAAAGGACCCATTAATTTAGTCACTGAATGTTCTTGTTCAGGTATCTGCATTACCAGTTAAGCAATACTGAAAATGTCCTGTGAATCATCATTGTATAGAATTGGTTGCGCATGTGAATCATCATATCGCAATGCTCATCTTTCATGATGAAAGAGACTAGAGATCATCATCTCATCCATATCTTCAGCTCACTAACTTTCAAATTTCTTGAAGGGTCTCATGTTGTTTGATGGTGTGATTTAGCAAACTACAGCATTGAAATTGTCATAACTGAAACTACAGGACCTAAAGTGAAAATGACCCAAACTACCTGGACCAAACAATTAAGTAATATTATTGTATGTAAAATATTTATTAATAATTTTGGTCTAACAATAATTTAATATTGAATATTCACGATCATAATCTTCATCTCCATCCTTATGGTCTGATGGTTTCTTCTGCCTCATTTCAAAACCAATTTTTTTTTTATTTTTTTTTTTTTAAAAAAAAAAACATGAATGCTAATCTTATCATGATGTATGGAACCTTATCATATCTTTATTATGCTATATTTTGCCAGATACGAACGGTTTTTGAAGATCATGATTTTAAGTGTCTTGAAGAACACTCGTCGTCCAGTTAAATTCTGGTTCATAAAGAACTATCTCTCTCCTCAGTTCAAGGTAGGAAGTTTTTAAGTTGTACATTTATCATGATTTTCTATTATTTATCGAGAAGAAATGAGATTGCTTAACATGGAAGTTTGGTCATTAAAATGGTACAGGATGTGATTCCACATATGGCTCATGAATATGGCTTTGAGTATCAGCTAATCACCTACAAGTGGCCTACATGGTTGCACAAGCAAAAAGAAAAGCAACGAATTATTTGGGCCTATAAAATTTTGTTCCTTGATGTTATATTCCCCCTTTCATTAGAAAAGGTATTAGAATTTTATAGTTTGTCAGCTTTGTTACTTTTTCATCTATATGTGATATGATTGATAATTGACATGTACAAATACATGCAGGTCATCTTTGTTGATGCAGATCAGATCGTCAGGGCAGACATGGGAGAACTCTATGACATGGATATAAAAGGAAGACCTCTGGCATATACTCCTTTCTGTGACAACAACAAGGATATGGATGGATATCGGTTTTGGAGACAAGTACTTACCGATAAAGGCTTTTTCTTCCTTTCTTCATTTCATCAACTTTTATGCATTGTCCCACAACGTATCCATTGTTTGTACATAAGTAGTTTTCCTTGATTATGATTCATTGTTCTTGCTTGTTTTTAATGTCAATTTTTTTGTTGGAACAGGGTTTCTGGAAAGAACATTTACGGGGGAGATCTTATCATATAAGGTCAGTTGTGCTTTCATTGAGACTATTCAAAATTAGACATATTGGTGATATTGTTTCCTTATGGTGGGTATTGTGAAGTATGAGCCCTAGTTGCTGATTCAAGTTGACTTTTCTGGTGCTTTCCTTTATTTTCTTGATCACTTCTTATATTGTATCATTCTTTTAATCAATTAAATCTGCACTTTTTTGTTGTGCTATTCATTCCTTCCGCAATCTTAACACCAGAGGCTCAACATTTGGAAATCTGATTGTATTGGGAGTTTGCAATTATAAACTTCTAACCTAATCTACCATGATAAATTGGACTACTTTCATCAATCTGCACAAAAGCATACAGTTCCGTAACTGAAACATTATTCTATATATCCTGAGTGGGGGCTAAACCTGTGAAGTTGATTGGTTGATCTTTTGCAGTGCTTTGTATGTCGTTGATTTGAAGAAATTTCGAGAGACTGCAGCGGGAGATAATCTGAGAGTTTTCTATGAGACTCTTAGCAAGGACCCAAATAGTCTATCAAATTTGGATCAGGCAAGTAGTTAAGCTCATAATGCCCAATTACTATGATTGCAATGTGATGCATTTAATTACTCTTATGATGCACATGAAACTAGAATCAGTATGTTTGTATGAGGGATGCATCATGCGTTCTATCTTTCTTTGCATTTATGCGGCAATAATTATGTGAAACTAGAGTCAGTTTACTTCTGTAGGTCTTTGTAATGAATTCTATTTTCTTTGCATTGTAAAGCAATAGATCAATTTCACAAGGTGAGCATGTTATCATATGATAGCATTCATGTGGGGTGGGGTGGGCTGTTAAGGCAATCAGAATTGGAGGCAACCAGAAGTTGGGTGCTGCATGGAGAAGTGTGGGTTCTGGAGAAACTTTTCAAACAGAAAAAAATAGGATATATATATATATATAGACATACGGAGCTGTTCCAAAGAGGACGTCTGCACTGTTGTTAAAGTGCGGACGTCGACATTGCAGCTCGGCTTGGGGCGCGACAGAGTGGCGGGGCTTGCCGGACGGACGCCAGGGATCAGACGGAGCGGTCTGCAGTCAGTGGAGTCGCCGGCGACGGGGTTGCAGCTCGCTGCAGACCCTGACCTTTTCCGACCTCGAACGCTGCGCAGAACCGTCTGGGATGCCTCCGGCCTCCCTCCTGCAAGTCGCGCGCCGCCGTCGCCGCCTGGAACACCTCAGCTGCGTCGACGTCCGCACTTTAGCAAAGTGCGGACGTCCGCTTCAGAACGGGCCCTGTACATATATATATATATATATTTTTTCTTTTTTTAATACTTTTTTATCCTTTAGTTCCCCTTGAGAAGGCAATGAGAAACCTATTTTCCTTTGGGGAATTCATGCTACAAGATTTTCCAGGTTTTGTGCTGATCCAATGACTGGTGTCCAAGGCGTATTCTTTTTACATGCACGCTTCTATTTCATCATGCATTATGCTAAATGCCATGATTTGTGTTTCAGGATCTTCCAAACTATGCTCAACATACAGTGCCCATATTTTCATTACCACAAGAATGGCTGTGGTGTGAGTCATGGTGTGGTAATGCCACAAAAGCCAAAGCAAAAACCATAGATCTTTGCAACAACCCAATGACAAAGGAACCCAAGCTCCAGGTAGATCTGGCTTCCTTTGGTCTGTGTTTCATTATCATTTTTACTTTTATTTTTGTGTCACTGAGTAAATGCATCTGTCATACTTAAGGCGATTATTTCTGCTTTGACAAAAAAAAAAAGACAAAAAGAGAAAAAAAGAGCAACTGGCATACTGAGTAAACTCACCTGCCTTATTTTCATTGTCCTTTTCTTTTTCCATTTTTTAATGTCGAATGTTGTGTGTCTTGTTATGATTGCAGGGTGCCAGAAGAATAGTTTCTGAGTGGCCAGATCTTGATTTGGAGGCTAGGCAGTTCACTGCGAAAATCTTAGGTGATGAAGTCGCAATCCAAGAACCTCCACCAGATCCTAATCAATCAGGATCTGGCCAAGACAATCCACCAAACCTGGAATCTAAGGCAGAGTTGTGAATATTAAAAATAGCCTACAGTGTGCGTCAATCAAAATAGAGCAATTATTGAAAAAGACCTAGGGTAGCAGGGCACACTTTAACATGATTTGACCTCAAGTGCTCAAGGTGACTGCCCTTATACACAGTGATCCTGTATTCTAAACGAGAGATTTTGGCTCGTCTTTGTTGGCAGCAAGAGCATGAGACTACCGTCCAGGTCGAAATATGGTTTTCGAATTAAGTTATATCCTTTCTGGGCACTTCATTGTATTGCCCTTAGCTACTAGACTAGTTCATACTTATTAGGCCGAAGATGAACCTAGAACAGAACTTCGGAGTAAACTGATCTCATATGGTCATTTTTTATCAAGAGTACAGCAAATTTTGTAAACTTAAATATTGTTGAGACTAAATAAGAGGTCTCATTTTTAGATGGACGTTATTGCATCAATGCGGTGATTTAGACAATTTCCATGCATATCTTTTGATCAAATCAGTATACTGCTATCTCCCACTGAGCTACACTCTATGGAGTTTGCTTTAATAGCTGATCTGCAATAATCAACCCAAGGGAAACCCTCTTTTACCAGCTTCAAACTTTACTGGCTCTAATTGTGTGCACTAATGCTTATCGCTGTGACACGAGTTGATCTGTACGTTACATTGACCAAGACCAAAATAGTAAAGCGTATAACTCACCTACAGATGTTTATGCGACGCATTAGAGAAGTCTGAAACAGTGAACCCGAACCCAAACCCCTATGCATATTTGGAACAAAACATTGGGAGAGGAATCAACCAGCACAAGTGCCAAAACCTATAGGTATAGAATCTTCATCATAATCAATCTAGTAGCAGTGATATCGTCTGGAACTGTAGTGTAATAAAACAGAGTCCTAGAGTTGAGGATACAACTAGCAGTGATATCTTATGTTCCAAGAGAAAAAGGAAGAGTCTGCAATGGAACCAAAAGTTTTGTGGACCAAAGGGGCCCCACTGACGTGGCCAATATGATCCACGTAGAGTGCTGATTTTTTGCTGACTGGTAAGTCTCTGTTAATTGTATATTGTGTGTCTAAAGTTCAGCTCTTGGTGGCCGAGAAAGAAAGAAAGAAAAGAAAAAGAAAAACAACGGGGGGTCGGCGAAGAGACGAGAAAGAAGAGAACAGAGGGAGGTCAAGAAAGAAAGGAAAAAAGAAAAGAAAAAAAGAATAAAGAAAGAGAAGACAACGTACCGGGAGAAGAATTCCAGAGAGAGTTGGAGAGTTTGGATTTTTATCAAAGGCTGCGAATTGGGGGAGAAGCTAGATTGATTTTTCAGAAGCAAAGGGGAGCATTTGAGAGTGTGGTTTTCTGCTTTTGATCAGATTTGTAGAAAGGCAAAAGTGGGAGAAAGTTACTGAAGTGGAGGGCTTTGTTTTGGGTTCTTTACCGTCTTTGTTTGCCTTGCCTTACTGTGAGTGACTTTCTCTACTTTGTTAATTGTTTTATTTTCATTATATCCCCTGCCTTGCTGCTGTTAACATGGAATGTGAGAGTTTGGTTTTGATAAAGGGTTATGTTGGGTATTTGATGTTATGTGAACTTACTGAGGTTGTTGATTTTTAGTTTGGGTGCTCTTTGCACGATGCTTATCAATTATATTGTATCGGTACTATGTTGTTTATGCTCTGTATCAATTGAACTGTTTTGGGTTTTTGTTTTGATATATAATGATTGTTAAAGGAGCTCTTGGGTTTATTTTTAGCTTTTGAAATCACTCTTGAGCTTGTACTGATTCCGTTATTATCTGTTGTTTTGTGTTGTGTGAGTGCTTTCTATCTTCTCTGAATTAGTGTACTCGTTATTACTTCGATTGATAGCACGGTCTCTAGGTTGTGAGAATTACTGTCAAATAGTTTAGTTTTTGTTATCTGATTTTGGAGTGGGACTGGTTCAGTTTTGTTAGTTTTGTTTGTAAGTTTCACATATGTTATTTTGTAAGTTTCACATATGTTATCTTCTGACTGGCAAGAGTAAGCAAGTTTCACATTGATAGCACGGTCTCAGAGATGTTTCTGTTATCTCTGGTTGTTGTTCTGTGCATATTGTTGTAATGGCCCCCCTCCAGTTTCTCTTTCCCTTTTCTGGTTCTTAGACAAGGCATTGTGTTTTATGAGTTTTGTTTTGTGAAACCCAATACGGTTTCTTTCCCTCACTGATTGGTTTTGATTTGGTTTGGTTTTCTGGTGTACTTTTCCCATTTTAGTTTTCTTCAATTGTGTGGAAGTATCTGTGATCGAAAGAACAATTTTTTATCATCTATGAGCTGTAATTATAGGAGAAGTGAGCTTTGAGAAGATCAGTAATTTGATTTTGTACTAGATGTGTTTAGAATTACATGAATGACAAAAGTGGTTTATTCTCTTTTGGTTTGTGAGTTTTCGAGTCCTTCAGGAGAAAGAAACAAAAAGGGGGATAAGTTAGTTGTTTAGGGATTACACTACATGACAGCTGAATTTGATTTCTATATGGTAACATCAAATTGAAGAAGTACTTCTTCATTTTGCACATTTTAGGAACAGTGCGCTGTCTGGTTCTTTAATTGTTTCGGATTCAGGTATACTTGGTATCTTCTGAAGTTATTAGTTACTAAAATAAATTGTGGATGTCTGCTGATAGATCTGTTTTAAATCTTTGCACACTTTCACTTATGCATCCATAAAATAATGTCTTAGTTTGTAGCAAAACATTTTTGAATCATTTTTGTTTGAGTCAAATGAGATTAGAATTTACGATTTACATTGCAGATATTCACCATGGTCCATCAATAAGGTTTTTCTTTCACGTCTGAAACCAAGATCTTGGGAATTATGGGAGAGTTAGAAACCCCAGCAGACAAAGAAGGAGATGGAGGTGTTCAGCCTAAAACGGAGGCGGGGATGAGCCGGAAGGAGAAGAGGAAAACCATGAAGAAGATGAAGCGGAAGCAGACGAGGAAGGAAATCGCTCTCAAACAGCATGAAGAAGAAGAGGCGAGGCTCCAAGATCCTCAAGAGCTTATCAACATGGAGCAAGAGGAGGCCAAGAGGTCCGAGAGTGTGAGGATCATATTCGAGGAGCGAGAGAGAGCTTGGATTGAAGCCATGGAGATTCGAAAGAAGAAACGAATCGAAGAAGAAGAGGAACGTAGAATTAGCGCTCTGGAATACGAGGAAATATCCCGCAAGCAACAGGTCGTTTTTTCATCCATCTTTGTATCTCGATTTAGTGCTTGTTTTTTGTTGAAATACCTATGATTGTGGTAGGCATAACTTTAATTTGGAAGCACAAATATTTTGTTCTTTGATGCTTAATTACTGTTTCATCAGAACTTCAACTTCATCATGTTTGAGATAAGCAATATTTGCTAGGTAGGAGTAAGAGAGAATCCTATTCATAAGGAATTGATTGCTTCTTATTTTGGAATACTTTGGGAAGAGTCAGGAGGATAGTTTTTTATGTCTCCGTGTGATTTGTGGCAGATCAAAAATGCAAATGATGATGGTGATGATGACTGGGAGTATGTAGAAGAGGGACCTGCTGAAATCATCTGGCAGGAAAATGAAATAACTGTCAAGAAGAAAAGAGTCAAGGTTCCAAAGAGGAATAAAGACCAGCGAAGTATAAAGGAGGTGTGTAACATCAATTGGAACATGGATTAAATACACAATATTACAGTGTGCTTTTTCTTTGGGTTTGTCCGTAAAGTCTTGACGACAGGTTTTGTCATTTTTTCCATAGGATTCTGATCGACCTACATCAAATCCTCTCCCTCCACAATCCGAAGCTTTTGATGATTACAAAAATGCATCTTTATCAGCGCAGCAGCTGATAGAGACTGTGGCTGAACAAGTACCGCATTTTGGAACTGAACAGGTTCGCTTCTTTCCTCCTATGTCTGTTAATACTATCCATTTATATTTTAGAATCGTTATATCTCTGCCAATTTATCTTATATTTCATGATTTGATGCTGTAATTTTAAACATCAGTGAGGGTTATAATCTATAACCTTTGAGCTTATGTGCATGTCAGGATAAAGATCATTGTCCTTTCCATTTGAAAACTGGAGCTTGTCGGTTTGGTCAGCATTGCAGCCGGGTGCATTTCTACCCGGATAAATCATCCACGCTGCTTATCAAGAACATGTACAATGGTCCTGGCCTTACTTGGGAGCAGGATGAGGGGCTCGAGGTCTGTTAATGCTGTCATGCCTTCATGTGATTCTTGTATCCTGATAATAACTTTGGAGACCTTCAGAACTTTCATTGAATCTATGATCTGTTATTTGTGGTGTGACTGCATAATGGTGGAAAGCTGCTCATAGAGTTCCTTTCTAAAAAATGAAAATTTTATATACGTCAAAAGATATACTACCCATTAAATGTACTTTGTTGAGTAGGCAAATCTAACATAAAATAAACTCTTGTTTCTGTGGCATGTTGATGTATTGAATGGGCTGGTTTATCATTCTTTTCGATATGTTTTCATTTTGGATTTGTATTTGATTGCATGCCATGTGTCTTAGTTCAATACTGTGGTTTAGTTCAAATTTGCTTCTTTTAATATAAGGATTGGCACTCTTCTTCCTTGACTTAAGCAATCAGATCCAATGCAAGTTCACTTTGGTGGAGATTCAGATTTTCTGCCTTGGTTGTACTGAAGTAAAGATATTCTGCATACTATATCCTTCTTGCTATCTTTAAACTTGCCATGGTGTATCGATTAGTTTCCTTAGTCTTATTACCATCTTCCTTATAAGCTTCACTTTCTTGTTTATTTCCTCTTTTCACTTTTGTTGTACATAAACAACTGTGTGCATTGATGCATGTATCAACCGATGGTTGTAATCTCCATACAAACCATTGGTAGATATAATTGATGTATAATTGATTGTATGGATTATGCATGCATGTATAATTAATTGTAATAGTTATACATATACATATATGTAATTATATACATGTATGTATTTTCATTTCTCTGCTGCTGTACAGTAACTACATTATACCGTCCACCTTATATATATGATAATGCATCAGGAGTTAGCTGTAGATTTTGACTTGTATACTTGTATCTTTAAGTTGACATATGTTGGCAGTTAGAACCATAAGGGATGAAGGGAACTCTAGCTTTGTCCCTTGTAATTCTTTAGATTCAAGGTATGAATGAATTTGTTTCTACTTTGTTTAATAGACATAGACTTTACACAAGTGAATTTGAAATTCACTTGCATCTTTTCACTTTGCAAAGTTGATATACTTTTCAAAAAAGAAAAAAAGTCAAATTGAACAGTCATTCTTAGTATCTGTAGACATGACCTATTAAATCTCTTGATGTTTGTGTTGATGGAGGATGTATGGCTCGGCTTTGTGCATCGTGATAAAATTTAGTATAATATATTTCTTCTCTCTTTTCAGTACATTGACGAAGAAATTGAGCGCTGTTATGAAGAGTTTTATGAGGATGTTCATACAGAGTTCTTGAAGTTCGGGGAAATTATAAATTTCAAGGTTCCTGACAGCTTCTTTCAATTTTGAGATCACCTCTGTATCCCCACTACCTATTTCAATCTAAGGATGACAAGATGTCATTTAGACATCCGACAGCTTTAGAAGATTGCTTAACTGTTCATGTTTATATCAGGTGTGCATAAATGGTGCATCCCACTTGCGGGGAAATGTGTACGTACAGTACAGTGCACTGGAGTCAGCTTTGGTTGCGCATCAATCTGTCAATGGTCGCTACTTTGCTGGGAAGCAGGTTTTACATTTGTTTGGTTTTTGAGTAAATGCCTAAGACTTTATGAGTAAATCCAAAATAAAAAAATAAAATAAAAACAAATGCTTGTGATGAATGAACAGAGACCAAATTCTGCGTTTTGTGTATAGGTGATTTGTTGATGCTTTTAATGAAGAAGCACCTACAACATATCTTCAAAACCTAGCTGTTTACTTGTCTCTAATGATAGCTGGCTATCAGCTTAATCAATGGCGTCCCATCTCCTTCCCACATGGTTGTGGTTATTTTCAATGAGGCAGGCTGTTTCAGTCAGTTTGGTTGTTAGTCCATGTATCCCTCAATTGCTGATCAGTAATTCAGAATTTGTGTTCTTGCATCCTAAAGTTGCTTTCTTTTGGTATGGAGATTTTGAGGAAGCCCCAATGCCTATGCTATTTGCTAGATGCAACTTTGTTTTCCTTCCATACAGCACATACTTGGATGAATATTAGGTTCAATCAGTCTGGAAGTTGCCATTTCCAGGAATTGTAGATTCAAGTTCTATTGTACTTTGGGCTTTACTGCAAGGATAAAACTAGGTTGAATATTAGGACACCATGGAAGGGGGGCATCATTTTCATGTCAAAACCTATAGGAACTGGAATGTTATGAACACTTTCTTTTCTAATTTAGAGGCAGAAGGAAGCTTCTTTCCTCACGTTTACATATATCTATTGCTTCGGGGAATAGATTGCTGTTAATCTGTTATCAGTTGTTTAGAGAGGAGGATTGAGTAAGATTCTTGTTTAAGACGAAGGAAATGCCCTCAATACCAGCAAGCATGGAAGGGCATTTCTATTCCCCTTCTGTCGTAAGATGGTGGCTGTAGCATTTGTACTATGTTTTGGATTGATTTTCTTTTGCTCTTTTAGGAGAATGTATGCTCCATGTTATATGGGTTTATTTGGTTATTGGATTGCAAGGGTTTAATTGCAACAACCCTTGAGTTCTAAGATATTTTCACAAGTTGCACTTCTACAGTTAACAGTGGTTTACCTGAAGTTAATTATTGTTGCATAAAGCATGAAAGCACTGAAGCACCCTTATTGTTTCAAAAATATTCAACTTTGCTATGTGCCAACTTTTAAGGTTAGGCCAGGCTGGCCAGTGTAGTTTTATTCATAAAACGTGCAACGTGTGGCAACCAGATTTCAGGTTGGGTCAAGTGATGGTGTTCCAGGATGTTTTTTTATTTTTTTATACCTACAGTTTTGACATATGAAAATCACACATGTCTTGATGCATATTTGATATTATCAAATTTTCAATCAATGTGTGCTTCTAGTACTATGCTGTCAGGTTGTGTAACAAAATATTGCGTTTGTCTTGTCTGCTTTCTTATTTAAACGAATGAGTTTCTGTGATGGGATTTGGTATAGTTCTGTTGATCCAGTTATGGTATTTGACAGATAAGTTGTGACTTCATCAATGTGACCAGATGGAAGGTTGCCATATGTGGGGAATATGTGAAGTCGAGGTACAAGGTACAGCTGGTCCCTTTCATATTACTCTTTTGCTGTTAAATTTGGTCTGCTCGTTAGATTGAATAAGACTTTACATGACTTGTTTCTGAACATTAGAATCATATGTTATTTGTTATGCCTTATTGTTATCATGTGGATAATCTTTCTCGTTACATCTTGCAGACATGTTCCCGTGGCAGGACATGCAATTTTATCCACTGTTTCCGCAATCCTGGTGGAGAGTATGAATGGGCTGATAGTGATAGGCCACCCCCAAAATATTGGGTGGAAAAGATGGTTGCATTATTTGGTTATTCTGATGCATACAAGAAACATATGATGGAGGATAACTCTGGACAGCTGAGGAACTCTAGCAAGAAGTCAATGACAGATTCAGAGAGGTATGCTCTACTTTTAACAGTGCTATTAATTGCATAGTCTAGTGTGTGTAAAATCTAGTTTATGTAGTCATTAGAAAATAAATAATCGTTGGCCCATATACTACCAGCTGGGCCAGCTCAAGGTTTTGAGAATGGTCACCAACAAGACTTCTTGGTATGGTTAACATACTATAGCTTCCTTGGAACTTCTAGTTATTTGTAGGAATGCTTCTATATTGCTGGCAACGCAAATGAGTATATCAGTTGGGGAGTGTTTTTATCTGCTTTAGCTTGTGTTTATTCCTCTTTTGCTCATAGATAGGTTCTCAGAGGTTCCATTTCATGGCAGGTATGTTGTGCAAAGATCTAGTTCTAGAGATGGGAGTTACTCAAGTTTTGCTGGTTCTAGTAGAAGATATGACAATGAAAATTATGCTCCGAAGGGCACCGGCCACCATAGACCTTCAGGTGAAGAGAACGGTTACTTGAAGGACTTTAATCACAGGAAGAACAGAAAGTATTATATTGAAAGAGTTTCAAGATAACGGGTTCTTCGGAGGCTAGGGTAATTAGTTCTTTTTCCTTCACTTCACCTCCTCTGGCCTTCTCACTTTTTATGACAGAGTTGCTTATTTTTCCCTCACCGATGTTTTGTCACTGTTTGCTTATCATTGAGTATGAAATTCAAAAATTACAATGCTCATATTGTAGACGAGATTTGAAAGGCTCAGGCAACTATGACAGTTTACTTTCAGTCTTGGAAATAATACTAAAATGATTGGGTTGATTGGAATGCAGATATGTTACAAGTGATGAAGTTGTGCAGTTGAGGGGTAGGTTGCTTGTGAAATCAGTAGTGCAGATGAGTTGACCCTCACAGAGCTTATGTTCAATGGCGTTTTCAACGACAGAAAGGTAGAAGAGATGGTATCTCTTCTCTTATGTTTTGTTTGGCGGGAACAACTAAAAGATGCTACAAAACCAAGGGAAGAAATTGACCTGCTCTTCTTGCAATTACAAGAAACTGCTCGGAGGGTGGCTGAAGTTCAGCTTGAGTTTTTTTTCTGGTGAAGTTAGATTGTTGTTTTAAAAGCTTTGTCTCATGTTTGTTCAGTTTGTCTGTTGTTTTAATGTAGTTTGTCATTATTTCAGTAGCATAGGTAACATGCATGCATCTTGTTTAGTAAAGTTTGTCAAAATGTGATTTCTCTTCTTTAGAGTAAACATTTCAACACCAGCATGATTTGTATTATCTGAGATGAAATGGCTAGTTTATGTGGAAGCATAGTGAACTGGGCACATGACAAATTGCTAAGGACCTTCAAATGAAACACCTACGCTGTTGAGTCCCACTTGTGCTTAGGTGGGCTCCATGCTTGGCTTTTCTACGCAGTTGCAAAGAGGGAACATTTTCAGTTACCTTCTTATATACGCAACTGAAAATGTTCTCTCTTTCTGTTGGATATACTGCAGGTTGAAATTGACATCGATAGCTTTGTGAGTTCATTTTGGCCTGATATTATGGAGGCTACATATGCTTGGGCAAAAGGGTCAAAATTTTACGAGATAATGTCAGTTACAGGGGTTTTTGTGGGTAGCTTAATCAGGGCAATTAGGAGATTGGAGGAAGTTCTTCAGCAACTTATACACGCAGCCAATTCTATTGGAGAAATTGATCTTTTGAGGAGGCTGTGTCAAAAATTAAGAGACATTGTCTTTGCAGCTTCCTTTTACTTGTAATTTTTGGCTGGAACGTTGTTGCCATCGTGTTTAGCTACTAGAGAAATATATCAAGGTCCTTGATATGAATCTGTATAAGGATTTTCAATTGATCTGCTAGCGGATGCATTCTGTTCGCAAAGAGATGGCTGGTGACACTAGCAAGGTCCTTGATATATATCCCTGTATAAGGATTTTCAATTGATCTGCTAGCGGATGCATTCTTTTCTCAGAGAGATTGGCTGGTCACACTAGCTATCAAGTCCTGGATAGTGAAACATGAATTATTTATGGTACTTTTGAAGGGTGTCACTGTTCTAGTAGTGTTGTTGTAAGAGAGCACCTAAGCTTCAATATTTATGGAATAGTAGCTGGTCTGTTTTATTTGCACCATTTCTGTTTCGCCAAATATCAAATTACAGGTCACTAGTAAACATTAAGAAGGCAATACATACATACCGTTCACATAGTTTTGATATGCCTTGTATTACAAATTGCACAGAAAAACCCCAGTAAAATTCCATTACTTGATAACCTCACGAATGCGAAAACATGGAAAAAAGCAGCAAAACAAATAGTCAACTACAGATCCAAAGAAGCCAGCCGATCTCGGCCTTGCTGCTGAGGGGGCTTGTGCAACTGGAACGGGAACCGGAACCGGAACCGTATATTGCTGATAAGTACCAGGAGCAGAACTTTCTTGTTTGTTTGGAACTAGAAGTGGATGATAGGCTAGCTCTGGAGCAGGACGCTGAAGTTCAGGCGCCAGAAGATTGTCAATCTCATGAGTATGCTCAATATAATCCATCCATGGTGGTAATTTAGGCCTGGCAACGTGTGGGTACTGTGCGAGGTCTTAACGGGCCAGTTTTACTGACCGACACGGTAAGAATCCGTTAGCTTAACAGGTTTCACTGGCTAAACCTGGCGGGTTTGCGGGTTACTGATTGGAACCGGTTAAAATCTGTGAACAATTTTATTTTATTTTATTTTTTCTTTACAATTTTATTTTATTTTATTTTTTCTTTTCAAACCCATTGGAATCTGTTAAGACCCATAAATAGTTTTTTTTTTTTTCAAAAACCTTTTTTCAAAGCCATTGAACCTGTTAAGCCTTGTGTGTGTGTGTGTGTTTTCTCAAATCCATTTAAATCCGTTAAGACTTATTTTTTTTCAATTCATTCTTTGATCAACTGTTAGATAAATATATTAAGATCAATTAATAGATATATGTGTTGGTTGAACTAAGCTAGTAAATATAATTAAAGGTAAAAGATTCTGAAGAGCAAGCAGAAGTAGAAGAAAAACCTGAAGCAGCGCCAATGAGGAAGAGAAATGTGAACCAGGACATGTGCAGTACAGGTGCACATTAATAAGTTTCTTGAACACAATCAAAGAGAACAAGAAGAATATCAGTGCAAGAACATTAGATTTGCTCAGGCAGTCGCCATTTGGAAATATTGTCGATGCATTCCATGGTGGCTACATAGAGGAGAAGTCAGCCAAGAAATCTGATGATTTCATTACACTCCTCCAGCAGGCCTACGACCATGAAAATGATCTCTTCTTCTTTGGAAAGAAGAAATCCAGGATCTCGACAAGAGATATTTCAAAGATCCTAGCAATACCAGCAAAAGGTGATCTGGTTCCAAAGACGTCTAAGGGTGCATATCATTCAGACATTGTCCAGGAGTTTTTTCCAAAAACACCAAGAATTAACAAGAAATCCGTGGAGAAAGCTCTGCAAGATGCGGTCAAAGACAAGCCAACAACAGTGGAAGGGATTGAGAAGAAGGACAAAAATGTGGCAAGATTAATCTTGTTGGACTTGTCCATCAAGTTTCTGTTCCCAAACGCAAGAGGAACAATTTCATGGGACTATGTCAAAGTCTGCGAAAATTTGGATAAGATCGGATCTTATGACTGGGTAAGGGAAGTTGGAAGCTTCTTAAAAAAATCTATAAAGACTTTGAAAAAGAAAAAGGAGTCAAGCAGCCCATATGGTAATACGGGGGGCTGCGTTATGATAATACTGGCAAGTTACTGTCAGACTGAAATGTAACTGGTCAAGTCACTGATCAAGTCAAACTGCATGTCATTGGTCAAGTCACTATAACAAATATTTTTTTTTTTGTGCAAGCAGTATTGGTTTTGTCAAAAGACTGGAAAAATCAAGCCAATATCTGGAAGGGAGAATGAAGATCATGGGATGAGAAAATGGGACATCCAGAAGCTGATACAGAATTGGACAAGTTTTAACAACTTGAAAAAACTAGAGGTATTTTCTTCTCTGTCAAAGTTGTTGTCACTGGACACGTCACTGGCCAAGTAACTATCTTGGTTAAAAGTCACTGATTAAGTCACTGTCACACTGCATGTCAATGGCCAAGTCACACTTCATGTCACTGGCCTTCATAACTGTTGTAAACATGTCATTGGTCATGTCACATAGCATGTCACTAACATATTGAATATGTTTCTTTCAGAAAATCTTTGAAAACCTGAAGGAGGATAGAAAGGAATCAGAATCCGAGGAAGAGGAGAATAGATCAGATGAAGCAAAGACAGTTCCGGAAGGAGAGGAAAAAGAAGCTGATGATCAGAATTGTCAAAACGAAAAAGAGAACCTAGAAATTGAGGAGGCTAAACAGGAAACAACTTCAGAAAAAAAAAACAAGTGGGAGAAAGAGCTTCAGAAAAAAGAGGAGGAGATAAGATATTTCAAAGAAAAAACTGAACGAAAAGGAACAAGAACTAATGAAAATCACGAAGGACATGGTGAATATGGAGGAAAGAAATGCTACACTTGTGACAGAGAATCTCTGCCTTGCATCATCGGTGAAGGAGTTAGAGGTAAACTTGAAGGAATTGGAGCAAATGTTGAGCCCAAAGACTCACACATCAACAGCAGCTCAGTAGCACAGCTCCCCACCACCTAACCCAACAGAAGAAAAAAATGAATCAAATGGGGCTGCAACTAAGGCTACTGAAAACACAGAAAAGAAAGATCAATCAACTGTTGAGGAAGGTCAATCCCATGGGATCTGCACAGTCGAAGAATCTGAAGCAGCAGCAGCTCAATCTCCACCTTACTGCACAGTGAAGGAAGAAAGTCAATTGACACCTCCATCACACAAGGACGCACAGTTCCAAAGCCCCACAGTCCACATGCCCATAGTGGCAGAAATGGAACAACAACCTGACATGTTTCAGATAGTGAAAATTCCTATAGTTGCAGAAGCATTTCCACTTCGTACGTTGAGCCTAGAGAAAGAGCAGAAGACACTAGAGCAGAGCAAAAGGGTGAGTTAACAATGCACCTTACAGAGCAACATTTCGCTGAAACGGTATCATCAATGGGTCTCTACTCTTACATTGTGAGATTAAAGACTAGGAAAAAAATACAGAAAAGGACAACATTTACTGGTGGGAAGATGTGAAAGCAAAACTACAGAAGAAAGCAAAGGAGATTGAAAAGAGATTGAAAGATGCTGAAAAGAAAGAAAAAGAAAAGGAGACGAAGGCCTCACTTGAAAAACTAGAACATATGGTAGCACAGCAGAAGTTGGACGATTTACCAAAGGATGTTCTGCAAGCAATAAGAGAGATGGATGCTGAAGAAAAAGTACAAATCAATAAAGAGTCAGAAGATAAACAGCTATCTTCTGAGGTCGTAGACTGGGAGGAGAGCAAAGTATACAATTTTATGGACCGGGACACCAAGAGGAGAGTCCATAAATACTGGCAAAATGCACCATCAGGGTAATACTTTAATTAAGTTAAAATTCTATTTTAAACTTATTGTAACTGGCCAAGTAACTGTTTATGTAACTATCAAAGTAACTGGCAATCGTTCATGTACATGGCGAAGTAACTGGCCAAGTCACTGTCCATGTAGCTGACAAAGTAACTGGCCAAGTAAAGTCGTTGCCCAAGTCACTGTTCATGTAATTGCCAAAGTCACTGGCCAATGAGTTGGGCAAGTGAAGTCATTGACTGTCACACCCCTAAACTCGAGACCAGTATTATACTGAAATATGGTACCCGAATTTGCGATGTGAGCCAAAAACAAAACTTCCTTTTTGAATAAATTAAAAGAAAGTAATAGACTATATATAGATGTATCTGAATAGTACTGTTATTAGAAAACGAAATCATTATTTGTACAATACCAAAGTTTAGCAAAAATACATTACACTTATTCTATTGAAATAGTAGTAGGAAAATAAAACTTTCTTTTATTTAGTAGGTTCATCCCTTTTTCCCCATGCATCTACTCACTACCTGAAAACATGAAGGTGTAGCATCATGAGTAACACAGACCCAGTAAGTACAACTTACATTCTTATATTAGTGTGTCTAATAAGAAATCAAACATGAACAACCAAGTAAAAATGTACCGAGAACTATTTATATGCTCGTAGCAAGTCTTAAATATGTACTTGTATACACACAAGAGACACACACATATGTATTCAAATGTATTCATCTGCATGAACGTTTATGAGACTGATAGTAAATCACACAGTCACATTTCTTTATCGAATCAACAAATATAACCTCAAAACCATATATGCTCAAATCTCTTTTCACTTAACACTGTAACACATTAGTAATATGTTGCAAATAGATATTTGATCAAAATAATATGTGTATATTTCTCTTCTTAGTGGATATTTCAGGTTAACTGGTAATAATTCATTAGTCCACATGCTAGGGTTCATAATACCAAAGCACGGGTAAACCGCAGCATACTAAGGACACTACCAAAGTATGTATACTCAAGGTCGGCACTTCCTTCCTATGAGTATGATAATGCACTATCTATAGGGACCTAGAGCCCAGGCTAACTTCTCATATCACAAAATACTTTTACCAGTAATTCACTTAAGCATGGGATAGTACTAATCATCCGGCTTCACTTCTCAAATATAATCACGTCAATAGTATAATAAGTTTTAAGTAGTGAATAAAACAACTACATAAATAGCAACAAAGCATATAAACAAGCTTACACAAGTAATTATAACTGAAATAGTGTGGACAATTTAATATATACATAGTTACATACATATGTGTATATATATATATATATATATATATATATATATAAACTTGAAAGTAAATGTGCAATAAAATAAAGGTACTGTAAATTAGAAGTAGTAAAAGAATTAGTAGTCCTCTGTTCATAGTATTAGAAATCTTAGTCCAAAGTGTCCATTTGTCAATCAAAATGAAGAACCGTCAATTTTCCATTGTTATAACTTGTTCAATTTATGTCCCAAAATAGTCAATGAGGACACCATGTCATACGATTTTTCACAAGGAATTAAATGGAATAAGTCATGTAGTCCAGATCAGAGTGATAGAGTCCATAAATGGTAAAATACCAGAACAGCGCAGAAGCCAATTTTCTTAATATTAACCTTTGATGTCTAAGTCTTTACGTACAGCATATTTCACCTATTACTTCTCAAACTTTCCAGAGTAAAATTAGAGGTCCTAAGCTTCAAATTGATATAAAGTTTGTAGAAAATTGATAAGAAATGAGAGAGATATGAATTTTTGAAGTTGTGATTGCTGTATGAAATTTTTAGCGAGTTTACTAAATAAACTTCGATTAGCCATAACTTCTTCATTTGTTAACCTTTTTTAGTGATTCAAAAGGCTAAACTGAAGGATTTTTCATGAAGAAATTGAAAATATAATTAATTTTGTCAAGATTAACTTTTATTAAACACGATAATATATGACTGCAGCAAAACAGATTCTTTTCCATTTTATCTTCGGTTATGCACTTTGATAAATCTTAAAGGCAAAAGAATATAGGAATATAATCATGTACTTACTTAAGAAACTCAGAGATGGAGTGAATATTTTGGTCTTGGATCCAAGCTTGGACTTCTTTGAGAAAAACAAAGGGAGCTTCTTAAGAGAAAAAGGATGAAGGATTAGTGAGGTGAGTTTTCTCTACAACTAAGGCTTCCAAATCAGTTTTGCACTTGATCTTAATGCTTGAAGGAAGAAGAATGATTCAGATCCATGTTTATATAGGCTAGAAAAATGCATTAAAAATCAAGTCTTACTTGACTTCTAAGACAAAAGTGAGGTGGAAGTCTACATAGTTTAGGCTAAAAGCATTCGTAAGGAAATTTCCAATAATGTTATGGTTATTCACAAGGGAATTTCCAAAAAATTATGGTTGAAAGAAAGAAAAATCAGATTAGCTCTTCTAGATGTATTGACATTTGATTAGTGTGTATAGATACACACACATATATAGATATACATAGATATACAGTTACTCAAACCAATACGAAGATTGATATGCTTTCTTAAGGTTCAAAATATGTGTTAGCAATAACTAGTACTAAAATGACATGCATCATACAAATTGTAATAACCGTAATTTCTATTTTAATTTCATGTAATTGTGTGGAACGAATATTGTACAATTTCACGAATGTTGCTCGAAAATATTTCATTTTTAGAATTATCGAAGTTCCGAAACGATTCTTTTAATGAAAAACTTGAAATGCTCGATTCAAGAAATCGAATTTTTATACGTGTGAAATTTGGGAAAACTTCTTCATGAAAGTTGTAGAGCTCGTCGATACGAGTTTGTATATATGCGGAACACAAAGATAGGATTTTTTCTGATTTAGTTATCACATTTAGAAGATTTTTCCATTTCGGATATTTAAGGAAAAAACCCTAGCAGAATAGGAAACTTTCTTTTTTTTCTTTTTTTCTTATGGCTTTCCCCTTTGGGAAACTGTTCACCGTCTTCTCTCTCTCTCTCTCTCTCTCTCTCTCTCTCTCTCTCTCTCTTTCTCTCTCTCTCTCTCTCTCTCTCCCTCCCTCTCGCGCGCGCGCGGCCGAAGCCTAGCCAAAACAGAGCACGGCTTCACCGTGCTCTCTCTTCCTCCTCCGTCTAGCTCTCGACCCTGGACCTCCTCCTCCACCTTCACCCTGACCTTGCGCAGCTGCCAAAGGTAGCCTTACGGCGCGACACGGCCGGCGGCGGCGGCGGGAGCCCGGTGTCCATTAAAGCTCGATTTCGTTTCGATCTCGATATCTCAAGCTACAGGTCACCATTCCACGTGATTCTTGGCTCATTGGACTTGATTCGACTTGCTGATCAAGCACTAAGAAGGACCGGACCTGGGTAGATCGATTTTACGTTCGTCGGAGCTCACTTCGATTTAGATCGAAAACCACATTCAAATCCGGATATCACGAGTTACAGACGACCATTTCTTGTGATTCTTGGCTTGGGGAACTCGCCTTGAGTTCCTGAAGAAGTCTCAAGAAGGGATCGAGCAGAGTTATGAGAGTTTTTACGTGGATCGGAGCACCACCGATTTCTGGAATTTTTCCAGCCACCTCGACTGTTTTTGATACATTTCGACCTCTTCCCATTATTTTCTGATCTCCTGCTAGTTATGAAAGTTGCTCAAAATGATGAAACGAAGGGGAGAAGCTCGGCCTCGACACCATTGGTGGTGGTTGGCGGCGGCTCTGCCACTAACTCCGGCGGCCCTTTCCGGACACCTGCGGGGGTCAAAATATAGTTTCTATACAATTGAAGATTCTATATTTCAATACGATCATTTCGGCATATTATACGCATTTTTCGGATATCGTATGATTTAGTTATGAATTTTTAGATTTTGATCAATTTCGATCATTAGATTTATGATCTGTGAAGTTAGGACTGTCCGATGGACTTGTAGTTTTGATATGATGATCATATGATTGTCCCAGTGGCTTTGTGTGGTCATGGACAAAGATCCGACCATTGGATCTTTGTATAATTGCAAAACGGTGATTAGGGAGACGATTCGTGAGAATCCGTCCGTCAGATTTTCTTATAATTCCGTTGAATGGTAGTTTAAGTATGTTTTAGAATTATTGGCTAAATTCAAGTCATATTTGATTAGGTGATTGGCGGGTTGTACTTGGGTGAGCTGTTTCGGTGTGGTTTTGTATTTTTAATTGAAGAGGCAGCGGGAGTTTCAAGGTGAGTAAAACTCACGTGGTTCATATTACGAACCGAGTGCCTTAATTTATTTATTTTGTCGAAATTGTGTGAAAAATATTTATGGATTAAATGTTTGTTTTTAAAATCACATGGACTTGATCAACTACGGTCCATAGGTAAGTAAAATGAATTTTAATTATACAAATGAATTTCACGATTTTCTTGTGTGAACTATAGATGGTATTAGTGGTTATCCCTGAGTGGATGATTATGTGTATATATATATATATTTTTTTACGTGGAATATATATATTGGTTGGTGTGTTGTTGACTGATGAAATGATTGAGTTGGAATGATGATTTAGATTATATTTCAAATGCTTAAATTTCATAATAATATTGTGTATCTTGGATGGGTTGATTACATTATGTGAAAACATATTGTTGTGCTTATTTATGGATTTAGGGTCAACGTAGTGACTGGTATGGGGGAATCGGACGCTCTAATCCTAGGTGGATGATGGGATATGATTGGTTGAGTGAGTTGGATGGCACAACCCTTGCCGGGTAATGAGGCTGGATTAAGTATGAGTATCAGACGTTCTAAATATGTATATACGTATATATATTGATGAAATACGATAAAGATAAATATGTCGGATGGCATAACCTGGTCCAGGTGACGGGCTACGATTTAGTTAGAGCTCTAGTCTGTCAATTACCGTATTTTTATAAATACGATTTCGGGGTTTTGAGAAGAAAGATGTGAGTTTAGGTTTTGTGTTGAATTGTTGATTGATTGTGAGATTGATGTTTCTTTGCGGACATGGAAATTGTTGAGTGTTGACTTGAGTGAAAATATATATGATTTAATTAAACAACCGTTCTTTATTTTCACTCATACGAGCTTTCAAAAGCTTACCGGGTTTTGTGTTGTTGCAATCTCGGTACACTATTCAAATGGTGTAGCGGATATTCTTGCAGGTTAGGATAACAGGGAGGTGACCGTGTTGTTTAGGAGTTACAGCATTTATTTGTTTTCATTTAAGTTGTAAGGTCTGTTATGCTTAATTAGAGCTTTACAATTTAATTTGTGAGTGAGTTGTAATAATTACCCGAGATTAAATTCGGGTTTTGAAATTAAATTGTGAGGTGAGGTTGTTAAGATAAAAAGAAATTTTCAGGATGATTATTTTGAGTTGTGGAAATTTTCATGTTTCGGATTTTGAATTTTTATTCTAAAATTCGGGGCGTGACACAAATAATATAGATGAGAATATTGAGCTCAATAACAAATATTGAGTGTATACAAAAAAAATACGAACTAAAGTATTTTAGTAAGTTTACTAGAACTCTAATATAACTTGTAAGTATAGCATGTGGTATCATCGGTTTCTAAACGGGAAAATAAATGCTTAGAAGATACTTTGATTATTTCTAAGTTTAAGGTATCTTAGAGTGCTCTACAGTGATACTAAGTTTCGGGTTATTACACTGGCCATGTGATTGATGCCCCATCTTTTATGAATCCCTTATGCTGGGTAAGTAGTGGAATGATTATCCATCTACAATCAAAGCAAATAATTTGTAATTGATAATAACTTGTCTTCTTTTTTTCTTACAAATAACATTCAGCAGAAAATTTGACAGTATATTCTGTACATCTGTACCTATGCGAACCACTGTTCCAGAATCTGGCAAGATCCAACTATATATTCTTCCCAATCTCACATGAATCAGGATTTCATCATACACTGCTCATTTTTGTCAAGGAATTAAAGCAATGGTTCCATTCTGATTCAAAGAGACTGAAAAAAATCATCAACTGGAAAATGCTTTCAAAATGTCCAAAAAATGGTATGGAACACTTTCGTCATACTAATTTCATATATTTAATTTAAGCAGAAAGCATATTATTGATTATGTTGCGAGTATTGAAATGGTAGAGCTTTGGATGACAGCAGTCAAAGAACAAGCAGATGACATGCTAGAACAAGGATGCAGAATGAAATTTGATGAAAAGAACAACTGAAAATGATGGAAGTTTCATTGACTGAAACAAAGAAACAAAGCATAAAGTGGATCAAGGATAACTATAAACAAAAAATGGCAGTGACAGAAATTAAAGACAATCCTCAACAAGGAGAAGATTCGTAAGTACACAGCTTTTTAAAAATGTCAATATATCATTATAAAGTTCAAATTCATTTACTTCAATTTTTATATGATGAACAGATTGGATTGCAGACCTTTTGTGATGTATACAATGGAGAAAATTTCAAAAAACGAGACAGTTAAAATGAAGCTCACAAAGGATGATATTTTGAAGTTTAGAGCTCAAGTGGTAAAGTCATTTGCAGAAAGTAGGCACAGCTGGAACTCAAAACATAATGAAGTGTAGAAATTTGTTTAGGGAATAGGATAGGTTATATAGTTTTTTGGAATTGATTCATCATATATATCCATTCATTTGTTCAATCAGAATTTCCATTTTTTAATATTTTCTTGCAGAGATTGCTTCAGTATATAAAAGTTTATTTGATATGATCTTCTTAAATGAGTTCATGCACTTAGGTACCTTTTAAAGTAAGTAACTGGCTAAGTTACAGAGAAACTGAATGTCACTAGAAATGGCGACCTGAATGTCATAGACCAAGTCACTAGTCAAGTGACTGTAGGTATTAAGTAACTACCAAAGTCACTGACAACGTAACTGCCTAAGTCACTGTTCAAGTCACTGTAGGTCTCAAGTAACTGGCAAAGTCACTGAGATCGTAACTGTCAAAATAACTAGCCAAGACACTAAACTAGTCAATCAATAAGTCTATAGATCTTATAGCAAGACACTGAACAAGTAACCAGCCATGATTTGACAAAATAATTGTAAAATGTAATGTCATGAGCCAATACATGAAGCAAGTAACTATAAAAAAATTCAAGTCCTTATGTACCCTATAAAGTCACTGGCCAAGTAACTGTAAAAAAATTCATGTTTTTATGTACCCTATAAAGTAACTATCCAAGTCACTGACAAAGTAACTGACGAAGTCACTCACTAACAAAACACAAGACATTATCAAACTGATATTTTTATTTTTAATTGCAACGTTCCGCTGCACGACAAAAGTTTAAGTTTCAATTAAAAATCTGTAAAAGGTAATGTCATGAAACAATACATTAAGCAAGTAACTGTAAAAAAATTCATGTCCTTATGTACCCTATAAAGTAACTGGTCAAGTCACTGACAAAGTAAC
The DNA here is from genome assembly GCA_025331145.1 of Rosa persica. Lineage (NCBI taxonomy): Eukaryota > Viridiplantae > Streptophyta > Magnoliopsida > Rosales > Rosaceae > Rosa > Rosa persica. Next base: position 31,705,248 of record WFKR01000007.1, on the reverse strand, counting down.
TGACGAAATCACTCACTAGCAAAACACAAGACATTACCAAACTGATATTTTTATTTTTAATTGCAGTGTGCCACTGCACCGCGACTGCAGCGTTCTGCTGCACGACAACAAACAAAGTTTAAGTTTTAATTAAAAATCTGTAAAAGGTAATGTCATGAAACAATACATTAAGCAAGTAACTGTAAAAAAATTCATGTCCTTATGTACCTTATAAAGTAACTGGCCAAGTCACTGGCAAAGGAACTGACGAAGTCACTCACTAACAAAACACAAGACATTACCAAACTGATATTTTTATTTTAATTGCAGCGTGCCACTGCACCGCAATTGCAGCGTTCCGCTGCACGGCAACAAACAAAGTTTAAGTTTCAATTAAAAATCTGTAAAAGGTAATGTCATGAACCAATACATTAAGCAAGTAACTGTAAAAAAATTCATGTCCTTATGTACCTTATAAAGTAACTAGTCAAGTCACTGACCAAGTAACTTTAAAAACTAATGTCATGAGCCAATAAATAGAACAAGTAACTGTAAAAATTGAAGTCACTGCTTATGTCACTGTCTATGTTTGAAATTACCTATCTAACCCTTCAACTACAAGTAAACTGCCAGTGACAGTTATCTAACCCGAGGGTGGCAGTTATCTAACCCGAATACGACTATTTATCTTGGTTCATTTTACAATATCTTTTCACAATTTCAAAACTCAGAGAAACTGCTCAAAGATTTTCTCTCCGGCTAAAACAACGGACAACGACTGATTTCCTCCACCGTGAATGGTGGGTAAGCAAGAGTGATTCACCGACTAAGCGCCAAATTCTACGGTTCTACAAATTTACCGAAAATATTTGAAACTCTGTGCTCGTCAGACAGCCGCCAGTAACTTCCTCCTCCTTCTTTCGTATAATTTCGATTTGAATAGCTTGGGTTTTGTCTGAATTAGAAAAGATATTTCAATTACATGTGGAGTCTTATCAGAAAATGAATTTGCATGCGAGATTTGTTTGAATTACATGTGGAATCTGATGGGAAAATGGTGAGACTTGTTTAAATTACATGCGGAATCTAATGAGAAAATGATGAGTTCTGTTTGAATTACATGTGGGATGATGTGAGAAAATTTCAGCCTTTTGTCATTGTTCAATGTCTTTGTCACTGCCCATGTCGTTGCACTGGTCATTGACTATGATCATGTAACTGTTCATGTCATTGTTTATGTCACTATCATAAACATGTGCATAAATATGTCACTGGTTATGTAACTATCAAAATAACTATTGAATTTAATTTTCTTAACTATTTACAAGATTTTTTTAAAAAGTTCGAGGAATGGGCCAACTAAAAAGAAAACAAAGTGAGGAATCCGGAGAAGAACAATCTGAAGAACAAAGTCCATAAGAAACAATTAGGGAAAAGTTGAAACTGATAAAATAGAAGAAGGTAAAAGAGAGAAAAAAGCGAAAGCAAAAAACTGAAGATGAAGAAGAATCAACTGAAGATGAGGAAGGAACAACTGAAGATGAAGAAGAATCTGATGAAGAACAAGTTTGGGGTAAGAAGACGAAAAATGATAAAAGAAGAAAACTGGAAACCATAAAAGAAGAAAACTGGAAGGAGCTGAAGATGAAGAAGAATCTGATGAAGAACAAGTCCGGGGTAAGAAGACGAAAAAGGATAAAAAGAAGAAAACTGGAAACCATAAAAGAAGAAAACTGGAAGGAGCTGAAGATGAAGAAGAATCTGATGAAGAATAAGTCCACAATAAGAAGAAGAATAAGGATAAAAAGGAGAAAAGAAGAAACATGGAAGAAACTGAAGATGAAGAAGAATCTGATGAAGAACAAGTTCGTGCCAAGAAGAAGAAGAAAATGGATAAAAGGAAGACAAAAAAAGAGAGTACAAAGAAGAAGGAAGAAATTGATGAGGAAGAAGATACCAAGGATGATGAAGAGGAAAAAGTCCCGGTAAAAGGAAAAGATATGTAAAAGAGGGTTATGTGCAGTATTGCTGCACAATGCTTGCTTTTTTGAAAACAATTGCAGAAAACAAAAATAAGATGACTGAAGGGACTTTAGAGCTGCTACAGGAAACACCATTTGCAACGCTGATAGATGCATTCCATGGAGGTTCAATTAAAGAAAAGGATGCAAAGAAATCAGATGATTTAATCACACTTCTGCTACAAGCATACGACATCGACACAGACATTTTTGTGTTTGGGAACAGGAAATTCAGAATGTCAACAAGTGATATACCTATGATTTTAGGAGTGCCGGGATCCAGGTTATTAGTACCAAAAACCAAATAAGGGGCATACAAATATGAGTTCGTGACTAAATACTTTGACAAAAAGCAGAGGATCAACAAGGCGGCTGCAGAGGAAGCTTTGAAGAAGGCATTGGCAGAAACTCCAGAAATAGAGGAAGAAAAAATGAAACAGGACAGAAATGTTGTTGTATTAGTACTGTTGAATCTTTTTATCAAACTCCTGTTCCCAAACTCTGGAGGAACAATATCTTGGGACTATATAAGAGTCTGTGAAGAGGTGAAAAGTCTGGGAAAATATAGTTGGGGAAAGGAAGTTGGGGACTTCTTAAAAAATCAATTAAACGGAAGGCAAAAGAATCCCAAAACATGGCAGGTTGCGTGGTATTGGTAATGGTAAATTCGCGTACCTTCTTAAAAAACTATGTATGCTGTTGTAGGTATAAAAACTAGATCAGTGTCATGTCATTGGTTAGGTCACTGGCCAGGTAACTGTTAATGCTACTGTCAAGTTTATGTCACTGACAATGTCACTGTTTATGTATTTGCATATGCCATTGGTTATGTTTGTGATATTCATATTACTAAGCAGCTGTTTGAAAAATTACTAACTAGTTTTCTATTTTTATTTTTTATTTTCCAAACAGTACTGGTTTTGCCACAAGACGGGGGTAGTGCCGCCAATTGCTGAAAGAGAAACCGAAAAACACGGAATAAGAAAGTGGCAATTAAAGACCTTGACAGAAAAAAAGGGGATTTTAACACCATGGCGAAGTTGAAGGTATGTTAATTTGATGTAGATAAACTAGGTCACTGGTCTTGTTAACAGTAGGGTTCCAACTAGTCAGGTCACTGAGCAAGTCATTGACTATGTCACTGCTCATGTTATTGTTATATTTTCATGTCACAGTGCATGTAACTTTCTATATCTATGATTGTGTTGTTGTTTTATTTCTGTCACTGCTTATGTCACTGACAACTTTTGTAAATTTGTTTTAGAAAATCTTTGATAAAGTTAAAGAAGATGCACAGGAAGAAGATTATGAGTCTAATACAGACACAGAAAGTAAAGAAAAAAAGAAAGCTGACCACATTAACAATGAGAAGATGGAGACAGAGATAGAGAAGAACAATGAAGAGAAGAACGAATTACAGAGAAAGCTGGAGGGAAAGGAAGAAGAGCTAAGTGCTTTGAAAAAAGAAGTTGAGGAGAAAGAAAAGGAAATTGGCAGAATAAACGAAGAGAAGGAGGATGTCTTATTGGAAAATGAGGTGCTGAAAATTGAGAAAGCCTCACTGATTAAAAGAGTGAAGCAATTGGAGCGCATAGTGAAGACACTAACTGAGAAGTATGAGTCGCCAATAGCACGTCCAGGTGATGACAGCGAGTCAACTCCTCCTCCCCCACCACCTAGTTTCCCTCCACCAAAATCAAAGGTCCCTCAGGACAAGCCAACTGACATCAAGCCCTGCAAAAACACAAAATCTCAAGGTGAAATTCAGGGAACTCAATCACAACTTGCCTACTCCACAGCAAGCGCATCTGAGATGACATCTGCGAAACCTCACTCTATCGACCGAGGACATCAGTCACCACTTGAATGCCTTGCCCAAGTAGCTGCACAAGTTCATTCACTAACCTCTCCTGAGGTTAAATTGAGAATGACAGAAGATGCTTGCACACCGAATACTGCTTGGGTTAATGTGTTGTTTGTGTTTCCACCTTCGGGCGCGTTACAAACTCCACCTCCAAGAAAAGTCCCTTTGGAAGATATGCAAGCAGAGCCACACAAGTATTAGACCATTATATCACCAGAAGTTCAGCCTGTTTTTGACATTGAACCAGTCAATTGCTTTCCTCCTACGGAAAAGATGACAAGAGCTGAGTTCATCAAGTCAATTTTAGAGGACATATCAGGGCAGGACTCAGAATCTATTGGCCTATATTGTTATGTGTTTAGGATGAAGAGAAAGGAGAGAGTACAAAAAAAACATCACATTTTCTGGTGGGACGAGGTGAAAGAGCAAAGGCAGAGGGCGAAAATGACCATAATCGCAGCACTGAAAAAAAAAAAGGACAGACAGCTGAATAGCAGCCAGAGGAGGAAGTGATACATGAATTGCCGATTCATGTGGATGACGAGGAACAAACAGATAAAAACGAAATTGAAGTGATAGATTGGCAAAGCCTACCACTGTACAAGCTACTTGACATTCCGACTGAAAGCAAATTAGAGAAGTACTGGAACAAGGCAGAACAAAGGTAATGTTTCATGTTACAGCCCACCGACTAGTGACTTCAATTGCCATGTAGCTGGCCTAGTCACTGGCCAAGTCACTGTCCAGATCATTTTCAATTGCCATGTAGCTGGCTAAGTCACTAGACTAACACCGTTCTATATTATGCAGGGTATCATTCTGGGAAGGAAAAGAGGCTGGAAGCGAAATCACATGGGCGGATGTCAAAATGTTCATCAGCGATCAATCAATAGCAAACAGCTGGATTGATTGCTATAGGGAAGTGTTAAAGGATGAACTGCAAAACGAAAGTTCACAAAGTTTGGGAAGATCCGCTTTTATGCATAGCATGTGTTGGGTAAGTATAACGAGCACTTTCTATAAACACTGAATCCTTATCTCTCATTCTTTGTTTATTTATAACTCGTTTTTTTTAAATAGTATTCGATAATACATTTAACTGTAAGAAACCTCTATCAATATTTGTGTCAGCCGCTGTTCCAAAACATGGGAAAATGCAGCATGCTTTTCTTCCCAATTACCCATAATGAAGAATTTCACCACACGCTCTTGGTCTTTGACAAGGGCATACCGCAATGGCTGCATTTTGATTCAATGAAACCAAGAAGAGAAGGAACAGAAGAGTGTAAAAAAATTGGTAAGAAACTCCTTACTGACGATGTATCTGACCATGTAACTATACTCATTGACTTGTACTGAACAGAGACATAACCAGTGACTACACTGGCCAGTGAGGTCGCTGGTAACGTCACTTCATTTTATCTCTATAATTAATTCAAAGAAAAGGTATTATGCTCATAATAATGTTCTGTTAAAAAATACAGGTTGAAATGGTCGAGCTGTGGATGAGAGCAGTCAAAGATCAAGCAGACGATATGCTGCAGCAAGGCTGCCGAATGCAATTTAACAAGAGTCAATGCACTCACACAAAATTAAAGATGGTTGAAAGTATTTTGAGCGATGACGAGATAAGAACAATAAGGTGGATAAAGGAAAATTATGACAGTGGAAGGATACCTTTGAACCATGCCAGAATCTGCCCCCAACAAGACGAAGGATAGTAAGTCTATATTCAAAAATTTAAAATCATAACTTTACTGTTACTAAGTTGGTCAAAATCATTAACTTGAAATTTTTAATTGACAACAGATTAGATTACGGACCTTTTGTAATGTATTACATGGACAGAATGGCAAAAGAGGAGAAGATGCCAAACAAAGTCACCAAAGCTCAGATGATGAAATTCAAAGCTCAAATATTCAAAAAATTTGCTGAACATAAGCAGAGCTGGAACTTAGCAAATTAAGAATTTTAGAAATTTGTTTGCTTATTTTAGAATTTCAGAAATTTATTATGTTTACTACGGACTATGACTTGTATGGATCATTTTATTCAAGATTAATGCATCTTCTGAATTCATAGGACAAGTCTGACTATGTAAATGTGAGAATGTCATTGTTAAATTCACTACTTTAAGGCTTATGTAACTGCTTAAGTAACTGATCAAGTAACAGAAAAACTGAAAGTCATTGGCCAAGTAAATAGGCAAGTTATTGTAAAAGTCAAGTAACTGACCAAGTCACTGCCCAAAGGCTTATGTAACTACTTAAGTAACAGGAAAACTGAATGTCATTGGCCAAGTCATTAGGCAAGTAACTGTAAAACTCAAGTAACTGACCAAGTCACTGCCCAAAGACTTATGTAACTGATTAAGTAACTGACCAAGTCAATAGGCAAGTAACTGTAAAAGTGAAGCAACTGATCAACTCACTGCCTAAAAAACATTATAACTCTAAGTCATTAGTGAAGTCACTAGCCAAGTTGCTGATATTTCCATTTCAGTTTGCAGTGTGCCGCTACACCGCAACGGCAGTGTTCCACTGCCCATTAACCAACCAAAGTTGTTGTAGCTGCTTTTTTTTTTTTTTTTAATTTTCATTAATAGTTGCAGCATAACGCTGCACCGCAAAAACCAAACAAAGTTTTTACAGCAAATTTTTTATATTTTTCATTAACATTTGCAGCGTGCCGCTGCACCGCAATGGTAGCGTTCCGCTGCCAATGACCAAATCAATATGTAGTGATACAACTACAAGTCATTGAACAAGTCACTGCCAATATAACTAAAAAATAATGTCCGTGGACAAATCGATGTAAATCTAAAGAAAATAGTTATTTCACTGCACATGTAACTATTCAAAACTTGTAGACACAAGGAAATAATGAATGATTTATAAAAGAAGAAAGCAGATACACTGTCTCATAGTCAAAAAAAAAATCCAATGTGTGCTTCCTTACAAGCACTTCTTATCAATTATTGAAAAAAAATGAAAAATAAAAACAAAATTTAAAATTGTTTTGGAGTCACTTGCTATATCACTGTGTATGCCACTTGTCATGTCACTGTTAAAGGTATGTAGGCAGAATTGAACCTATATTAGAGCTGTACAACTCTTTCTGTTGTGACCATCACATTTTCTGCACCTACCACACTTGATCACCTTGGTTTTCTCGCTTCTTTTTCTGAACCTCTTCTTTCTAGGCCTTACAGGTGGTCTTCTAGTCAAAGGCGGCTGCAATATCACGGCAACTCTACCAAAATCATGCACTGGCTTCGAAATAGAGGGAAGAGGATTAATTAGGAAAGAATAAGTTTCTCGATATTTCTCCACCTTGTACAGCTCATTGACATACAAATATGGGGAAGAACCATGTTGTTGGATCACTACAAGGGCATGGGAACATGGGAAGCCGTGCAGCTGCCATTCTCCACACGAACAAAAGCGAGTTTCCAAATTTACCATGCTATTGTACTTCTGGCAGTGAACTTCATACACATAGGTATCAGACCTGCTCACTCTCCAATGCCTTCCGACTTCCAAATGAACGTCACCCTCCTCATAGGATGTTTTGCAAACTCTTCAGTCAAAACTCAAGAAAAAATCTCCAATTACTCTCATTTTCAGAATCCACAATAGCATAACCAACTGGATACAAGTCTGAATAGAAAAACAAAATGATGTCACTGTCATGTAACTGTTAATGTCACTGACCATGTTGCTGACATAACTGCATATTACTTGACAGTAACATGGCCAGAGACATGTACGTCATTGAAATCACAGAACATTTAAGTCACTGGGCATGTCACTGTCAATGAACATGTAACTGACCATGTCAGTAGCTATGTAACTGACCATGTCACTTACATTACAAAAAAACAGAACATGGTAGGAAATATAGAAACAAGAACAATAAAAAACTAGAAATAATGAAGGAGATTCAACCTTGATTCGCATCCTTTGCTGATGCAGCAATAATCTGCCCCTTGTACTTATTGGTAATGAATGTAGCATCAATGAAAAGAATACGTTTACAAGATTGAAAACCCTTCATCCATGCGCCATAGGTCACAAACATACACTGAAACTTGTGTGTTTCTCGATCAAACTCAACCACACTTCTAGAGTCGGGGTTTGACTTCATAACAGACTCACTGAACCAAAGTAGCTGAGCATAAGAATTAGCTTCATCACCATGTATGGCTGTTTTTGCCAATTCCGTACCATACCAAACTGTACGATAAGCAACATCCAAACCATAATTACTCTTGAACTCATCAGCTATATCAATTGCCTTTTTGTTTGGATTGGCACGGATTTTATCAAACACAATAGACTTGACAACCTTGGATCCCATCATCTTACTCTTCTGCAAACGAATCACACAATGACATGTGTGAACATTAACCAACCTTTTAATCATAAAGAAACCATTAGCCCTCCATAAATGAGCCTTCACAAGCCAATTGCAGCCCTGAGAATATTTCTTAGAACACTGAGCAATAACACGAACCTTGTCATTTCTAACAAACTCATATGAAAATCCAATTTCTATGGCATACTTACGCAGCTTATCCCTAAACTCAACAACCCCACCCTCAAACTTTTGGCTTTCAAAATGAATATAAGTTTCCCAACCTTTCGTCATATAACTCTTCGGTGCCTCTGCCCTATAACACCCCAAATAATCATTGTCACGCCCCGAATTTCGAATAATAAATTCAAATCCGAAACATGAATACAACTAAACAAATCACGTCTTAAATTTTTTTTCTCAAAACCAATATCTCATAAACCATAACACAAACCTCGTAGCAAACTATCTCGAGTCAATTATTACAATACTAATATAAATAAAATGTTCTGCTCACAAGAGTCTACAAAAAGACACCAAAATAGACCAAGTGCTGGTCTCAACCCTGTTGTCCTACGCAGCTCGCTCACCACCCTGATTATCCTGACCCGCAGGATTATCCGCTACACCATTTGAATAGTGTACCGGGATTGCAACAACACAAAACCCGGTAAGCTTTCTGAAAGCTCGTGTGAGTAAATAAGAATGAACGATTGATTTATTAGACCACAACTCATTTATCTCAAGTAAACATCCAACAATCTCAACAACCACAAGAAACATCAATCTAACACACATGAACAACATGGAACACATATCCACAATCACCAAATCACAACTCTCGCCACTTTGGCACCTAATCACAACTATCGCCACTTTGGCCCCACGTTAGAGCTCTAACTGCCTCGTTACCTCTGACACCTTGGCCCAGGGTCAAGTAACGGCACCTCCAGGTTACTCAGTAACCCGCGAACTTTGGACCATTTCACGTCCTCAGAACAATATATCCCCGTTATTATTTAACGGTCGAACTTTAGACCTCCCTGTCCTCAGAACACATACACTCCGGTTATCATTAACCAAAGATCCTTGGACCATTCGATCCTCAGAATCCTACGTTTCTCTACCTTCTATTCAACTCACAAAATCAACATGCTCATCACCAACATTTATCAAATATTAACAACATAATTAAAATCATATTATCAACATTATCAACAACATATTATCACAATTCCACACCTCAATGTCACACCAAAAACAGTCCGGTTTGGCCGGAAAAACTGCAGAAACCGATAGGAGCTCCGACGAGCGTGAAAACCTCCACTTCAGGTGCTGTCCTTTTTACTGCATGTTCTACTCCTCAATACGAGTTCAACAAGCCAAAGAACACGAAATTTGGTGGTCTAGAACTCGAGATATTCGCTTCGTACTTGTGAAGACCCGAAATTTCAGTTAAATATTTCGTAATTCAATATTTCTCAAATTATATGAATTATGAGTTGTGAGTGTGATTCGAATGTCGTTATTTGAGAAATTTGGTTTCGAATGATTTTAGTATCGAAATTTAACATTATTTAGGGTTATTAAAATTGACTTATTTATACGTAAGGAATTTGAGGAAACTTCCTTCATGAAAGTCGTAGAGCTCGTTGATACGAGTTTGTGCATATGTGGAACGCAAGAATCGGAGTTCGTATGAGAAAGTTATCGCATTTGGAAAAATTTCCATTTCGGGTATATATAGGCTACTATTTCCGGAAATATCCGAAAATAGTATAATATCCAAAAACGGAAACCACGGGTTACTGTTCATCTTCTCTCTCTCTCTTCTTCCGTCGGCCCAAAACAGAGCAAATTTTCGCCGGCCTCTTTCTCACAGCTCCGGCCACCGTTTGAGGTGAGACGAAGCCCAGATCGACTCTACTCCTTCCTGTGAGTCGACTGGTGGTCACGGATTTCCCTCTCGTGGCGGCTACACGGTGGTGGAACTCAAAACACCATCCGAGCCCTAAAACGAACCAGCTGTGATTTCTCCTAGCTCCGGCAACGAAAACTTGAGTTCTTTATCTCGTTGAACTCGTATTAAGGAGTAGAACACGCAGCAAAAAGACCCAGACCAGAAGTGAAGCTTTTGACATCAAACGGAGCAACTATCGGAAAATTTCGGTTTTCCGGCAAACCGGACTGTTTTTGGTAAGTTTCGGCCACTTCCACTCATTTTCTCACTTCGTGTTAGTTATGAAAGTTGCTCAAAATGATGAAACGAAGGGGATAAGCTCGGCCTCGACACCATTGGTGGTGGTCGGCGGTGGCTCTGCCCTAAACTCCGGCGGCCCTTTCCGGCCACTTCCGGGGGTATCATGTGCAGTTTCTGCTCATTTTTAGATTCTACATGTCGATACGATCATTTTGATATATAGCATACGAATTTTGGATATCGTATGAATTAGTTATGAATTTTACGATTTCGATTGATTTCGATCGCTCAATTTGTGATTTATGAAGTTTGGACCGTCCGATAGAATTCTAGTTTTGATATAATGATTGTAGGACTGTCCCGGTGACCTTGTGTGGTCACGGGTGAAGATCCGACCGTGGGATCTTCATATAAGTGTGTTTTTGAAATTATACGCTAAGTTAATTATCGTTTTGATTAGGTATTTGACGGATTTGTTAGTGGACGATTGTGAATCGTATTTTGGGCTGCAAGAAGATGCAGCGGGAGTTTAGAGGTGAGTAAATCTTACTTGGTTCATTTACGAACCGAATTTCCTTAATTGCTCAATTTATTGTGATGTGTGAGAAAATGGTTTTTAAGAAATGTGTTTTTAAAGTATATTAAAAATGAATTTCTTGATTTTGTATCATGTGAACTATAGTTGGTATTAGTGATCATTCCTGTGTGGATGGTTACGTATATATATATTTACGTGATTATATATTGAATGGTGTGACATTGAGGTGTGGAATTGTGATAATATGTTGTTGATAATGTTGATAATATGATTTTAATTATTTTGTTAATATTTGATAAATGTTGGTGATGAGCATGTTGATTTTGTGAGTTGAATAGAAGGTAGAGAAACGTAGGATTCCGAGGATCGAATGGTCCAAGGATCTTTGGTTAATGATAACCGGAGTGTATGTGTTCTGAGGACAGGGAGCTCCAAAGTTCGACCGTTAAATAATAACGGGGATATATTGTTCTGAGGACATGAAATGGTCCAAAGTTCGCGGGTTACTGAGTAACCTGGAGGTGCCGTTACTTGACCCTGGGCCAAGGTGTCAGAGGTAACGAGGCAATTAGAGCTCTAACGTGGGTGCCAAAGTGGCGATAGTTGTGATTAGGTGCCAAAGTGGCGAGAGTTGTGATTTGGTGATTGTGGAAATGTGTTCCATGTTGTCTCATGTGTGTTGGATTGAAGCTGCTTGTGGTTGTTGAGATTGTTGGATGTTTACTTGAGATAAATGAGTTGTGGTCTAATAAATCAACCGTTCATTCTTATTTACTCACACGAGCTTTCAGAAAGCTGACCGGGTTTTGTGTTGTTGCAATCCCGGTACACTATTCAAATGGTGTAGCGGATAATCCTGCAGGTCAGGATAATCAGGGTGGTGAGCGAGCTGCGTAGAGCAGCAGGGTTGAGACCAGCACTTGGTCTATTTTGGTGTGTTTTGTAGACTCTTGTGAGCAGAACATTTTATTTATGTTAGTATTGTAATAATTGACTCGAGAGATAGTTTGCTACGAGGTTTGTGTTATGGTTTTATGAGATATTGGTTTTGAGAAAAAAATTTAGGACGTGATTTGTTTAGTTGTATTCATGTTTCGGATTTGAATTTATTATTCGAAATTCGGGGCGTGACAGTTTGGTATCAGAGCGTAAGGTACATATTTAGTGATAAGTTAATGCCTTCCGAGTGATGGCCCGTCTGCAGCGGATCCCCATCGGGTGCTCTTCGGTATTAACAATGTCATTGGGTATGTGGGAGTGTTGGGAGTTGTCTAGAACGTTAGGACGTAATAGGAGTTGAATTAACCTCTTTGTGTTAGTAGCTTGGTTAATATGGACTTGTATTTACTTATGCTTTGATTTAAGTGTATACATGTATTAACCAGGTATGCTATGCTCCTTAGGTAATGGATATTGTGGGAGGCAGAGGTAGGGGTCGAGGTAGACCCAGAGGTAGAGGTAGAGGCCTAGGTAGGGGTGAGATTCCACATGTGGGAGTACATGAGGAAGAGGTGGAGGCACCATTTGTGGAGCAACCTGTTCCACCTGAGGTTGTGATTAATGATCCCGCTCGTCTGTTAGTGTTGGCGAGGGACATTAATCGGTTGGGAGCAACTAAATTTACGGGACCCACAGATTATATGGTGGCTGATCAATGGATCGAGGATTTACAGACCTATTTTGAGTTGATTGTCTGTGATGAGATCGAGAAGAGGAAGCTAGCCACTTTCATGCTCAAAGATGAGGCTAGGGTGTGGTGGAATTGCACTCAGAGGACTATTGATATTTCTACCATGACTTGGGATGGATTTGTGAGTATCTTTAGGGAGAAATACTTCCCAGCATCGGTGAAGGAACAGCTGGAGAGGCAATTTCTCTCGCTTACTCAAGGGAAGATGAATGTGAGAGAATATGAGGCAGAGTTCTCTAGGCTATATCGGTTTGTGAAACCATTAGATGCTGAAGACTTGGCTAAGAAGTTTCAGCGGGGGTTGAATGGCTCTATTGAGCGAGATGTGACCATTATGGAGCTGAAGACAAAGGAGCAGATTTTAGCTAAAGCCCTTATCATTGAGCAGCAGAATCTGATCCATAAGGAGAAGCAGACAGTTGAGAGAGATTCTCAGGGAAAAGGGAAGGCGGTTGCAGGGAGTAGTGGGTCCAGAGATTATAGAGGTGGGCTCTGTTAGAGACAGCGGCCTTATTTTCATCATCAGGCTCCAGCCAGGATAGTAGCAGCACCTGTCCCTATTCAGGCACCACCTATCAGGCAAGAAGCACCAGCAGCCCCTATGAGGTGTTATAGCTGTAATGAGTTGGGTCATCTTGCTAGGACTTGCCCTAAACTCAGGCCTAGAGCATGTTTTCGATGCGGACAGACTGGACATATTGCCAGGGACTGTACTCAACCTCATATTGTAGGACAGGGTAACCAGCAGAGAACCTTACCTCCAGCACCAGCCAGAGTATTTGCCATCGGCCAGAGAGGCACTGGGGTGGAAGGTACCTTATCCGTTTATAACTATCTTGCTAGAGTACTGTTTGATACGGGTGCTTCCCACTCGTTCATATCTAGTTCTGTGGTAGATGTTTTGGGTTTGACTGCTATACCGCTTACTAGACCTTTATGTGTTACATCGCCTCTTTGCGTATCTCTTGAGCTTAGCATATTTTGTGATGATTACCCTATTGCAATTAGTGGGAGAGAGTTCACTGCATCTTTGATTGTGATTCCGGATCACACGTATGATGTGATTTTAGGTTTGGATTGGTTGAGTCCGAACTATGCAGTGATTGATTGTTTTAGAATGATTGTGTCTTTTCATGCCCCTGGGCAACCAGTGTTTCATTATCGATGCCTGAGATCTGAAGTTGCCATGAGGGCAGGGATCTTGGCACACATAGAATCAGTGAATAGCACTTCAGAAATTGCAGGGATTCCGGTAGTGGCAGAGTATGCTGATGTGTTCCAGGAGATACCAAGATTTCCTCCGAAAAGGGTAATGGATTTCTCCATTGATGTGATACCAGGTACTGCACCGGTGTCGAGAGCACCTTATCGGATGGCTCCAGCTGAACTTCAGGAGTTGAAGGTTCAGATTGAAGGATTACTTGCACAAGGGTTCATACAGGCTAGTGTATCTCCTTGGGGTGCACCAGTATTATTCGTGAAGAAGAAGGATAATTCACTTCGGTTATGTGTGGACTATCGACAGCTGAACAAGGTAACCATCAAGAATAGGTACCCCTTGCCTAGGATTGATGACTTGTTCGATCAGCTTAGGGAGGCTACGGTGTTCTCCAAAATTGATTTGAGATCTGGATATCACCAGTTGAGGGTGAAGGATGAAGATATTTCTAAGACGGCATTTAGGACCAGGTATGGGCATTATGAATTTCTTGTCATGCCTTTTGGTCTAACTAATGCACCTGCAGCATTCATGGACTTGATGAACCGCACATTCAGTCTTTACTTAGATAAGTGTGTGGTGGTGTTCGTTGATGACATCTTGATATATTCAAAGTCGTCTGACGAGCATGTGAAGCATTTGAGGATTGTGCTGCAAATTTTGAGAAGAGAAAAGTTATATGCAAAGTTTGAGAAGTACGAGTTTTGGCAAAAGGAGATCAAGTTCCTTGGTCATGTAGTTTCGAAGGATGGAGTTTCTGTGGATCCTTCGAAGGTTGAAGCGGTGATGGGTTGGAGTCGCCCCACTACAGTTACAGAGATCCGTAGTTTCCTTGGTTTGGCAGGATACTACAGGCGATTCGTTGAGGGGTTTTCTAGTATAGCTTCGGCTTTGACTAAGTTAAGAAGGAAGGATACTCAGTTTGTGTGGACAGATGAATGTGAGAAGGCCTTTAGTGAGCTGAAGACTAGATTGACTACAGCTCCAGTGTTGACTGTCCCATCTAGTGGCGGTGGGTTAGTTATCTACAGTGATGCATCTCATCAGGGTTTGGGTTGTGTGTTGATGCAGAATGGGGGTGTAGTAGCATACGGTTCTAGACAGTTGAAGGTGCATGAGCGGAACTACCACACTCATGATCTAGAGCTGGCTGCAATGGTGTTTGCCTTGAAGATTTGGAGGCATTATCTTTATGGTGAGAAGTTCGAACTCTTTTCTGATCATAAGAGTTTGAAGTATCTATTCTCCCAGAAGGAGTTGAACATGAGGCAGAGAAGATGGATGGAGCTCATCAAAGATTATGATTTCACCTTGGAGTATCATCCCGGAAAGGCCAATGTAGTGGCGGATGCTTTGAGCAGGAAACCCCAAGGGATCATAGCGTCACTTATGGTTCAGGAGTGGCGTATGTTAGAGACTGTATCTGAGTTTGACCTTATACCCACAGGAGAAGGACAGGGAATCTTTCTCGGTAGTATCACCTTACAGCCGACCTTGATTTCCAGGATCATTCCGAGTCAGACACATGATGAGTTCGCTCAAATGGTGATTTCGAAGATTATCCTTGATGCCAACGAGGAAGGTCCATCAGAGTGGACAGTTGGAACTGATGGTGGATTGAGATTTCGATTGAAATTGTATGTCCCGGGCGGTGATAACCTCAAGGAGGAGGTACTGCGGGAAGCACATCGATCTCGATATACGGTACACCCAGGGAGTACCAAGATGTATATGGACCTACGAAGACAGTTTTGGTGGATAGGGATGAAGAGGGATGTGGCTGAGTATGTATCCAGGTGCCTTACATGTCAGCAAGTGAAGGTAGAGTATCAGAGGCCTGCGGGAATGTTGAAACCTTTGCCGATTCCAGTATGGAAATGGGAAGAGATCTCCATGGACTTTGTGACTGGATTGCCTAGGTCCTGACAAAGTTATGATTCTATTTGGGTGATTGTTGATCGATTGACAAAGTCAGCACACTTTCTTCCTGTGGCAAAGACTTACTCAGGTGATGCTTTGTGTAAGTTGTATCTTAATGAGATTGTGAGGCTTCATGACGTGCCTGTATCGATCGTCTCTGATCGGGATGCTCGTTTCATTTCAGAATTTTGGCGTAGATTCCATAAGGCTTTCAGTACATCTTTGGCTATGAGCACTGCATTTCATCCACAGACTGATGGGCAGACAGAGAGGGTGAACCAGGTGATGGAGGATATGCTTAGAGCATGTGTTTTGGACTTCAAGGGAAGTTGGGCGGATCATCTGCCGTTGGTAGAGTTTGCCTATAATAACAGCTATCACTCTAGTATCGGCATGGCCCCATATGAGGCACTTTATGGTAGGCCATGTAGGACTCCTATCTGTTGGGCGGATGTTGGAGAGAAACAAATTTTGGGTCCTGCGCTTGTTCGGGAGACTACAGAGAAGGTTACTACCATCTGAGACAGGATCCGTACTGTACAGAGTAGACAGAAGAGTTATGCCGACCTTAGAAGGAGACCGTTGGACTTTGAGGTGGGTGATTACGTATTCTTGAAAGTCTCACCTATGAAAGGTGTGGTGAGATTAGGCAGGAAGAGGAAATTGGCACCGAGATACGTTGGACCCTTTGAGATTTTGGAAAGGGTCGGAGAATTGGCATATCGGCTTGCTTTACCAATTAGCATGGCCGGTGTACACAATGTTTTTCATGTGTCCATGCTTAGAAGGTACATTCGAGATGAATCTCATGTGATTGATCACAGTACGATCGAGGTGAGTCTGCTGCGGCAAACCGGACTGTTTTTTGGTAAGTTTCGGCCACTTCCACTCATTTTCTCACTTCGTGTTAGTTATGAAAGTTGCTCAAAATGATGAAACAAAGGGGATAAGCTCGGCCCCGACACCATTGGTGGTGGTTGGCGGCGGCTCTACCCTAAACTCCGGCGGCCCTTTCCGACCACCTCCGGGGGTATCATGTGCAGTTTCTGCTCATTTTTAGATTCTACATGTCGATGCGATCATTTTGATATATAGCATGCGAATTTTGGATATCGTATGAATTAGTTATGAATTTTACGATTTCGATTGATTTCGATCGCTCAATTTGTGATTTATGAAGTTTGGACCGTCCGATAGAATTCTATTTTTGATATAATGATTGTAGGACTGTCCCGGTGACCTTGTGTGGTCACGGGTGAAGATCCGACTGTGGGATCTTCATATAAGTGTGTTTTTGAAATTATACGCTAAGTTAATTATCGTTTTGATTAGGTATTTGACGGATTTATTAGTGGACGATTGTAAATCGTATTTTGGGCTGTAAGAAGACGCAGCGGGAGTTTAGAGGTGAGTAAATCTCACTTGGTTCATTTACGAACCGAATTTCCTTAATTGCTCAATTTATTGTGATGTGTGAGAAAATGGTTTTTAAGAAATGTGTTTTTAAAGTATATTAAAAATGAATTTCTTGATTTTGTATCATGTGAACTATAGTTGGTATTAGTGATCATTCCTGTGTGGATGGTTACGTATATATATATTTACGTGATTATATATTGAATGGTGTGACATTGAGGTGTGGAATTGTGATAATATGTTGTTGATAATGTTGATAATATGATTTTAATTATGTTGTTAATATTTGATAAATGTTGGTGATGAGCATGTTGATTTTGTGAGTTGAATAGAAGGTAGAGAAACGTAGGATTCCGAGGATCGAATGGTCCAAAGATCTTTGGTTAATGATAACCGGAGTGTATGTGTTCTGAGGACAGGGAGGTCCAAAGTTCGACCGTTAAATAATAACGGGGATATATTGTTCTGAGGACATGAAATGGTCCAAAGTTCGCGGGTTACTGAGTAACCTGGAGGTGCCGTTACTTGACCCTGGGCCAAGGTGTCAGAGGTAACGAGGCAATTAGAGCTCTAACGTGGGTGCCAAAGTGGCGATAGTTGTGATTAGGTGCCAAAGTGGCGAGAGTTGTGATTTGGTGATTGTGGAAATGTGTTCCATGTTGTCTCATGTGTGTTGGATTGAAGCTGCTTGTGGTTGTTGAGATTGTTGGATGTTTACTTGAGATAAATGAGTTGTGGTCTAATAAATCAACCGTTCATTCTTATTTACTCACACGAGCTTTCAGAAAGCTTACCGGGTTTTGTGTTGTTGCAATCCCGGTACACTATTCAAATGGTGTAGCGGATAATCCTGCAGGTCAGGATAATCAGGGTGGTGAGCGAGCTGCATAGGGCAGCAGGGTTGAGACCAGCACTTGGTCTATTTTGGTGTGTTTTGTAGACTCTTGTGAGCAGAACATTTTATTTATGTTAGTATTGTAATAATTGACTCGAGAGATAGTTTGCTACGAGGTTTGTGTTATGGTTTTATGAGATATTGGTTTTGAGAAAAAAATTTAGGACGTGATTTGTTTAGTTGTATTCATGTTTCGGATTTGAATTTATTATTCAAAATTCGGGGCGTGACAGTACTCAAAACGGCCGAAAATGGAAACCAGCTTCCCGCCGTCGCTACAAGCCGTGCCACGGCGCAAGGCTGCCTCTGGGAGCTGCGCAAGGTCGAGGCGAAGCCGTGGGAGGTGGTTTGGCGTCAAACGGTGGCTGGAGGAGCAAGAACTCGGCTGGAGAAGATTGGCTCTGTTTTTGCTTCCGGTTCGGTGCCGCGCGAGAGAGAGAGAGAGAGAGAGAGAGAGAGAGAGAGAGAGAGAGAGAGAGAGAGAGAGAGAGAGAGAGAGAGAGAGAGAGAGAGAGAGAGAGAGAGAGAAAGAGAGAGAGAAAAAAAAAATCTAGGGTTTTTCTGATTTTTCGGATTTTTTTCCCCAAAAATGGTAACCTATATATATACAAAATCGAAAACTTCTAAATGTCATAACTTCTTCCTACAAACTCCGATTCTTGTGTTCCGCACACGCACAAATTCGTATCAACGAGCTCTACGACTTTCATGAATGAAGTTTCTTCAAATTCCTTACGTAAAAAAAGTCGATTTTTAGTAACCCCTAAATAACGTTAAATTTCGAAACTACAATCATTCGAAACCAAATTTCTCAATTAACGACATTCGAATCACACTCACAACTCATAATTCATATAATTTGAGAAATATTGAATTACGAAATATTTAACTGAAATTTCGGGTCTTCACAATCATTCTCCTCAAGCATGGTACTAGAATCCTCACACACTGTATTACTCACCACACATTCACTAATAGAAGGCAAATCAGTCACAAACACTTCAACAAAATCAGAATTGTAACGAACCAAATTCCTAAAAATCATTCTCATATCAACTTCACTCTCTAGAGAACATGAAGTAGAATCTGAAGGAATAATGTACCTCAACATGAAATTGCCTTGAATCAAATCCGGAAAATGAGAGCGTATGGAATTGCATAGATCAACAAACGACCAATTATGCAACAATGGAACAGTCGCTGCTTCACCAGAATAAATAAACTTGACAACATAGCTAGTATCCATAACAACTGCACAAGAATAAAACAATTCACTATCCATGTCACTACTACAGAAATCAATAGAATCAACACAAACAAGTCACTGCCAAAGTAACTGTTAATGCCTGAACAGAAGAACAATATTATAAATGTAACTGGCCATGTCACTACTAAGGAATCAACAGAATGACAGAAACAGATCACTGCCAAAGTCACTATTAATGCCTGAATAGAGGAATAACATCATACTCGCAAAATAAATGATAATTCATGAACAAAACAGCAGTATTAAAAATGTAACTGGCCATGTCACTGATAAAAAAATCACAGTATAGAACAAATATAGTACCGCAATAGCACAAAACATCATCAACAATTCAACATAGCACTAAGTCGACGAAGGAGAAGAACACAGTAATCCAAAACGAACAATTCAACAATTTAACACAAAACAACAAAAATACACTGCAAAATCCAAAACGAACAAATTCACAGAGAGAAGGCTTACCGATCAAATAAGAGAAAACTAGAGAGAGGAAGAAATAGAGAGACTGTAACTAAGCACTGAGTCGACGAAGAAGAAGAACACAGTAACTTGATCAAGACGAACACCGACGAAGCCAGAGATCCAGAAAAATAGAAAAGAGCTGCGAAATCTCCAAAACCACTCAAAACTGAGATTTCAGATTGTCGCAGACACTCAAATTGAAATCAGAAGCTGCCGACGGAGAGGGCGGCGAAGAAAGAAACTCGGAAAAAGATCTCCGATCAAATCAAATCGGAAGCTTTCTGATCAAATGAGAGAGAAAATTTGAGCTCGCAGATTTTGAAATGGAAGGTTATAAAGGTTTATTACCTTAGGGGCAGAATCAGAATCAAAAAAATTAAAAACTGACATTTTTAACATGACCTCATTATTCATAAGGACTAAACTAATATTAATAACAATTCACAATAGACCTTTTTATCAAGTGGGAAACTAGGTGACCTAATTATCATTTCACTCTCTAAAGTGACCTTTTCCATCATTTCCTTAATAAAAAAAAAGAGAAAAAAACAGTTAAAAAAAAGGAGAACAAATTAAAAAATAAAGTTAAAAAAAAAGAGAGAAAAGAGATTAAAAAACAGAGAAAACAAAAAAAATGAGAAAAGAAAGTAAAAAGAGATATATATATATATATATATATAATTTTTTTTGTCAGTGAGGGGTAAAATAATTATTTTACTGTAGCAGGCTGCCACGTCAGCAAGATGACGGAATTTTTGACAGAAAGTTGACGGCAATGAGCTATTGGGTGAAATTGAAAAGTTTAGGGAGTTTTTAGGTGAAATTGAAACGTCAAGGACTTAAACGTTGAAACCCTATAAGTATAGGGAGTAAACAGTATTTAATCCTTCATATAACTAAAAACATACTATCAACTATTAGCACATATATATAACCAATTGTGAAACACATATATGGCAAAAGCATACATATTACTAAAAACACACTATCAACTTGAATCATTAGGATGGAAGCTCAAGTAAGATGTGTTCGCCTTGTGCTTGAGAAGAACCCTCATTCATCAAGTAACTTGAATCATTAGGATCGAAGCTCTTCTCTACGTATGCATCAAATAGAGAGGACAATGGCGTTATTAAGGACCTCTAATTATGAAGATTTTGGACCATAAAGCTTGTCATAAGCCCACTCCACAAATTGCATCTTAAACCTAGGATTCATCACAATTGCAATTCCATGAATCAAGCTATAATCTGACCAGTACTTCTCAAAATTCATATTCATATCCATCGCCATTCGTCTCATGAAACTATTGTGATCCTTCATGGCTTCCCGTGTACTATGCTGAACAATGAACACCTTCGAGAAGAACAAGTTTGAAGTAGGATCGCCCTCTTCCGTGAACCTCCAGTTCCCTATTTACATACCCCAAAAATGCACTTGGAAGGTAAGAACATCAAACAATAATCACCGTATTACAATATGTATTATTTAGAGTCATTACTGGACTCTAAATCTACAATTACAAGTAGGGCTGGCTTAAACTCTCGAACCTGCCGGAACCAACCGGAAACCGGCCGGATAGGTGGAGTCGGAGCCGACCAAAACGGCAGCTGGAGGTGCAGTGCGGTAATGCTGTACCGAATATAGGTTCGCGGCTCGGTAGTGGTATAGTGAATGGAAGAGGTTCGGTACTGCCGAACCGACCGGATAGGAAAGATTTTATATATTTTTTATTATTATTATTAGTAGGTGTGTTACTAACCATTTATGTATATCAACAATCAATGAAAGCCGTTGGATCTTAGTCGAAAGTGGGAAAACCCTAAGGGGATCAGTTAGGGATCTCATTCCTGAAAGCAGCCTCTCGACCCTCTCTCTCTCCCTCTCTCGCGACACCATTCTCTCAGCCTCTCTTTATCTCAGAACCCAGCCCCAATTTGTTGATTCCACCCCTAATTCCAGTCCTAAAAACACAATCTAAGCAAGATGCAAACCTCACCAACATAAATTTCAACCCATATAGTTTGATTTTCGAAATCCCCAAATTTTTTCGAAAACCCTAAAATCCTAGATCAGTTGCTTCGTTCAAGTAGTGGTTCAGAGGCTTATAAGGTGTTGAAAAGGCGGTTCTTCGCACAACGAATTAGGTAAAATCTATCTTCTCTTAGACTTATCTAATTTGTCAAAAAACAAACATAATCTGTATATATTTTTTAAATTGATTGGTTGTGTGATTATCTAATATATATGTTAATCTGTGTCTTGCAGGAAAATCCTTTGTTTTGGGATTGCAAAAATGCAAAGGTTAGTCACTGTTAGATTCCATGAAATTTGAATCTAAATTGTAAAGCTTGTGCGTTAATGATAAATTATGATTGGTTTTGTTTGAAATGATTGAATTATGATCTTAGAATTGAAGGAAAGATTGATTATTTTGTTTCGGGTAACTCTAATTTGTGAGATGCTGAATGTAAATTAATGTTTGTGATTGTTGTACAGGCCAAGATGGGGGGAAATGAATATGTCTGAACTTTGATAGAGTGAAGTAAGTGATCTTCTTCGATTGCTTTACTAGTTCGTTTCATTTTTCGTAAATTGTTGTTTTTGAGTACTTTTGAATTTGTCTGCTTTGACCATGGATTTCAGTTGAAGCTTTATCAGTTTATCCCAAGGCAGAGAGGTGATCGAGGTTTTGATTAGGTAACTAACCATCTAAACTTGTGTGTGCTTGGTTGGGTTTGATTCTTTGAACTTGAAATATCTGCTTGTGACTGTGTATGGGTGTTTCTGATTATGACTTTACCAGTTCTTGTGTATAATTATGTTTTATGGATGCTAAAATTCTTTGAACTTAAAGTATCTATTCTGCTTGTACTCTTATTAATTAGTATGTGACTTTGAGACTTTCTGTGTGAATAAGTATAGAACTATCTGTAAAGTATAAACTGAACATGATTGCAAAGTATGAAGCTGTTGCGTTTAATTGTATGTTGCTTTTAAGTATAAATTGAACATGATTGCAAAAGTTTGAAAGTATGAAACGCAACTGTTGCTTTTAATTGTATGTTGCTAATTAATCCAATTGTTATCATATAAAACAAAATAGATATCCCTTGCATAAAACTGAATCTGTCTTTTCTCATTGTAGACCATGGCTTCTACAAGTAGGTCAGGAAGTCATTGTTGTTCATCCCCTTTCATAACTTCAAACATGGTTACTGCAAGTTGTCAATCCGCTAGTGTCACCCCAAATGATAACCAAAACCCTTTACCACCAGTAGGTAACTTACCACCAATAGATAATGGTACCCCTAACTTAGTTCCCACTCCAACCCCAACTGAAACACCAAATCCAGATCCTCAATCAGTGGAAGCTACTACGGGGTTAGGGAAAAGAAAGGGTAGGAAACAGAGTCGAGTATGGGAGTGTTTTACAAGGCCTTTGCTCCCTGATGGCACGGCTGACCCACAGAATGCACAATGCAACTACTGTAAAGCATTAGTTCCTTCTTTGAGTTTAAAGAATGGAACCAATTCTTGCTGGTCACATGGAAGAAACTGCAAGGTTAACCCTCTACTTGAGAAACCAATCGAAAAAGGGTATACTATATTATCTAGGGATAATGTTTCCAGGGCTCCACAATATCACAGATTTAATCAGGGTAGGGTAGATGAGAAACTGTACAAGATGATCATAAGGGATGAACTTCCCTTTAGGCATGTAGAGGGTTATGGGTTTAAAGCATTTATGCTAGAAGCTCAGCCACAATGGATTCAACCAAGTAGAAAGTTAGTGGCCAAGGGAGTGTGGGAATTGTACCAATCCGAGAAGGGAAAGATGATGTCGATCTTTGCACAACATGCAAAGAGAGTTAGTGTAACCACTGACACTTGGACATCAATTCAGAACATTAACTACATGGTGGTCATTGCCCATTTCTTGGACAGCGACTGGAAATTGCACAAAAGGATTATTAACTTTTGTTCAATTACCAGTCACAAAGGGAAGATATAGGGAAGGTCCTGGAGCAGTGTTTGAGGGAATAGGATATCAATAGGGTGTTCACTATCACAATGGACAATGCTAGTGCAAATGACCTAGCAGTTGTCTACATGAAAAGAAGGCTGAGGAACATGAACACTTTAAGCTTTGATGGGGACTTCTTGCACCTTCGATGTGCATGTCACATCATCAATTTGATTGTCAAGGATGGAATCAAAGAATTAGAGCATGTGATTGATGCAATTTGGCACTGTGTCAAGTTTATTAGGTCAAGTTCAAGTCGATTAGACAAGTTTAGGGAGTTTGCTGTTCTTGAGCTCTTGAATAAGAATGCGAATGTTCCCCTAGATGTGATCACTAGGTGGAATAGCACTTATTTAATGCTTGCTGCTGCATTAAAATATGAGAAAGTGTTTGATAGGATGGGTGATGAAGATGTGCAGTTTAGGCATTATTTTGAGGAGAAAGATACCGAAGGTAGGAAAAGGACCGGCCCACCCGTAGAGGAAGATTGGAGAAATGCTCAAGCTTTAGTGCATTTCCTCAAAAAGTTTTACGAGACAACACTCAAATTGAGTGTTTGGAAATCAATTACTGTGAACTTGCAGTTCAAAGAGATGATCGGCCTTCAAACAGAGATTGATAAGAAGGCAAATGATCATTCTGATGAGGTTTTGCAGAGGGTGGTAGTGGGGATGAAAGCAAAATTCAACAAATATTGGGGCAGCTTTGAAACCATGAATCAAATCATGGTGATTGCAAATGTCCTAGACCCTCGTTGGAAACTGCAATATTAGAAAGCAGCATTTTTAAGGGTGGGAGTCAGAGCTGGCACCATTGAGAAGATAACTAGGGACTTGAAGAACATTCTGTTGAGAATGTATGATGAGTATAGGGGCTGTGAGGGGGGTTTAAGTCAACCAAACCATTCAGATGGTGTTGCAACAATGGAGGGGGTTGAGTTTGATGATCTAGAAGATGGACAAGCTGAGATACTTGCTGATCTCATGCAAGAAAGACTTGAAAATGAACACGAAATGATATCCAACGAGGTTGACAAGTACCTTGCAGATAGATATGTCAATCCTTTAGTCAAAGGGTTTGATGTTTCATAATGGTAGAGGGTTAACGCAGTTGCATATCCTATTCTTTCCGAGCTTGCTAAAGACATTTTTGCAATTCCTTGCTCTACGGTGGCAAGTGAGAATGTATTTAGCTTGGGAAAAAAGGTAGTTGATCCCTTTAGGAGTTCACTCACTCCTCAAATGGTTGAGGCACTAGTCTGCACTAGTGATTGGTTAAGATCTAAGCAGCCTAATTTCTATTTAGAACCAACAACAGATGAGATGTCCTTTTATAAGGATCTAGAAGAACTGCAGAAAGGTATAATCTGGAAATATTAGCTTACTTGATTTTTTTATATTAGTACATCAACTTATTTCTATATTGACTTGGCTATTTGTATTCTTTTTGTGGTTTTAACATTGAAGAAACTACTGCGTTGCATTTGGGAGGTGTGAACTCGTCTACGACAACTACTGCTTGAAGATTTGGATGGTGCAAACATCGAGATCGAAGATATAGCTGCTGTGCATTTTTTTGTTAAGTGTTTGGAGTCTACTTGAAGATTTGGATGCAGCTGTTGCGTTTTTTTTTTTGTTTGTTTTTGTTTAGTCATTGGAATCATCAAATCATTTGCAGCTTTTTGTTTATTTCAATTTGAGGTTCTGTAATATTCAATAACTTTTAGACTTGGACATCAGTCACATATGATATGTGAGCTTGTAATTTGTGAATGTAGAACTGAGAGAGAAAGGCTAAAAGAGAGAGTGAAAACATCAAGTCTAGAACTCACATCTCCATAAGAGGGTGATGAATGGGCTTGATGAAGATGTATTATTCAAGAAATTGCGGAGTTCCAGCTTTATAGCTTTTATGTATTTGGTAAAAACTGAACAGGAAAAATGGTCTAAAAACAGTCCAGAATGGGTGATTGGCCTACATAAAGATTTATCAATATTTGGCCCAATCAACCTCTTCGGTTGGGCCTGAACTGAGACAAAACCGACCATAATATCGGTAACCGAAATATACGGTTACCGACTTACCGGTATGGTAGTGGTATTGGTTTTCAGACTACCATTGTCTTTCGGTTGGTAGTCGGCTCAGAGGAAAAATAACGGTTACCGTACCAAATCCAGCCCTAATTACAAGCAACATAGCTATGAATGGGGAATATTATTTTGGGTCCTTGACCCAAAGCACCAAAATTATCTCACTTACCCCAACAACAGATTTTTATTCCCACTAACCCAATTTAGAGGAAAATGACAAATTTACCCTCAGCCTAATTAAACAACTACATCAAATGCCACTCAATCTCATCTCTCTCTTCATCGTGCTGCAGACTCTCTCTCCTCTCTCTCTCTCTCTCTCTTCACTCCAGCACGATTCCGGTAGACCCAGGCAGTCTTCCTTTCTCCTCCAGCTCCGGCCATCGACTTAGGTTGTCTCTCTCTCTCTCTCTCTTTCCTCCACCTCCGGCGATCGACCCAGACCATCTCTCTCTCTCTCCTCCAACTCCGGCGATCGACCTAAGCCATCTCTCTCTCTCTCCTCCGGCTCCAGCCCTCGACCCAAGCATTCTCCGCTCACTGTTCTTCCCGGCCAAGTCGCCTTGCTCATGCTCTGAAGCTCCGCTGCCACAAGAAGATCTCTGATTCTAGGTTCCACTGCCATGCGATTGCATCTCCGATTCCGAGCAGTGGCAACCCGACCCGACCCATTCCTCCCTCTTTCGGCCCCAGTGGCTTTGAACCTGGAAGAGCTAGGTAGGGCTAATTAATCATATCCAGATTGGGTAGGAAGCTTGGGTTTTGAACCTGGAATACTTGAATCTGTTTAGTTTTTCGGGTCGTTGGTTTACGAAACGTATTCATTTCCAATTTTTTTTTTTAAGTAAACTGTGGGCAGAAGGCTCAGGAGGAAAGAATAAAGAAATGTTTTATTATCTCGTAATAGACGTCTATTAGGGGGGGGGGGGACAATAGACGTTTTGAATTGATGTAATTTTTTCATTTTTTTTACTTAATCAAAGTTTTATTTTTCTAATTTTAGGAAGATTAGTTCATAGTCTGACGACCGAAAATTCTATTGAGGGGCAATAGACGTTTTGAATTGATGTAATCTTTTCATTTTTTTACTTAATCAAAGTTTTATTTGTCTAATTTTAGAAAGATTAATCTCATTCTGACGACTGAAAGTTCTACTGGGGGCCAATAAACGTTTATTGGGAGGCAATAGAGGTCTATTGCCCCTCTATTAATAGACGTATATTAGGGGGCAATAGACCTCTATTGCCCCTCTATTGGGAGCAATAACCATTCCGGCGACTATGAGATCTCCGACAACATTTTTGGGGATATCCGGCGAGGTTTTCAGAAAAGTTCGGTGGGCGGCAGCCGGTGACAGGAATCAGGCTACCGATGGCCAGAATCCGACGGCCGGTGACAGAACTCCGGCGAAATCTCCTATGGTTTCTCTCTCTCTCTCTCTCTAAGTAACAAAGAGATGAGGGTAAAATAGTCTTAAAAAAAACTTAATGGGATATTAGGGAAGACTTCCTTAAAGTGTTTTGGATAAGGGGGAATTAAAAAAATTTAATGGGCTAAATGGACAAAAACCCAAAAAAAAAGAAAAAAAAAGAGCAAACTCAACCATCAAATAACAACATATATTTTACACAAATCAGAGAACAGAAAAAAAGACGAAATAATTAATGAGCACAACAAATCAGAAAACAGAAAAAACAGACGAAATAAGTAATGAGCATAACCTAGAGAATAAAAACAATACTACAAAAACATTAAAGGGGAAAGAGAGAATGTTACCTGATGTAGAGATGCCGAAAGTGAGACTCTAACTTCTCTCAAAATAGTCCACACCTATCACAGCAGTAAATTAAAAACTTCATATATATAGGCAGACAAACCCAATCAAAATCAAATGCAGAAAAATACAGAATAAAGTCATTTAAAAAGAGCACTAACTTAATTTCAAGGACTACCCTAAATTTTGTGAAACTACTTCAATGAGAACAGGTAGATACCTTGGATAATGGCTAGATCAATGAGAGAACCAACTGCAGCCACTTGAAAGGTTGCAGCCGCCATTAGTAGAGACAACCCTCGTTTTATGTTCAACAAATAACAACCATCAATAGGGATATCATAAAACACATGATTGCATGAAGTTAAAGAAAAAAGTATCAGTAGCTATACCTCTTCATGGGTAGGGGTGGAGAGTAACAGATAGTACATCCCACTATTATCTATAACCCAATTAAAATAAAACAAATCAATCCCTGCGAATTCAAACCCAATACATATCCCACATCAGAATAAGACAACTAAGGAAAAAAAAAGTAAAAAAAACCTAACAATTAGAAATTTGGGGCTGTAGTCAAAACCAGATCCCTCTCCCACTTCTTTCTTTATCTATGTGCCTTTCCGATCAGTCTCATGATGAAGAGAAACTAACGTCGTGCTGAGATGATGAGATGAATTCTCTATCTTTCCTTAATTTCAACTCTCTCTCTCTCTCTCTCTCACTATGAAGCAAAGAAAGAGATATTGACTCTCTGGATCGTTCTTGAACTCTCTCAGGATTGTTTCTCAGAAGACGTACAGATGTCGGGGGTAGAGAGCAAGAGAGAGAAAATATCTAGAGCTGCAGCAGGCAGGTCAGACTGAATGGCAGGGATGTAACTTCAGAAAAAAAAATAGAGGGCAAAATTACTATTTCAAACCCGAGTGAACAGCCCTATAGTGAGAAGAGAGAGTGAACAGCCCTTATAGTGAACTCATCTTTGGTATATAGTAAATTTTAAGTTTACACAATTCACAATCCAAAACTTTCAAGTCACAATTCATATGAAGAAAATAGAAAGAAAAAAAAGTCACAATTCTTTTTTTTTCTTGAATAAAGTCGCAATTCATTTTAAGCTACGTGGAAGTAGTAGACTGGTAGTTTTGTCAGAGTCGCAAGAGAACCAAAGCGACGCCGCTTCACTCGAAAAGAAACGTGGCAACGAAATAAAAACGCTGACTTGCCTCTCTCACCCCCTCCTCTTCTTCTTCCCAAACTGACAATGGCTCTCTCAATCCACCACGAGCCCTTCCTCCATTTCCCCTAAACCCCAAATCTCTCTCTCTCTCTCTCTGAAATCAAACCTGTTCTGACCTAAAATTTCGTGAATATTCGGCTCCGAGCAAAATGTCGTGGCTGAGATCGGCGGTGAACAAAGCCGTGGAGGTTGGGAACAACAATGACCTCACCCGCACCGTCAGGAACTACGCCGATTCCGTCGTCTAGCAGGCCGGCCATGCCGTCGCTGAAGGCGCCAAGCGGGTTTCAGGATCGACTGGTAAGTATTAACGATTTTTGAATTGAAATTTTTGTATGCATTTGGTTGTTGTGTGCTCGGTGCTCAGACATTGATGATTCACAGGGGAATCGGAGCTTCCGGAGCGTGAAGAAGAGTGTACAGAGATTGGAGGAAGCAGCTGTGTCTTGTAGAGGACCTCAAAGGGCTGAGGTACTGAAGAGGTGGGTGATTCTGCTGAAAGAGGTGGAGAGAATGAAGCTGTCTCAGGCCGATGAGAAGGAAAAGGCGGCGGAGGAGAGTAGTGGCGGTGGTGCTTCGGAGGATGTTAGTGATATTCGGAGGAAGATATCGACGGTTAGTACTGTTTTTGTTCTTGTGTTTGGCTCTGGTTTAGAGGTGAATGCTCAGGAAGCTTATGTGTTGTTGTTGTTGTTGTGAATAGGTTTTGTATTATGACTCTGATGCTGGAGGTGAGCCGATGAATTTCTGTGACGTTTTCCTTCTCAGTCAGGCTCTGGAGGGCATTGCACTGTCTATGGTATGTGTTTCAATAATTAATGCTGCAAGTGTGGTTGAAATTAACTATGGCATTGCTGTGAAGGAAATGGGGGTGGATTTTTGTATAGAAAGCTTTTGAACTATTGTGAGATTGTAGCTTCGCATTGTGTTTGGGGTGGGGTGATAACTTATGATTCCATAGGGCCTTATCGTAACTACTAGTGTGTTTGAGAAATGTTTCTGGCATACAAATGTTGTTAAGATGCATTACCTAATGATCTACATGGAGTGAATTCTTGCTTATTAAGTGAATGGCAGAACTCAACGAAGCAGTATGGGAAGTTATCTAAGTTTGAGATGGTTTCTTTGCATTGCCTCATATGCAATTGGGTTATGAAACACTTGGTGCTCGCTCAATTAAAGAAGGAATAGGATTATTAAAAATCTAATTGTTTTATCATACATACTAACCTAATAACTGTAAATCTGGTATGATTTGAAATTGCTGATTATGGAAGTTAACCGCAGGTTAACTCTTTTCTATGACTCAGATTCTTGAAGCACCAAATGATGAAGAGGTTGCCTTACTCTCGGAGATGTTTAGGTGAAAACGAAGCACTAATGAATTGTGTTGGTGTTAGCATGAAGCGGACTTTGTTTCTTCTTCTTTCTTTTTTCTCTTTCTAATTTTTGTTTTATATTAAATCTACAGGCTCTGTCTTACCGGAGGGAAAGAAGTTCACAATGCTATTGTAAGCCGCATACAGGACTTGGCAACAGCTTTTTCGAGCTACAACGATGAAGTATTGGTAAATACATAAAATTTTGAGTACAATTTACATCATATCAACAAATTTGGAGAGTTCTGGGAAATCTGATTTATATTTTTCGTGAAGTTTGAACAAATTTTGTTCTCATTCTTTTAATGTGGGATTTATCGTGTAAATAAAACTGTCCCTTTTGTCTCTACTAGTTTAGCAAGGGTCATGAAATCATGATGCAAATCCCTTTCACTAAACATCAATTTTCTTAGCTCCATTACTTGAATTGGAGTATTGATTATTCCATTCAATTCATGCAAGACTTGGTCCTTCTATTTCTTAAGTGAAGCATGTTAGCTCATCATATTCTTTTGCATACAGGTAAAGCGAGAGGAATTGCTTCAATTTGCACAAAGTGCAATTACAGGATTGAAGATAAGTGCTGATCTTGGAAGGTGTGTGAAAAATGGATCTTTTCTCTCTCTCTCTCTCTCTCTCTCTCTATCTCTTTTGGTTCTGATTTACGTTGGTGTTATCAAGCTAATATATTCCTTCTCAATCTACCCCATCGTAGGTTATGCACAGTGTTAATATAGCAATTTCAAGGATAACTTTTCACGTCTACACAAAATCACACCCATTTATCCCAAAGAATGAATGTTAATAAGTCGGTTCATTCAGTTGATAAATGATCATGAGAAACTTTGATCTTCCACATGTTAATCTACTACCATGTTTGACTAGAATAAGCAGTGAATTTATGTTCTAGATTGAATTTCAATTTTTCTGATTTATGTGTAAACTTTTGGAAGATTTATTTTCAGAAACTTTTTATATTCAGGCTGGTAGGAAAGAATAACCTCACTCATCTGCAGTGAGGTTGGGCCGATAAACATGTTTCTTACCTCCATAGTTAAATATATGTCTTTTTTACAGAATAGATGATGAGGCTCTAGGTTAAAGAAGAAGCTTGATGGAAGGACACCACTGCTGACGTCTCCTTCAACTGAAGGTCATGACAAAGTATCGGAAGAAACAAAATTGGAAACAGTACAGGTAAGGTGTGCTGTCATTAACTGTGCCTCACTGCCTCGTTGGTTTTGTATGATGAACTTAAGTGCAAAGACATTGAAACTGAAGAAGAAGCTTCACAGATTTCTGATGCTGTTTTTATTATTTGTTTGACCAGAGACCATTAGATTACTGCTATGGTCATAAGAATTGAACCTGCTGGCTTCTCATTTTAACAGTAATTGTTGTGTACATCCACAAATGGTTTTCATGTAAAAAGAGCCTGAATCCCTAATATATAGTGCACAAGGTTAGCAGGCATACAGTAAATGAATCCATTTAGATTTCCATGGACTGTCTTTTAACGGGCAACTTAGTGAAAATTGTAAAACATCATGAACTGTGCCATTGAAAAGGTGTACATGTACAGATGCAAGTGCTGCATTTGATCCTTCTTAAGGCTGAATTTAATGGGATGATGAAAAATTTTACATTGGATATTGTTTCCTGGACCATGAAACGTATATGATATGTAATTTAATTGCCTTGTGTTTCTCGTAGGCATTAAAAAAAGCACTTGCACAAATTCAAGCTTGTTCCTGATTAGAAGGGCTTTTACTGAAGAAGAAACTCTTGAACAGTGGAGATTCTTCAGAGATCCATGCTTAAAAAGTACGTCTTGCTTTGTCTTCTTTATCTCCAATTAGTACCTATCTGAAAGCATAGTCTCAAAATTTGTTGGAATATTATCTTTGGTGAATTTTATGTTTACGTTTGAGGTTTTAGCCTTGTCATGTGGTATTTGTGCCCGTCAACCTGTTGGCTGTAAATATGAACAAAGTGTCTGTTAAACAAAGGATATTGCTAGATGCTACAACTCCTCCGTTATGGAGATGCAACTATATATGTGTAGTACTAGGAGTACATCTGTTGATTCAAAATGGGTAAAAGGTTTATCTAGTGCCTGGGTCAAGAAATCAATGTCTTGTGATGCATGCATAAGTTTTAACAGTTTGCGAACATAGTTTGATTGGAAAGTTAGTATTGATTTGTTAGAGCTAATCATTTTCTTTTTTTTGCATCTGCCATCTAATTGCTACTGATCTCTGCCTTATGAGATGATGAATATTTGTACTTCAATATCATTTTTTTGTTTTCCAGTTTATGTGCAACTTGATGTTTTGATTTCTTACTCATGCACGATGTTACAAAAACTCTTATAACCAACACTATTTCGGTTGTATAAGCAGGTTGACAAATTGAAGGTTCTATCAGAATCTCTTGCTAGCTTCTCTGCCAAAGCTGAAAATTGTATTTCAGATAACAGGTAGAACAACACAATTTTAGGAACCGTTTATTCTCATGTTGAGTTCTGTAGTATCAGATCTATTCATGAATATATTTCTTGGTGGCATTGGCATCATTGCATGTCAATCTAAACAGAGTTATTAGAATCTTTTCGACAAAAGATTATACTAATTTACAATCACCTGTAGATTTAGTATTGAAACATAACTGCCTAAATGACTGTAGACCATCAGTCACTCACCTTGGGATCTCTAGCGGTGGAGAACAAACCAAACAAGTCATGGGCTTCACTTTTTTCACTTCTATCTATATCCATTGTCAGATTTAGTTCCAACGGTGAGACCACAAACTCTCTAGTCACCAGGTTCAGGAAAACTGTATAATTTATCTGTTATAACTTTGCCTCACCTAAGTTAAGACACTTTTAAGAATTATAGCTGTTTTAGTAGGGTTTCTCTACAACCTTTACCCTATATTGCCTGTAAAGGGACCTTAGATGAAGTTGTGTTGTTGTGAAATCCTTGTCGCTCTTTGGAATTATACCATTAATTGAGTATTCTTATGTAGTCTTCACTTAGGTACAAGTGTTTTCAGAATGAATGGTTTAGACCAAAAAGAAAAAAAAAAAAAAAAAAGGAAGCCTAAATTCATTGTAACATGTATATGACAATCCAAAAGGAGGAAGCTCTAAAAGTTCGTGTCTAAAGCTAGTGAAGTGGGTGAAAGAGAGATGGTAATGTGCTTCAACATTACTAACATATAAACATGGGATGACATGTAGTTTGTAATGCCACCTATTTCAAAGAAATTCTTCGGTGCTATCACTCTCTTTATCACGGATACATGTCAAAACTGACAGGACCTAATTCAGAATTTCTTCTTGAAATTTTAGGTGGCCTTGCGGGGTTCATTTTTCGAGAAAGTTCAACACAACTTTCCTAAAAAATGGACCCTAACCTACAAAGAATTCAAACCACACTTCTAAGCAACTATCAGTATACTCCTGGAGCCATCCTGCTTCTCTAAATACCAATAACTTCATTTTCACAATAAACAAAAATTCATAGGTTATCAGAGCAATTTTAAAACAAATGAAAAGAGGATAAATGATCGATAGATCCTACAATACGAAGTAGTGCTATCTATGCCTTAATTTCATGTACGTCCGACTTCGACTAATCTTGCCTGGAAACTGAGTATATGAAACCGAATGGCCCATGGGAAAAGTAGATAAAAATGTTAGCGTGAGTGGACAAAAATAAATAATAGTAAAATAAAAGAAGTTTATTATTTCTCATGTTTATTTCTTTAAAAACCCGATGCATGCAACAATTTAATAGAAAACCGAAAAATGTTTAGCTTACCAAAAACCTACTAGCCTTGCTAGTCACAACAACTAATAATAGCAAAACCGAAACTCCGGTACTCAAGAAGATAAGATCAGCCCCGCTGGCTAAATAAGATCGGACTAGTCCCACTAGTCAAGTAATCGTAAGATATGGGGAAGAAGTTCTCACCATACAAATAAGGGAGCCTCCCAGGCTCGGGTCGGAGCCTCCTAGGCTTTTGAGCATCCCATGCTCTGCTTTACTCACCTGCAAACACATAGTAAACGGGGAGGACTACTAATAAGGCTCGACTACACCCACGTAAGGAGAACTGAATGACGACCCAGGTATAGTGAATTAAAATAATTCGAAAACCGATAAATCCATAAGGCTTCTCCAACCCCGCAACAAAACACGAGTATGAATCCCATTCATACTTGAAAAATCTCAAGAAAATAAATATACTCGCCAAGATAATCTCGAAATTATAAACAAATAAGCGAGGAATAATAAACAAATATGATCCCATCGAAAATCCCATTTTCAAAAATATTCCAGAAATCTCAATATCGACAAATAAAAACGTATTAATAAATTCCGGAAATCACCTCGGAAAGTAATTCGTCAAAAATCATACAAAACATAATCAATCTCCGACATTAAATCATATTCTCAAAACAAATCAAATTCCAAATCCGAGCATAATAATTCATATCTGAAATTCGTACGGAAAAACAATACTCAAAATAATTATAATCCAAAACAAAATATATTATGCTCGACTAATGAAGGAATAAATAAATGTTATTTCGGAAAAACTAAATGCATGCATCATTGTTTGGAAATAAAAATCCACTCACAGTACTATTGAGGCGATCACGCATACGAGTTCCTTAGTCGAGCAATAGCTCGGTACGTCACCCTGAAATCAAATATATTCCGTAAATAAATAATTATCGGACGGAAAATAACTTTACGATAACTAAAATCGAATTCCAAATCCCTTTGATCTCAACTCCTCCGATCCTCTCCGACATCCATTCAAACTTCACAAAACCTCATATATAAGCTCTACAATATTTGTAAGATTTAATGGGCTTAAAACAGAATTAAATCACGGTTCACGCATCGCACTATTCCGCACAGCCGGTCAACCACCATGTCTGGCTACCAAATTTTACCAGCATCATCATCTCAACATTTTAAGCCTTTTTCATAACTGTGACCAAGTGAGAAAATACCTTGAAGTGCTCCAATTTTGCAGATGAACACAAACCCGGAAATCTCCAAATCCAATAATTTGGAAATCCTTCAAATTCACCTTCCAAATGTGGAAATTTCAGCTAGAAGCCTTGAGGTAAGATGATCAGTGACTCGAGGCGCTCCTAATAGAATCAATTTCACCGTCGGAGATAGTCGGAAACTGGAGAATTTCACCGGAGAAGTAAACTGCTACAATAACAATGATTGCATAAATTCGGGGTTTTCCGGCCAAAGCGCCGATACCCACTGGTACCAGCATGTAGAGGAGGAAGAGAAGGTCTAAGGACAACTGGAATCACGTCTATCGGAAGCCGGACGACGAAGAAATCGGAAAAAGAAGACGGGAGGGCGACGCGGGGGAAGTGGGAGAGGAAAGAGGGACAGTCAGGGTAACGTCTGAAATGGGAACTTGTCTCGGTAAGTTTCCTTATATATAGAATTACCATAAACAGTAAATTCACCTTTTCACTTATAACTTTCACATACGAACTCTGATTTTTACGTACCACATATGCACGCGCTCGGTTTAAAGTCCTCTACAACTTTCATGAAGGAAACTTTCTCAAATTTGACCCAATCGAAAAGTCAACTTTTAGGGCCACTAAAAGAAATCGAAACGACAGTAAAAGTGAAGTAAAAGTCGTTTACTGTCTAAATGCCAAGTAAACCGATAAATTTCAAGTTCGGGACGTTACAAAAACACTTTCATTATGTGGTGTTTCATATACTTTTTTTTCAAGGTCACAGGGGCAGATATTGTATTCCCCTCTTTTCAGCTTTTGGTCTTTTGCATTTAATAACCAGCCGAATTTTGTCCATTGAATATGTGCATGCTTTAATACTGTTTTTTACATGAGAAGTTTAGGGGCTTAATCTTCAGTTCATAAGTTTGGGAGGGAAATTTTAGATTTTATCATGACGACTATTTTCAGGAAATAGAAGCTGAGGTTGTAGAGCTTGAAAGACAAAGGGATGATCTTGAGGCTCAATTGAAAAAGGTTTTCTCTGGTTTTTTCTCTATGATTTCCTAAATGCGTACCTACATAGATTTTTTGTTTACTTGTATTTTGCCCTATTCCTATACTCTGGTTTCCTCTGACGAACAAATTCTTATTTGCCCCCTGGTTTTCTTGTTTGTTCCTATATTCTGGTTCTATTGATTTACGCAGTTTAAAAAGATATGTATATGAGAATCATATATGCATCAGACGAATAAAAAAAAAATGTTGTTATATAATTCTCATATACATAAATACATTTCCTCATGCGAGGCAGAATCATATATGCTTCCGATGAGAATCATATAAGCATCTTGATTAAGTTCGAGAATCACAGACATTGATTCCTTGATCCAGGCAATAGATGACTTTATCTGAGAGTCTGGTTGAAGGATGTTGTTTGATTTTATTAAAAGAACTTTTGAAAAAATAGTTCCTGGGTTGGTTTCCATGCTGTTAAAGTACATCACACCATCAGTTAGTTAAGGCTAATGGTGCCCATGCAAGCGAGGCTAGGCAACAGTAGCCCATGAAGGTCCAACCATGCGGTTTCACCTTAGAAAGATGTCCCAGCTGCGTGGGAATCGACTCCGGAACTCTTTCTAGATTAAAAAAAAAAAAAAACAATTGTCCAAGACCATGATTTCTCATCAAAACTGTGGGACTGTAGTACACGATTTTTTGGTCGAAATCGCATTTTCTTATTTTCGTACAAAATTCGTCCCATCCTCACATCATGATTTTTAAGTGCTCTCAAACTGACAGAACTCAAAAATCTTGTCCTAAATTTTCTCTACTATTTTCCAAATGGAAAACAAGAAAATTCATGAAAAATAGGAAATAAGTGTTTCATATTTTCAAAATAATGCTGAGCTTATAGTTTCCGATAAATTTGTGATCTTGGATTCTTCTTTCATTACATTTCAAGGTTTGTATTATTTTCTGAAAAAATGGTATTTTTGATGTGATCTTTTCCTTCTCCAAATTCGTATATATTAAATTAGTTTTTCTTCCCTGATTGTGAATATCTGAAACAGAGGGACCAATTTGATTGTGATTATTCTCTTGGTACAGGTCAATATCTCCTTGGCTGCAGCTAATTCTCGCCTTCGCAATACCGGGGAAGAGAGGGACCAATTTGAGGAAGCTAATACCAAGATTGTGGCTCACTTGGAAACAAAGGTTTTGATAATATTCTAGATCTTAGCCCCCTACCCCACAGTGGCTCATTCATTTGTAGTCATATTTATCTTATTTTTTTGGTCGAAATTTTTGACAGGAAGATGAACTATCAAAATGTCAAGCCCCGAATTTTAAAATAACACTTCAAAATCCGAAACATGAAAACACTACTAACTCAAAATAATCATCCTGAAAATTTCTTTTCATAACACTCTCACCACATGAAATAAAATCAAACCGAATTTAGTCTCGGTTAATTATTACAACTCAAATCCAAAATGTAATGTAAAGCTCTAAATGAGCATACACACCTCACAACTAAATAAATAACAAAACTGCTGTAACACCTAAGCAGCTCGGTCACCTCCCTGGTTATCCTGACCTGTAGGAATATCCGCTACACCATTGAATAGTGTACCGGGATTGCAACAACACAAAACCCGGTAAGCTTATGAAATCTTGTATGAGTAAAAGAAAGAACTGTTACTTAATTTAATCTCATTTATCCCCACACACAGCAACACCCAATAATTTCCACATATGCAAGTACTAACAATCTCAATCACACACCAATTCAATATATCAAGACAAACCAACTCACAACTTTCTTCACAACTCTCATCATCGTATTTATAAAAATACAGTATTTGACAGACTAGAGCTCTAACTGAATCGTAGCCCGTCACCTGGCCTAGGTTATGGCATCCGACATATTTATCATTATTGTATTTCATCAATATGTATACCTATATACATATTTAGAACGTCCAATAATTCCACATACTCAACCAATCGTATCCCATAATCCACACTAGGATTAGAGCGTCCGATTACCCACACCGGTCATTACGTCTACCCTAAACCCATAAATGAACACAACATAGAATATCACATACTGAAATCAACCCAACCAAGATACACCATATTATTATGAAATTACACAAATTGAAATAAAATCAATTCATCAATTCTACTCAATCATATCATCACACAACAATCCACTCATCAATATATATTTTCCACGTAAATATATATATACGTAATCATCCACTCAGGAATGACCACTAATACCATCTATAGTTCACACAAGAAAATTATGAAATTCATTTGTATAGTTAAAATTCATTTTACTTACCTATGGACAGTGGTGATTCAAGTCCATGAAATTTTAAAACAAATATTTAATCCGTAAATATTTTTCACACAATTACCAAAAATAAATAAATTAAAATGCTCGGCTCGTAATATGAACCACGTGAGTTTTACTCACTTCGAAACTCCCTCTGCGTCTTCAATATAATTATAATTATAATTACGCCGAATAGCCCACTCAAATAAAATCCTTCAATCACCTAATCAAATGTAATTCGAATTTAGCCAAAAATTTCAACACATAATTTAACTACTAATTAACGGCCAGATTCTAATTTACATTAAAATCTGACGAGCGGTTTCTCACGAATCGCTCCCCTAATTACCGTTTTTCACATATACGAAGATCCAAGGTCGGATCTTCACCCATGACCACACAAAGCCTCTGGGACAGTCATATGATCATCATAACAAATTTACAAGTTCATCCGACGGTCATAATTTCACAGATCACAAATCTAACGATCGAAATTGATCGAAATCAAAAAATTCATAACTAATTCATACGATATCCGAAAAATACTTATAATACGCCGAAATGACCGTATCGAAACATAGAATCATAAAATGGACAGAAACCAAATTTTAGACCTCCGGAGGTGGCCGGAAAAGGCCGCCGGAGTTAGGGATAGAGCCGCCACCGACCACCGCCAATGGTGTCAGGGCCGAGCTTGTCCCCTTCGTTTCATCATTCTGAGCAACTTTCATAACTAGAACAAGACCTAAAAATGAGGGGAAGGGATCGAAATTACTGATTTACAGTCGGCGGCCGGAAAAAATGCAGAAACCGGCGAGCTTGAAAACCGACGTGAAAACTGCAACCTCAGGCCCCGATCCCTTCTGGAAACTTGTTCAGAACTTCCTTGCGAACTCAACAAGCCAAGAATCACAAGAAACGATCGTGTATAGCTTGAGATATCTTGATCGAAAGTTTCGGTGTTTCGATCCGTTCGGGTCGAGCTCCGACGAACGTGAAAACGTTCGACCCAGTTCCGACCCTTCTTGGTGCTTGTAAAGGAAGTTGAGGCGAGCTCAATGAGACAAGAATCAAGTGAAATGGTGGAGTGTAGCTCGAGATATCAAGCTTGAACCGAAATCGGCGGTTTTCGGTTCGGGCCGTGCCGCCGCCGCTACGTGTCACGCCGCCTTGTAAAACTGCCTCCGGGAGCTAGAGCAGCTAGAGACGAACGCCTGGGACTTGGTTTGAGGTCGAGAGGTGGTCTGTGGAGGGAGAACAATTAAGGAGAAGTTTTCTCTCTATTTCGGTCGAGAGAGACGGATGCGAGAGCTGAGAGAGAAACTCAGTTTTTTTTTTCCAGAACAGAAGGAAGAAGAGGAAGAGAGGAACCGGTAGAAAAAATTAGGGTTTCCCAAAATTTTTCTATATATACATGTTTCGGAAAACTTCGAAATTCGATAACTAATTCAGAAAAAATCCGATCTTCGTGTTCCGCACGTGTACGGACTCGTATCGATGAGCTCTACAACTTTCATGAAGGAAGTTTCTCCAAATTTCGTACGTAGAAAAAGTCGATTTCTCAAACCGAGTATTTCGAGCTTTTCGTTAAAAATAATTGTTTCGAAACTTCGATAATTGTAAAAATGAATTATTATCGAACATAAATCGTGAAATCGCATAATAATCATTCGATACAATTACTCGAATTTAAAGTGAAATTTGCGGGTATTACACAAAATCCATTGCTTCATGTAAGGTCGAGGCAGATGTTCTACATACATGGATTAATTTTTTGGAAGATAATTGGGTACTCAGTGCTCATATGCAGAGACCAAGGAGAAGTAGGTCAAGTATGTTCTTCAACTCTGTTCAATTGCTAAATGCTCATTGTTCCATTGTTGTCACTTTGTTCATTTAGACCGAAAGTTATAGTTAATTTTGGTTTATGTTCTTTCTCGTGCTGTACATACTGTGCTTTAAATAGTTTTTTCTTTTTTTGCATTTCAAGTGATGAATTGGAGAAACATGAGCACTATTTTGTGAACTTCGCCATTGATCTTCTCTCTGCCTACAAGGTATTGACGCTCTACCTATCCTTATCTTTCTTTCTCTTTATCTCTCCTGTTCCTTAAGTAGACATCTCATGTTCTAATGCAGAAAGAGTTGGGGCCTTCTATCAGCTGTATAGGGAAACTTGTTGAGAATCTTAAGAATTTTTGAGCAAGAAGTAATGTTTGTTTGAGGACAAACATAAATTAACAGAGAGAGGGATAGAGTAATGTGTGTTTATTCTTCTTTCAATGGAGGGTTTATATAGGAGTACAAAGCTAGTGTGAATGCTCTAAGAGAAAATCAATTTGGTAATTATGATCATCATCAAGCAACTCCACATGGTTGTCTTCAATCATGAAAATTGCAATGCTTCTTGCCTCTTGGTATAAAGCATGTCACACAAGTCTTTATACCTACATTATACATTCAAGTATCCATTACATGATATAGACATTTATACTACAACACTCCCCCTTGGATATTTCATGTTAATAGTATTGTCTAGATCGTGCGCTTCTAGGTTGCCTTGTTAAAAACCTTGCCAAGTAATAAAAACCCTGTGGGAAAAAACAATCTTGGTCGAAGGAGAAAATGAGCATAACGCGCGTTGAGTGTGGAGTATGTTTCTGGATACCCCCCTTGATTTTGACTTCCCCTTGTGTTGCCTAAATGTGGTGTTTCTCTCGTTGCCTCTTTAAAAACCTTGCTAAGTAACAAAAACCCAGTGGAACAAAAATAACCTTGGTCGAAAGAGAAAAAGAGTATAATGCACCCTTCACGTTTCGAGACCATATATGTAGACACCTCTCCCTGATTTTGATCTTTTGAGGAGTCTTGTTATTGCTGATTTATGTTTGGTGTTATCGCTTTTGATGTAGTCTTGCTTCATTTGTTCAAAACAAGCAGCATTGTCGTAAATGCTTGTAGGCTCATCTGTGGTAGACTTCAAACCACAACTGTTCGAACATGCGTAACTATGGATCTAATCCATATACATTCACGAACTACTTCGTGAAGAGCAATAATTTTTGCATTTGTTCGAAGATATAGCAACTAAGATCTATTCTGTAGACTTTCAAGATATCGCGGTCTTTACCCATGGTGAACACTTAACCAGTCTAGGAAGATCTTTGTATGGGTCAAAGAGATACCCAACATCAGCAAAAATCTTTCCAAAAGCACTTATGTCATTTTGGGGTGGAAATAGAAAACGCAGGCCAGCGTTGGTGACGTTTTTGGTGTATAATGGATCCGAATTCATCATCTCTCTGTAGGGATAGAACAAGCCCATATCCATCGTACATCTCAAGTATCGAAAGATATCTTTTACACCAATCTAATGGTGTTACGTTGGCGCAGAGGTATACCTTAGCTAACAAGTTCATGGCAAAATGAGATGTCCAGTCTTGTGCATTGAGCTAAGTATAATGCGCCTATTGTACTTGAGTAAGGCACTTCTGCCTCTAGCACATCTTCATCGTCATCCTTCAGATGAAGGGGATCCTTTTGAGGATCAAGACTACAAACGGTCATGGGGTGCTTGAAGGCTTTGACCTTGTCAAAATGCCTAAGCATCTATCATCATGGTGCTCAAGTTCTAAACCGAGGCATAATCGTGTTCCCCAAAATCCTTCATCTCAAACTCGGATTTCAAGTGTTCAGCGGTTTCCCTTAACCTTTTAAGGGCTTCTAATGAAGATCATGTCCAACATGAACCGCGATAGAATCCGAAACTTGTTATGGAAACGCGTGTGCGTATCACTTCCCAATTAAGTAGCCACTTTAGTGAGCATTTCAACTTTATTGCAAACGCGCTCCGTGGTCTAGAGCCACTTGACTTGGGTAAATAAAGTTCACCATAAACTTTCATGTATATTCCGTATCTAGATCCCCACAGTGATACGTAGTGACCACATTTATAAGCTGCATGTTCAGTTATTTGGAAACTACCAAACTGGCAGGGTAGTGGTATGCAATAACATCCATTAAGAGAGAATATGTCTCATCGTAGTCAATTCTAGGGCGTTTTGTGAGAAGCCTTGCCCCATAAGGCGAGATTACATCTCTTTTTCTCAACACGCTTTCTAACGAAGACCCATTTAGTCAATAAGTTTTATGTAAGGAGATGTTGGCATCACTGGCTCAAAAACCTTCCTCTTCGTTTAGAGAATCCAACTTTGACCTGGATTGCTTCTTTTCATTTAGGATAAATTTCTCTATGTTGGTATTCATGCTTCAACGGAGCGTGATTCGATATAATCGGACTCAACAAACTCATTCGCAACGAAATGCGCAACTACATCATCAATTATGATGGAGTTTCTATCCCATGTCTCATGTACACTAGTGTAATTTTTATAGAGCTCTATATTCTCAGGAATATGTTCTGACGTTGAGGCGTGTGAAGACCCGAAATTTGCATTTAAATAAATATATGTAATTCAATATTTATTCAATATTATGAAATTTGGGTTTGCTTCATATGCCGTTGTGTGAGGAGAGAGGTTTCGAACGAAATTTATTTTCGAAAACGAACGTTATTTAGGGGGTCGTGAGAATTGACTGTTTATAAGTTCGAAATTTCGAAAAACTTCCTTCATGAAAGTTGTAGAGCTCTTCAATACGATCTCGTGCATATATGGAATGCAATATTTGGAGTTCGTATAAATAAGTTATGAATATTTGAAAATTGGAAATTTTCTATAAATATCAAGAAAAAATTTGATTTTTTCATTAAGGATGAAAAAATTTCATTTTTGCGTTTTGGTCTCGCAGCCCTCCGTTCTCTCTCTCTCTCTCTCTCTCTCTCTCTCTCTCTCTCTCTCTCTCTCTCTCTCTCTCTCTCTCTCTCTCTCTCTCTCTCTCTCTCTCTCTCTCTCTCTCTCTCTCTCTCTCTCTCTCTCTCGGGCGAAACCCTTCCCCCCCCCCCTCCCCCGTTTGCAAACCCGTCGACCCGACCCGGCGCCGGTCGCGCCTCTTCCGGCCACGACTCGGCCCTCCCCGTGGTCGTGCCTCCCCGCCCAGCTGCTCACTGCCCTCGCCTCGCCTTGCGGCCGCCCCAGGAGCTGGATCGAAGCAACCCTAGACGAAGAGGTCGACCCGATCGGATCCCCCCCGTGCCGACGTTGCACGGGCAGATCCTCCACCTCTTCGTGATCACCTCGTCCTCCTGATCATCCTCATATCCTCCTTGCACGACGATTTTGAGTGTGGAGTGAACGATCGAGATTTGAAGTTTCCGATAGATGTGATTCAATCTGGAATCTGATCAGAGCGTCGAGATTAATCCAACTTCAAAGCTCGATCTAAGATGATCTAGACCTTATCTCGAAAAAAGTCTGGTATTAAAGTTTTTCATAATTTCATTTTGAAGAAGTTTGTCGTTGACAACTTTTGCATCTGAGGTGGTTGACCCGCCTTGACCGTCGTCTGACCGCCGCGTGTGGCGGCGCGTCGAACAATATTTTGAGTTTATATTATCTGGACCATCCTATGCATCCATTCGAGCATTTTGATATATCACAATGTCATTTTATGAAAAGTTGATAAATATTGGACGTTACTATTTACGGTTTTTACATTTTATCTTCGGTTTTTTCTATTTATGGAGATCAGACCATCGGTTTTACTTCAAATTTTAATATGTTGATCGTATGACTGTCCTGATGACTTTGGAAGGTCATAGGTGAAGATCCGACATTGGAGCTTCGTATAATTGTAAAACAGTGATTCAGGAGGCGATTTGTGAAGATCCGTACATCAGATTTTCGTATAATTTTGATAGGATGTTTCCAAGAGCGATCCGTGAGGATCTGACAGTTGGATCATCATTTAAATTCGATCCGACCATTGGATCGTCTTTATGTTAGAATCCGACCGTTGGATCGTCTTAATTTTAGAATCCGACCGTTGGATCATCATTTAAGTTTATTTCGTGTTTCGTTGCTAAGTAAAGACTGTACTTGATTAGGTACTTGACGGTTTGAGTTGACGAGCATTTGGATTGTTGTGATTTGATTGATA
This sequence comes from Rosa persica, assembly GCA_025331145.1. NCBI lineage: Eukaryota > Viridiplantae > Streptophyta > Magnoliopsida > Rosales > Rosaceae > Rosa > Rosa persica. Next base: position 31,660,497 of record WFKR01000007.1, on the reverse strand, counting down.
GAAGTCGCAGCTGGACTAGATGTGAGTAAATCGCACATGGTTCATTTAAGAGCTGAATTTAGTAAATTATATTGATTGATAATAATAGGCATTACTGTGAGAATGTCTATGTATATATATTAATTATGTGATGATATATATATTTGTTGATGAATTGTGTTGAGAAAACAATATGCATGATTGTGTTGCTATTATTGTTACAATGTTTACTTTTCGTGATTTATATGTTGAGAAAGGAGTTGAGTTTTATTGTTTGAGAAACAATAAATTGTTTTGATCTGTGGAGATCAATAGGTCACGAGTGTGACCATGACATACTATCAGTGAACCACGCTCTTGTACCGGGCTGGTGGTTACTAATAGCATTATAATCGTGAACCACGCTCTCGTGCCGGGCTGGTGGTTGCGATCAGTTAGAGCTCTAGTCTGTCTGCCAAATGTGAGTGGTCTTATGAGGATAACGTTGAGGTTACTTGTGACTCATAAGTATGAGTTTTAGAAGAGAGTCTTGAGAATATTCATTATCTTATATTTTAGGAAATTTGGAGTTACCTTGTGTGTTTATACTTATTAACTTAAATTATGCAATCTTTAAATTTACTCATACGGGCTTTCAAAAGCTTACCGGGTTGTGTGTTGTTGAAATCCCAGTATACTATTGAAACGGTGTAGCGGATAATCCTACAGGTCAGGAGAATTAGGGTGGTGGTCGAGCTGCTTAGTGTAGCAGTATTTGACTTATCGTATTTGCTTTTGTAAGGTTTGTTATGCTCATTGAGCTTTTCAATTTAAGTTTGTGAGAGTGTGATGTAATAAGTAATTTGAAGATTTAGTTTTCGTCTTATTGAGTGGGTGAGGTGTGGTTGTTTATGAAAAAAAATCTGGATGTTTATTTGTTTTAGTGGTTTAATTCATGTTTCGGATTTGAATTTATTATTCAAAATTCAGGGCGTGACAAGGCGTCCCCCAACGATAACCATAATCTGGAAGATACTCATGAGACGGAGTTTGAGTTTCGATGATCCCAAATTGGTTTATGCCAAAGTATCATTCGGATCCATGGGCTTCCCACGCATCCTAGTTGGGGCCATGGCTTGTAACGCCAAAATGCCACTTTCTATGGCGTTGGCGCCCTGCCTACCTCCGTGTAGGGTGGGTCTACGTCCCTTTGTATTGATGTCCTTCCTTGCTGGCATATTTGCAGCAAATGTGTGTGATCTCGTCACTTTAATAGGGATCGAGATGAGACATAGTGGGGACAGACCACGACGATTCCTGTCGTTCCTACTGAACATTTGTGTTCTTATCTCCTCCTAACGTCTGGAAGATTGTCTCATCAAAGTAACATCTACAAATCTAATGGTAAGGAGATCGCCTTGCAAGGGCATTTAAGTGGCGGACGATTGTTGGAGTTTCAAATCCAACTGAGTTGCTCACTCGTTTATAAGGACCTATCATAGTGCACTGTGGTGGCGCAATTGGCACATAAATGGCTCACTTAAGTGTGCATAAGTACAAATACTTGTACCCAGTCACTAGTTGTAACACAGAGATACATTGAGTGGCGGTAGGTCATAGATGAATTAGCATAGTTATATGAGATATTGCATCACCCCAAGCGGATATAAGGAGATTCCTGCGCATCACCAATGTCCGAGCTACCATTGTAGTCATTTTCGCAAGACCATTTGGGTGTGTATATGGGAATGTGATGTCTAACATCAGTTCCATTGCAATAACCATCGAAAGTCTTGGATGCAAACTCTTTAGCATAGTCAAACCTAATTGACTAAATATGATGATCCGGAGAGTGAGCCCGTTGTCATATGATATGTACAGATGGATAATGGCACAACACATGACCAGCGTGTTTGCGTGTCAACTAACATCATGAGATATTTAAACGTCCGTAAGTTGGTTGAATAGGTCCACAAATTTCACCTTGGATTCTTTGCATGAATGGTATATTTTCTTTAGTGTCATTTGCATAGGATGGTCTCAATCCTACCTTTGCTAAAGAGCAGGCTTTGTAAAATGAATAATAGGTTTTAAAAGTAACTCCTTGGACCAATTTTTGGTTCGTACTTCTTTTCGTTTTGAAGAATGGATGTCCGTGTAAAGTCTTTAATATACGGATCACCATATCATGACCTGGATGTCCCAAACAATCGTGCCAAAGCCTATATATGTCAGAATCCCATAAATTATCTTTCATAACATGGTTGGATTAAATGACTCTAATAGTAGTTGCATACAATCCACTAGATTGACACATAAGTTTCTCTAATACTCGTTTATTTTCGTAGTCATTAGAGGTGATGCAAAGGAACTTTTGTCCATTCTCACAATGTATTTTCACATGAAAACCATTGGCTCTTATATCTTTAAAATTCAATAGGGTTCTTCTAGCCCTTGGAATAAAGTTCGGATTTTAAGACATGTCCATGACATTGAATAATAATGCGACACTTTATTGATAAGGAGAATAGCCAATGATTACATCAAAGTTTCTAGAGTCTATTCCAGAATAAAATCAAACTTAGACAAATTGTAGTTTACTCAATCCGTTTGGTAACTCCAATGAAATATGACCAGGAAACTAGAGAGAGATGTTGGTGGAGCGAGGCTCGCTTAAATACCATGATTTCAATTACTTTCCTAGACATCATACTTCATTCGATGCGCCACATGAGAAAGAGTTAATACAATTGTTATTTATTGACTAAGACACATTTGCCATATATTCTTGGAAAATAGAAAAGGACTATTCTAATCAAAGTCTGGCATCCTCGTGCACTTCAGTTTCAGCTTTGAAGTCCTCTACGGTGAGATTGACATCTTCACCATCTTCATCTTCGGCAAGGTTGGCTTATTGCTCCCTTGCTTCTCTGTACTCCTTGTAGCATGCAGCTAGTTGGGTACTTGCATGGCATTGTTTAAACCAATGCTCGATTGATCCACATCGATGAAACATGTCATTGCGGTTACGTCCCTTCATCTGAGGTGCAGGTGGTGCACATTGTGGATATTCCCTAGGAGGGTTGCTACTACCACCACAACGCATAGTGCGACCTCCACAGCCGGTGTTGCCATATATACCTCTCCCATGTGTGGAGTTGCCATCACGTGTGCCCGCTCTAAAGTTGCGATGTCCTTCCTCATTGGGGCGGTTATATGGACCCATTTGTCCTTCATCTCCCCTGTTATTAAGGTACCGCTCCTTGCGCCCCTTTTTGGGTGCATTATAATTCGCCTCACGAACACTCTTGGTTCCAACGGGCCTTAAATTATAATTCTTTACAAGGATGTTATCGTGTTTTCCAGCTACCGACATAACATTGATGAGCTCATTAAATCTCATAATTTATCCAGCATTGTATTTAGCAACAGACTTGAAGTCGGAGAAGCGTATATTGTTCCACTGAACCTTCAAGTTAGGGAGGAGGGAATCTTAGATATTGTCAAAGCGCTCTTCTAGCGCTCCCCATAGGTCCCTTGCATCTTTCATGGACATGTACTCTAATCTGAGTGCTTTGTCCATATGGCGTCGCATCAAGATAATTGCTTGTGCATGCTTTATGGGTGTTCGTTGGAACACAAGGCCCGCGTTTGGTGCCTGACTTATGGGCAATATCTCTTTCGATGTGAGATGATTCTCAACGTCGGTTTTCCAGCTATGGTAATCCGAGCCTGTTGAGTCAAGGATTTGAAAGTCGAGTCTAGTTTCATTCGACATCCTGAAGATAAGAAGAAAATATATATTAGTTTTGGAGTTTAAACTTCCACGAAAACTAAAAATAATAAGATTTCCGAGCTATGCTACCAAGAAATCAATTTCCAAGAATATTTATATTAGACCGAAACAATAATGTTTACTATGGTCATAAATTGATGCTTGCGGATGCTCTTAGTTCGAATATTATGAACACTCTTAGTTCATTGATTACGAACGCTCTTAGTTCGTTTAGCGTGAATTTCTATAATTCTGCTTTTTGATTGCAAGTTCCCGAGAAAAAGAAAAGAGGAGAAAAATGAATAAAAGCTCAAAAACGGGAACTTTTAGTAAAAAAATACCTCGAAATAGTGTTGTCGGAAAATTTGGCCGGAAAAAGTTATCGGAGGTAACCGGAAGGATTGCTGGAAAAAGTGGAGAAAATTGTCCAAAAAGTGGCAGGAAAAATGTCGGAAAAGTCGTTGGAAAAGTCACCGAAAAAGTTGTCGGAAACTTGCCCTGCATACCTGCTCGGCAGATCTGTCGGTAGCTGCTTGGCAGGTGTCTCAACAGCTGCTCGAAAGGGGCTCGCAGATGCTCGGCAGCTTCTGCGCAGCTGCTCGATAGGTGCTCGGTATGGGCTCAGCAGGTGCTCGGAAGATCCTCTCAGTAGTTGCTCGGCAGATCCTCTTGGCAGGTGTCGGTAGCTCTCGGCAGGTACCGTCGACAGGTGTTGTCGGCAGGTCTCGGCAGATCCGCTCGGCAGCTCTCAGCAAGTCTCGACAGATCCTCAACAGCTTCTGTACAGCTGCTCGACAGCTCTCAGCAGCGGTCCAGTAGCAGTTTAGCTCTTCCGACAGCCGGTTCAGGTGGTGTATTTAGTTCTCTTCTTTTTCTTTTTCATTTTTGATGCGATTCACAAAACCCCTAAATATGACTTTCCTTGCGTATTCTAGGAAAGAAGACCCAAGGGTTAAGGAACTGTTTAATGATATTGAAAAATTAAGAGCACAATTTGATGCTGTTGAGAGACCAATTCTAGAAATAGAGACTCCAATTCCCCAAGCTGAAACTCCATCTGATCTCTCAGCAGAGGGCTCAGTTGCACGGAAAGCTGAGACAGTGAAGCATTCGGAGTCGGGTGCAATCAAGGTAGAGCAAGTACTCGACCCTAAAGATGACCTAGCAAAACTCGAATCAGAGTTTGGCAAGGTTGGTCAAGACTACTCAATAGAGGAGGTGGGTGAGTGGGAATTTGACGAGCTTGAGAGGGAACTAAGATTTGGTGATTCATCAACTACCAAGTAGACCTATAATTATGCCGGATAGGTGGTTGTCTATTTAAGTTTCAAAAAGATCTCCTCTGTATAAAGTATGATCTAATCTGTACCCAAAGGTTACATACTTTTCCTTGTAACTTCTTTGTATCAACTTTTACTGATTTTTTAATTCTTATTTGAATTCTCAAACCCGTAATGTTGTAATGTCAAATATTTGACAAAACGAGTGGAATGGAAGGTGTTGGTGTTGGATGATGATATTTTAGCTTCTTTGCAATCTCTTTCACAAAACTTGCAACTCAGAATGTGGTGTCGATTGCTTTATTTTCTCTGAAATGGGCATCCCCATCTGACGTTTAACTTTAAGCGGGCCTTATACTTCCACACACCAAGAAATGGAGGAGCCCAGATGAGAATGTGGGTGCCTTAAGATTTTTTGTTAATATAGCTTTGAAAAGGTTTCCAGATATAGAAGTAAAATTTTTGTTTCATCTTTCAAGGGCAACATCATTATGCAGGTCCTCCTATAATTTCATCAACAAGGTACAGAAGCTAGTGGACTGGGTTTTTCATCCACCCAAAATCCCTCTAAAGTCAGTTTCTAAAATGATTTCTAAAAGATGATGCTCAGAGCTGTTTAGTGTTCTGGCAATCTTCAACCCTACTTGATGCTGGTAGGAGGGTGCCCGAACACTCTAAGAGGCTCTACTTTGTCAAACCTGGAACCAATTAGATACATCCTCAATTTAGGGTTGTGGGTAGTTTATGTAGAATTTGCGGCTTTTCTTTGCTTCATATACTTGTAGTATAATTTGTCCCTGCATATTGTTAATGCAATATGTTGGCCAGTGACCCAAATTTGGTGATGCAAGAGTTGACGATTGAGTTGAGGCAGGAGGGTCCAAGTTAAAGAAGAAACACTTTCTTGATGCCTACTAAAGAGAACACTAGGGCATCCTACCAATGCTGTTTGTCTTAAAAAAGACCCAACAATGAATTTCTTCATATTTCTTTCCCAACAATTTATGGGTTCAATACTATTCATCTCTAACCAATTTTTGATAGGAAATTGTTATTCACGCTCTTACTTTGTCACCATGAACCTCAAACTTCATATTTTGCTAGTTTAAACCATTTACAAAAGAAGCGTCACAAAATGACAAACTGAGAGTGTAAATAGCATCGCCCTTATAATTCACTGGATACGGTGACATTAAACTCATTCATGGTTTCAAACCAGAAAAACACTATTCTGTATGTTCCTACACTCGTTTCTTCTCTTGTTATATATTGAAAATGAAAATGAAGATACTTGTGACATTACCAACAATGCATCTGTGATATCAAAATATATATCCATTGTTTCTAAATGACTAGCTTCTAAGAGAAGAGCTAGACATAACCAGCCATTTGGACTTTGGAAAAGGAGGGAATCCCCATGGCTTTGTTTAGTGGTTAGAATTGAAAACAGAAACAGATAGAAAAAGATTGAACGTAAAGATGGGGAAGTAGGTTAAAAGGAGAAGACAAATGAAAGTCTCGAGCTTCGCATGGCATTGCATCCGGAATTTCCATTTCCCACCACCAAATGTCGGATTCCTCTATAAAAATCTTATCTCTACGAACAGTGATAGTTTTCAACATGGGAAAAATTTTCTCCTCCAATGTAAACCCTAAAATATATATCGCCAAATGTTATTTAACGTTGAAGTCAAAATTTTATGAATTTGACTTTGTCTTCGTAAAGTGATAGACTTCTTTGCTCACATGACTGACAATTTACAAGATCTATCACTACGCTATAAAAAAAACAAAAAAATAAAAGGAGAGAAAATGAAAAATACAAAGACACCTCAGTTGATGAAACCCTACTCATTCTAAATGCAATCAGACATGTGAACGAGTGGCGACAAAAAGCAGTACTCCAGCACGTTTATATGACAAATGCAGCAATGGGTAGTTGCCCACAAGATCTTCCCGCACATCATTAGTGTAGAGCAATTTTATGTGGAACTATTCTATAAATATGATGAAAAATTTGACCATCTGATATAAATCTATACAGAATACACTAGACTCATGGTTGATTATTGTAATTTCCTCCACTATCTCATACATATCTAAAACAAAAAGACCATGCATGTTCATTTCAAGCTGCTATGGAAACAAGTAGGAGAGAATCAGTTCAGGGACAATGACACCTAAATGCAATGAAAATAATACTTGGAAAACATATTTATACAAGATGATGAGCAAACATGGTATTGTTGCCTACTCTAACCAAGAGTCGACAATTCATTAAAAAAAATGCTAGCACCTCTGTTACTCGTATATGGAGGATGAACTTCAAAAAAAAAAAAAAAATTGCTGCAATTCCAAATCTTCAAAAACTGATGGAGATCCAACTAATGATTTTTGAAACTATGAATAGAATCTTAAAAAAAAAAAAAAAAAAAAAAAGAGGTCTTTTATTGATTTTATTAGACGATGGGTATATAGGAAAATTAGAGAGGTGTAGATAACAAATTGGTTATTTGTAAAAGTAAGTTGGAGGTCTGTTAAGTAGGGAGGTCCAAATGCTAAATTTGGAGGTATGAATATAAGCTCCCTATACTTATCTCTCATTTTGTTTCTAATAGAATAAAGAAAACCAAGTTCATGATCGAAGATCTAAAAGCATCAAAGATCTGTGTGCACGTACTGATAAAACTTGTTAGAAAGTTGGGCTCGTTTTGTTTAATTTCTTTATCATGATCATTGAAAATGAAAGTAAAAAACAAACCCAGGAATTCAGTAAAAGTAGCAAATCATCAGGTGAAGTAGCATAAAGTAATTTTTTTAGTTCTAATTAACTTCTAAGCAATACTCTATTATTAGAAAGCTTTTTTCGGTTTTGCTTTCTTATTAGTTAGGGAGTGAGAGATAAAGTGTCTTTGGCTCTAAGTACTACACTACTCCTCTATTGATTACAAGAGCTTTTCAAGTTTAGAGAGAGAGAGAGAGAGAGAGATTTATATTGGAAGAGTGCAGAAAAGCCAGGTTTTAAGATGTGAGTCGGTTCCCAGTTTGAATTTGGCCAAAAGGTTATCTGAGTTTGAGGAGTACCTTCACAAACGTATACATATTTTCTTGTACATTCGCCTAACTGATGAGTATTTAACTAGTGAGTCTAATAGGATAAGTTATATTAGTTAGGCTGCTGTACTTTTTAATTCTTCTGCTTCTATATACTACAGTCTCAGATATTACTATTTTTTCAAGTAAATCCAAACAATTTTAAGTGAACAAAGACAAATTGATGATCAAGAGCTTAAAGCAAAAAAGGAACTCATTCTTACATCATGGTGCTTATTAATTCTAGCTTTATATACTTTTTAGCTTTCAGTTGTTTGGTCCCCAATAAATTAAAGTCCTACTGACGCTGACTCCAACGCTTGTGATCAAGGTTGCTTAACCATTGAAGTTTTTCTCCTCCTAGTCAATTCTTTGTCTTCCACATATAACTAAAGAAATGAGCCACAAGAAAACCTTTTTCTTCAAGGAAAAAGAATTAAATCAAATTGGCCAACGGATTGAGGTCCACACTCCACATAATGTTTGGAATTTTATATTTGGAAATTGGAATAAATAGAGTTATTACTTTGGACCCTTTTTAAAGGTTGCATAACCCCTTCAAAACCCTCACAAAGCTCAGCTTCATTTGAACTACTTCTCTTTAAGTTTCAAACAGTAGATTCTTTGTCTTAACACCATAGAGAAAGTAGTGATGGGTGTTGACCACTTATCCTATGATCCTTCAGAAGATGACTACATAGACATGGAAGTCGGTTCATATTCCGCCTTCTTCTCCCATTCTATGAGCTCTCCTCCACACCCCAGAGAGTTTGAGTTTCAAATGTCATCAAGCTCACTAGAAATAAAGCCCTCAACTACTTCACCAGCTGATGAGCTTTTCAAAGGAAAGCTCCTTCCTCTTCACCTCCCACCGCATTTATAAATGGTCGAAAAACTACTCCAAAACTCCACTTCGTGCTTTGACCATAACCCAAAAGATAGATTTGAAGAGTTCTATAGCACCCCATTAGGCACTACTTCCACAACTCCAACAACAATGAGTACCCCATTTGAGTCCTGCAACATCTCACCTTCGGAGTCTTGTCAAGTTAGCAGAGAGCTGAACTGGGATGAGTATATTTTTGAGTATGCAACTGATGGGAGTGGATTTGGATAAGTCAATGAAAACTCAAAAAAATCTTGGACCAAAAAGTTGAAGCAGTACTCCTCACTTGGGTCTAAGCTCAAGGCTTCAAGGGCTTATCTCAAGTCCTTGTTTGGCAAAACTGGTTGCTCTAATGAGTCCAGTGCTCTAGCAGCTGCTAAGCTAAGAATGCAGATGAAGGAATGGTTATGAAATCCGTGTTAGAACAAATATGGACTTAACACATATCATTATAAAGTAATTGATGATTAGCTAAATGTCAAACCTATTTTAACATGGATACAAACTGTAAATCAATACTAGTAACTTAATGAAAGAGCGTATCAATTCATTAAGGTAAGTAATCTAATTCTTGGTCTGCAAGAAAGACCACAATGAAGTGTTACATTAAGAATCTAACTAGGAAACCTAAACCGATATGGATTGCTTTAATGGGAAGCTTCTTGAGGTTAAAGCCTCCTATATATATGGATGAATTGGTCCATGTTGCCACCATGACCTATTGCATAAGTTCTGTCCATTGAGAAGCAAGTTGGTAAGCAACAGAAAACTATATTCTTGTGATCGTGTTTGCAGCTGCAGAGATGGAATCCATGCCAGTAATTGCTGAACATAAGTCTTGATCCTTATGTGCATATGTTGTGAGCATGTATATATGGTTTTACAATTGGTATCAGAGCATAGGCTCACAAATATGAATTCAGTTTTTGCTTAGCATAAAAATCGTTTTAGGGTTTTGCAAAACAAATACAAAAAAAAAAGGGTTTTTGCTTTACGGGTTAAGTAACTGGATACGTAACTAACCAAGTAACTGGTTAGGTACCTGATCAAACTAAGTTACTTAATCTCTTGGACTAGTCGCAGCAAACACAAGAGCTAGGCCCAAAACCTTACCCGAAGCCTTAAGAACAAAGGACTGTTGTTTTACAACGGTCAGTTTCGATCAAGAAGAGGGTATGGGACTGGATTCCTCGAGATGTTTTCATCTCTATAAGGGATTCAAACTCTAATTGCTGCGAATCAAGATGCCAAGAGAATTATTGTTGCATCTGGATATCGAATTCATGCTTCCGCTGAAACAGGTTTTTCTGTGAAAATAGTTTTCGATTCATAACATGATAATTAAGTTTTTGATTGTGCTCAAGAACCCTAGTTGCATTCCCGGCATGCGTTAGGTTAGAGTAGATGGTGACCTGATGAAATTAACAATTTCTTGATTGTTCTGTGGTTTCTTGGAATCGAAACAATTTAGATTGTGCTTGAATATGCATGATGAATTGATTGATGATATGGTATTGTATATGTGATTGTGTAATTGCATGAAGAACAAAAATCTCCCAGAAATTGTTTACAATTGTTAAAGTTGACAGATACAAGAGCTTATTTTCTTACAAGGATGAATTTGGATAGAATATAAAGTAAAAGTGCTTATATGTTTTGTGGTTTTCTGTTGGCATAAGTGATTATGATGCATAAAGCATCCTTCATTGATGTTGGCAAAAAACACTTATCAGGTACCTGACTAAGTAACTGGTCACATAACTGATCAAGTAACTGGTCAAGAAACTGACCAAGTAACTGGTCAAGTACTGTACCTGATCGAGTAACGAAACTGAAATTGTGTTTTGTGTTTTAAAACTATACTTCAGTTTTATCTTCCAAAGAAGTGGTCAGGTGTGGTTTTAGAATGCAAGACAGCAGTATGCATGCTTTATGAAAATATATTTGGATACTTGAAATTTTTCTTCTGTCTAAAAATGTGGATGAATCTCCTTAGATAACATATTTTGATTAAGCATGGCATATTGATAAAGAACTCCAAAATATTAAGTTTCTGCTCAAAAGTGATGCTTAATATTGTTTTTTGTTATGGACTGACTTGAATGCAAGTATGGATTGTTTAGGTTTTTTGTATGTTCTTGTTTTGGTTGCTTAAAGCTAAATAAAACACAGAAAACTTAAAGTTATTTTCTTTACAAAATTGAGAACTCACATGAATTTTGTTTTGCTCCTTAGTTAACTCTTACATGAACTTGAACAGTGTCTTGATGTTAACTGGAACCAACTATAGAGTTTGGCTAGATTCTGTAGAGAACTATTGGGAATGCATGAGAATATAGACTATTGCTTTACTGAGGATAAGCCTGCAGAGTTGACTGAAAAGAGCACCAAGAAAAAAACTGATCTTTATAAGAAGTGGCATAGATCCAATAGAATGGCTAAAAACCTCATTCGAACTTCTATGTCTAAGACTGTCAGGTGAAGTATAGAAGAGTCTGAGCTAGCATCAGACTTTCTGGAACTCATAGGTGCTAAGTTTAAAGAAAGTGAAAAAGCAGAAGCAGCTAGGCTAACTAAGGAGTTTCATGACTTGAAGTACACGGGTTCAAGGGGAGTTAGAGAGCACATTATGAAGATGATCAATATAAATGGTAGACTCAGGGAGCTCTTGATGGGGGTTAGGGATGAGCAAGTAGTGCATTATGCACTACATTCCTTACCTAACAGTTTTAGTCATCTTAGGACCAGTTACAACTCTCAAAAGGGAAACTGGACTTTAGATGAACTCATATCCATTTATGTGGATGAGGAAGCTAGGATTAAGGAAGAAAAAGAACCTGCTATAGCCATAAACCTCATTGAGAAGCCTAAAAGGAAAAAGCCCCAGAATAAGCTCAAGCCTACCAAATCATAACTAAGAGTTCAACAGCTGCAGTGGCTAAGAAAAACAGGTCATTCAGGTTCAAGTGTTACTTTTGCAAAAGAGTAGGACACATGAAAAAGGACTGCACTTGCTATATTAGTTATCCAAGGTAAGATTTTTTTCTAATATAGTTTGTTCTTTAGAAATTAATCTTTTAAATGTTGAACCACAGTCTTGGTGGATAGATTCAGGCTCACATATTCATATTACTAATTCCTTGTAGGGATTCATAAGGAGGAGAATCCAAAAAAGTGATGAAGTGAACCTGTGTGTGGGCAATGGCATGAGAGTAGTAGTCAAGGTTATTGGCACCTTAAAACTAGATTTAGGATTAGGAAAATTATTAGTTCTGGACAATGTTTTTTATGTACCTTCCATGAGAAGGAATTTGATTTCAGTTTCTCTTCTAGTAAAATCTAGTTGTAGACTTGTTATTGATTGTACTGAAATTCTTATTTCTAAAAATTCTGTTCAAATCGGTTATGGTGTTATCTCGAACGATTATTTATAGTTAAATTTTTCAATGGCTTAACAAGAAATTTTAGTTGTTGAAGATAACACAAAAACAGTACTAGCACTTTAACAGGTGTTAAAAGAACCAAACTAAATGAAAAGTCTACATTTTTATGGCATAGAAGACTCGGCCATGTTTCAAAAGAGAGACTGAAAATTTTGGTGAAAAACAAAATCCTAAATGAACTTCATTTTTCTGATCTAACAAACTATGTTGAATGCTTTAAGGGAAAAATAACTAATACCATAAAGAAGACTGCATATAGAAGCCAAAACTTATTAGAACTCATACACACTGATATATGTGGACCATTTAGGCATCAAACTATCTGTGGGAATGTGTATTTTATCACATTCATTGATGGCTTTTCTAGATACAGTTATATTTATCTACTTTCAAAAAAGGCACAAGCATTGAAAGCCTTTCAAATCTTTAAGTCTGAGGTAGAAAATCAACTAGAAAAGAAAATCAAAACAGTAAGGTCAGATAGAGGGGGAGAGTTCTATGGAAAGTACACTGAATCCGGCCAACAAAAGGGTCCATTTGCCTTGGTTTTACAAGACAATGGAATTAAAGCTCAATACACAACACCATATAATCCACAACAAAATGGTGTTGCAGAGAGAAAGAATAGGACTCTTTTGAACATGGTTAGATGTATGATGTGTACAACTGGTTTGCCAATATTTTTGTGGGGTGAGGCATTAAAACTGCAAATTATATTTGCAACAGGACACCTAGCAAAGCTATAGAAAAGACTGCTTTTGAGCTTTGGTGTGGCAGGAAACCTAGTCTTCATCACTGCCATGTTTGGGGATGCCATGCAGAAGCTAGGATTTATAATCCAAGCTTGAATAAACTTGATCCTAGGATAGTTAGTTGTTATTCTATAGGTTATCCAGATAAATCTAAAGGTTATAAATTATATTCTGCTCATCATTCACCTAGAATTTTTGAAACACAAGTAACTGATCAAGTAACTGGTCAAGTAACTGACCAAGTCACTGATCGAGTACCTGATCAAGTAACTGTAACTGGTCAAGTAACTGACCAAGTAACTGATCAAGTACATGTAACTGGCTAAGTCACTGACCAAGTAACTGATCAAGTACCTGTAGGTCCACCTAATCCTGACAATCCTCAGCCTAGAAGATCACAGAGAGCAAGAAAACCAACTTATGGGGGGGAAGAGAGTGACTACATTGTTTACCTGCAAGAAGCAGAAATTGAAATGGAATGTGCAGAGGACAATGATCCAACTACATTTAATCAGGCCATTAAAAGTAATGAATCTCACCAATGGCAGCTAGCAATGGAAGCAGAAATTGATTCCATGAGCCAAAATGCAGTTTAGGAATTAGTTGAACTTGACCCTAAGCAGAAACCTATAGGTTGTAAACGGGTTTTCAAAACCAAAAGAGATGCAAATGGCAATGTAGAGAGACATAAAGCAAGATTAGTTGCCAAAGGTTTTACACAGAAGGAGGGCATTGATTTTACTGAGACTTTTTCTCCAGTTTCTACAAAAGACTCGTTTAGGATAATCATGGCTTTAGTGGCTCATTTGGATATGGAACTGCACCAGATGGATGTTAAAACAGCTTTTTTGAATGGTGAACTAGATGAAGTGATTTATATGAGGCAGCAGAAGGGTTTGTACAAGCTGGAAGTGAAAACTTAGTATGCAAGTTAAGAAAATCAATATATGGCCTAAAACAAGCTTCTAGATAGTGGTACAAGAAATTTGATTCTGTGATTTCTACTTTTGGATTTACAGAATTGTGGATGAGTGTGTTTATTTGAAGACAGTTGGGAACAATTTTATTTTCCTAATTCTCCATGTGGATGATATACTTTTGGCTAGCAGTAACCTAAAACTGCTTAAAGACACTAAGAATTTTCTGTCAAAGAATTTTGACATGAAAGAGTTAGGAGAAGCATCCTATGTACTAGGTATTGAAATTAAAAGAGATAGGGCACAAAGACTACTTGGTTTGGCTCAACATAATTATATTACCAAAGTTTTGAAGAGATTTGGTATGAAAAAATGTGCAGTTGGATAAGTTCCCATGTCTAAAGGAGATAAGCTAACCAAGAAGCAAAGTCCAAAAGTGATGTTGAGAAAGAAAATATGGAGTCAAAGCCTTATGCCAGACTTGTAGGAAGCCTCATGTATGCACAAGTCTGCACTAGGCCAGACTTATCTTTTGCTGTAGGGATTTTGTCAAGGTTTTAGTCCAATCCAGGCCATGAGTATTGTGTAGCTGGGAAGAAAGTGTTGAGATACCTGCAGAGAACTAAGAGTCATATGCTAGTTTATAGGCAAGTGGACGATCTGAAACTTGTTGCATTTTCAGACTCAGATTTTGCAGGAAATTATCCAGACTCTAAGAAGTCAACTTGTGGATATGTATTTATGCTTGCAGGAGGTGCCATTGCTTGGAAAGCCATGAAGCAAACTCTAGTTTCAACCTCCACCATGCAAGCTAAATTTATTGCAGTATATGAAACTGTGTGTGAAGGACTTTGGATTTGGAATTTTTTGATGCAGACCAAAGTGTTAAGTCACATTATGGTTGGTACACTTGTGATCTATTGCGATAATGAAGTAGCTGTTTTCTTTAGCAAAAACAATTAAAGATCAAATAATTCCAAACACATTGATTTGAAGTATTACAGCGTTAGAGAAAGGGTTAAGCATGGTGAAATAGCTGTTTTGAGTATTGATACAAATTTACAGCTAGCAGATCCTTTCACCAAGGCATTGTCAGTGGTTGCGTTCCAGAAGCATACAGCAAGCATTGGAGTTTTGGCTAGCTTAGATGTTTAGATTCAGTGATAGTTAGTCCAGTTGGAGCATTTAAAATTCTGAGGTTTTTGAGTTCTTGTGTTTTAGTTGTGATCTTTTATTTTGTTTATCACAACTCATTTGTAATAACAGTTTAAAGTTATCAATGAAATTTTTGAGGTATTTCCAGTTATGGTTTGCTATAGCTTTATTGTTTTGGAAATTATCAACTTGTTTTCTGAATATCATACTTGCTATCAGATGGCATAAATCATGTATAGCATGATGTTAAGGTTCAAGCAATATTTTTAAGCCATCAGTGTTCAGTAAATTTTGCTTGAGCTTCTGGTCTAAGAAACATAAAGTAGGACCTGATATATGCCTTCTTGTTGATACACATTAGCATGTATCGTATCACTTCTGGATTGACATATGTAGGTTGCAGGAGCTTATGTTTGTGGTTTTGAAACTCTACATTCTTGTTAAAATGTATATTGTTTCTTGCTCTGCATAAGTAACTGTGATCTGACCACGTTGGAATGGACTTTCGATTTGAGTTTGTCATCTGGCGCGCACTTCAGTAAGTTAAGTAGGTTTTGATGTTCTCTAGTGCAAATCATCGAGCATGATATGTGTGAGTCCAAGGGGGAGATTGTTAGAACAAATATGGACTTAACACATATCATCACAAAGTAATTGATGATTAGCTAAATGTCAAACCTAGTTTAACATGGATACAAACTGTAAATCAATACTAGTAACTTAATGAAAGAGCGTATCAATTCATTAAGGTAAGTAATCCAATTCTTGGTCTATAAGAAAGACCACAATGAAGTGTTACATTAAGAATCTAACTAGGAAACCTAAACCGATATGGATTGCTTTAATGGGAAGCTTCTTGAGGTTAAAGTCTCCTATATATATGGATGAATTGGTCCCTGTTGCCACCACGACCTATTGCATAAGTTCTGTCCATTGAGAAGCAAGTTGGTAAGCAACAGAAGACTATTTTTGTGATCGTGTTTGCAGCTGTAGAGATGGAATCCATGCCAGTAATTGCTGAAGGTAAGTCTTGATCCTTATGTGCATATGTTGTGAGCATGTATATATGGTTTTACAATCTGAGGACTTGAGTAAGTACACAAAGGCGGGGAAGAAAAACCCATTTGGACAAATTCAGAAGGATAAATATAGAATGTCTGCTTCTGGCATGAGGAGCTTCAACAAAGACAAGATCACTGAGAATGGTGCTGGTCTTCACAGAAGGTCGTTTTCATTAGCTATCAAGCGAATACAAAGGACTCTACTTCACCATCCTCCTCCTCATCATCATCATCAGCTTCTTCTTCATCTTCATGTTCAAACCTTTCAAATGGGACTCAGGAGCCGAAGTTTCTGAAGAGATGCAACAGTGCAAATTCAGAAATGGAGAGTTCAATTCAGGGGGCCATTGCACATTGCAAGCAATCTCAACAAACACTTCGTTCGAGAAAGACTGTGAGTGAAGTTAGGTTTTACTCATTGTCAACATCACTGTCAGCTTGTGAGGACAAAGATGGGCCAGAGGGGATGAGAAAAAGATAGAACTTGAGTTAATGTTGTGTTCGTCTTTTCCTTGTTTCAAAAATTTGATAAATGGAGATGCTTTATGTAATACCCGCAATTTTCATTTTAAATTCGAGTAATTGTGTTGAACGATTATTGTGCGATTTCACGAGTATTGTTCGATAATATTTCACTTTTTGAATTATCGAAAGTTCGAAATGATTATTTTAACGAAAAGCTCGAAATGCCCGATTTGAGAAATCGACTTTTTCTACGTACAAAATTTGGAGAAACTTCCTTCATGAAAGTTGTAGAGCTCGTCGATACGAGTCCGTACAAGTATGGAACACAAAAATTGGATTTTTTCTGAATTAGTTATTGAATTTAGAAGAAATTCTGAAACATGTATATATAGGAAAAACCCTAGAAATTTTTGGAAACCCTATTTTTTTTCCACCGGCCTCCCTTCTTTTTTTTGGAAAGGAACTGTTCATTCTCTCTCTCACCCTCGCGTTTTCTCTCTCGGCCGAAAGTAAAAAACAGAGCACGGAGAAACCGTGCTCCCACTCTCTCCTCCGGCCACCTCTCAAGCTGTAACCACCTCCAGGAGCTTCGTCTCAACCGTGCGCAGCTGCCAGAGGCAGCCTTGTGCCGCCACATGGCCGGTAGCGGTGGCGGCGGAGCCCGAACCGAATAGGCTCGTTTTCGGTTCGATCTCGATATCTCGAGCTATAGGTCACCATTTCACTTGATTCTTGGCTCATTGGACTCGCCTCAACTTCCTTTACAAGCACCAAGAAGGACCGGAGCTGGGTCGATCATTTTCACATTCGTCGGAGCTCGACCCCTGGTAGATCGAAAAACCACCTATCGATCCAAATATCTCGAGTTATACACGATCGTTTCTTGTGATTCTTGGCTTGTTGAGTTCGCAATGAAGTTCTAAACAAGTTTCCAGAAGAGATCGAAGCGAGTTGTTGCAGTTTTCACGTCGGTTTTCAAGCTCGCCGGATTCTAGAAACATTCCGGTTGCCGACTGTAATTGGTAATTTTCGATCCCTTTCCATCATTTTTGGGTCTTGTGATAGTTATGAAAGTTGCTCAGAATGATGAAACGAAGGGGAGAAGCTCAGCCCCGACACCATTGGTGGTGGTCGGCGGCGGCTCTGTCCCCTAACTCCGGCGGCCCGTTCTGGCCACCTCCAGAGGTCTAAAATTTTGGTTTCTGTCCATTTTATGATTCTATGTTTAATACGATTATTTTGGGGTATTATACGCATTTTTCGGATATCGTATGAATTAGTTATGAATTTTTTGATTTCGATCGTTAGATTTATGATCTGTGAAATTAGGACCGTCCGATGAACTTCTAATTTTGATATGATGATCATATGACTGTCCCAGAGGCTTTTTGTGGTCATGGGTGAAGATCCGACCATTGGATCTTCATATATATACAAATGAATTTCACGATTTTCTTGTGTGAACTATAGATGGTATTAGTGGTCATTCCTGAGTGGATGATTACATATATATATATTTACGTGAAAAATATATATTGATGAGTGGATTGTTGAGTGATGATATGATTGAGTTGAATCGTTGAATTGATTATATTTCAATTGTGTAATTTAAATATAATATTGCGTATCTTGGTTGGGTTGATTTCAGTATGTGATATTACTTGTTGTGCTCATTTATGGGTTTAGGTCAACGTTGTGACCGGTGTGGGGTAATCGGACGCTCTAATCCTGGGTGAATGATGGGATACGATTGGTTGAGTATGTGAAATTATCGGACGTTCTAAATATGTATATAAGTGTACATATTGATGAAATACGATAATGATAAATATGTCGGATGTCATAACCTATGCCAGGTGACGGGTTACGATTCAGTTAGAGCTCTAGTCTGTCAAGTACCGTATTTTCATAAATACGATGTTAAGGTTTTGTGAAGGAAGATGTGAATTGGGGTTTGTCTTGATTTATTGAATTGGTAATTGATTGAGATTGTTAGTATTTTGTGGTTGTGGAAATGGTTGAGTGTTGATTTGAGTAGAATTGATTATGATTAAATTAAACGACAGTCCTTTCTTTTTACTCATACGAGCTTTCATAAGCTTACCGGGTTTTGTGTTGTTGCAATCCCGGTACACTATTCAAATGGTGTAGCGGATATTCCTGCAGGTCAGGATAACCAGGGAGGTGACCGAGCTGCTTAGGTGTTACAGCAGTTATTGTTATTTCATTTAGTTGTGAGGTGTGTATGCTCATTTAGAGCGTTACAGTTCATTTTGTATTTGGGTTGTAATAATTAACCGAGACTAAATTCGGTTTAATTTTATTTCGTGTGGTGAGAATGTTAAGAAAAGAAATTTCCATGATGATTATTTGAGTTTGTGATATTTTTCATATTTCGGATTTTGAATGTTTATTTAAAATTCGGGGTATGACACTTTGGTTCAGTGCATGAATGTTTTAAATCTTTGTTAAAGTTTGTTCAAAGCCTCAATAAAATTTCTGTCCTAGACTAGTATAGAACCTTTCAAATCAGAAAGCATTCAAGTATTCAACAATTTTGATTGATTGTGTGTTTTGAATCATCTGCTACCTATATTGTTAGTAGTTTTTGATATTATATCTTTCCCTTTTTGACAAGTAACAAGTTCATATTTCTTTTTCTCATGATGAATTGTTTCATTCAGCAAAATTCTAATTCCTAATATTGCTGTAGAGTTCAACTAACTAACAAATTTTGAATTCAGGATAGCTATACAGAAAATAAAGGATCAAAACATAAAAGCAACAACACAAAGAAACTATATTAATTGGACATATACTCCTGAGTTATTTTAGTTACTTTAGAAAACATGTCATCACTTTCAAATTTTCATCAGAACTGCAGAACTCAAAATCTATAGCAAGAGTGGAAAATAAGCCTACATCTTCTTTGTGGCCCCTGATTCCATATTTAAGGACTTACAAATGACTTCGATCAGGTTAAAACTGTTTAAAGGGAAGATTACATTGTTTGATTACTGGATAAAGAGAATAGTTACTACTACACAATCTATATATCATTGATGAGATCAACCCCATCATATGTACTAATAGCTAATTTAGTGCAAGAAGCCATGAATTCAAAGAGCCGGCATCATTCCATGATGAATATTTAACTTCAAAGTAACCTTAGATTAGGCAAAGATAACCATCATTTTGTCCCAGCCAATCATCGAATCACGAGTTTTGAAAACCCACCTGTCTGCCCCTTAAGAGTAGCTAAAAGACATTTCTAACTCTTAATTGTTTCAGTGTAAAACCATATAGTACCATACACTCTTTACTCTTTTTCTGCTTTTGAAAAATTATATATCATTAAGAGTTCAAGTATTTCATTTGTTGATCCAGGAATCATTTTGTGTTCTTAATATATTCAACTTGAGATGAAATCTGATCAAGTGCAGGACAAACAGCCTTTAGGTGGCTTTTGGTTCCTTTTCTTTTCTTTTCCCAGATAATCCTAGTGGGCATTATAAACCTTAAATTGAGTGAGCGTGTCAGCCAGAGATTGACAGGATTAGAGCTAAAGAAAGCAATTAAAAAAAAATCTTAACACTTTGATGTTGTTGAGCACTATGGTTTTACAGGAAAAAAGAAGGAAATGGTAGGGTTGCTAATTGCTTCAGCTCAGTGTTCTATTGGTTTAACATGCTTCAGAAACCATACCCATTGAGAACGGTAAAATTAGTAACAATTAATGTTTCTCATTTTTGAGTATCACAGATATTACTTGATCTCTGTACAATTGATGATAGATAAATCACATTTTTAGATAAGTCAGACCTAAAAAACAGCCTAGTGGCCATAGATTGAGTTCCATTCTTGATCAAACTATGGGGCTTACAAGATTTTAGGAATAAATGGCAACGACCATAGGCAGTTGAAATGTAATACCCGCAAATTTCATTTTAAATTCGAGTAATTGTATCGAATGATTATTATGCGATTTCACGATTTATGTTCGATAATAATTCATTTTTACAATTATCGAAGTTTCGAAACAATTATTTTTAACGAAAAGCTCGAAATACTCGGTTTGAGAAATCGACTTTTTCTACGTACGAAATTTGGAGAAACTTCCTTCATGAAAGTTGTAGAGCTCGTCGATACGAGTCCGTACACGTGCGGAACACGAAGATCGGATTTTTTCTGAATTAGTTATCGAATTTCGAAGTTTTCCGAAACATGTATATATAGAAAAATTTTGGAAACCCTAATTTTTTTCTACCGGTTCCTCTTTTCCTCTTCTTCTTCCTTTTTCTGGAAATTTCACTATGCAGCTTTCTCTCTCAGCTCTCTCACCGTCTCTCTCGACCGAAAAGGAGAGAAAACTTCTCCTTAATTGTTCTCCCTCCACAGACCACCTCTCGACCTCAAACCAAGTCCCAGGCGTTCGTCTCGAGCTGCTCTAGCTCCCGGAGGCAGTTTCACAAGGCGGCGCAGCCTGTGGCGGCGGCGGCACGGCCCGAACCGAAAACGACCATTTTCGGTTCGATCTCGATATCTCGAGCTACACTCCACCATTTCACTTGATTCTTGTCTCATTGAGCTCGCCTCAACTTCCTCTACAAGCACCAAGAAGGACCGGAACTGGGTCGAACGTTTTCACTTTCGTCGGAGCTCGTCCCGAACGGATCGAAATACCGAAACTTTCGATCAAGATATCTCGAGCTATACACGATCGTTTCTTGTGATTCTTGGCTTGTTGAGTTCGCAAGGAAGTTCTGAACAAGTTTCCAGAAGGGATCGGGGCCTGAGGTTGCAGTTTTCACGTCGGTTTTCAAGCTCGCCGGTTTCTGCATTTTTTCGGCCGCGCACTGTAAATCGGTAATTTCGATCCCTTCCCGTCATTTTTAGGTCTTGTGCTAGTTATGAAAGTTGCTCAGAATGATGAAACAAAGGGGACAAGCTCGGCCCCGACACCATTGCCTGTGGTCGGTGGCGGCTCTGTCCCTAACTCCGGCGGCCTTTTCCGGCCACCTCCGGAGGTCTAAGATTTGGTTTCTGTCCATTTTATGATTCTATGTTTCGATACGATCATTTCGGCATATTATACGCATTTTTCGGATATCGTATGAATTAGTTATGAATTTTGTGATTTCGATCGTTAGATTTTTGATCTGTGAAATTATGACCGTCGGATGAACTTGTAAATTTGTTATGATGATCATATGACTGTCCCAGAGGCTTTGTGTGGTCATGGGCGAAGATCCGACCGTTGGATCTTCGTATATGTGAAAAACGGTAATTAGGGGAGCGATTCGTGAGAAACCGCTCGTCGGATTTTAATGTAAATTAGAATCTGGCCGTTAATTAGTAGTTAAATTATGTGTTGAAATTGTTGGCTAAATTCGAATCACATTTGATTAGGTGATTGACGGATTTTATTTGAGTGGGCTATTCGACGTTAATTATAAATTATAATTATTGAAGACGCAGCGGGAGTTTCGAGGTGAGTAAAACTCACGTGGTTCATATTACGAACCGAGCATTTTAATTTATTTATTTTTGGTAATTGTGTGAAAAATATTTGCGGATTAAATAGTTGTTTTAAAATTTCATGGACTTGAATCACCACGGTCCATAGGTAAGTAAAATGAATTTTAACTATACAAATGAATTTCATAATTTTCTTGTGTGAACTATAGATGGTATTAGTGTGGTCATTCCTGAGTGGATGATTACGTATATATATATATTTACGTGGAAAATATATATTGATGAGTGGATTGTTGATTGATGATATGATTGAGTTGAATTGATGAGTTGATTTTATTACAATTGTGTAATTCCATAATAATATGATGTATCTTGGTTGGGATGATTTCGGTATGTGATATTATATGTTGTGTTCATTTATGGGTTTAGGGTCGACGTAATGACCGGTGTGGGTAATCGGACGCTCTAATCCTAGTGTGGATGATGGGTTACGATTGGTTGAGTATGTGGAATTATTTGACGTTCTAAATATGTATATAGGTATACATATTGATGAAATACAATAATTGATAAATATGTCGGATGCCATAACCTAGGCCAGGTGACGGGCTACGATTCAGTTAGAGCTCTAGTCTGTCAAGTACCGTATTTTTATAAATACGATGATGAGAGTTGTGATGGGAGTTGTGAGTTGGATTGTCTTGATATATTGAATTGGTGTTGATTGAGATTGTTAGTACATGCATATGTGGAAATTATTGGTTGTTGTTGTGTGTGGGGATAAATGAGATTCAATTACGTAACAGTTCTTTCTTTTACTCATACAAGCTTTCATAAGCTTACCGGGTTTTGTGTTGTTGCAATCCCGGTACACTATTCAATGGTGTAGCGGATATTCCTGCAGGTCAGGATAACCAGGGAGGTGACCGAGCTGCTTAGGTGTTACAGCAGTTTTGTTATTTATTTAGTTGTGAGGTGTGTATGCTCATTTAGAGCTTTACATTACATTTTGGATTTGAATTGTAATAATTAACCGAGACTAAATGCGGTTTGATTTTATTTCGTGTGGTGAGTATGTTAAGAAAAGAAATTTTCAGGATGATTATTTTGAGTTGTAGTATTTTCTTGTTTCGGATTTTGAATTGTTATTCTAAAATTCGGGGCGTGACATGAAAAGTAGTTCCAGTAGGGTTGTGAGAAGACTTTTCATGTATAGACATCTTTGCCTTGACATGCAGATCGAGTTCCATTCTTGATAAAAACCTAACACAAGCTATACATGGAACTTCTCATATAAGAAGTGTAATTGCCTTGCCCTCAACATGATTTGTGAGTAAATGAAAGAACTATGAAGTCTTTATTTAAAAGGAAATGGTGAGAATGAACTGCAATTGGCGTTACCAAATTAGTAGCTTGGAGTCTAGTGTTTTCAAGCGCTTTGTTAGATAAATTCCTAGTAAGAATTTATAAGATTGATAATATGAGATATTTGAGGAAATTAAGATCGTAGATGAGTCCTCTTAATTATTATTTTCCATGGCCTCGGACCGTGAATATATCGAGGGACTCTCCCCTCAAACACTACGAGATAAAAGAGTATATGGATCAGTAATAGCTAATTCTTTATGCATATATTTTAATGATCCTAATTATTTTTTACTGTTTGTTGTTGGTTTTAACATCTTCATCTTTTTATTTCATGTAGCATTCTAGGTCATGATGTCGCCATCTCATCTCCTGTCACATGGACCTGCCAAGGCTGGATTGTGTTAGCAATTGAAGATGAACAAAATGTGGGAGACCCAACATTGAAAGTACAACGCCTCAATGGTGGTGAAGCCTTTCATGGCTGACTACACCTATAAAATGTGTAACGCAGTTAGACATTTGCGTTTCATATGGATCTGCCGAAGTTGGGCTGGGTCGTGCTCGCTGATGAGCAGTACGTGTCTGAAGTTGTGGGATGATCATCAAGCACTGAATGTGTAAACGCACATGTGTTCCGATTGTAATTGCAATTAAACTTCCATGCAAACTTTTGAATTGTAACTTGTAAATGCAGGTATATATGGGTTGTAAATAAAGCATATATATGCTATGTCTATAAAATCTGTTGGATTCTTTTTTTCTTTGTTTTGATTTGGAGCTTCCTTCTACGAGTGGTCCGAGCTTTTGGTTTTGATCCGGTTTTTGTGAACTGGGTCCAGAATATCCTTGCTTCAGCTCATATTGTTCTATGTTAGTCAAGAGTCAATTTTGTGGCTTCTTTACCTATTCGCAGGTGTGCGCCAAGGAGGCCCCTTATCTCTTATTATTTTCTGTCTTGCAGAGGAGGTTCTTAGTAAGGGTATCCCACTGCTTGTAGCTCAAAATAAGCTAGCTAGATTGCATGGCAGCTCCGGGATATATCTCTCCCCATCTCATGTTTTATTTGCAGACGACGTAATGGTTTTCATGCAGGCTAGCTCTTATGTCTCCATGCTCTTTCTGATTTCATGGGGGAGTACGGAGCCAATTCTCTTGTACTCAAGTCTCAAGCACACAGAGTGAGATAAAGAGTCATATAGAGAGACAGTCATACATAAGCAATAGCCAATCATTTAAACGTACTACCACCATTCTGAGTACGTACCTTTAGATTTAAAGGTCTATGCAGCCAATAGTCCACCACTCTCTACATTCCATGAACACATGCATGTCATCTTCGAAGTAATCACAGCAAAAAAACACATCTGACCTCCGGAATTGGACACTTCTTAATCGAAGCAGCCCTCGTAGGAATTATACCTCTGTGCAGCCTCCAAATAAAAGACCGAACCTTTGGAAGAACATGTGCACTCCAAATACCCTTTCAATTTCCTTCAACAATTTCTATCCTAAGGTACCTGCATTATACAAATTTGATCTTTGAAGGCTTGAAGCATGAATCGGCGGGTTCAGAACTGCAACCCTGAATCTGAGAAAGTCATCAGAGCACTAAACTCAATGGCATTTACGTTATTTCTCCAAAAACAGAGGGCAGTAGCCAAAACAAGGTTTCATATAAATTCCTGAAACGAACAACGCCGTCTTCTTCATCATCATCTTCTTCCCTCTTCTCTTTTATACGAAAACTCACTGACTCAAGATCAAGAAAGATGTTGTACATAGTAGGTCTTGGATTGGGGAACGAGAAAGACATCACTTTGAGAGGTTTAGAAGCAGTTCGACAATGTGACAAGATCTTCATTGAAGCCTACACTTCTCTCCTCTCCTTTGGTCTCTCTTCCCACGGTCTTATCACCCTTGTAAATCTCTATTTTCGTCTCTGTTTTCTGGGTTTTTCTTTGTTTCCAAACCTAGTTTAGTTTTTGAAGAAAAAACAATTCTTTGCAGGAAAAGTTGTATGGGAAACCGGTTATACTTGCAGATAGAGAAACCGTGGAGGAAAAGGCCGTTGATATTTTAAGTGCAGCCGCTGATTCTGACGTCGCTTTTCTTGTTGTTGGGGATCCTTTTGGGTATGTTGTAATCTAACATTCGCTTCATTTTAATTTGCTTAGTGTAAACTTTGAAGTAGAATGTGTCAATCAGGATTGAAATAATACCCGTTTAGTTTTTTCTTACTTAAGTTGATGTGGTATGCAGAGCTACAACTCACACTGATCTTGTAGTTCGAGCTAAGAAGTTAGGGATTAATGTGAAAGTGGTGCATAATGCATCGGTTATGAATGCGGTTGGAGTCTGTGGCTTGCAGCTCTACCATTATGGAGAGACAGTTTCGATACCATTCTTCACGGATACATGGAGACCTGATAGCTTTTATGAGAAGATTCAGAAAAATCGTGGGCTTGGACTACATACTCTCTGCTTGTTAGGTTTGGCTCTAGAAACTTTCTGATTCAAAGTGTTACTTAACTGATGCTTATCTTAGTAATAAACTCATCACATGTTACCTTTCATTGTAGATATACGCGTGAAAGAACCTACCTTGGAATCCTTATGCAGGTATGTTTCTAAATGATTGATTGGTTTCTCTTTCATTTGGTCATCAAAGGGTTTACTCAGGTCTTTTCTTTTTCTAGTTTTTGTGTGCTTCGGGACATTACATAGACTAATCAGTGTTTCTCTGCCTCCTTTGAACCTTTCAGAGGAAAGAAGCAGTATGAACCACCTAGATATATGTCTTTGTGTGCTTCGGACATTGCATAGACTAATCATTGCTTCTCTGCCTCCTTTGAACCTTTCAGAGGAAAGAAGCAGTATGAACCACCTAGATATATGTCAGTAAACACTGCAATTGAACAACTTTTGGAGGTTGAGCAAAACCGAGGAGAATCAGGTAAAGCATAAATGTTCTCTCCTTTCTGGCTTGTATACAACTTAACACTACTTACAATCACTGTAATTTGATTCTTTGATTACCTTGCAGCATACAGCGAAGACACCATGTGTGTTGGGTTTGCTCGGCTTGGAAGTGAGGATCAGAAGGTAGTTGCTGGTACAATGAGGCAACTGGAGTCCGTTGATTTTGGAGCACCTCTTCATTGCCTTGTCATAGTAGGCAAGACCCACCCAGTGGAAGAAGAAATGCTGGACTTCTACAGAACTGTATGATTAATCGACTATATCTCTGAAAGGAGCAGCTCTACCTCTTTTATGTGCAGGCAAGTGTTTTGGATTTGTTTTTATCCATTATTGTGCATCTTCTGGTATTCAATTACTAAATGGACTTTCACCTGATCTGTCTAGAGTGAAGTGCTTGTACTATGTGTAGCAAAGACCGAAGAGGAGGTATTCTTAACTCGCATTGAAGAAAGTTCAAAAGATATGTTGGATTTTTTTCCTTTTCCTTTTAAGGTGCAACGGAAGAGGCACCAACAACAATACCTTCCTTTATATTCTCCACATTTGATGTGGATGATGAAAGAATGTTGTATCAATCCGTTTAAATGGAAGTTGATCAAGTTGATTCAGTACTTATCTGTAGAATTCTCTCCGATAATTGACTCTCTATCATTCATCTGTTTTGTTTAAACACTTGTATGAATTAAGATCGACTAGCAAAGTGTAAATTAAAATAAGGCTAAAAACTCTAAATGGTATCTGAATTATTACAAAAGATATTTTTTGGTACCTGTGAAGTTTATTTTATTTTAATTTTTTTAGTTTAATCCCAAATGGTAACTGAAGTATTGTGTCATTGCTAAATATAGTACATCCGTTAACTTTTTCATTAAAGTCATTTATGTGACATGTATTTTTTGGATATAAACTCTAAATGGTACTCGAACTATTGCAAAATAGTTTAAAGATATATAGATTATATGTCTGGTCCAAACTTTGATTACTTGTTTCAATTGTAATAGGGTAGAATCTTCTAGATAACATAATCAATCTATTAGCTTTCGTTGTGTGATTCAAATTCTGTATCTTGTAATCCTCTATATAAGAGATTCTTATTATCAATGAAATAGACACATTCTGTGGTGACCCGAGAGGGGGGTCCTACAGCACCGCGACCCCGAGCCAATGAGAAACCGACATGTCACGAATGACATCCCGATGACTCATCAATCCGGAACCGCAAGGCCTTTTGAGTTTAGTTTGTTGGATTACCACTTTCTTGGACAAATCATTCTAGCAACCAAACAATATATTTTCAAAAGTGGAAATTAATGTGGGCTACAGAATTTGGGCTTACAATAGAAGCCCAAGTTGGAAAGTAATAAATCACTACGTAAATACAGGTATAAGAGACGCGTTCCAGGGTTATAGGTCTCCCGAAATTTTGTAAATAAGTGAGTAGTGAACAATTAAAAGTAAGTAAATAAGTGACTTCAAAATCCGTCAAATGACCAAAACCTTCTTTTGGTAAAGTTAAATAGAAATGCGCCAAGCCGGGTCATGTGCCCCCACTGTATGCTTCCCGACCACATGCTCGAAACCTGCACACTGTCCGCTAAACTAAAACAATCGATGACCGGCCTGGTTCGTCATCATTCAAGAACCGGCCAACTACTCTGTAGTGCTTGTGACTATAAGTAGCGAAAGTGTCCATTTCCTGGCCCTGAGTCTCCTATGACTGATTCACTGTCGGTATTCACCCTTCCTCGACAAACATAGGAGTATAGCCCCCTCCGGAGGTTCACGGTTATCGACAGTGTGGAATCTCTAGGAATCTACGCGTCTAGGTCTCATTCATTTTCAGGTCACAAGTACAAACATACAATTGGTACATTATCTCAACATGCAAGTCTAGCCTCGGTTTTCACGATCAGCAGTTATCAATTATGAAAACACAGGTATCAAATCAGCAGTTATCAGTTATGAAAACACAGGTATCACGTGGCATCGATTAATGAACAACCAAAAACGTACTTGCAGGCAATATACTATCTTAGTATAGCATTCCACATATATCGAAAAGCCTCTAACAAGGAAGGGATAGCTCACCCTACCTAGAATTGGAGTGCTCGCCCAAACTTAGTTTCGTTTCCGACTTTCGACACTTCTTTCAATTTCATGTACACACGGTCGAGTCCCTTAACAAAAATTATATTAGATAAGTAATTAATTCTAACTCACTTTAAAATTCACCAAATAACCCATGATCGATCATTATTAGAAACCATTCCATAACAATTCACTTAGAATAGTAAGCTCATTCTGGATATGGTGATCATACTTCTTTCGATAATATAATTCGGGTTAAATATTTGATGTCATTCAGCACTCCTTTCTTAATTAACAATTACACTCCCAAATGATCCAAGTGACACTGGCATTTGAACCATTTGAGATATGGTGATTATGCTTAGCACTTTGACCTTTATTTCTTTACCTTTTTACTTTAAGAAAACAAATGACAATTTCCATTGCCGAACAATTCATTAAATAAATTTCTCTCAATTTTCGGGACATGGAGAATTTAACAAATCAATGGTCTGTGATTGAATTTTAGGTCAACTCCTTAGACCTTCTATTTTCATCGATACACCTTAGTTTCCTTAATTCCCCTTTTAATCATCAAAGTATTTACTAAACGGACATCCCTTTTTGGTTACTTAAGCAAATTATTCCTCAACCAAAAACCTACATCAATTACCAAATTTAGCATCCAACTTTCTTTCTATTCTCATTTACCAATCCTAAGTCATAACGCTAAAGCACCGATTACATTCTTGTACCACATTTCATTTGTCACAACACCCATCACTTTACTAACTTTGCACATTCTCAACAAACCAAAACTACAACATAAACAACTCTAACAAGACTTAAAGTCTTAAATATTAATATTTTCCCCCGTCCTTACCAGAAGGATTTGATTCCAAAACAGAGGCTTCTTAAATCAACCTCCACTCAATCCATACGCATTCAGTTACAGCTATGCATCTCTTACTCAACAGAATACATCCACAATAATTTCACCACCGCCCGGTAAAACCAAATTCCAGAACCTTACCATTCTCCTTTCCTAAGTAGAAACCCATTGTAGCTGCATTTCGCCATCGACAACAGTTTTGAAACACCTAACGAGCATAACAAAATCAGCAGTCCAGCTCTTAACAAAATTCACATCCAAACATAGAGTTCGTAACCCTTACCTCAGTCCATTCTCAATGGAAACTGACCCAACACTTCTCTTCTCCAAATTCTTCAAAAACTCAGATTCCACAAAACCTCACACAATCCCAATTAAATAAAAGAGTTAGGGATTTCATTTCACGTCAAACCAGAAGCTCCAATCAAAGGGAAACATGAAGATTACCGAATAGAGGCGGTCTACAGCTCCAACAGCCGTGAGCGGCGGAGCTAGAAATTTATCACGCGCCTGTTGTGGCGTGTGAGGCGGACGAGGTGGCTCTGGTCGGAGTTAGAGGTCGGGGCCTTAGGGTTTTGGTGTTTGACAAGGCACTAATTCTATTCTTGAAGGTGGTTTCACTCGATTTGGACTGGAGGTCGGAAAACGAAGACATGCAGAGGCAATAACTCCGGCTACGGTACGTGCGGTAGTCTTCCGGCATCGATTGTCAGCGAAGCTATGGGGTTTCAATGCGCGGCTTGGTCTGAGCACGTTGGTGTCGGTGGTGTGTTGAAATGATGGTCAGAAATGGAAGCTCTAGCCGGGCAACACAGCGGGATTGTGGTGGTCGTCTGTAGAGGCTAACGACTATGCTTGGTGGTGATTTCGGTTGGGGCTTTGGTCGGATTTGTACTCTAGGTCGATTGGTGGAGGTGGTGTGCTGAGATGGTGGTCGGAGCTGGAGTCTCTGGTGGTGGTAGAGGGAAGAAGAAGAGAGAGAAAGAGGTCGGGGTTGATGCATGGCTTCAATTTCTCTTGGGTTTGGGTTGGATTCAGGTGCTACATTAACCGGTGGAGGCGTGTGGTGAGATGGTGGCCGAAATTATGTTTTCCTTATGTTTATACCCCATGTGCATTGACGATTTTACCCTCCAACGAATTACAAAGCTCCTCTTAGCTAATTGCTTTCGGTTTTGGGCTCGTAACTTTTCTTTTATTCGTTTTTTGTTCCTAAGTTAATTTCGACTTCGTCCTAGGCCCAAAACTCGATCTCGTAAAAATCCAAAATCCAAAATTTTGTTACAACTCAATTTATCGTCTTTCAAAATTCAACAAACGGTCACCTCACTAAACTTCTGTAACCTTCTAGGCCCAAATGAAAAAATCCTAGTCTAAACTTAAATCTTAAGGCCCAATAGGTGGTCTTGACTCTAAAACAATCTCCAAAATTGGTTTCTTCACTTAAATTACCTTGCGAAAAATCTTATTGGCGAGAAATTACTTTTGGAAATTAACTAAAATTTTCAAGGGCTTACACATTCATTCTCCTTAAACATGTTATCAGCATGAAACCCTAATATTAAAACCAAAAGCCAAAACTCTAGAAAAGAAAAGAAATCCTAAAATAGCCTACTGGCCAGCCCCTCAACCAGAACCAGCCAAGCCAAGCTAGACGTCAGCCAGCTCCTGACCAAGACCGGCCACCGGCCAACTAGTCTCGCTAGCGTCTCAGCACCCCTGCATTCTCCGTGGTTAGCCTTGCTACCCATAACGCTAGCCTCGCTAGCATCAATCCTAGTGCACCTGCAGCCCTACATCCGCTCACGTCCTCGCTAAGCTAGCCTCTCTTGCCCTTGCAGCCTACCTTCGCGCCTCTACTAGCCTCGCCAGCCCTGCACAACCCCCAGCAGCTTGCCTCCCACCTCAACTAGCCTTGCGCCTTGTGTACGTTAGCCTCGGCCACAGACCAGCCAAGCCTCAGCCAAATACGCCCATCCCCCAATGCCCAAGCACCAGCCAGTGACCGGCCACTGGCCCAAGTAATTTTTTTATACCCGTAATATTTTTTTACCTTAAATGGTATCTCAAGTATTGCTTTTTTTTTTATCATAATATGAAATTCATTTATCCGAAGAACTGTTATAAATAGATTGAAGCAATCCAAATCGGAGCCATTATTCTCTATTGATAATACAATTTAGGCTTCACATCGAATAAGGAGGTGCACCATCTCTAGTATACCATGAGGCTAGAAAAGATGGTCATATGACCAAAGAGACCCCAAATATATATTGATCACAAATTTAAGCTAAAAACTCCAAACGTATGATAATATACATATTGATCATAGACACTTAAAACCCAAAACGTATTTAGTAAGCCACTTAACGAGAAAGCTAATGAAAGTATTGTATTTAGTAAAGCGTAATACTTGAGGTACCATTTAGGGTAAAAGAAAATTTCTAGGAACCAAAAAATATATTCTGCAATAGTTCGGGTACCATTTGAAGTTTTTATCCAAAAAAAGACTAGCAATTTGGGTCGATCGTCCCAGCTGGATTTTGAATAGTACCATACTAGAATGGGCCAAATTTTTTGGCCTACCGACTTTGGCTCGGCCCAGCTGTACCAAATTAGGCTTTAGGCTCTGCTACGGTATGAAGTTTTGCATACCATCGGTATACCGTACCGACCGTGTACATATATACATACCCATATACACACTAGATCATACGCAAAATAGATAAAATTTGGTTAGAGGTAGGAGTCAAACCCCTATCCTCTTACTCAACACCTCACCTCTCAACCACTAGAGCACGGGCTGCTATAATTATATATATTACCATTTTTATATTTATTACTTCTTAAGCTATAGAATTAAAAGCCCTCATCATGTTCCGTCAATCTGTCATATTCAGTAACCATTCATCCCCATCTTTCATGTTCATCAGTTTCTTCTCCCATTTCTTTATCTTTCTTCTAGTTTCATCTTCATCTTCCTCTTCTTCTTTTTCCTTCCTCTTCTACTTTTCTTCATCATCAGCATCACCAGATCGTCCTCATCTCTAAGGGAAACTCCATCATATGATTCAGATCTAAATCTTGATGGAGGAAGAAGATGAATTGGGCCTCCTCGAAGTCACCAGTGACATCGAAATAACCTTTGATTTCCGGCCACAAATCACCTAAAACCAATCAATACCAAGCGAAATCTCAAGTACTGATAGTCGGTGTCGGATAGGAAACGGTTTGAAAAATAATATACCGATGATAGTCGGTTCAACGGACTGTTTCAGTGAAAAGGCCTCAATTTAGTACCGAATCTAGCCCTACAAAAAATACATACCATGTATGTAACTTTAACGGAAAAGTTAAAGGAGATACTATATTTGATAACAGCGCAATACTTCAACTACCATTTGAGGTAAAAAAAAATTAGTAGGTATCAAAAAATACATTTCGAAACAGTTCACGTACCATTTGTGTCAAAGCATAGCAACAAAAAATTTACCAACCGTAACATCTTCACTAGTGTAACCCTGCCACAATCAAATATACTGCATCAAGCCAATTACAAATACAGCAATTCTAAATTGATTCTACACCTGAAGGAGAGGATTACAAACCTTGGGAACTCCTTTAGAAATATCATCACCATAAGGGCTATTAATGATGACTCCTTACCTAGGGTTCTCTTTACAGAAAGCAATACAATAATATTTCCATCTTTCAACGCACCTTTCTTCAATAATTGATAGGCATGGCATATATCATCTTGAAAAATTAAGATAGCAAACACATGTTTGAAGCCACAATCACTAATTCAATGCTAAAGTAAACAACATCAACCCACTTATTGATTAAGCAAAGATAAAATTAATCACCTGATGCCTGTAATTCTAGTATCCATTAGAGCAAGCAATCAAAACGTCCTAGTGTGTGCCAATGGTGCCATCCTAAACCTCCTACAAGTTCAGCTACTTCTGCCCTGCACAAAATTCCCAGAAAAAAAAATATAACTATCCAGAAAAGGAAAAAAAAAATCAACCCAAATAAATTAGGGAGCTATGAAGATCATGCAAGATTATTATTATTGTAAGTAATAAACCTAGTTACCTAATGAGTTAAGTACATTACTGTTAGTTTAGGAATCCATTACTTACATTACAAGAAAAGCTGTGCAGATGTGATACATTAGGATTATTAATTAGGTGACTTGATCTTTAAATAATATCTTTATGGCAGGATTCTTAGGGGCCAGACATCATATTTATATAAGGTGTATTGGTCACTGCTTTCTCTATAACTAAGTATTCAATCCTGCCCCATTGAAGGAACTTGATTGACAGGATCGACCTCCCCTAAATTTCACCCAGAAATTCGAAGTTGTCACGCAGGGTCCACCTTAAAAGAAATTTCACAAAAATATTGGCGAAACTTTCCTTAAAAGTGGACTACTCATAACATCATACCTGTAAACAAAAGGAACACTTCTAGTACTCCTCAATATCCCAAGACATTTTTTGACCCCTGGAGTCTACATGCTCCCCACAATTCATAGCCAACTCCACAATCAGATGAAATTAATATGTAAAACTGGAACTTCTCAAATATACAAATTTCACAAATTGTTGGTAATTAGAGAAATCTAGATGAAATACTGAATAAAATATGAGTAGGTTACACCGGTAACCTACAACGAATATGAAGGTGGTGAACACTAAGGCTTAATATCATTTAAATTCCAATATTCTCTCAATAACTCAATACTCAAAATTACTTGATAAAAATCATCATAAATATATCAATAATTCAACAACTTCCCAAAAGAAAATCTTAATAGCTCGAAATTCAATTAACTCAATAATTAATAAAATCTTTTAGAAAGTAAAATTCAATCTCAATGTAATCAACTTCGTAAATCATTAATAAATCATCAAAAGCATAAATCATGAAATCTCAATAAATTATTCATACTCAAATATCATCATAAAAATCAATATGGTAATTTAATACTCGAATATATATACTACAAGCAGTTTACTTTAAAAGCAAAGGTCGACTCACATAATTGCGGCTATGACAGTTGTCCAATGAACTCCTCATCAAGCTCGATCTTTGCATCATCCAAAACAAATTGATATTATGAATAATTGATTTCAAGAGTTGAAAATATATTCACGATAATAAAACCTAAGCCCCTATACAAGAATCTGTCGAAAACTCAAAATCATATCGGAACGATATCAAATTTAATAGATTATGTTGACTTGATAATTATAACAACTTATCGAAAATGGGGTTGATCCCATGGTCGGACTTCTGAATCGAAACATGAATTTCCAAAGTTTTAGAAATTCCTATTGATCTCAAAGTTCATCGAATGATTATCAAACTATATTCACATACTCGTAACGATGGGCTCTACCTATGTGCTGCAAAAAAAGTATGCTCATGGGGCCCAAGCGCCGCCACACACCGCCCCTTAAATTGGGTAGTAATATCTATGCGAAAATCTTCCCTTACAACATCCTCAACAACTTTTCCAGCTACAAAATTGATCAGTTACAAAAAGAAAAGCCACAGTTTATCTCGAAACAAATTAAAATCTGAGTTCTTCAAGCCTTCGATTCTTACTCCTCGCTGCAAATAAATCAACGTTGCTTGGAGGGTTTGCTCTACAATGGATGTGTTCTCATCGCCAGAGGTGGCCAGAAATTCCTGTTCCGATCAGGTTGGCATGTACGAGCTAGTAGGCTGACTTCTTCTTCGAATCACCATCGTGATTGACATTTGTGGAAGATAAGCCCAGAAATTGAACTAGCATATCAAGGTGCACTTAACAGCCCCGATGCGGAGGCTTGGGTCGGCTGGACCCAAGAGAACCCATTGGGTCTCCAAGCCAATGTGTGTGTGTGTGTAAGAGAGAGAGAGAGAGAGAGAGAGAGAGAGAGAGAGAGAGAGAGAGAGAGAGAGAGAGAGAGAGAGAGAGAGAGAGAGAGAGAGAGAGAGAGTTTTGCTAGGGCCGATTTTGTTTGAAAATTGAAATTTTCTTCTTTCTCACGTGCTATTTATATTAGTTTCCTGAAATAATAATTTGAGATTTTTATATCTTAACTTTTGCGTACAAATTCCAATTTTACCATGTCATAGGTCCACTATCACGCCCCGAATTTCGAATAATAAATTCAAATCCGAAACATGAATACAACTAAACAAATAACGTCCTGTATTTTTTCTCAAAACCAACATCTCACAAACCATAATACAAATCTCGTAGCAAACTATCTCTCGAGTCAATTATTACAATACTAACATAAATACAAAGTTATGCTCAAAAGAGTCTACAAAACATACCAAAATAGACCAAGTTCTGGTCTCAACCCTGTTGCCCTACGCAGCTCGCTCACCACCCTGATTATCCTGACCTGCAGGATTATCCGCTACACCATTTGAATAGAGTACCGGGATTGCAACAACACAAAACCCGGCAAGCTTTCTGAAGCTCGTGTGAGTAAATAAGAATGAACGGTTGATTTATTAAACCACAACTCATTTATCTCAAGTAAACATCCAACAATCTCAACAACCACAAGAAACATCAATCCAACACACATGGAACAACATGGAACACATTTCCACAATCACCAAATCACAACTCTCGCCACTTTGGCACTCACAACTATCGCCACTTTGGCCCTACATTAGAGCTAACTGCCTCGTTACCTCTGACACCTTGGCCAACGGCACCTCCAGGTTACTCAGTAACGGTCGAACTTTGGACCATTTCATGTCCTCAGAACAATATATCCCTATTATTATTTAACGGTCGAACTTTGGACCTCCCTGTCCTCGGAATACATAGAATCCGGTTATCATTAACCAAAGATCCTTGGACCATTTGATCCTCGGAATCCTACGTTTCTCTACCTTCTATTCAACTCACAAAATCAACATGCTTATCACCAACATTTATCAAATATTAACAACATAATAAAATCATATTATCAACATTTATCAACAACATATTATCACAATTCCACACCTCAATGTCACACCATTCAATATATAATCACGTAAATATATATATACGTAACCATCCACACAGGAATGATCACTAATACCAACTATAGTTCACACGATGCAAAATCAAGAAATTCATTTGTAATATACTTTAAAACTCATTTCTTAAAACCATTTTCTCACACATAACAAATAAATTGGGCAATTAAGGAAATTCGGTTCGTAAATGAACCAAGTGAGATTTACTCACCTCTAAACTCCCGCTGCGTCTTCTTA
The DNA here is from genome assembly GCA_025331145.1 of Rosa persica. Classification (NCBI taxonomy): domain Eukaryota; kingdom Viridiplantae; phylum Streptophyta; class Magnoliopsida; order Rosales; family Rosaceae; genus Rosa; species Rosa persica. The sequence continues at coordinate 31,623,647 of WFKR01000007.1, read as the reverse complement.
CAGCCCAAAATACGATTCACAATCGTCCGCTAACAAATCCGTCAAACACCTAATGGAAACGATAATTAATTTGGTATATAATTTCAAAACCACACTTATATGAAGATCCAACGGTCGGATCTTCATCCGTGACCACACAAGGTCATCGGAACAGTCCTACAATCATTATATCAAAACTAGAATTCTATCGGACGGTCCAAACTTCATAGATCACAAATAGAGAGATCAAAATCAATCGAAATCGTAAAATTCATAACTAATTCATACGATATCCAAAATTCAAATGCTATATATCAAAATGATCGTATTGACATGTAGAATCTAAAAATGAGTAGAAACTACTCATGGTACCCCCGGAGGTGGCCGGAAAGGGCCGCCAGAGTTTATGGCAGAGCCGCCACCGACCACCGCTAATGGTGTCGGGCTGGGCTTATCCTCTTCGTTTCATCATTTTGAGCAACTTTCATAACTAAGACGAAGTGAGAAAACAAGTGGAAGTGGTCGAAAATACCTAAAAATAGTCCGGTTCGCCGGAAAACCGAAATTTTCCGATAGTTGCTCCGTTCGACGCAAAAGCTTCACTTCTGGTCTGGGTCTTTTTGTTGCGTGTTCTACTCCTTAATATGAGTTCAACAAGATAAAGAACTCAAGTTTTGGTGGTCGGAGCTAGGAGAAATCGCCGCTGGTTCGTTTTAGGGCTCGGATTGATTTTTGAGTTCCACCGCCGTGTAGCCGCCACGAGAGGGGAAACCGTGACCACCAGTCGACTCACAGGAAGGAGTAGAGTCGATCTGGGCTTCGTTTCACCTCAAACGGTGGCCGGAACTGTGAGAAAAGGCCGGCAAAAAAAATGCTCTGTTTTGGAGCTCGGGCGCGCACGGGAGAGAAAAGAGGGAGAAGGTGAAAAGTGCCACCGACTGAAAATGGAAACCCTATTATCGGAAACTTTCCATTTATATATATACCCAATTTGGCAACTTTTCTAAATGCTATAACTTCTTCGTACGAACTCCGATTCTTGCGTTCCGCATATGCACGAACTCGTATCGACGAGCTCTACGACTTTCATGAAGGAAGTTTCCTCAAATTCCTTACGTTTATATAAGTCAATTTTACTAACCCTAAATAACGTTAAATTTGGATACTAAAATCATTCGAAACCAAATTTCTCAAATAACGACATTCGAATCACACTCACAACTCATAATTCATATAATTTGATAAATATGGAATTATGAAATATTTAACTGAAATTTCGGGTCTTCACAGTCTACCCTCCTTAAAGGAATTTCGTCCCGAAATTCAAGCAAACTCATCAACAAACAGTAGTGGGTACTTAGCCTTTATGTCAGACTCTAACTCCCATGACGCATCACCCTCATCATGATGACTCCACAACACCTTAACCAACTCAACTTCCTTCCTACGAAGCCTCTTCGTGGACCTATCCAAGATACGAACAGGTTCAACAACGAAGGTCACATCCGGACTCACCTCGATCGTACCGTGATCAATCACATGAGACTCATCTCGAATGTACCTCCTAAGCATGGACACATGGAAAACATTGTGTACAACAACCATGCTAACAGGTAAAGCAAGCCGATATGCCAATTCTCCGACCCTTTCCAAAATCTCAAAGGGTCCAACGTATCTCGGTGCCAATTTCCCCTTCCTGCCAAATCTCACCACACCTTTCATAGGTGAGACTTTCAAGAATATGTAATCACCCACCTCAAAGTCCAACGGTCTCCTTCTAAGGTCGGCATAACTCTTCTGTCTACTCTGTGCAGTACGGATCCTGTCTCAGATGGTAGTAACCTTCTCTGTAGTCTCCCGAACAAGCGCAGGACCCAAGAGCTGTTTCCCTCCAACATCCGCCCAATAGATAGGAGTCCTACATGGCCTACCATAAAGTGCATCATATGGGGCCATGCCGATACTAGAGTGATAGCTGTTGTTGTAGGTAAACTCTACCAATGGCAGATGATCCGCCCAACTTCCCTTGAAGTCCAAAACACATACTCTAAGCATATCCTCCATCACCTGGTTCACCCTCTCTATCTGCCCATCAGTCTATGGATGAAATGCAGTGCTCATAGCCAAAGATGTGCCGAAAGCCTTATAGAATCTACGCCAAAATTCTGAAGTGAAACGAGTATCCCTATCAGAGACAATCGATACAGGCACACCATGAAGCCTCACAATCTCATTAAGATATAACTTACACAAAGCATCACCTGAGTAAGTTTTTGCCACAGGAAGAAAGTGTGCTGACTTTGTCAATCGATCAACAATCACCCAAATAGAATCATAACTTTGTCTGGACCTAGGCAATCCAGTCACAAAGTCCATGGAGATCTCTTCCCATTTCCATACTGGAATCGGCAAAGGTTTCAACATTCCCCCAGGCCTCTAATGCTCTGCCTTCACTTGCTGACATGTAAGGCACCTGGATACATACCCAGCCACATCCCTCTTCATCCCTATCCACCAAAACTGTCTTCGTAGGTCCATATACATCTTGGTACTCCCTGGGTGTACCGTATATCGAGATCGATATGCTTCCCGCAGTACCTCCTCCTTGATGTTATCACCGCCCAGGACATACAATTTCAATCGAAATCTCAATCCACCATCAGTTCCAACTGTCCACTCTGATGGACCTTCCTCGTTGGCATCAAGGATAATCTCTGAAATCACCATTTGAGCGAACTCATCATGTGTCTGACTCTGAATGATCCTGGAAATCAAGGTCGGCTGTAAAGTGATACTACCGAGAAAGATTCCATGTCCTTCTCCTGTGGGTATAAGGTCAAACTCAGATACAGTCTCTAACATACGCCACTCCTGAACCATAAGTGATGCTATGATCCCTCAGGGTTTCCTGCTCAAAGCATCCGCCACTACATTGGCCTTTCCGGGATGATACTCCAAGGTGAAATCATAGTCTTTGATGAGCTCCATCCATCTTCTCTGCCTCATGTTCAACTCCTTCTGGGAGAATAGATACTTCAAACTCTTATGATCAGAAAAGAGTTCGAACTTCTCACCATAAAGATAATGCCTCCAAATCTTCAAGGCAAACACCACTGCAGCCAGCTCTAGATCATGAGTGGGGTAGTTACGCTCATGCACCTTCAACTGTCTAGAACCATACGCTACTACACCCCCATTCTGCATCAACACACAACCCAAACCCTGATGAGATGCATCACTGTAGATAACTAACCCACCGCCACTAGATGGGACAGTCAACACTGGAGCTGTAGTCAATCTAGTCTTCAGCTCACTAAAGGCCTTCTCACATTCATCTGTCCACACAAACTGAGTATCCTTCCTTGTCAACTTAGTCAAAGCCGAAGCTATACTAGAAAACCCCTCAATGAATCGCCTGTAGTACACCGCCAATCCAAGGAAACTACATATCTCTGTAACTGTAGTGGGGTGACTCCAACCCATCACTGCTTCAACCTTCGAAGGATCCACAGAAACTCCATCCTTCGAAACTACATGACCAAGGAACTTGATCTCCTTTTGCCAAAACTTGCACTTCTCAAACTTTGCATACAACTTTTCTCTTCTCAAAATTTGCAGCACAATCCTCAAATGCTTCACATGCTCGTCAGACAACTTTGAATATATCAAGATGTCATCAACGAACACCACCACACACTTATCTAAGTAAGGACTGAATGTGCGGTTCATCAAGTCCATGAATGCTGCAGGTGCATTAGTTAGACCAAAAGGCATGACAAGAAATTCATAATGCCCATACCTGGTCCTAAATGCCGTCTTAGAAATATCTTCATCCTTCACCCTCAACTGGTGATATCCAGATCTCAAATCAATTTTGGAGAACACCGTAGCCTCCCTAAGCTGATCGAACAAGTCATCAATCCTAGGCAAGGGGTACCTATTCTTGATGGTCACCTTGTTCAACTGTCGATAATCCACACATAACCGAAGTGAATTATCCTTCTTTTTCACGAATAATACTGGTGCGCCCCAAGGAGATACACTAGCCTGTATGAACCCTTGTGCAAGTAATCCTTCAATCTGAACCTTCAACTCCTGAAGTTCAGCTGGAGCCATCCGATAAGGTGCTCTCGACACCGGTGAAGTACCTGGTATCACATCAATGGAGAAATCCATTACCCTTTTCGGAGGAAATCCTGGTATCTCCTGGAACACATCAGCATACTCTACCACTACCGGAATCCCTGCAATTTCTGAAGTGCTATTCACTGATTCTATGTGTGCAAAGCTTCCTGCCCTTATGGCAACGTCAGATTTCAGGCATCGATAATGAAACACTGGTTGCCCAGGGGCATGAAAAGACACAATCATTCTAAAACAATCAATCACTGCATAGTTCGGACTCAACCAATCCAAACCTAAAATCACATCATACGTGTGATCCGGAATCACAATAAAATATGCAGTGAACTCTCTACCACAAATTGCAATAGGGCAATCATCACAAAACATGCTAAGCTCAAGAGATACGCAAAGAGGTGATGTAACACACAATGGTCTAGTAAGCGGTATAGCAGTCAAACCGAAAACATCTACCACAGAACTAGATATGAATGAGTGGGAAGCACTTGTATCAAACAGTACTCTAGCAAGATAGTTATAAACGGATAAGGTACCTTCCACCCCGGTGCCTCTCTGGCTGATGGCAAATACTCTGGCTGGTGCTGGAGGTAAGGTTCTCTGCTGGTTACCCTGTCCTGCAATCTGAGGTTGAGTACAGTCCTTGGCAATATGTCCAGTCTATCCGCATCGAAAACATGCTCTAGGCCTGAGTTTAGGGCAAGTCCTAGCAAGATGACCCAACTCATTACAGCTATAACACCTCATAGGGGCTGCTGGTGCTACTTGCCTGATAGGTGGTGCCTGAATAGGGACAGGTGCTGTTGCTATCCTGGCTGGAGCCTGATGATGAAAATAAGGCTGCTGCCTCTTCCAGAGCCCACCTCTATAATCTCTTGACCCACTACTCCCATCAACTGCCTTCCCTTTTCCCTAAGAATCTCTCTCAACTGTCTGCTTCTCCTTGTGGATCAGATTCTGCTGCTCAATGATCAGGGCTTTAGCTAAAATCTGCTCCTTTGTCTTCAGCTCCATAATGGCCACATCTCGCTCAATAGAGGCATTCAACCCTCGCTGAAACTTCTTAGCCAAGTCTTCAGCATCCAATGGTTTCACAAACCGATATAGCCTGGAGAACTCTGCCTCATATTCTCTCACATTCATCTTTCCTTGAGTAAGTGAGAGAAATTACCTGTCCAACTGTTCCTTCACCGATGCGGGGAAGTATTTCTCTCTAAAGATCCCCACAAATCCATCCCAAGTCATGGTAGAAACATCAATAGTCCTCTGAGTGCAATTCCACCACACCCAAGCCTCATCTTTGAGCATGAAAGTGGCTAGCTTCCTCTTCTCGATCTAATCACAGATAATCAACTCAAAATAGGTCTGCAAATCCTCGATCCATTGATCAGCCACCATATAGTCTGTGCCTCCCGCAAATTTAGTTTCTCCCAACCGATTAATGTCCCTCGCCAACACTAACAGGCGAGCGGGATCATTAACCACAACCTCAGGTGGAACAAGCTACTCCACAAAAGGTGCCTCCACCTCTTCCTCATGTACTCCCACATGTGGAATCTCACCCCTACCTCGGCCTCTACCTCTACCTCTGGGTCTACCTCGACCCCTACCTCTGCCTTCCACAATATCCATTACCTAAGGAGTATAGCATACCTGGTTAATACATATATAACACTTAAATCAAAGCATCAGTAAATACAAGTCCATATTAACCAAGCTACTAACATAAAGAGGTTAATTCAACTCCTATTACGTCCTAACGTTCTAGACAACTCCCAACACTCCCACATACCCAATGACATTGTTAATACCGAAGAGCACCCGATAGGGATCCGCTGCAGAACGGCCATCACTCGGAAGATATTAACTTATCACTAAAATGTACATTACGCTCTGATACCAAACTGTCACGTCCCGAATTTCGAATAATAAATTCAAATCCGAAACATAAATACAACTAAACAAATAACGTCCTGTATTTTTTCTCAAAACCAACATCTCACAAACCATAATACAAACCTCGTAGCAAACTATCTCTCGAGTCAATTATTACAATACTAACATAAATACAAAGTTATGCTCAAAAGAGTCTACAAAACACACCAAAATATACCAAGTGCTGGTCTCAACCCTGCTGCCCTACGCAGCTCGCTCACCATCCCGATTATCCTGACCTGCAGGATTATCCGCTACACCATTTGAATAGAGTACCGGGATTGCAACAACACAAAACCCGGTAAGCTTTCTGAAAGCTCGTGTGAGTAAATAAGAATGAACGGTTGATTTATTAAACCACAACTCATTTATCTCAAGTAAACATCCAACAATCTCAACAACCACAAGAAACATCAATCCAACACACATGGAACAACATGGAACACATTTCCACAATCACCAAATCACAACTCTCGCCACTTTGGCACCTAATCACAACTATCGCCACTTTGGCCCCACGTTAGAGCTCTAATTGCCTCGTTACCTCTGACACCTTGGCCAAGGGTCAAGTAACGGCACCTCCAGGTTACTCAGTAACCCGCGAACTTTGGACCATTTCATGTCCTCAGAACAATATATCCCCGTTATTATTTAACTGTCGAACTTTGGACCTCCCTGTCCTCATAACACATACACTCCGGTTATCATTAACCAAAGATCCTTGGACCATTCGATCCTCGGAATCCTACATTTCTCTACCTTCTATTCAACTCACAAAATCAACATGCTTATCACCAACATTTATCAAATATTAACAACATAATAAAATCATATTATCAACATTTATCAACAACATATTATCACAATTCCACACCTCAATGTCACACCATTCAATATATAATCACGTAAATATATATATACGTAACCATCCACACAAGAATGATCACTAATACCAACTATAGGTCACACGATGCAAAATCAAGAAATTCATTTTTAATATACTTTAAAACTCATTTCTTAAAACCATTTTCTCACACATAACAAATAAATTGGGCAATTAAGGAAATTCGGTTCGTAAATGAACCAAGTGAGATTTACTCACCTCTAAACTCCCGCTGCGTCTTCTTACAGCCCAAAATACGATTCACAATCGTCCGCTAACAAATCCGTCAAACACCTAATGGAAACGATAATTAATTTAGCGTATAATTTCAAAAACACACTTATATGAAGATCCAACGGTCAGATCTTCACCCGTGACCGCACAAGGTCATCGGGACAGTCCTACGATCATTATATCAACACTAGAATTCTATCGGACGGTCCAAACTTCATAGATCACAAATCGAGAAATCGAAATCAATCGAAATCGTAAAATTCATAACTAATTCATACGATATCCAAAATTCACATGCTATATATCAAAATGATCGTATCGACATGTACAATCTAAAAATGAGCAGAAACTACTCATGGTAGCCCCGGAGGTAGCCGGAAAGGGCCCCCGGAGTTTAGGGCAGAGCCACCACCGACCACGCAAATGGTGTCAGGGCCGGGCTTATCCTCTTCGTTTCATCATTTTGAGCAACTTTAATAACTAGGACGAAGTGAGAAAACAAGTGGAAGTGGTCGAAAATAACTAAAAACAGTCCGGTTTGCCAGAAAACCGAAATTTTCCGGTAGTTGCTCCATTCGACGTCAAAAGCTTCACTTCTGGTCTGGGTCTTTTTGTTGCGTGTTCTACTCCTTAATATGAGTTCAACAAGATAAAGAACTCAAGTTTTGGTAGTCGGAGCTAGGAGAAATCGTCGTTGGTTCGTTTTAGGGCTCTGATTGATTTTTGAGTTCCACCGCCGTGTAGCCGCCATGAGAGGGGAAACCGTGACCACTAATCGACTCACAGGAAGGAGTAGAGTCGATCTGGGCTTCGTTTCACCTCAAACGATGGCCGAAGCTGTGAGAAAAGGCTAGCAAAAAAAATGCTCTGGTTTGGAGCTCGGACGCGCACGGGAGAGAAAAGAGGGAGAAGGTGAACAGTGCCACCTACTGAAAATGGAAACCCTTTTTCGAAAACTTTCCATTTATATATATACCCAATTTGGCAACTTTTCTAAATGCTATAACTTCTTCGTACGAACTCCGATTCTTGCGTTCCGCATATGCACGAACTCGTATCGACGAGCTCTACGACTTTCATGCAGGAAGTTTCCTCAAATTCCTTACGTATAAATAAGTCAATTTTAATAACCCTAAATAACGTTAAATTTCGATACTAAAATCATTCGAAACCAAATTTCTCAAATAACGACATTCGAATCACACTCACAACTCATAATTCATATAATTTGAGAAATATGGAATTACGAAATATTTAACTGAAATTTCAGGTCTTCACAGTCCACAAACTCAGTTTAGTGCACCCTACAACTTTCCCAAAAGGAAGTTTCCCCGAAAACTGGGCCAAAGAAAAAGTCAGGGTCCCCTAAATGTTTGAAATAAAGTAAAAAGTAAATATTGTACTAGTTTACCGTTCAAATGACTAATAAACAGTTAAATTTGGATACGGGATGCAACATTAATAACAGAGTTGAGACGATCAATCTTGTGTTGTCTTTGTTCATCTACTTCTGCTTAATGGCTGCCATCAATGATCGATTATGCTAATCATTTTTACCATATTTAACTAGTTCATATTGTTGTATTGATTATAATATGCTTGTGTTTATGTTGTTTGTGAATTGATCCTTATGTTGTTATTGCTCATTCAATTTTACAAATGGTATAAGAGCTTTAAGTTTTCACTCAAGCATAAGTCATTTTGGTTAATTAATATGATATGAAAGATGTAGGGTTTTTGTTTTCGTCAAAAAAAAATTGTTTTCAGTTAAGCATACCAAAAAAAAAAAAACTCAGCCTGCTTAACAAAACTTCTGGACCTATTTTTGCCAAATGCACGATCCAAACCCATATCCGATCCAGAATCCCCATCTCACAAAAGGCCAAGTTGATCGTTGTTTCATAATAGTAAATTCTGGGTTTTGAGTGATGCTGATCAAAGCACCCAAGTTCTGTTGGGCCCATAATTACCTAATAATTATTCCACTAATCTTATATTTTTGCTTAACCTTTCTATTTCTTTATATATATATATATATATTATCACCCTAGAAAATAGGTCCTTGAGCAAATCCTACGTTAGCCCCAAGATGTTGGTCTCTAACCAAAAAAGTAAATTCTTGAGCTTGAGAAGCTTCGGGTCCAGTGGGCCCGTAAAACTCACTAGGATAGACGGTATTATTGAACCAAACAAAGCCACAATCAATAAAACCAAAAATAGATAAAGCGGCTAAACTATAAGATAGGTGAAGCTTGGAAATGCATTAAAAAGTCAAACCCCAGCACTTTTTCTTACTCCAGCTGGAAGAAACCGAGTTAGACAAGAAAAAAGGGGAGGAACCCTAAACAAAAGGTTTTCAAATGAGCTGAAATTTTATGGAGGCATTCTAAACATCCTGAGGATCATTTTTTATGATGACTACAAGAGCTATTTTGGAGTGTAACATTTTCAAAATATCAGTTAAAATTTATGCACCAGAAGATGAAAACTGCAAAACAGGACATGTACGGATTCCCGCAGCATTTCAAGCCAAACTACGGAGAACTAAACCCTGAAATTTCTCAAGATGATCTATACTCATGGAAGAATATTTTGTATGAAGAAAGCGAAGGCCAATTTTGAAGGCTTGATAGAGATTTAATTGAATGAATAAAACAGAAAAAAATTGCGTAAAAAGACAAAAACTAATATAGCAAGATTCCGGCCAAAAGATTGATGGCAAGGTGGTGGATGGAAGTCAATGGTGGTGGTTGTTGGTCAACAAGTCAAAAGGCAAAGAAGAGAGAGTGGAATCCTAATTCAAATTCAAATGAAAATATGACAAGTGAAATCTATTTTCATTTTTTGTCCCCCTAATGTTGACCTTGTCCCTTTGTCTAATTACCCATTGCCCCTTACTTTTTTGTCTCTACAAAAATATCTTTGGGCATTTAGGTAATTAGAAAGCTATGCCAAAAATAAGATCCACATTTTATGCTTACATCTTTTGGCTATTGCTTCTCACCCTTGATTTCTTTTCATCTCCACCATCCATTTGAATTGCCTTGGCCCATAAATACCTTCATCTTCCTCCTTGTAATTCTTCATCCATTTCATCTTCTTTCACTCTCCATTTCCTCTCTTTTCTTCTTAGTTCTTCATCTTTTATATAATTTTGTTTAGCCTTTGTGTAGGGAGAAAGTTATAGCATCTTTGGTTCATAATTGATAGGAGCATTTTAATGCGACGTTTTAAGTGTTATTTCCTCATATTTACTTAGTTATTCCTTTAGGAAAGTTTATATTTTCTATTTTTAGGAAGTTTCCTGTTTTATTTGTAGAAAGTTTCTATTTTTCATTTTTAGAAAGTTTTCCCATTTTAGTTTAGGAAAATTGTCATTTCTTGTTTTAGGAAAGTTTCTGTTTTTGGTAACAGTTTCTATTTTCAAGACTTGGGAATAAATATGCTGAAATGAGCTCATAAAATGAAAGAGGAGCTAGCCAACGTTGGAGGGAGACAAGATGAGATACAAAGGGCTGCATAAATGAGCAGAAATGAAGAAAAGAAGTTTTCCTGTTTCAACCAGGAAATCATGTCCAAGAAAGAAAATGACTCCTAGGCCGTCCAAGAAGTGTGATCGAAATGATAAAGTATCATGGCGTGAGAGAAGCTTCTTGAAGACCTTAGAAGATGACATGGCAAGGAGGTGACGCATAAAGGCCCAAGAACTCTCAAGTATACTTTGGATTTTCAGCAAAATGGATCAAGGCCCATGGAATTAGGGTTTGTGATGCATAAGAGAAGAATTATATGTGTTTGCCGTGAACTACCAAGAGAGAAACAAGGAGATGGCGTGAAAATAAAGAAGAAAATAAAAGATTACGCCAAGAGATTTTCTAGGGAGAGTTTTAAGGAAGGAAATATTATTGGAGGAGTTAATTGTCTTGATTGCCGTGAAATTCCAAGAGAGAAACAAGGAGACAACGTGAAAATCAAGAAAAATAAAAAAGATTGATGCCACACAAGGAAGGATATGCCATGGAGATTTCCTAGGGAGCGTTTTAAGGAAAGAAGAAGTGTGGACACCAAGAAAAGGCTCAAAATGCATCTAGATTCATCCCTAAATTCCCTAAAGGAATTTTTATTGAAATTAAAGAGAAAAATCAGAATATATTCATGGAAATTCAGCACTATTCACTAGGGAATTATTTTGGAGAGTTTTGATTGGTTAGACAACACAATAGGGCTTACATGGCAATTTTCGGTTGGTTGGAGTTATGTGGCATTTTCTGATAATTCATTGGAAAATAATAGAAGAATCAAGAAGCTAGGGCAACCCTTGCCGTGCTCCTATATATACTCCCTCATTCTTAACGTTTTATACATATTCTCCATTCAGAAAATACTCGCATAACGTCAAAGCTCTCTCTCCCTCTCTCCGCTCTCTAGTTTCAAGTTCTGTGTTTTCAAGCAAGGAGAAGAAGAAGAAGAAAGAGCCGTGAGCCCTAGCCTCCATCATCCACCTTGAAGACTGGCTTCCAAGATTCAAGATCCAACATTTAAGCTCTCCATCTCCATCTCCCCTCACGGTGTAATTCATTCTTTTTTCCTTGTAGTCTTTTGATTTCCTTGTTTGAATTTGTATGAACTTGTTTCTAGTTAACAATAATGTTTAGGAAAAAGTTTAAGCCCAATTCTATGTTTAAATAAAGTTTTCGAATTCTATGATTGTGATTCTAAGTTGCTTATGTGAGTTTGTTCGATTGAATTTACTTCACAGAAGACTTTTATATGTTTATGTTCTTTGGTGGCCAACTTAGGATATATGCATGTAATTGGTGCTAGATTTAAGTTAACGATTCACCTAATAGTTTTGTGAACTTAAATCAAAAGTAGTAAAGGCTTTGGACAAAGGTCGAATTCAATTGAAGAGGATTGCAAATAGGTGAACTTATTCATACTAGGTTGTGCACTTAAGTTGATAACCTTTCTCTATGCTTCTTACATTGAACATGTTTTGATTAGCTAGCTTTCTAGACTTTGATTGTATGTTTAATAGGATTGATCTAGGTGCTTTCACTTAGGTTAATTAGTAAAGAAAAGTAAAATATGGGAAATCATTTGCTTCAAATGTTTCACATGATCAACTTCTTTCTCATGACTTAGATGATCAAGTATAGGGTTTGAATCAAATTTACATGGAATTGGTTTTGATCTTTGTTTCTTACATTTCCTTCTTGTATATGTGTTTTTGTATTTTCTTTATTTTGTTTATTTTAATATTCGAAACCCTAATTGTTAAGACCCCCGCTTATTTTGTATTTTGTATATATATCCTTTGCTTTATTTTTTTTGTAAATATTATACTTTGTATTTTTATTAATTCTTTAATTGTTTTAAAATGACAGGTGTACCCTCAATCCCAGGATTAGAACGATCCATATTTACCGTATACTAACGATGATATTTTCAGGGTTAAATTATATGCTTACTTTTAGCGTATCAATAATCAAAAACTTTGATTAATCACACTTGTAAATATTCAATCAAGCTTTGTTCTTCATCTTCTATTTGTGTTTGTAGATTTGTATAGTGTTTTGGATTTGAGAAAATAAAAAATACTATAATTTGGAGTGTCACATCTTTTCGGTTTGCATCTAGAAAGCTTGTGGGGGGATTGATTCATCTCGGTTTGGTTGATATGAGCATTTTAATTAGGGTTGAAATTTTAACCCGTGGGTATTTGTTCCTTTCGGATATTTTTTTATGGGTATGGGTACCCATTTATGATGTTTGGGTGGGTGCGGGTATTTCATAAAATACCCATATAGAAACGGGTGGGTATGGATATTAACCACGGGTACATAAAATTTACCCAATACCCAAACTCTATTCACTTGTCTTCTCTCTTTGATTCTTCTCTACTCTCTCCTACTCTTCTCTCTCCTTTCAACCTAGCAATCTGACCGGAGATCCGGCTACTCCGGCATCTAGGCTTTGAGGAGGTGGTGGATTTCATCGGTGAATACAAGGTGGAGTTCGTCTTTCTGTGAATTTCAGGTGTTGCCAGAGCTAACTTAGGTTCCATTTCAAAACCTTATGAACATATTTTCGGTAATTTCCCCCATTGTTTCTCCTTTCTCTCAGTCTGGTTGATATCGGGGGTCCTATACCATCTCAGCTTTCACCAGCTTCGAACTCGTACTCAGGTTTCTCTAAGGTACTGGCTTCCTTCTCTCCTATAACTGTATCTATTTTCTGTATATATGCAGTTTGCCATGCTTGATTTGGACTTGTGAATCAGAAATGGTGGATGGTTTTGGCTTAGAATTATCAAAGTAGCTACGCCCAATTAAGTTTTCAATGATCTGGGAAAATGGGATCAGAGATTTTCAACCAAAACTTCAAAAGCCTTTTGCTCTCTTTCTGTTCTGATCCTGAGAATAACCAACCTAGTGTGCTTAGATTTTGGAGGTTTTTCTGTATAATTTGTGAAAATGAAAACTACTCGTCATGTTTGATTTGGTTTCAATTTGATCAAAAACGTTGTGTAATTTCCTGTAAAGCATTTGGTATGTTCATAAATAGAGCACAAACAGAGCACCTAATCTCACTATATGTGTATCTAACTTCTTACAGTACGCATCTACTTATATATTGGAAATTGTATTCATTCTTTGGTTGCTATTTTACTTCTTGCACTATGAAAGATAGGTCGTATAGCTGTACTAATAATGAAATAATGGGTGAGGATGTGGAACAAAGTGTTCCACGCAAAAGAAAGAGGAAGGCAGCAATATGGGATAATTTTGAAGTAAAAGTGATCAAGGGGGAAGAGAAAGCTGAATCGCCTCTTGCTCGTCACTTTGGCCATCAAATTTGATGAAATAAGTTTTCTGAACTTGAATTTGATGGAATAAGCTTTCTGAACTTGCTTTGACTGTGCTGAAATTGATGCCTATTTAGATATGCCCACCTCTTAGAAATTTTCATTAGTAGTGATTGAACTATCCAAATGAAAAAAAATAGAAAAGGCTAAGTTAGCTGCTGTCACTACTTGTTTGATTTGTTTGCTACATAGATTAGTTTTAAATATTGGTTATAGGAAGAGGTAAGGGTGACGAAACAGAAAAAAAAAAAACCCACATTCAGAGCTGAACAAGTTGGAATAAGCTTTTTGAGCTCAACGAGTTGGAGCTTGAGTTTCAGTTCTTGATGGGATTCAAGTTACATGTGAATGTGAGTGTGTTTGGGAAAAGAGAAGGCAGTATTGGAGGGGGCGATCAAATTGAGATGTGCAGAAGAAATCAAAACAAGGCAAGATGAAGATAGAAGATAAAATAAATTTCTCTCTCTTTCTTTTTTTTTTTTTTGTTTATTTTGGTGGGATTTCAGCCTAGTATTTGTATAGCAGGTTGATGTAAATTTGTGTAAATGTATAAAGTTGTTGCATCTTTTTCTGGTAAGAAATATACATATCCAGATCGGCATAATTAGCTACATACTTCCAGTTATTGTTAAGGTTTACGTGAGTTGTTAGGGTTTGTGTCATTATTTCTGTTAGGATTTACTTCATTTAATGCTGTTAATAAGTCCTATTTGTTTGGGACGTGTAGATAGGGTTTTGAATCATTCCTGCATATCATGTACCACGTTCCTAGTTTCATGCTTGGCGTGGGCTGTTTTGTGTTCTAGTTTCTTTGTAAAGGCTATATATGCCTCAGTAACAATAATGAATAGGAAGAAAGATATTCTCCCAACTCTTGTTCAGTTTTGTGTGCTTTGATATTCAACAAATCTGGTATCAGAGCCCCTCACAGGGCCTGATCGAGGGTGTGAGAGTTAGAGAGCCAAGAAACAGCAGATTTCTTAGAGAGATAGTAACTGAGTGTGAGTGAAACACTTAGAGTTCGAGAGAGAGAGTTTAAGATGGCGACAGAGAACAACTTTGTCCAACCTGCCATACCTAGATTCGATGGTCACTATGACCATTGGTCTATGCTTATGGAGAATTTCTTGCGGTCGAAGGAGTACTGGAGTCTGGTGGATAGTGGGATTCCGGCAGTAGCAAGTGGAGCTGAACCTACTGAAGCTCAACGCAAGGCCATTGAAGATGCAAAGTTAAAGGATCTGAAGGTGAAAAATTACCTTTTTCAAGCCATAGACAGGACGATCATGGAGACCATCCTGGACAAGGAAACTGCTAAGGCCATCTGGGACTCAATGAAACAGAAGTACCAGGGCTCTACCAAGGTGAGACGAGCTCAACTTCAGGCCTTGAGAAGAGAGTTCGAAATTCTTGGCATGAAAGAAGGAGAGAAGGTAGACGATTACTTTGCCAGAACTCTAACAATTGCAAATAAAATGAAGGCTCATGGAGAAAGAATGGAGCAGAATGTGATTGTGGAAAAGATTTTAAGGTCGATGACTACTAAGTTTAACTATGTAGTATGTTCGATTGAGGAGTCAAATAACCTAACTACTATGAGCATTGATGAGCTTCAAAGTAGTCTGTTGGTTCATGAACAACGAATGCAAGGGCAGAAAGAGGAAGAACATGCCTTGAAAGTCACAAATGTGGAGAGATTTGGAGGTAGAGATGAACACAGGTTTGAAGGAAGAGGTAGGGCTCGTGGAGGCTTCAGAGGAAGGGGCCGAGGCAGAGGTAGGCAGTCCTTCAACAAAGCTCTAGTTGAATGCTTTAGATGTCACAAACTAGGGCATTTTCAATACGAATGCCCTAGTTGGGAGAAAGGAGCGAACTATGCCGAGCTGGATGAGGAAGAAGAGATGTTATTGATGGCTTATGTGGAGGAAAGCAATGCAAAACGAGAAGAAGTATGGTTCTTGGACAGTGGGTGCAGTAATCACATGAGTGGCAACAAGATGTGGTTCTCTCACTCGATGAGGAGTTCAAGCATTCTGTGAAGCTTGGCAATGATACTAGAATGGCAGTACTTGGGAAAGGCAACATTAAGCTCGAGATTCATGGGAAAACTCAGGTAATCAGTGATGTGTATTATGTTCCTGAACTAAGAAACAACCTACTTAGTATAGGACAATTGCAAGAAAGGGGTGTTGCTATTTTAATTCAGAATGGAGAATGTAGGATCTATCATCCGAGCAAGGGTCTCATCATATACTCTCCTATGTCTGCAAATAGAATGTTTGTGATCCTTGCTTCTGTTGTGAAAGATAACTCCTCTACCTGTCTACAAACAACATCACAAGACCTCACTTATTTGTGGCATAGAAGATATGGTCACTTGAACTTCAAGGGACTAAGAACGCTGCATTACAAGAAAATGGTGAAGGGTTTACCTCAGCTCCAAGCTTCCACAAGTGTGTGTGTTGATTGTATGGTAGGGAAGCAATGCAGAGACCCAATCCCTAAGAAAAGCATGTGGAGAGCCTCACAGAGATTGGAGTTAGTTCATGCAGATTTGTGCGGACCTATTTCACCTACATCAAATAGTAGCAAGAGGTATCTTCTCAGCTTTATTGATGACTTTAGTAGGAAGATGTGGATTTATTTCCTAGCAGAGAAGTCCGAGACTTTTGCTATGTTCAAATGCTTCAAAAACCTTGTGGAGAAAGAAACCGGTTATGCTCTTTGTTGCCTGAGAACTGACAGGGGAGGAGAATTTACTTCTTCGGAGTTTAATGAGTTCTGCAAGTCTAATGGAATCAAGAGACAACTTACTGCAGCGTACACACCCCAACAAAATGGGGTTGCGGAACGGAGGAACAGAACTATAATGAACCTTGTGAGAAGCATGCTCTCCGAGAAAGGGATTCCAAAGAGCTTTTGGCCTGAAGCAGTTAATTGGACTGCTTATGTGTTGAATAGAAGTCCCACATTGGCAGTTCGAGAGATGACCCCTGAGGAAGCTTGGACAGGAATAAAACCTAGAGTTGATCACTTTAGGGTTTTTGGGTGTATTGCTCACGTACACATTCCTGATGCAAAGAGGACTAAGCTTGACGACAGGAGCTGCAAGTGCGTGTTGTTAGGTGTAAGTGATGAGTCAAAAGCTTACCGATTGTATAATCCCACTTCAAAAAGGATTATAATCAGTAGAGATGTAGTGTTTGAAGAAGATGCAAGCTGGGATTGGGGGAGGAGTGCTGAACAAGCAAAGTTGGATGTGTTAGTTTGGGAGGACAGTGAAGAAAGTCAAGATGAGCAAGAGGAGTTAGAAGAAGAAAGAGAAGAAGCAGAACCAATCGTTCAAGAAGAAAACTCACCTGTTTCATCTTCAAGCAGTTCCCTGCAAGAAAGTCCATTGGAGATGCAGGAAGAGAGAAATAGAAGACAACCAATATGGATGCAAGACTATGTTAGTGGAGAAGGCTTGGGTTTATCTGAAGGAGAAGAGGAGCTTCACAACTTTGCTGTGTTTACAGTGAGTGATGATCCTGTTAGTTTTGAGGAGGTCGTGCAACATTCAAAGTGGAGAACTGCAATGAAGAATGAGATAGAAGCAATCGAGAGGAATAATACTTGGGAACTCACAAGTCTGCCTAAAGGTGTTAAGAAGATTGGAGTTAAGTGGGTCTTTAAGACAAAGCTTAATGAACATGGAGCAGTAGACAAATGCAAAGCACGTTTAGTCGCAAAGGGATATGCACAACAGTTCGGTGTAGATTACACTGAAGTCTATGCACCAGTGGCTAGATGGGATACCGTCCGCATGATAATTGCTTTGGCAGCACAAAGGAATTGGGTTATCTACCAACTAGACGTCAAGAGTGCATTCTTGCATGGTGAGTTAAGCGAGGCAGTGTATGTTGAGCAACCAAGAGGCTTTGAGAAGAAGGGAGATGAGGAGAAAGTTTATAAGCTCAAGAAAGCTTTGTATGGGCTTAAGCAGGCTCCAAGGGCGTGGTATAGTAGAATTGAGACTTACTTTCTCAAGGAGGGATTTAAGAAGTGTGATTTTGAGCACACTTTGTTCTTCAAAGCTGGAGAAGGAGGTAAGTTTCTGGTTGTTAGCTTATACGTAGATGATTTAATATTCACTGGAAATTGTGATAGTATGTTTGCTGAGTTTAAGTCATCTATGGAAAGGGAGTTTGACATGAGTGATCTCGGCAAAATGAGGTACTTTTTGGGAGTTGAGGTTATTCAATGCTCTGAAGGTATCTATATTTGTCAAAGGAAGTTTGCTAGGGAGGTGCTTCAGAGGTTTGGAATGGATAGAAGCAACTTTGTGAACAATCCCATCGTTCCTGGAGTTAAACCAACAAAAGATGAAGAGGGAGTCAGAGTTGACGCAACTGAATACAAGCAAACGGTGGGTAGCTTAATGTATTTGACAGTGACAAGGCCGGACTTAATGTATGTGGTGTGTCTAGCTAGCAGATTCATGGCCAATCCAACTGAGCTTCATTTACAGATTGTGAAGAGGATACTTCGATATGTGAAAGGGACAGTGGACTTGGGGATTTTCTATAAGAGGAGAGGTGATGCGGAGCTGCTAGCCTACACCGATAGTGATTATGCAGGTGATGTGAACGATCGTAAGAGCACATCTGGTTATGTGTTCTCTTTGAGTGGAGGAGCTGTATCGTGGAGCTCAAAGAAGCAACATGTGGTCACGTTGTCAACCATTGAGGCAGAATATGTTGCAGCAGCTTCTTGTGCTACACAAGGTATATGGATGAGGAGGGTGCTTGATAAGTTCGGTCATGCACGAAGCAAGTGCATTACAATCCTGTGTGATAACAGTTCAACAATAAAATTATCCAAGAATCCAGTTCTTCATGGTCGAACCAAACACATCGACGTTCGGTTCCATTTTCTACGTGATCTGACTAGGGATGGAAAGGTGAAGCTGACTCACTGTGGTTCTCATGATCAGGTGGCTGACATTATGACCAAGCCTCTTAAGCTTGTTACCTTTGTAAGGCTTCGTGAGCTGCTTGGGGTCTGTAAAGTTCCAAGTTTAAACTGATTGCTTACTGCAATTCAGTTTAGGGGAGGACTTGTTAAGGTTTACGTGAGTTGTTAGGGTTTGTGTCATTATTTCTGTTAGGATTTACTTCATTTAATGCTGTTAATAAGTCCTATTTGTTTGGGACGTGTAGATAGGGTTTTGAATCATTCCTGCATATCATGTACCACGTTCCTAGTTTCATGCTTGGCGTGGGCTGTTTTGTGTTCTAGTTTCTTTGTAAAGGCTATATATGCCTCAGTAACAATAATGAATAGGAAGAAAGATATTCTCCCAACTCTTGTTCAGTTTTGTGTGCTTTGATATTCAACAGTTATTTCGTTTATGCAACAAAGAACAATTTTTTCTTTCGATAGGTATGCAGGCAAAAACCATTAATAATTTGAAGAGCACAGTAAAAATAATTGATTATTTGCCAGCATGATAATTAATTAAAAAAAAGTAGTAGTAAGTATTTGTTGAAAATAAAAAAACAGTAGCAAGTATTTAAAAAAGAAAAAAAATAATAATCCCAGCCTTTAATAGGCTAAAGGCCTTAAATTACCCAAAAAAAAAAAAAACTTGCTTATATTGAAAATGGGTAATGGGTGTGTATGAGTTTACCTCTTTAGAAATGGGTTGGGTAAATACCCATACCCGCGAATTATTTGATGGGTACTACCCGCGAACTATTATTGGATGGATATTACCCATCGGGTATTACCCAATGGATAGAAATGTCAACTTAAATTTTAATGCAACATTTTAATATTTAACTTCCCATATTTTGCTTAGTTATTTTCTTTACTTAATCATTTTTAATTTAGTTTCTATATTCTAGGTACATCGGATAAAAGAAGTGAAAATGAGCAGAAATGAGCGTAAATGAAGGATAAGTCACTTTAGAAACTTTCCTCATTCATTCTAGGAAATATTTCCTATTTTGTTTTAGGGAACTTTCTTCCTTTGAACTTTCCTATTTCTGATTTTCTTGTTTTAAAGTGGGAATTTAGGAGTCCATCCCATTAAAAACTCTTGGGTGATGAAATCAAGGAAACTTGAAGAATAACAAGACTTACACAAATGAGGAGGAATTCAAGGAGTTTTCATTCACATAAATTTTTCCTATTTCATGGAGATAAAAGGAGAGTGTTTATATTCAATATTTATCCTAATTATCTTATTTCCTATTGATCATAACTCTAATTAGTTTCTGATTTTTCTTGATTATAGGAGTTCATTATGTGCACAACTCTTGGAAGAAGAAATCAGTGCAAAATTCTAGGGAAGTAAAGAGGAAGGAATAAAATCAGAAAACACAAGAGAGGAATAAGGGATGTATCCGGTCACTATTTAGAGCAAAAGATATCAGAAAATTCAAGACTCTGTCATGAGAAAATCAAGGAAATTTGGAGGAGAAATCACCTCTAGATGATTGGCCATGATTGCATCAAAAGAGAGGAGAATTCCATTATAAATAGCAGCAATTCTTGAAGCCAAGAGACACCACTTCTCCTAGAATTCTACACACCTCTCTCCCTCAGAAAACCACTTCTCCCAGAATTCTGCACACCTCTCTCCCTCAGAAAATTCTACACACCAAAAATTCTCTCCATTCTCTAGTCTTCAGAAGCCCTGTGTTTCAAGCAAGGAGGAGAAGAAGTCAAGCAATACATCAAGATCCTAGCCGCCATCCACCCTTGTATCGTCCCTAGAAGATTGCTTGCTTTCAAGGATCTTCAAGTTCTTCATCTGAAGGCTTTGTCATTCATCTTTCACGGTGTATTTCATACTTTCTTTGCTTTTCCTTTGTTTGATTCGTAGAGTCATGAATTCTAGTTAACATGATGTTAAGGGCAAAGTTTAAACCCGTTTATATGTTTTGAAATAAAGTTGTAATTTCTTCATGTTGATTCCTATATTGCTTATGTGAGATTGCTTGATTGATTTTGGATTACAGAAAACTTTTGCATGTTTATGTTTTTTGGTGGCCAACTTAGAATATATGCATGTAATTGGAGCTAGATTTAGATAAACAATTCACCTAATAGTTTTGTGACCCTAAATCATAAGTAGGTAAAGGCTTTGGACAAAAGTCAAAATCAATTAAGGAGGATTCCATATAGATGAACTTTTTCATACGAGATTGTGCACTGAGGTTGATATCCTTTCTTTGTTCTTCATGCATTGAATGTGTTCTTGAATAGCTAGCTTTCTAGACTATGATTGCATATTCAATAAGATTGATTTAGGTGCTTTCACTTAGATCAATTATTCAAGGAAATTAAAAAATGGGAAATCGTTTGCTTATTAACGTTTCACATGGTCAACTTCTTTCTCATGACATGAATAATCTGCTATAGGAATTGTAATGGATTTCTTGCATATAGATGTGGTTTTGATCTTTGTTCCTTGCGTTTCACCCTTGTAAATGTTTTTTTTATGTTTTCTTGATTTTATTTATCTTATTTATTATTTTAATTCTAAAACCCCCTTATTTGTGTTTACTTGTATATATTTCTATTCTTCGTTTTATTTTTGTAAATAATACATTATACTTTTGTTAATTCTTTATTTATTTATACAATTACAAATGTAACCTCAATCTCCGGCTTGAACGATCCCTACTTATTCTATACTAATGATGACATTTTACAGGGTTAAATTGTGCGCTTGCTTTGAGCGTATCATTGGTATTGACACACCAAACTTGTAGGTACTATGACTTCTTCTCACCATCTTCTCTTTGATTTTACAATGTATTTCTCTTTTAAGGCTTTTATGTATATCTCCATGAGTAGTGAGTGATTGGATTTGGGGTTAGGAGTATTTGTGTACAAACTATGTAGTTAAATTTAATGTGAAGCATGCCATGAATTTCTACTTTGCTAGTATAATTGTTCATCATTTATGCATCTTAGACTTGTCAACTTGGGCTGGTAAGTGTTGATAATTTCAGAAAGCATGCTAGCTAGGCTTGACAAAGTAAACTAAAGCATGTTGTAATTGTAGAAATGGTAATCTTACGAGTAATCAAATAAGGTTGCTTGGGTTCTTTACAATTGGGCTTATCATGTGGGTGCGGTTAGGTTTCCAATAACCAAGGAATCTTATATTGCCTCTATATAGGTTTACTTGCATCTGATAATCAAGGAATCGGTAGGAATTAAAATGTTTGTAAGAGAATTATTTATGATAATCAAGGAATAGCTTAAATACATTCTCTAATATAATTGTTTCTCGGTTACTTGATAATCAAGAGAACCGAGGGGGAATACATCTTGGCATGAACATGTTAGTTTTGGTTACTTAAATATGGCACAAAGAAGGTTAGGTGTGATGCCTTACGCACAACACCTTTCATCTCATTTGATCAAATCTTTTAGACTTTTTTAGTTTATTTACTTCATTTGCACTTTAGTTTTAATTAGTTAAAATCAATTGAAAAGTCGATTCACCACTTTACCATTGTGAATGTCATTCTTGATACTTTGGCTTTCAAAGGGCCGAGACTATTAATTTGTAAAAAGATAGACTTGCATGTGTTTTCTACATTTTATTCTCATGGTAAACTAGTTAGGGTAAAGTTATTCAATTTCTTAGGTACGATACTCTCACTTTCCCTATTAACGTTACAACTGAAGGCTCTAGTTAGCTTTAGAGATAAATAGAGAGAAAAAGTAAGAGACACAAGAAGTATAGTGGTTCGTCAGTTGGTGATTGCAGCATCACTTAAGGCACCATCACCATGATGGACTCCATCTATGGCATCATAGATAGGATTGTGCCAGCCCTAAGCTGGTGGTGGTCGGCGGCGGCGACAGTCACACTTAGTCCAGGAATCAACTTTTGATTCATGATTCGTTTAGCTCGAAAGAATGGATGTCAGTGTGAAGTCTTTAGTAGACGGATCATCATATCATGACTAGGATGACCTATTCAATCGTGACAAAGCTAATATGTGTCTAAATCCAAGAGATTTTCTCTCATAACTTTATTAGATTTAATAGCCCGAATAGTGATGACATAAAATCCACTAGAGAGACATATACGTTTCTCTAAGATGTGTCTCTATCCTCAATCATTAGAGATAGTGCAAAGAAGCTCTTTTCCATTCTCTACATGCATTTATGCATGGAATCTGTTGGCTATTCATAGGTGTGATTTGCCCTAGGAGCGTAGAGAGTTTCTGTGACACTAATCAAGATGCAGTTTGGCAAGGGTAACTTAGGCTATTCCTTGTCCTTGAACTAATATTGATAGCCCAGCTATCATAGACACAAAGTAATATGCTCAATATCAAAATGGAGTCATAATGAAAAGAACTCAAAATTTTATTTATAAGCTAACGGAGTACAACATTGTTTCTAAACCATTAAGAGACTCTAATCCAAGTACTAGCTAATGCAAAACAATGGTAGTCGTTTAACTTCTTTCGGTAACTCCAAAATAAATATGACCAGGTGAGTAAATAGATGTCAGTGGAGCAAAGCTCGCTTAAGTACCACTTATCTCAAAACCTTCCTAGACATCACACTCATTTTGGATGAGCCTATGTGAAGAAAAACTAAATCAATGACATTTACTACAAAGTATATGGCAATTGCCTATTATATCTCTTGAAAAAATAAAGACAGAATTGGCGATCTATTGATCCCAGCCAGATTTGAAGTCTTCAACCTTTCACTCTAGATCGTCTTCTTGATCGTCTTGTTCCACATAATGAGCTTCTCTTACTTCACAATATGCTTTGTAAGTGGTGACAATTTTGTCATGAGCTCTATAAATGTGTGTCCCAACTACCGGATACTCCACATCGGGAATATTCATCTCTATGTTTAAACTCCATCGATTAAGGCGCTTTGAAAGCATCATTTGGATGGCTCTTAGTGTTGGTGGTGCCACCAACATGGTCAGGGGCGTTGCTTCCCTCTCTCTTTCCTCGTTGACCTCTTCGGTTCTGTGCCCGCATATTTTGGTGGTTACCTTCCTCATTAGAGTAAGAATATGGACCAGAGCTCACAAGGTCATGCTTTTTAGTGACATTCATAGCTCCAATGGGCTCATGAAACCTTGTGATCCGTCCTGCAGTAACATCGATTCAATAGTTCTTAGCAACCATCAATGCAGAGATGGCGAAGGTAGAGAGAGTCTTTTCAATCAAGATCGCATCTGTAATATCTTTTTCACAAAAATCCATTAGGGATTTAATGCAAAGTGCTTAGGAGTTATAGTCAATAACTGACTTGAAATCACAGAAACTGAGGTTTTACCATCTCACTTCTAGTTCAGGAAGCAAGGAGTCATGGAAGTTGTCAAATCTTTCTTCGATGACACCCACAACCTTCTGGGGTCCTCTTTATTCATATACTTGTACTAGAGCGAATCATTCATATGACGAGTAATTAGGATGATGGCTTTTGCCTTATTTGCCTCTAAGGCTACTCTATTTGTTTCCAAAGCTTGAGTTTGCTCAACAGTTAGCACATCTTGCCTAGGTTCAAGAATCGTATCTAGGATTTCATCGGCTTGAGATGTTGGCGGACATTACGAACCCACTTGTGATATCCAGAGTCAGTTGTTCCCAATGGAGCGAAGTTCAGTTTGTTCAGGTTATTCATCTTGAAAGAGAACAAGAAAAAAAAGGGTTAGTTTCGAAGCGAAAAAGGCTACCACGAAAGCAATAAAATTTCTAAACGTAGTCGCTCCCAAGAAATTAGCAATTTCTAGGCAGTCGCTTCCAAAAAATTTGATTCTCAGAGGTATTGGATTAGATCGAAACAATGATGTGTTTGTGGTCGATCATAACTTCTCAACAAACTCTAAGTTTGGAGGACTCTACAAGCTCCAAGCTTGGAGTGATCACGAACCCCTACTATTCGGCTTTTGTCTCCCTATGAAGAAAAAAAATGGGGTAAAAGAAGAGATGTTGCAAGTCCCTGAGAAAAAGAAGAAAAAATTGAAGAAGCTCTCAAAAAAAAAAAAAAAAAAAAGGAATTTGTAAACCTCTTGAAAAACTGGGTCACGTCCTTCTTTTTCTTTTTTCTTTTTTCGTTTCTTTTCTTTTTCTTCTTCTGCTGCCTTTAACTAGGACGTCACCTTTTTCTTTCCCCTTTTTCTGTCAATGTGGGGTCGCCTCCTTTTTCTTTCTTTCTTTTCTTCTTCTTCCCCTGCTTCTTTTTTTTTTCTTTTCTTCTTCTGCCCAGCATGTGGGCCGCTCCCAACTTTTTTTTTCTTTTTCTTTTCTGGGCCCGCTCCCTTTCTTTTCCTGTTCTTTCTTTTCTTTTCTGGCAATGGGCCGGGTCGGGGTGCGTCCCTTCTTTCCTCACTCTTGGGTTGGGCTGGCTGGAACAGAGAAGGGCGCAAGTGACTATTTCTAGAAGTCTGACAGGTTCAAGAATGTGCAGCGCTTCTACAGGCCGGTACTGAAACTTTCTGGCCAGTTTGGGTGTTATTTCTCTGATTCCTGGATTCTGGAATCAAGGCGTTGTTTGTGAACAAATTTGACGATAGATGGCAGTCTAGAAGATTGCGAATCTGGGCAAGGATCCTTTTTCTCTTCTGGGGGCGGTTCGGTACTTTTCCGGTCACTTCCGGTGTTCTGCCACCGGTTTTGAGTTCCTGGAATCGAGAGCTTCAAGGTGGGGGGTTGGTGATTGTTAGGGTTTGAAGACTACGATTTTAAGATTTTA
Source organism: Rosa persica (assembly GCA_025331145.1). NCBI lineage: Eukaryota > Viridiplantae > Streptophyta > Magnoliopsida > Rosales > Rosaceae > Rosa > Rosa persica. The sequence continues at coordinate 31,597,869 of WFKR01000007.1, read as the reverse complement.
GGGTTAGGGCTTCTTGTTGATAACGTGTTTTAAGAAAACTGACTGAAATTGGGAGAGAATTGAGTCATGCTTTCATTGATAATAGGGGTCTCTTTATATAGAGGATTACAAGCATAAAGATAGGGTTGTACATGGAAACACAATCGTACAATAATTGGATATCCATGAATATCTCCGAGAATATATCTAACATAAACCCTATTACAACTAGAGCAAATAAACTAAAGTTTGGGCCAGACACATATTATGGATTTACTTGAACAATTATGAGTTTTTTGTTTTGTTTTTATGTGTTTTTTAAAGTGCTTAAAAACTAGCACATAGCTTCACTGGACTACACGGCATTCTCGTTTAAATAGCTACGTGCGCTAGCCAGAATGCCCCTTTGGTTCTGGATGAAGCCAAGTCGATACATACGATTATATATACGCTTGACTAATATAGTGAAAAGTTCAAGGCTCTGGACAACGAGTAGGATGGAGCCTTGACTCAATAAATTTTAGTGTTATTATCACCCTACTAACTATTTTGTTCCACCTACAAGTTTTTTATTTATTGAAAGACTAAAAACATAAAATTACAATAAAGGAAAATATCTTATTAAAAAAATACAATTTTTTTTTTTTTTAAGATTACACCTTACAAAACACGTACTTAAACTTCAGTTTTAATCTTTTCATTCATCATTAAACCCTAATTCTTTCTTAGCATTCATTTTCTTCAATCATTTTTGTGTTATGCTAACAACTTTTATGCCTCAAAATATATCATGTGAACGCTATTTGGAGCCTAAAAATAAGGTAATCGCGTTTTTGTTTTCATGTTTCTTCATTTATGATCATAGAACTGAAAGTTACACATGGGCATTGTCCTATCACTATCACTTTCACTCTGAAATTAATCACTTCCTGTCGAATCGACCCACCCTTTTTATTTATAACTGCTTTGGAATCCGCACCATGCAAACTACGTCGATATGTATATTGGCCCCCATTATGGGTTTAAGTAGGGTTCGGTTATAGCTGACGATGTCACCCATTATGTAGGTTCTTGTTCTCTTTCTAACTGCTTCTATTGAAGCTCGACGTTTTGCCTCCTTTTGCTGTCAAATTTTGTTGTGCTTTGCTTAGTTATCTATGGCTACTTTGTGTTTTGTTGATAAAGATGTTTGCTTCAAAGTTAGAACCAAATTCCTGATTCAGAGTGATGCTCACTTGCTAATATGGAAGGAACATGGGTTTCTTTAATTCTGAGTCAATGGAAATTAGCTCCGCTAGGAAATGTGCATGAAAGCCATGAAGGGTGTTTGATATAGTGCCTATATGGATAAGTATACAACTGGAGGTTGTTGCAAATATTGAAGGAAAGTGGGTTTCCTTAATTATGAGTTGTGATGGAAATTAGCTCTGCTAGGAAATGTGCATGAAAGTGTTTGATATGATGCCTCTATGAATGAATATACAACTGGAGGTTGTTGCTAATATTGGAGGAAAGTGTGATTTGCTTAGTTATTTATGGTACTTTCAGTTTTGTTGGTAAAGATGTTTACTTGAAAGTTGGAATCAAATTCTTGATTTAAAGTGCTACCCACTTGCAAATATTGAAGGAAAGTGGGTTTCTTTAATTATGGGTTGTGATGGAAATTAGCTCCGCTAGGAAATGTGCATGAAGGGTGTTTGCTTTAGTGTCTCTATGAATGAGTATACAACTGGAGGTTGTTGCTAATATTGAAGGAGAGTGTGCTTTGCTTAGTTATCTATGGTACTTTGGGTTTTGTTGATAAAGATGTTTACTTGAAAGTTGGAACCAAATTCCTGATTCAGAGTGCTACACACTTGCTAATATTGAAGGGCAGTGGGTTTCTTTAATTTTGAGTCGTGATGGAAATTAGCTCTGCTAGGTAAAGAGAACAAGAACCTGCAAGGTTTTCGGATGTCATAGTAAGCTATATTGGAAAATGGTATTTAGATACTGTAAAGGGGTGAACAGAGTAAACTTAGAATTAAAAAAATAAATGTAGGTGAGAATTATAGAGTGAACAAAGTAGTTAGTAGGGTGACAATAGTCGCAACCTTTTAAGAACTCACTATACCACAAAGTTAAACAGACGACAGTTCATTAACTGTCGTCTGAATGAAAAAGTTGCTGTTGTCTAGTAGCCTGTCGTCTGATTGACCTCATTCAGACGACAGTTAAAAACCATTGTCTGTTCAAAATTCACACAACATATATAGCTAAGTATGTGTCGTCTGATATTTCCAAATTAAAATATTTAGGTTTAACTATTGTCTGTTACAAACTCACACGACAGTTCGTTTATTAACTGTTGAGAAAAGCTATATTACCTCAACAGTTTTAGGAAAACTGTGTTGTGTGTGATGAATCTTAGACAACAGCAACACAACTACATGATGGCTGAAATAATTTCACACCACACGGTTATAATGACACTGTTGTCTGAAATGAATCTCTAACAAGCGTCATTCTTGTTTTAGTTGTGTCTTATGCAAATAAAACATCAGAAGATTTAGGAATCTATCGTCTGATAGGAACTCAGACAAGAGTTAGTCATTTGTTTGTGTTGTAGGATTTGCATAAGGTATAACAGTCCATTGATGAGATATGTCATCTAATAAAGAACTCAGACCACAGTTTTTATTATATTTAGTTGTGGTTTATGAATCTTAGTTAACATATTATTGTTATATCTGTTGTCTGATTTTAATATCAGACGACAGTAACTTTATTATACATATTACCGGAATGGAGATCACACAACGTCAATTTGTTATTTCTGTTGTTTGAAATAAATTCAGACAAACATGTATTATTTGTTGTTTCTAGATGTGATACGTAAGTGGACCTCAGACAATGGTTTTGTGAACCCTTCTATTGTGTGATACCTTTGGAAACTACAGTTATCTTTGCATAATTTTTGCAAATATGAATGTTCAATCATATCCCAAACAAATCCAAAATAAAACATTGTCATATATCAATTACATCTTTTCTTATATTGTCAATCCAAAACATTTCCAAAAGTACATAGTTATATCTAGATACGATCAAATCCAGCAATCCTAACCAAAAGCAACCTCAATCTAGCAAGTAATAATATTGTCTATCTTGTAAAATCAAGGCTACCAAAATAAGTCACTAACCGCTAACTAGATGCGATACTACTACTTACATATATGTTTTAACAACAAATTTTGCCTACTCGTTCCCGACTTCATCAATGTGTTGCTGGGTATATGCTGTTGTCCCTCTTTCTCCCACTGAAACAAATTGATTTGCTCTTAGTGTTCAGAAAACTATCCAATAACTTCGAACCACAAACTTATATATAGCATCCAATACATACAGCAAGCATGCTAGGATGAATAGTCTTTAATAACAAATTAAGAATAGAACTATGAGACAAAAGCTTCAGAATTATAAGGGAATCATATTCAAGCAGTATTGTTTTACCTTGAAAAGGCATTCAGTGTTATTCCCATGTTGTACTTGTAACTTCTTGGCTTCAAGAGCAAGTTCAAGGTCTTCAGACAAACCAAAAGCTGGTTGTGGATGACTGAACACATGAGAAATGGAAAGAGGGTATCATATGAGAGATGTAAAGAGCAATGTTTTTTCTGACTTTTCGTAAAGAGCAAGTTCAAGATTAAGAGCAAGATTAACTACGACTGAGACCAGAAACCAAAATGAGAATAAAAAACTAAACTAAACTACTCCAATTTCAATGAAATGTTATACACACTAAAGTAACACACTAAACTAGATACTGGTAAATTTTTAGGGAATTTGGAGATCATTTGCTATGCTAATTAATTCAAAGAAAACATAGCACAGAAACCTGCAAAAACATAAACAAAAGACAGTGTGAAACTTAGTGTATCAGAAGTCTTGGACGGCTGATGCGCCTTAAAGGCATTATAGAATCCTGCTATTTTCACAAATTTGGCTATTTTCACTCTGCAACATACCAGTTCATTCTGAAATGTACAGCAGAAAGAAAACGTTAGAATGACATTGTTTTTGTATATAGGTGAAGTAAAAATAATAGCTCTATTGTCTAGTAATTAATAGCTCAATTTATATGAAGTCAGGGAAGGCATGATCTTATAAAATTTCAGCCATCGTTACTGAAGACTTACTCTTCATCAATAGCATGCTCCAGTACATCATTATCCTTGAACGAACTTCGTAACTAATCATTAGCCTTCATATAAATTGTCCAAATGTTAGCAGCTAAATTACAATATGAAATTGGCTAATTACAAAATTGAAAGAATGAAACCAATTAGTGACAAAATATACTCATTAGTTACTGTGAACATACTTAATTTGTGTGTAAGCCTGCAACTTGGTGGCCTAAATAGCAATTGACATAGCATTTCTTGGAGTAATTGTATGAAAACCAATATATACAATTTTTTCTAAATAATGTATTATACATTAGCAAACATTCTATTCACTTCAGTACTTATAAAAAAATCAATCATTTTCGCAAAGTAAGCTACTCATTAGATCAAAGTATTATTTTGATTATCATTACAAACATTGTCATCGTCATTACTACTGCAAGTTCTAGTACCTGAATGCATTGTAGATGCATCTTTGGTATATGGTAAACTATATTCAATCTTCCCATTTTGGTCAGATTACAAATGAACCAGTCCATCACCATTGTCCTTCTACTCTGTCCCATCCAACAACAAACCTCTAAATAAGTTCCATGACTTTCAGTCTCCCCATTTCCTAAGGTCCTACATATAAAATGATCAGAAACTGGTCAGAGGACAAAACATATTAACATACAATTAAGCAATGGACAAAACAGTCATAATCATCCAAGTCCAATTCTTTGGACACAAAACACCACAACCTCTTCTTCGAAACTGAATCACACCCACCTTTATGTCTCACAACACAGAACAATTTGAACAAATCCACATGTTGCCTATTACCAAAAGCTGCAAACACAGGTCTAACAACATATCTAACAAAAATATTCTTGAGAAAAATATATAGAATCAAATGTATATATCTGCCTACTCCTATAATCATCATTGTTATCCTCAACATATTCTACACCATCTTTTATAGTATCAATATCAGTACCCTTATGATCATTACCATCATCATCACCACATCCTACATCATCTTTTACAGATTTAATACCACTACCAAGACTATCACCATTAATTAGATACTTCCAAAGCAAGGTTCAGTAAATCAAATTAATCTCTGTTGTTTCATCCTAAATTAATAACTCACTAGCAAATGTTTTATAACTCTTTTGGAAGACAAATCAGGACTAAATTTATGTTGACAACAAGGGCTAAATTTAAGACAATAATGACACAGCAATAAACAAAATGTGAGAGAGAGAGAGAGAGAGAAAGCTCTTTAAAACTATGAGCTGAAAACAATATACAAACGTCATTATTCCTACCTTAGGATATAACCTGCATGGCAAAGCAAAAAGGAAAATGTCAAAAGCTGATCATTTTATCAAACAAGTCAAATTAATAGTCAGTCAAACCTACACATAGCACCCATCAACACTGACCCAGAGAACATGAAATTAATGTAAAGGAAAAGCAATGGAGAAACTCACGGTCTCAGCTTGAGCTTGCATGGCCTTCAACTCTGCCAGTCGACCTCCTCTGCAAAAAACTCAACCTGCCTCGTCTCTTGTTGCTTCTTTAGGACTTCAACCCAACCAAAAATTGCCATTTCCAGAATTCATTTCTTTACTCAAATCATGAGGCATAACTGAAAAAATTTCTTTCTCCAAATGTTCTTGACAACCAAACAAAGCAAGTAAATTGCAACAAGAACTATCACACTACGCTCATATCAAGCAAACCCAAAATCATCCAACCAAAATCCATATCTAGTACACTGAGAGTTGAGCAGAGAGAAAGACATAAAATTTTTGAAGCTATAGAGAGCTACCTGATAAGCAACACGAAGACGAAAGCCCTCAGAAACCGAATTGGAAGCGAAAGTCGAACACAAAGGTCCTGAATCAATGAACCCGAATCAAAAATGAACTCAAATTTCCATAAATTTACTGAAAAAGGATCTGAATCAGAGCAAAGGATTGGTTACTTGGAAGAGTGTGCAAGCCTTTCGATGCGTCGTCGAACGGTAAGTCTTCCGAATCCAGAGCACCGTTGAACTAGTGGTGGCTTTTGCTGTTTCCGTCTCTGTGCAACGGTAAGTCTTCTGAATCCGCAGCACCGCCGAACTGGTAGAAGTTTAATGAGTGATAGGACAGGAAAGCTATGTCAGCAGCAGGGAATGAGCAATCTGGTGACGATGTCTCGCCTTGTCTGTCTGAGCTCATCCACAGCTTCCTCGAGGAACAAGAATAGTCTTCGGATTCGTGGTCGAGGGACGAAGACTATTATGACTGAGATCTGAGCCTTAAGTCATCGAATGAGAATGAGGGAGCAGGGGTTGAACCAAGTAAGGCTGAGTGAGAGTGAGAGGTTTGTGCGGGAATGGAAGTAGGGCTGAGAGCGAGGGAGGTTTGTGCGGGAATGGAAAGAGGCTGGAGCTAAAGGCTTGTGCGAGATTGACCTAATCTTTTTAGCCATTTTTTTTTTTTTGGGCTTTTCAGACAACAGATGTTGTTGTTGCTGTTGTCCAGGTTTTTTGCAATTTCATTACATTCCATCTTTATGACCATGTGTTGGATGAGAAGAGAACAAACGACCGGTTTAGCAAATCTGTCGTCTGATGAACTCAGACGACAGAAAAATTCGATGTGTTGTCTGATAGTGTCGTGTGATTCACTTATTCTAGTAGTGACTATTGAAACTAAAACTTACAGACTCTAGTCATCCTCCTCCCTGTAAAAGCTACAAACTTTTATACATCTCTGGCCTCCAGACTCTAGTCATCCTTCTTTAAAGGCAGGTGAATATCAATTGATGAAAAACCCAAAAAAGGACCTTAATGTCGGACATGGATTTTCCAACGAAGATGTTTGAGCTTTGAAATGGTTTATTTTACAAGTTTAGATCTATTTGTCATTCCTTCTCATCTAATTCAATAAATAAACTTGTGGTCTCTCATAAAAAAGAAACTCATGACATAGATATGTTGATGAGGTTTCACTGACACGATTCAGAACCAGTACGAGCTTTTCGTGTAGAGAATAGGAGGGCCGCCTCTCTACTCTCAAAGAAGAGGGGCTTTTTTTTTTGGATTTGTTCTTACAATTGGCTCAAATTCTTGGAGAAAGATTGAAACTTTGCATCTATTTTAAAGGGATCCTGCTCTGAGGTTACTCAAGAAGCGGCAGAGAGATGGTTACATCACATGCAGCAAGCATTGGTGTGCTCTTCAAATATTGATGAGGATTCAAAGCGAAAAAATGTTCAATTTCTTTAGGGCACTGCTTTTTATATATCCTTGTGCCTGGAGATGAGTTGAGAAGTTGAAGAAGGTTTAGACTCAGACTGGGACTCAATGTCAGACCCAACAGCAACAAGAAGCTCTGTGTAAGAATGCACCCTGAACCAGCAATAGCCGCCATGAGTATAAAAAATTTTAAGAATCATCTCTCCATATTCAAGTAGTATTCAAATTTCCATCACATATTCTTCTCAACTGGACATCTGTTAGTTCTATAGATATGAGATGATTGGTGTTTTTCACTTGAACAAGAAGTGGGTTTGTATGAAACATATAATATATTAAATCCAGAAAGTGGCGAGGAGTGCATATTACAATTTGGGGAATGAAAATATTTTGGGGAGTGCAAATTTCACTCCCCAATATTTATCAAGCACATTGTATATTTTTTTAAGTGCTAGGAATACGTTGTTGGCTCATAAAACATGGACTTCCAAAAAATAGGGTGCAAATGCGACAATTATTAGGTTCATCTCTTGGGTGAATGAGCATATTCACTCTTTCTTGCGATTAATAACTTTACAGTCTTCTAATCCAACCATTGAGGTTGTATAACGTAACATAAAGATTAGCTCTGTAAATAATCAATCAAATTGAAGACCTTTTAGTTATTCATTTCTATAAAATACATGGACGGTTCATGATAATAGTAGTAAGTGTTGTTATAACCATCCATTTGTTTGATCTAATTAGATAATTAAACGATTTCCGATTCGAATGATTTTTTATAGAGATGATCTTTAAAGATTAATTTAAGATATGGACTGTTGGATTATATATTTATCAAGTAAACGTATGTTAATTGACAATGGGTGAATATGCTCGTTCACCCTAAGGGTGAACCTAAGAATTATCCGTGTAAATGCTGGCAAATACGGTCTTTTCGAACTTTTCTGATCTGAACTACGACCATGACTCTATGTGGAAAAATCTGACACATAAATATTTTCCAATTTTCACCAGTGAATGACTCAGCATGTAGTTCTAATATTTGCCAAAACAAGATAATTTGGGAAGCCGAACCACCCACCCAGAAAGGAAGAAAAAATGTTCTTCCAAAAAACAATCTATTGCCCCGAGTTCAAACGAGGAGTGTAAGCCTCGAATTTCTAATATAGAGCAATTTGGTTACAACATTTAAACTACGTTTTTTTTTTTTTTCCTTTTAAAGGGGGCTAGTGCTGCTACCGTCATGGCTTGATTAATGAAACTGCAGAATACAACAAAAACCTTTCTTCTAAAACTATGTCATTAATTATTTAGATTACCTCTAATTGGAAGAATGTCAGTAACTTGTGCTCGTGTTTTTTTTTTCCTTATATGTAATTAATAAATTATGTGATATTAGCTTCTCAACAAACTTTCTACAAGAAGTGTGGACACTTATACAACCCATAAGAGGACCATTACTTTCCCCGTTAGAGGCGCATCATACTAGCTACATATGGACGGAAGGTTGTCCAATACTATTAAGTGATAGTTACTTGCAAAAATAGTTTCTGATGGGTAGATGCTTCAAGTTTTGAGGTACACTCGTTCGTTTGAGCAAATGCATTCATTGCATTTCATGGTTGTGATATCAAACAACTTGGACCATCTACGTAACATCAACCTAATTGTTGGCATATTCGAGTATATATTATCGTCCTGTGAAAGGACACCAATAATTATAAAATATATTACGTATATAATACATATATGCTTTGTGAAAATAAGTCCGCGTGTAAGAGTCGAAACTAGGAATAATTGTAGGTGAACCAGGTACAGTACAATATGAATGAAACTGAGACATGTAAAACTCCATTGCAGGGGGGCGCCGTGTAGGGTATAGAGGCGTAGTACGTTCCCCCACCATGATTTGTGGAGTTGAGAGATCTTATCACAATATAAATGCACTGTGAATCAGCAAGCTCAACTTTCATCATCAGGTGCTCCATATTCCTTCACATGTCCGTATTTCAATCACACACCTATAGACCAGATCATATATATACCCATGGTCCCCCCTAGCTAGTACGTACTGCCATATCCTATCCTACAGATGTTTGTTTGTTTGGTTTACTTGACTAGAGAGCGGAGATATCTAGCCTCTAGTCTCTAGTCTCCAGACTCCCACGCCACACCTTCAATAATTAACTTCTTCATCATCATCATCATCATCATCATCACTCACTTCACTCGCTCACTCACTTCTTGCAGAACCCACTTGCCCCCACTCACATATCTTTCTTTCCCTGCATCTGCATATATGCTACTTGAAGTTGAAACATGTTAAGATCACTCTACTAGAAATCTGGTGCTGAGAGTTCGTTGTTCTAGTAGTAATCTATCTTAATTGGCCAGCCAATATGTATAGATCACCCTGAAGAAGCAGAAAAAGCAGAAGCTAGCTAGCTATTATATATAATTAACTACAAGATGGAGAACAAGGTTTGTAGCTGGAAATTAGGCCAAAATGGGCAGCAGGTGATCAAAGGTCGTCATGAAGCATCAGATGGTGATAAACCACCTCATGATCAACATTACATATCATCGTCGTCGGATCTCAACTTGAGAAACCTCTCAAAGCTTATACTTCCTCCTTTGGGTGCCTCGAGCTACAACCAGCCGACTCAAATGCACTCAAAAGGCTGGATTATTTTACCCATGGACTCCAGATACAGGTACCTCTAGGCTCTAGCTGCCACTGACCAATTAGACATGCATATATAACAAGTATAATTAACAAGATCGAATTCCCATATCTGCAGGAGTTGGGGGACATTTATGGTGCTTTTGGTGGCTTACTCAGCCTGGGTTTACCCGTTTGAGGTTGCTTTTCTCATGTCGTCGTCGGGAACAAGCAGCGAGCCTCTCTACTTAGCAGACTACATTGTTGATCTATTTTTCGGCATCGATATCATATTGACATTCTTCGTCGCATATATTGATCCCAGAACTCAATTACTTGTTCTCGACTCCAAAAAGATCGCTACAAGGTCACTTCCTTACTTCTAATTTCTTTTTCTTTTCTTCTTTGATTGAAATTTGAAAACATCAATAATCCTCCTACAATAAAAAAGAAAATAAACTTTTGGAAAATTCATACCTTGCTAGCTATGAGAAGGATGGATCAAATAATCTTTTTATTAGAGAAAAGAAAAGAGGCAAATTAACTTTTTTGTTCTTAGCCTACTTGCAATGAATTCGAAAGGAAAATATAGAGGACTGACTTGATCGATGAGGACAACAAATTAAAGTTTTGTGGTGGGTTTCACTTTTATGATATGGCATATATTTGATTATTAATCCGGCCCCAACCACGTTATGATTTCAAATTTGAATATATACAGTGTATATCAATCCATGCATGCATTAATGTTATACTCAATTTGGGCAAATTGGGCGTGTTCCCAACCGAAATAATCACCTAATATCTCCTAATTACAGGTAGGCCATATTAATTAGTACTATCTTTTCGCCTAATCTGCTCCTCTCTTTGGACACTGGAGTGTTTAGTTAAGTCTTTCGCCATTTCAAAGGAGGATGAAGAATCAACTCATTTAAACAAAAAATGGTCCAAAAAAAAAAAACAAACTTATTTAAACAAAATTATTGACAAAAAATGTAAGAGAGTGCGGTCAGTGCTTGATTTGAGCAACGAATGTAAGGGAGTGGTCTTCGTATCCTCAAGATTGATCTTGTACTGTCGTTTAATTTTTCAATCACAGGAATATATCTTCATTTCCCTAAAAAGAAAATTTAAAAAAAAAATCAACAAAATTACAATACACATAAAAGCATCACTATAAACTGTGCTATACCAGTAGAGCAGGTATAGTTATTTTAGTAGTGACTCTTTCTATCGTGCTCTGTAGTGGGGCCATTATTTGCAATATTCCCCTCTAACAAGATATATTGTTATCTTCAGCTTAAAGAGAAAAAAAAAATTCTATAAATAAAAGTAAGATAGAAGAAAAAAAAAAATCAGCTCATACGCTTGCATGTGCAATGAGCTAAAATTTTATTGTTAAAATTTGTTGCAGCGAACTAGAGTTAGGACATGACAGTAAATAATAATAAAAAGGAGTGTGAAAAAGTAGACTTCTCTTTGGTTTTTTTTATTTTTTTTTTATTTTTGGAAAAGAGAAGTGGACTTATCACGGAAAATATTTGAATTAACATGGAATGCAATTTTTTGACCTAAACTCTATTAACAAATCTTTTTGGATTTGAACTACTAGCTTCTTCATCGTGGCAATTTCACCCAATAACTCGTTAAATATACTTATGTAGTTATGTGGCACATATAGTGAGGTTTAAAATGGTGCTAGCAAATAATTAGACCACTTTTATATTTTGACCCTCAAAATATGTGTCGCATAAGCATATAAAGAGTATTATAATTACGGAAAATTCTACAATATATTAACGTATGACGTGCATACAATTGTCTTAAAAGTGGTAAAATGAGTCCTCAAAATAGTAATATTAGTCCTTAAAGTAGTAGCATGAGTCCTTAAAGTGGTAAATTTTTCTAGTTTACTACTTTATCGTATGAGTCCTCAAAATAGTAATATTAATCCTCAAGGTGGTAACATGAGTCCTTAAAGTGGTAAAAATAGTTGATGTATGAGAAATGCTAACATACCATACTGAAGCAGTATTGTAGTAGTTTATTCAGCTACTATTATATTGGATTCCTTTATGCATCCAAAATTGCATAGTGTGATAGTTTGGGTACTGTAGGGAGAGTTTTTCCTTGTTTTAATTGTAGGCTTTTTATTGCAACTGTCAAAATAGATATCTTTCGACATGGTTTGTTATGGATTTGGCATCAACCATCCCCTTTGAGATTATAGGCGAACACAAACTCGGTCTCTCCTACTCTCTCTTGGGATTGCTCCGATTTTGGCGATTGAGACGAGCAAAGCAACTCTTCACAAGGTCGGTATATTCAGCGAGCAAGCAGCCTCAAACATACTCATTCAGTCACATGCATGTTAATTATTTTTTCCCCCGCTGCAGGCTTGAGAAGGACATCAGGTTTAGCTACTTCTGGGTCAGATGCGCCAGGCTTTTATCTGTAAGCTAGTAGTCCTATCTACATATTTATATCTATCTGTCTGTGTGTAACTATTACGTAAGTGCTTGAATCATTGGATGAAAAATTAAAAACATATATACCAGTCTAAATCTTACTGTGAAATGACAAAACCTCTTAAAGCATGCACTTACGTACTAATAACTTCAAGCTACGTTGATAAGTTCTCTATTGTCTCTGCAATGCATCTAGTCTTAGTTAAGATTTGAAGAGAATGTTATGAGGAATATATGATGATGATGGTGATGATGATGATGATATTGGTGAAGTTTGATATTGCTACAGGTGACACTGTTTACAGTACATTGTGCTGGGTGCCTGTACTACCTGCTAGCAGACCGATACCCGCACCAAGGGAGGACATGGATTGGAGCTGTTATTCCCAATTTCAGAGAGACGAGTCTGTGGATCCGCTACATTTCAGCCCTCTACTGGTCCATCACCACCATGTCCACCGTTGGTTATGGTGACCTCCATGCAGTGAACACCATGGAAATGATCTTCATCATTTTATACATGCTTTTCAACCTCGGCCTTACTGCTTACCTAATTGGCAACATGACAAATTTAGTTGTTGAAGGCACTCGCCGTACCATGGAATTTGTAAGTAATTACTTTCTTTAAATTCATATACCAAGACCATTAATTAATTATTTGGACTCTTTGTATGAATGTGAAATCAGCTGAGTTCAGTCTGAGAATACTGTACGCATCTACTAGATATCTAGCAAGAGACCGAATATTGTCCTTAATCAGTTTAAATGTTATTTGATCTATTGGGGTTTGTTGGTTTTTGTTTTGCAGAGAAACAGCGTTGAAGCAGCATCAAATTTTGTTGACCGCAATCACTTGCCTCCAAGGTTGAAGAATCAAATTCTGGCCTATATTTGCTTGAGATTTAAGGCTGAGAGCTTGAACCAGCAGCAAATAATTGAACAGCTCCCCAAGTCAATTTGTAAAAGCATCTGTCAACATTTGTTCCTGCCAACAGTAGAGAAAGTTTATCTTTTCAAGGGTGTCTCAAGGGAAATACTTCTAATTCTGGTAGGCTAGCACACACCTCCATCCCACTTGTAATATTACATTGGTTTTCATTGGGAAAATAATGGCTTAGATTCATAGTCTGAGACACAAGTAATATCTGATATAAACAGAAACATGTATCTTTTGCCTTTTTCGTTTACTTTGGTGTTTTTATTGTAAAATGGCCTCTAAAAATTCATTGTTACTTTGGTCTTGTGCGGAAACTTGAATCTCCTGCTTAAATAGTTGAACAGAAAATCTTGAAACACCAATCAGGACTTATGTAATCTAACAGCATATATAACCAATTTATTGATGATCGACCAGGTTGCAAACATGAAGGCAGAGTACATACCACCAAGAGAAGATGTTGTAATGCAAAACGAAGCACCTGATGATACATACATCATTGTTTCTGGAGAAGTGGAAATCATTGATTTTGAGATGGATAAAGAGCCAGTCGTCGGGACTTTGAAAGCTGGGGACATGTTTGGAGAAGTAGGTGCACTTTGTTGCAGAGAAGTTGGTGCACTTTGTTGTAGGCCTCAAAGCTTTACATATCGGACAAAAACACTTTCACAACTCTTGAGACTCAAAACCACTGCACTAATAGAAGCAATGCAGATCAAACAAGAAGACAATGCTCAAATGCTTAAGAACTTCAAGCAGGTTGGCAAACATGGCATTATATTTCAAGCTTCCTCAATGTTTCTTCCTTATATATCTTTCTAAAGGGGAAAAAATGGTTTGAGGCCCGTCTATATTGCATTGCAGCATCACAAAAAGCTCAGGGATCTGAGAATTGGAGAAATATTGGCTGAGAGTGGGGAAGATGAGGCCATGGGTGATTCAAATTTAGCATTCGACTTATTAACTGTTGCCAGCAAAGGGAATGCTGCACTTCTTGAAGAGCTTCTCAAGTCAAAGTTGGATCCTGACATTGGAGACTCCAAAGGAAGAACACCTCTGGTATATTTCTTCGATTTCTAGCCTCAGCTATTTAAATTTTTTTTTTTTTTATAACTAATGCCAGACAAACAACAAAACGAGAAACCCAGGACAACAAAATAGAGCCTTTTACTGGAGTACAAAAAATCTTTCATCATGTATTTGGCCAAAGGAGCTTCCTAATTAAGTAGCGATTGTTAATTCATCAGTGTCATTAATCAAACAATGTAAATACCATCTTGAACAAATGAGCATATTAGGAACTGCAGTGACTAAACAGATGGCACTGTCCAATTAGAAAACATGAGGGGACAACTGAATTAGGTGTTTCTTTATAATGCACCAGCATGTAGCAGCATCAAACGGGCATGAAGAATGTGTCTTGGTACTCCTCAAGTATGCTTGTAACATACATGTAAGAGGTAATTAATTGATATATCATTCTCAAATAATTTCCTCCCCAAGAAGGACACGTATCTGCTAGCCACAATTCTCTGTTATACACTCATCAGCTTATATATGACGTAAATGGCAGACAGTAATGGTAACACGGCATTATGGGAAGCAATTGCATCAAAGCACCATTCCATATTCAAGATCCTCTACTATTTCGCTGCCTTTTCTTATCCCTACATTGCCGGTGATCTTCTATGCACAGCTGCTAGAAGAAACGATCTGACTGTGATGAAGGAACTGTTGAAGCATGAATTGCATGTTGACTCGAAGGATTTTGACGGAAAAACGGCAGTACAAGTAGCCATGGAAGAAACCAATGTAGACATGGTAAACTTGCTGGTGATGAATGGAGTAGATATCACCAATGTTTCACATGACTACTTATTTCCTTCACAAACCTTAAGCGATATGCTGCAAAAACGAGAGATTGGACACCGGATTACAGTGCCAGACCCTACCCTGAATGAAGTGCTTTTGTTCAGAAATGATGGAGAGAAAAATGTTGATTGGAAAAAATCCAATGGAGTGAATTTTCCAAGAGTGAGCATATATAGAGGCCATCCTGTAACGAGGAGAAACACCTGTTGCACTGAAGCCGGGAGGTTGATTAGATTGCCTCATTCACTAGACGAGCTCAAAAATATTGCAGGTACATTTTCTTGATGCTATCAACTGCTAAGATATTTTAAACTTTCTCAATCCAAAGAAGCCTAGTAGGACATATGATAATTAAATTATTTCCATGATGTATTGTATGACACTTTGCTTCCCTAGAGATTTAGCAGCACAAGATTTTTATGAGTTTTAACCTTCTTTTGCAAGCCGTTTTCTTGTCTATCAAGGTTGTCTATTTCATCATATTTCTACTATCATTGATCAAAGATGTCTTGAAACAAATGGTAATATTATTCTGTTGTAGTTCATTAATTATCAACAAGTTTGGTGCATCTGAAATTGTCAGTGTTAATTTTAGTAGAACTTTTGCGATTTGTTCTTTTTAGAAAATTATGAGGGGGGTTGATAGTTGAACCTGGCAAATCTATTGATGGACCCAGAATACTAGAATTCTTCGATGTTGGTGTTACTTCCAAAACACTTGTTGATTCATTCCCGGATAGTTTAAGTTTATTGGGTCCAGTGTTTTACATCCTCATTTTCTGCTCAAGCAGTGTTCATGCTGGAAAGTGTCATAGTTGGATGCCTAGAAATCTTTAAATAACTGACAGGTTCATCAACAAATTTCTAATGTTCTGATCATTTGAAACAGGTGAAAAGTTTGGGTTTGATCCAGAGAATGTAATATTAACGGATGAAGAAGGAGCAGAAATAGACTGTATCGAAGTGATTAGAGATAACGACAAGCTTTTCATATATAGTGGACACAAATCAAGTGTGGGATAAATCCTCAAATCTATTCGGATGTAAGATGACAGTTTTTCATTACCCTTCCTTGGGAGAAAACAAATTGACCTTTTTCCATGTAAAAATTGAAAAAGAGAGAGAATCCTGCATGCTTGTACAAGAGATTTTCTTTCTATGTGATTCGAAGTAGTTCCAGCACAGCTTTTAGAATCCACATACTTTGACATTAGCTTTGTGCTGGTAACTGCCCATAGCAGGATGTAATAGTCTTCTCAGGAGAACATTAAATTGAGGCCGAACTCCTCTTAACAATGTAAGGTTCGCAGCACTGAAGATACACATTTCCTCTAACCTCAATTTAAACCCTGAAAAAAAAAATTGTAACCCTCCTGGTCAAAAAGGGATGCTGCAAAAGCAAAGCTAATTCTCAACCAACAGAGCCACGCCATCTTAACATCACAATAAGCAAATATTGACATATCTGAATCAGAAGTTCCACAAGTTTATTGTTTGAATTCATCAAAACAAACCGAAAAAACAGCTTATATGCACTGCACAAGGTAATTCTTTTATTGATCAAGTATGAAAACAATATAAGGAATCAAATTTGTTCGACATTGGATTCACTATACTAAACAATACTAAGGTGATTTCAATCTGGATATACCATATCCAAAAATGTTATGCAAGGGTTTAGTTGGCCTAGAATCCTGTGATTGTTTGCATCACCATGCATCTCAGTATTTGGAGATGCATTCCCTGTTTCACCAAAATCAAGGTAACAAGAAGTTACCAAATAATTCTCACATGACACTCTGCGATGTCCGTATAAGGACAGACTATTTCAGATTTGGTATTTCCAGCAGACCAGCTGGGTCATAAACTGTCAGTCTTACTCAATTCAAATATCATACCCCGGCATTGCAAACTGAGAAGCAAATGTTTCAACTCTGGTCCTAAGCTCAACAATATCCTTATTGCTCTCAAGACCCTTCAGAAAAGGCTTCTGCAACTTCCCATGCTCCCTTTGCACTAAAGTTGCAATCTGTGCAGCTCTTAGAAGAAAATCAGCAATTGTCTCAAAATCCACCTCCAAACAACCTCTTGAAGTCATAGCAGGGGTACCTGATGGGTCAAATGGAGACCCTTTTAGAAAACAGTATAGTAGACGTTCAAGCTTAAATTATAACAAATTGCGACATATTACTCACCAACCCTCACTCCTCCAGGAGTAATAGTTCCATTATCACCAAAAATGGCGATCTTGTTGACAGTAATGTGACACATTTCACATACCTTCTCGTAGTTCTTGCCTAAAGAACATTAGCAGAACACTTAAAGAGTATAGAGGCATCAAAGTAGAGAAATTAATTTTGGGGAAGAAATAAAAAAAAATTAAAAAAAAAGCTTACAAGCATAGAAAGGTGAATAAACAAAGAAACAGGTCAAACAACATAAGATATACAAATTAGGAAAACATTACCAAAATAATAGTATAGAAATCACCCTCCCAATCTCAATTCTTATGCATAGGCACACAATACAATAATAGTACAGAACAAGATACAACAACATGCATATAGTCATTCATCCAGAGGTCCAACATCACAAATTTGTGACTAATGCCATATAATTAAAATGACCACGACTTATGTCTTTAATGGTTCAACCAAACACAATCTTGACAACAAACAGTAACTATTCTGTCTCCAGCTCAATTTAGAGACACAGACCCAGAAAACAATATGCTTAAAAGACTATAGTGGCTCCTGAAAAAGGTGCAGGAGTCCAAAAAGGGAGCTACTATTAAACCTAACAAACTCCAAGTGTACCCATCCCTAAACAGACGAAACAGAGCCAAAAGAAAATTACATTAACACCCCCACGCACTCCTCCCAGAACCTCAATGTTAAGTCATCAATGACCCTATCCTCTATTCCCCATGACCAGTCAGTATTTCTGTCCCTCCACAGCATTGACATCTTTGTTAACTCTTAGCTTTTGTTTCAGACTTTTTGAGTATCAATCAATATTTCTTTTGCATTCAAAGAAAATTGAATGATATGAATGAACCAATCTCTGGTGTAATTTTTTTTTTTTTTTTGTTTGAGAATGAATCTCTGGTGTATTATTTTCAGGGATCATGACGAAGAGCCATGAGTTGAAAAAAAGAAGCGGTCTTTCATTAGGGAAACTGCAGCAAGTGTGCTTGGTTCTTCATTTAGTCTCTGTCTAATAAAGTGATTTTGAAAAGAGCAATTGAGATAGGCATGATATGTCCACGACATCAGACTTTGTTTCCGAGTTTTAAATCTATCATGCATGAATGTTGAAAAAACATTTGACATTGAAATGAATAGGAACCTGCTTTTCCACTAATCACTCCCTAAAGAAATTCAGGCAACACAAGTTCAAGCTTTTAACTCTTCACTTGCTCTCCTCAAGTCTGGAAATCTAAGGCTTACACTAATTCACGAAACATTCACGCACGAGCGTTAGGCTCAAATGTGCATCTGAAACACATATCTAGCTCCCTGTATCATAGTTAAAATATAAAACCCACCTCACCTCATTCCTAATTCATTATAAACATCCATGTTAACTTATAGCATATCCATTCATATGATCTGGTCATGAATCTATTAACATCAACATCAACCATCATATATCCAAATCAAAAACACACAATCAGCATACAGAACAAACAATGTGCCTTTAAGTGTGACAAGTCCTGATCCCTAGTCTCATCAAATTTGAAAATAAACTATAGTGCCACCACAAATTGATACGAACTCTCTTGGAATTTCATTGGGGTCTTAGAACTTTATGGTTTGGGTTAAGATCTGAGTAACAGCACCTATTACCATAGTATATGAAGGTTGTGCACATATGGCTCAGATACTGGACACTAGAGTAGTTAGATAACAGACAGATCCTACTCTGACATATATACCAGCATCTGATATTAATGTCTATGTTACCAGACCACCTACATTCTCTTTTTAACTTTTTCGTTCATTTTAACAAAAGGCAAAAGGAAAAACCAGAAAACAGAAAGCAAAAGGCAAAGCCAGACATAATTAATCATTAGTTATTTATATTTTAGAAAAGACTATACCTGATAATCCTAGGGGCCTCAGATCCCAAAGTAGCAAATGGTTGTCTGTGCCACCGGTTACTAGCCTGCACCTTCTTCTCAGCAAAGATGATGCTAAAGCCTGTGCGTTTTTCTTCACTTGCTGCATATATGCCTTGTATTCAGGTGTAGCCACTTGCTTTAAAGCTATGGCAAGAGCAGCAATGTGGTTATTGTGCGGTCCCCCTTGCAATGATGGAAAAACAGCAAAGTTGATCTTTTCTTCAAAATCACAGTGGTCGCTTTCACATCCTTGAGTTAAAAGAAATCCCCTCTTCCTTGGTTTTGTACCCTTCCTATAAAAAATTATACCTCCCCTGGGACCCCGAAGGCTTTTATGAGTAGTTGAAGTAACAATGTCACAGTAGTCAAAAGGATTTACACATTCCTGAAAAACAAAAGCAAAAAATGGAATTTAGGCAGATGATGAAGAATGCCCGATTTGCCGAAATAAAGAGATAAAAATAAGAAAATATGTAAGTGATCTGAGTACCCTGATAACAAAACAGGTTAATAAGCACTCCAAGATAAAAGTCATATTTTTCTACAAATGCAGATCAAGTTAGCTTCAAAAGATGCAAACCAGATTACAGAGAACCAAAATAGAAGTGCAACATGATTCAAGCTATAATTAGGTAGCAGCGTAAAACATATTGAATAGACTAGACCACCACATGCACCCAGTGTACAAGGAGAGCATCTTTGTGAGTCATGTGAAGCAAAACTCAAAGTAAGAATCATATTAAAGGCCTTCTAGACCTAAATTCCTGGAAAGAAATGATCTCCTGGCAGATTTTAACTAGACCAGGCACAATTATGACTACACGTATCACATCATTAACTAAACATGCAGAGAGCCTTACAAATCTTATGCAATGGAGAATGTCACCATATATGTTAGGCACAACCTGATGTGGCCATTATATTCAGTTTGATTATGTAACTCAAGTTCTACACCAAAATCAATCATTTGCTAAGTTCCGCTAATACTTTATTGTATGTAAATACTTATCCCTGAGAAAAAAAAATAATCATAATAATAATAACAGTATAAAAATAAAATTAAATTAAAAAAAGATCATTGATTAGAGAATCTAGGGTAACAACTATAGTTCCTCTACAGGGACCTCTTTTCACTAGTATCAAACTAGTATCTTCTTTTCATTTTTTATAAACAGTTCTGAATTATCACATTAGTAGCAACAAAAACTTTAGTCACAGCAGATTACATTTACTGAACCCTATCGCAGAGAAATTTTTTTAATTTCTCAACAAAATGAATGTCAACAACAAACAGTAACAAGACGCATAAAAGGACTAACAGCCTACCAAAAGTAAAGAGAAACACCCTCATCCCAGAGTTCAAATGTTGCATTAATACTTCTAATAAGAATATAACTTCAAGACCAAAGAGCTCTAATAAAGAGTACAGGAAAATATGCACATCAATACCCTCTCTTGACAAAACAATGGAGCATGCTTATCAGATGGACAGAGCGAAAATAAAACACAGTTTTTATCACAACCAAGAACGTATGCATGTTGTTTCCAAAGGCAGTAGTAACAGACTAGCAATATGCACACCTTTGCTGCAATAAGCCCACTAATTTGCGCCATGTCACAAAGCAGCACAGCTCCACATTTATCAGCAATCTGCCTAAACCTTGCATAATCCCATTCGCGGGGATACGAGCTCCCACCACAAATAAGTATCTTGGGGCGAAAATCAAGCGCCCTCTCCTCAAGCTTATCATAATCAATATACCCAGTTTGTAAATTGACCTTATAGGGCAAGGTCTCAAAGAAAATTGATGCTCCGGAAACTTTCCTCCCATTGCTGGTATAATATCCATGACTAGTATTCCCTCCAGATGGGGTATCCAACCCCATTATTCTGTCACCGGGCAATAACAATCCAGTGTACACAGCAAAGTTGGCAGATGTACATGAATAAGGCTGCACATTGACACCCCAATTCTCAGAATCGAGACTGAATGCGGCTAAAGCACGCTTACAGCAAAGTGTTTCGATCTCATCAATGTACTGGTTACCACCGTAGTACCTTGCACCAGGCATTCCTTCGGAGTACTTATTGGTCAAGTGGCTTCCAAGTGCTTCCATCACTGCACGGCACACGAAATTCTCCGAGGCAATCAACTCAATCCCTTTGAACTGCCTCTGCTTCTCCTTGTCCATAATCTGAAACACATCGGAGTCAGCAAATCGGAGAGGCTGGTCACCCCAGGCCCGGACGGCAGTCCTTCGGGCCTCAAGGTCCGGTGGAGGTTCAGAGAGTGCCGCGCGTTTGGAATTAGTGGAGGAACACGACGAGGATTCTCTGTCCCTGCGGCGCTTCAAGCACATGGAATGCCCCAATATCCGAAACTCCTCGAAGTCTCTGTCGTCGTCGTCGTCGTCTTCGCCAATTTCACCATTAGTTGTTGTTGTTGTTGTTGTCTGGCTCTCTGGCTGTGGCTCGAGCAGTTGAAGCGGGATTGATGGGTCTACGGGGAGTGCGATGGAGTCATCGGCGATTTGAGACGACGGCGCGTGGGATGAAAATCCCAAAGAGAGGTTGGATTGCGGGTGGGAGGATGATGATAAGTCCATGATAACGAGTAGAAATAATCCTTGAAACCCTAAGGACAGGAGGGACAAGAGTAGTGGCAACAGAAACAGAGGGGTTCGCAGTGGCACCTTTTAAATTGGATTGCGGTTGAAGAAGAAGCTTCCATGGAAGAATAATTTTCAGGTTGGAAGAAACCTAACCCTAACCCTGATATCAATTGCAGACGACGTCTGTAAATGCTGAATTACCTCCACCTGGCTAACGTAATCTTCTGTTTCCTTTTTCAAATGCGCTCCTCTTTTTTTTTTCCCCTTACATCGAGACTTCAAGGCTAGGCAAATAGGCAATTGGTATTTTTTATTTTAATTAAAAAAAAATTATGTAAGCTGTCTTTTTCTTGATTGGAAGATGATAAAGGAGGGGTCATAAATTATAATTTGATACTTTATGGTCCCCGATTTACTTATAAGTTAAGTAGCAATAGGTGTTTGACAACTTATTTCCAAGAGTTACCCCAATAAGTTATTGTTTATAGAAATTGGTAAAAAAACAATTTTCATAAGCTAAAAGCTATAGCTGCTTATGATTTAAGCCAAGTTATTTGAGAAATCACTTGAGTAACTAAAGTTATTCCCTAACATAACAAGTACCAAAAGTGCAAGACCTGAAAATGACAATTAAAACCCGTGAATCAGGATTCGAAGCTTTTTGCGTAATCCGACCCTAATAAACTCACGCCTCAAATGAGACACAACATTATCTTCTTCCTTTGGCGTAAGATGAGGGAAAAATTGCCCCGATCATACCACTTTTGAACGGCTTTGCCACCTTGTGGTGGCATGACAAGCACTTAGGGTCACAATCACCGCCACCTTTTTAGTGTATGACATTGGTTTCTCCTCCCACTTCTCCACCTCTATATTACATGTGACATATTATTTTTGGAGATACTTTAGCACACACCAAAGTGGGGAATTCATAGAGAAGCCCTTTAAGGCTTTGGGCCACAATTCCTCCTTTCTCTTCCTCTCCTTTATTTGCTCATGTCTCTTATTATATGAAAATTTATATGCTATTGTATTGGTGATGGGTCGTGAGTAGTACTCTTGTTGGAGGCTAAGAGTAATTTCTTAGCCATGTGTATATTTTTTGCATATTAATCAAAATGTTCAGGTAAATCAAGAATACGTGTTTGGCCCAAACTCTGCGTTACTTGACATAGTTGCAATAGGGTTTTGAATTAGAGATATTTTCGGAGATATTCATAGGTATCCAATTAATTGTACGATTATCGTACAACTCTAATTCCATGTTTTGTAATCCTTATATAAAGAGGCCCATATTATCAATAAAATAACGATTCAATTCTTTCCCAATTCAGTTTTCCTTAAACATGTTATCAGCACGAGCCCTAACCCCGAAACTTTAAATTCGTAGCCTTCAAATTCCAGAAACCTCCGTTGCACACCTTGAAGCCCCAAATCCCAGGAGTCAAGAACCGACCAGATTTATACTGAACCGGGCCCCTAAAAGAAGCAAAAGCTTCCCTGCCCGGTTCGCACCCTTTCAGTCCGCCTCTTCCTGTCATCTTTCACCACAATCGGCCATTCAACCCTAGAATCCGGAACCGAAAAAAATTTCCCCTGAACCGGCCTAAAAACACGTGAATCGGCCACCTAAGCATCTGCACACTTGAACTGGTAGAAGAAGAAAAGAAGAAGGAAGGGAGAAAAGGAAAAAAAAAAAGGGAGGAAGAGAAAGAAGCAGGCCCACTGCCACGTTAGCAGCTCTGTTCCACGTCAGCTCCGGTGACCTATTTCGAGGTAATTTTTACTAAAAGTTCTTTTTTTTAAGTTTTCATTCAATTTCTCTTGTTTTTCTCAGGGACTTGCAAACTCCTTTCTTCTACCTACCTTTCTTCTTCATAGCAGAGACCAAAAACCGAACTGTAGGGTTTTGTGCTCACTCCAAGCTTAGAGCTTCTTAAGATCTCTAAAATTAGATTTTGTAAAGAATTTATGATCGACCACTTACATAATTGTTTCAATCTAATCCAATACCTTTTGGAATCGGATTTCTTGGAAGTGACTGCTCAAAAATCCCTAATTTCTTGGAAGCGATTACGCTCAGAAATTCATAATTTATTGGGAGTAACTATGTTCAGAAATTTTATATGTTTTCTTGTAGCCTTTTTTGCTCCGAAACTAACCCTTTTTCTTGTTCTCTTCCAGGATGCATGAGTAACCTGAACAAAATAGACTTCGCTCCAAAGAAGAAGATGCTTTCAACCAAAACACTTACAAGCATGCAGAAACAAAAGGTATCAAGGTTGATCTCCTAGAAGTTCAGAAACAAAATGACAGATTTTCTGGTAAGATATATATATATATATATATATATATATATAAGAGTTTTCTTATGTAAGGATACTTACCTAAGCTTATGGAACGGATTTTCAATTTTCGGCCACTTTTCGATCACATATTCAAATCTTAATCGTTCAATTTTTAGGTCATAATGTATAGATCATCTCTGCAAAATTTCAGCCAAATTGATGATTGCTAAGGCATCCAAAACTGCAATTTACATGAACGAACCGAACACTTTTCGATTATATTTTCACATCTCAACCGTTCAGTTTTTAGGTCCTAATGTATAGATCACTTCTGTAAATTTTCAGCCAATTTGATGATAGTTAAGGCATCCAAAACTGCAATTTTCTATTATGAACACGAACGATTCCAGTTTGACAAATTCGGTCCGTTCGTATAAATTGTAGTTTTGGATACCTTAACGATCACCGATTTAGCTGAAAATTTGCAGAAGTGATCTACACATTAGGACCTAAAAAAGGAACTGTTGAGATGCCGAAATATAATCGAAAAATTGGTCTAATGCCCTATCCCTAGAAAAGACCAAAAAAAGGGATCCCTATATATATATATATATAGGCTAAATACTGTTTAGTCCTTAAGCTTTTGACCATAAAACACTTCAGTCTCTGACCTTCTAATTTCACACGTTTAGTCCTGTACTTCAAAATTTCAGACCGATAGGTCATTGCTGTCTAAAAGTTGCGGTGAAATGTCTATTATGCCCTCAGTTCTTTTTTTTTAAAATAAATTTATTCATTTCTCTTTTTTTTTAATTCTTTTTTCTTTATTTTATTTATTCTTTTTTTTTTCAAATAGAAAGAAAGAAAGGAAAAAAAACAGAAAGAAAGAAAGGGGAAAAAAATTTATTTTGTAAAAAAATAAAATAATTAATTAATTTAAAAAAAAGAACTGAGAGCATAATAGACATTTCGCCGTGACTTTTAGACGGCAAGAACCTATTGGTCTGAAATTTTGAAGTACAAGGACTAAACGTGTGAAATTAGAAGGTCAGGGACTGAAGTGTTTTATTGTCAAAAGCTCAAGGACTAAACAGTATTTAACCATATATATATATATAAATTCTTTTTTTCTTCCTTTTTCTTTTGGGTTTTGGAGAGTAAGGAACAAAGACTACAACTTGGTTTTAAAGAAGGTGTAATACCCGCAATTTCCATTTTAAATTCGAGTGATTGTATCGAATGATTATTATGCGATTTCACGATATATGTTCGATAATCATTCATTTTTACAATTATCGAAGTTTCGAAACGTTTATTTTAACGAAAAGCTTGAAATACTCGGTTTGAGAAATCGACTTTTTCTACGTACGAAATTTGGAGAAACTTCCTTCATGGAAGTTGTAGAGCTCGTCGATACGAGTCCGTACACGTGCGGAACACGAAGATCGGATTTTTTCTGAATTAGTTATCGAATTTCGAAGTTTTCCGAAACATGTATATATAGAAAAAATTTTGGAAACCCTAATTTTTTCTTCTACCGGTTCTTCTTCTTCATTCTGTTTCTGGAAAAAGAAAAAAAAAAAAAACTGGTTCTCTCTCTCACCGTCGCTCTCGACCGAAAAGGGGAGGAAATTTCTCCTTAATTGTTCTCCCTCCACAGACCACCTCTCGACCTCAAACCAAGTCCCAGGCGTTCGTCTCGAGCTGCTCTAGCTCCCGGAGGCAGTTTCACAAGGCGGCGCAGCCTGTGGCGGCGGCGGCACAGCCCGAACCGAAAACGGCCATTTTCGGTTCGATCTCGATATCTCGAGCTACACTCCACCATTTCACTTGATTCTTGTCTCATTGAGCTCGCCTCAACTTTCTCTACAAGCACCAAGAAGGACCGGAACTGGGTCGAACGTTTTTACGTTCGTCGGAGCTCGACCCGAACGGATCGAAATACCGAAACTTTCGATCAAGATATCTCGAGCGATACACGATCGTTTCTTGTGATTCTTGGCTTGTTGAGCTCGCAAGGAGGTTCTGAACAAGTTTCCAGAAGGGATCGGGGCCTGAGGTTGCAGTTTTCACGTCGGGGTTTCTGCATATTTTCCGGCTGCCGACTGTAAATCTGTAATTTCGATACCTTCCCGTCATTTTTAGGTCTTGTGCTAGTTATGAAAGTTGCTCAGAATGATAAAACGAAGGGGACAAGCTCGGCCCCGACACCATTGGCGGTGGTCGGTGGCAACTCTGTCCCTAACTCCGGCGGCCTTTTCCGGCCACCTCCGGAGGTCTAAAATTTGGTTTCTGTCCATTTTATGATTCTATGTTTCGATACGATCATTTCGGCTTATTATACGCATTTTTCGGATCGTATGAATTAGTTATGAATTTTGTGATTTCGATCGATTTCGGTCGTTAGATTTTTGATCTGTGAAATTATGACCGTCGGATGAACTTGTAAAATTGTTATGATGATCATATGACTGTCCTAGAGGCTTTGTGTGGTCATGGGCGAAGATCCGACCGTTGGATCTTCGTATATGTGAAAAACGGTAATTAGGGGAGCGATTCGTGAGAAACCGCTCGTCGGATTTTAATGTAAATTAGAATCTGGCCGTTAATTAGTAGTTAAATTATGTGTTGAAATTGTTGGGTAAATTCGAATCACATTTGATTAGGTGATTGACGGATTTTATTTGAGTGGGCTATTCGGCGTTAATTATAAATTATAATTATATTGAAGACGCAGCGGAAGTTTCGAGGTGAGTAAAACTCACGTGGTTCATATTACGAACCGAGCATTTTAATTTATTTATTTTTGGTAATTGTGTGAAAAATATTTGCGGATTAAATATTTGTTTTAAGATTTCATGGACTTGAATCACCACGGTCCACAGGTAAGTAAAATGAATTTTAACTATACAAATGAATTTCATAATTTTCTTGTGTGAACTATAGATGGTATTAGTGGTCATTCCTGAGTGGATGATTACGTATATATATATTTATGTGGAAAATATATATTGATAAGTGGATTGTTGTGTGATGATATGATTGAGTAGAATTGATGAGTTGATTTTATTACAATTGTGTAATTCCATAATAATATGATGTATCTTGGTTGGGTTGATTTCAGTATGTGATATTATATGTTGTGTGTTCATTTATGGGTTTAGGGTCGACGTAATGACTGGTGTGGGTAATCAGACGCTCTAATCCTAGTGTGGATGATGGGATACGATTGGTTGAGTATGTGGAATTATTGGACGTTCTAAATATGTATATAGGTATACATATTGATGAAATACAATAATTGATAAATATGTCGGATGCCATAACCTAGGCCAGGTGACGGGCTACGATTCAGTTAGAGCTCTAGTCTGTCAAGTACCGTATTTTTATAAATACGATGATGAGAGTTGTGGAGAAGGTTGTGAGTTGGGTTGTCTTGATGTATTGAATTGGTGTTGATTGAGATTGTTATTATTTGCATATGTGAAAATTATTGAGTGTTGTTGTGTGTGGGAATAAATGAGATTCAATTAAGTAACAGTTCATTCTTTTACTCATACAAGCTTTCATAAGCTTACCGGGTTTTGTGTTGTTGCAATCCCGGTACACTATTCAATGGTGTAGCGGATATTCCTGCAGGTCAGGATAACCAGGGAGGTGACCGAGCTGCTTAGGTGTTACAGTAGTTTTGTTATTTATCTAGTTGTGAGGTGTGTATGCTCATTTAGAGCTTTACATTACAGTTTGGATTTGAGTTGTAATAATTAACCGAGACTAAATTCGGTTTGATTTTATTTCGTGTGGTGAGTATGTTAAGAAAAGAAAATTTTTCAGGATGATTATTTTGAGTTTGTAGTATTTCATGTTTCGGATTTTGAATTGTTATTCTAAAATTTCGGGACGTGACAGTTAACATCCATCCACAAAAGGCACCGAAAACCCCTCATCTTGTTACCTTGATGGCATCTAATCTATATTATTATTAAGAGAATAGGGTTTGTTAGCCAAAATCTAAAATTTTGACAGAAATAGCCCTAGAAAATTAATAAACTTTTGAGAATTAATTAAATCACATGGACAATTATGACATTTATAAAATATATTTTTATTAAAAAAATAAATAAAAATATAACCCACAACCCACTTTTCTCTCCCATTATCTCTTCTCTACACTAACCGTTTTCTTTTTTATTTTCAGAAGCAAAAAAAAAGGCAATGATATAGAGCCTCAATGTGGCCTAAGATTTGTGGCCTCAATCTTAGGTGTCATGTCATGTCATTTACACACATCACATATTTACCAAATCATGTCATGTAATTTTTTAGTAAAAAGACCATCTTACACTTTCATGATCTAATGGCTCTAAATCATTTTGGTTTTCTTACCTCTTCAATCACCATATTTCCTAGGTTAGAATTACTATTTCAATATATTTCTTTCCATTTTTGTGGATCCAATTTAATTTTTGAGTTTTCTAATCAACTTGTTAGTGTAAGGTAACATTAATAGAAGGTTATTTACTAAATTATGTATTAAAAGAGTTTAATATTACTTCAATTTACCAGATTTCGTGAGTTATAATTACAATATTAATATATTTTCTTTTCATTTTTGTGAATCTAATTTTAATTTTTGACTTTTTTTTATCAAAATTTTTTGACTTTTGTGGTTGTAATTACGAAATAAATATATATACTCACACCTTATTCATTCTACATCAAATATATATATGTGGTGTGTGTGTGTATATATAAATATATATAAATTTTAGACAAATTATACATATACATTATTTGGAAGAATTATATATATATAAAATTTTGTACCAATTATATGCATACATATATATATATATATATATTCACAAATATATATATATATATAAATTTTTTGGATGAATTATATATATATATATATAATGAACAAAAGGAAAAGAAACAAAAAAGGCCAAAATAATTTTTTTTTTTCAGAAGAAAACCAAAATAATTTAGAGCCATTAGATTTTGAAAGTATAAGATTGTCATTTTACTCAAGGATTACATAGCATGATTTGAGTAATAGGTGATGTGTGTAGGTGACATGACATTACACCTAAGATTAATGTCACAAATCTTAGGTCACATTGAGACAGCAAATCATTTTTCAAAAAAAAAAATACTGCACATACATATCATATGTGTAGAGAAATGTTAGTTTATAATTAAGAGAACGATAGCAGTAAACCAAATTTCGCCGCTTTCTGTGGAGGAGAAGAGGCCGCGTCATTGGGCCCACTTTGGTTTTGGTTCATTGCAGCCTACTCCATTCTGTAAACCCTAGCTAGCTATACAATATATAATTATATATAGAGTATCTCTAGGTGCTAAGCTTGATATTTGTGCCGGCGGCCAGCCATGACCGGCAGCGGTGATAGTTTTCCTGCTGCTTCAAAAAGAAGACGCAGTGGTAGGAAGTCCCGTCGACTTTCTTTCGAGCTCTGAATGGTACTAGTATTGATAATCTCCCTGATGAGGTATTGATTGAAATCCTTTGTCGACTTCCTTGCTACAAATTCATTTCTCAAAGCAAGTCTGTGTCTAAGCGCTGGTGCACTCTCACATCCAATCCTCACTTTATTCGCCGGTTTCTAAGTCTCCAAAGTGATCGTAAGACAAACCGTACCCTGATAAACAGAAGGGGAGAAGAGTTCCTTAATAGAATGTCTTCGTCCTCTCAGCCGCCAAGTCCGTTGTTCTAAAGAATCATGAGTTTCCATGGTCTAAAAGAAGAGCCGGTCGTGGAAGGTACATATAATGACCTAGTTTTGTGCTGCGCAAGCAAATATGAACAACGTGATTACTACATCTGCAATCCATACACAATGCAATGGCTTCCTCTTCCTCCCCCACCTCAACTAGTCCCTTATGCGCCAGTGGGATTTACCTGCGATCTTCCCTATTATAACTGCAACAAAGACGATGAGGTCCAGCTTAATGCCGAGTATCGGTGCATTGTTGTGAGATTGATCTTTCCTTGTGATCAGCGATTTTCATGCAAATTCAAAGTGCAGATATTCTCTTCCGAGACGGGTGAATGGAAAGAGTCAATTTTATCATCCCCATCAGGTGTTGGTTTCAGTAATCTCTTCGGTCGTGAGGTAATATCACCGTTCGCTTACAAGGGAATGCTGTTTTGGGGTATTTTTGGTTGTGAGCGCCGTTTTCTTATTGGATTGGATCCCTTCATGATCAACAGCACTATTAGTACAAATGGTGGTGATTCAATTGATCACTATAAATGCTGTTTTATAGAATTCAAACAGGACTGGTTTCTCTTATTGAGGTGCCTAGGTGAGTGCAGGGGTTGTTTGCGCATGTGCAGCCCCAATAGTGCTAGTCTTTTTACTCTTCACGATTTGACTGAAGAAGAAATGCATGGTGGAATTGTGAAATTGGAATTCGAAACTATGAAGAAATTTTTCTTAATAACCGATGCAATGAGGCATGGGCATTATTGTGTTTTTCAGGTGCTGGCTATTGATCCGAATGATGAAGATATCGTGTATGTCCAAAAACTTGAAGATAATTCTACAAGAAAAAGCTATATTTATAGCATTTCACTATAGCGTTTTTTCTACAAATGCTATAGATTGTATGTTCCGTATTATTTGATAGCGTTTATACGTTCTAAATGCTATTAAATGAGACCTGTACACTAAAAATGCGGGCGGGCAATGAAAAACAGCTAGTCGCCCAAAACTCCAAAAGTGTCTTCTCTCTCTCGGTCGCGATGCGCCGACACCAAATCTTCTCTTCGTCTCTTCTTCAGGTCTCTCTCTATTCTCTTATACTTCTATGTCGTAAGGTGATTCTAGGTGTGGGAATGAATCAAACTTAGAACTGCCTACTCATATGATCGCAAAATTTGGGGATATTTATGTACTCTTTCTACCTTATACCTCACTTTCTCACCCCTCTCTCTTCTCCGCCGTTTCTATCTTCTCTCATTTCGCTCTGCTTCAACCAAACACCACACCAACGAATTCAGTCTCTTCTTCGCAATCTCACTCAATCCTATGGATTTCGACTACGACATTCCTCGAGAGGCCCCCGAAGTTTAGGAGCTCCGATCTTAATGCCAGCAGGAGTTTCCTCCTTTCCCTCCAGGTCCATCTCTGCTCTTACTATTTTCTTCAATCTTGTTTTCGTCGGTTTGTTTTTTATTTAATCTTGCTCAGTTATCATCTTTATCGTTTATTCTTCTTAATTTCACATCCAGTTATGATTGGATCTTTTGTAAAGATCAAAGATTGGGGGGATCCAAATTTGTGAAGGAGATGGGGCTCAATCATCGAGCTGCACTTAGCAATATCACCAGTTTCAAAAGAGAGGCTTTTGGGTATCTAATTTTTTCTTAGAATCTGAATCTATTTATGGGTTTTTGTTCTGGCATAGACCCATTACAAGATTTTTGTTCTCGTCCTTATTTTTTCTTTTTGTAAGTTGAATTATTGATTTTGATTCTTGTTGTGCTGTTTTGATTGTCAAATTGATTTTGTTATGTTTTACTTAATATGTTTTCAAAAAGCATGCTTCTCAGTCAATATTAGAAGACTCTCTGTAAGTCAATATACGAGTTTCTAGTCACATAAACCTGGTGGAATAAATGCTTTTCCTCAATGAAGCTTGGTAAGCTAATATTAAGATGGGTACACTTTTGTTCAGTTGAGGTTTCACTCTTCCATTATTCGCTATTTTGTTTTGTTTGGAAATGTTCAAGTATTAAATTTTGGGAACCTCCTTGTTAATATTCAGAGAATAAGCAAAACTAAATCATTTGCTTCTTTCTTTTATATATGATTTCGATCTCATAATGTAGAGGAAGATCCTAATTACTAGTTTTAGTGTCTAGTTTGCGCTTTTTAATATCTCTATCTGATTGTATTTTCTTACTGCTTATTAATTTCTGTTTGCAGGTGAGACTAGGGAAGAATAGTGTGGAGGAAGTTTCGGAATTGGGTCCTCTCTGAGAATTGGCTTTGCAGCTCCTAAAGTGACCATACTTATAGCTAATTAGCTCACTTGCATCATTTGATGTTTGTAGGAGAAAGATATTGAGGGTTTGAGGTTACTGACCATACTTGGCTTGAGTGAATCATACATGATGAGGTACTTTGTGCTAATGAATTAGTGTTCTTTTCCCAATTATCCTGCTGGAATCATTTGTATTGATTGGCATGATTGCCTTTATTTTGGATAGTCTTGTTTGCTGACAGAAATTCTTTTTATTGGTCATTTGCAATTCAAGTGCACCTAATGTTATTGTTCTTTTTGATCTATATTTCTTTAGTCAAGGTTACATATAGTGAACATACTGATATACTGACCACTGTGACTCTACAACCAGCTTGGTAGGTGCCTCATTTTCTTATTCGCAAAAGCTGATCCTTTTGAACCACCTCTTTATTGATTTAATCTTATGATTATCCAATAATCTAGTGGAACCACTTTAACTTTGAAATAATTATGTTGTTATTTGATGTAGTTAATATTTTTATTTAGTGAAAGCTGAGATCTTGGTCTTCTCATTAGTTGAAAGCATTTTGGTTATAGACTTAATCTAAAGTAACCCCATGGAGTCTTGGAATTAATAATTCTTTTCTCTAGAGGCAGTGTAAGTTGGAGTATACTTAGGGTCTGCTGTGTTTGTAATTGAATGAGTGAAAGTGAGGAAAATAAGAGTCAGTAAAGAGGTGAGACTTATTTTAAAGAGAAGGAGAATATAGGTACAAATTAAAATGACTTAACAAAGCTATTTATTCCATGTCTTCCTTTTCATATGTTTCCCTCATATGTCTTCTTGGGCTCTACATTATCACTAATCTCTTGTGTTGTACTTTCAAAATCAATGTCTTCTTTGTCTTAGCTACTTTTTGAGGTTATTGTTATATATTCTCCATCATACAGTTTGGTTTCTGCTACAGGTGAAAGGATGGGTTCCTACTATAAGGATAAGGAGCATAGAATCTTTCCCCACTTCCAAGTTTGATTATTAATTTTCTCCATTTTATACATGTCAGTTTCTTAATGACTAGATCTGCATTGTTTTCTCCATAGAGGTTCCCTATAGTCTGTAGACATTCAGATGCGTTATCATTCAATGTAGTTTGAATTTTAATTGTGCATTACCATTTGTTTTCAGTTCCTTTCTTAATAGCTCAGGTCTTCAATGTTGTGACTTCTAACTAAGGGTGACTTGCGTATTGTCTTTTGCAGAACTCAGCTCGCTGTATATCTATTCAATAGGACTTTGCAATGAGACTTAGTGGCTTACAGAATAAGGATGGTTGTATGTTAACTACATTCTACTCCATCAGCTCTTTGTTTGAGACTTGTGTCTAGTCCTCAGTTCCTCACACTTTTGTATAGATGAAAGAAACCATGTGCTAGGAGTAATAGA
Organism: Rosa persica; assembly: GCA_025331145.1. NCBI lineage: Eukaryota > Viridiplantae > Streptophyta > Magnoliopsida > Rosales > Rosaceae > Rosa > Rosa persica. Next base: position 31,564,084 of record WFKR01000007.1, on the reverse strand, counting down.
TTAGTCTTTATAAAGGTTTTTTTTTTTGGTTTTGAGTAGGATTTGCGTCATTTGTACAAAAGGAAAACAGCTTTGGCTGAGACAATGTAGTAGTTTTTAATATATGAATATTTACACATTCTACTTTGATTGATTCTGAAATTATGTAATGAGCAACTATTCATTTGTGTACTTTTGACAGCACTTAAAGATGTAGGATAGCAGGACCATTGAAGTGCTATAAGATATTGTATATAGCATTTTCTAATAGCTATGACATAGATATTAAGAACATTTAGTAAATGCTATTGATTGTTTAACAATAGCGTTTATTAAGCGCTATTGATTTTTTAACAATAGCATTTATTAAACGCTATTGAATCTTATGTGATAGCACTTCACAAACGCTATAGATGCGGAATTTTTCATAGCATTTCTGAAAACGTTATGACTGATCCTGTACTTATTATAGCTCAGGAAGACATAGCGTTTACTAGAACGCTATCAAATCCTACCATAGCGTTTTTCGAATGCTATAGATGAGACTTTATGGTGTAAAGACACATTCATTTTCAGGTGCAACATTAGTACAACATTGGCCAGAGATAAATTGCTTCCAGATAGATGAAAAACATCGAATTGAGTTGTCGTATGTCCACTTTTCACTTGTTGTTCTCCCATGGTGGCCGACACCACTTCCTAAACTACCACAACACATGCGCGCATCCCACCCGAATCCTCAATCTTCATGGAACCCTTGAAAAATGGTGGATAGATGGATGGTGAAGCACATGATTCTTGGTTTTCGTTTTGTCTTCTACAACATTAAGTGATTTATGTTAAAAAAAATTAAAAATGACCTCAAGATTTGTGACAGCACTTCTCAAAAGGTAACTCTTATGTTCTTACAATAACGAAATGTCAACGTACGAGTAATATGGTTGCATTTGTTTGGCATGCTTGATTTGTTTTGGCAGATTGTTACACATCCGTATCAAAATGTTTAGATTCTTTTGTTAAATCTGTTTAAGTGCAGGTGATGAAATCTATTTATGAATCACTTAGAACAAAAACGCCCTTTCTATTATTAAAGTAGGAATGTTTTGTCTTAATTTACTAAACTCTGACCAAATAATATGGTAGACTTCACATATAACACGGTAAGACAATATCTCTTGTTTACCAACTCAAGCGTGACATTTAGACTTATTAATAATTCATCGTAGAAATCATAGCAGCTACTATAGTACAAGGGGAAGAGAAGGTTTCTACCTTCAGACCCACTTTAAGGTAGACCAACTTAATATCAAAAACAATCTTTTTTCATTAGTTTCGAAAGATACTTTCTTTTCTTCCCAATTTCACAATTTAAACAGATCATAGTGCAATTGAATAAGGCCTCAGAAATTGCAAAAAAGAATGGGGTTCATTAATAGAGAAAAATATGTACAGGAGGAGGCTAAGCTAGAGGGCAGGTATGGATGATTACTCTAGCTACTTAAATCAACTTCTTCCTGAACTTCAGTAACATACTTGTCAAGTTTTTAAGGCGATCAAAATATAGGTAAGAATTTTGCCAAATAACAATGTCTCCTAGCAACCATACTTGCATCAAGCATTAGATACAGTTAAAATGCCAGTCACTCAATAGTCCACAAGTCAACCTGATCAGTGATCACAACCAAACTGATCATATATGTTTCTCAACCAGAGAAAATAGTATCTTCGTTTTTTTATTTCCTTTTTTTTTTTCCACCTCTTCATCCTGGTTAGGCCGTATACGTACCTTCTCTTTGTAACCTGATAATGTGTTCAACTCTCTGCACTAATATGCATACTACAGTCAAATAAGTAACTCAATAAACAAGAAACCATACAATAAGGTTAATTTATGATCTTGAACACCAAGAAGAAGACAATATACAATAAAAATATAACAGAAGCAACTAACCAAGATTTATACCAGCGAGTGAAAAGCAATGATAGAACAAATATAATCTCCACAATTTTGACACAAACAGGCAAACTAACAGACCCCAATTTAGGCTTCTATGGCAATACCTTCCTGTAAAGTAGAAGCCCTGAAACACTCCAGCAACATTACCTTGCTGTAAAGTGGAAGCCCTTCTTTTTGAACCTATTTTCTGTTACAAATCTGGATCGTCGAAGCTTTGAAAAATTCCTATCTTAGTTGCTCAAACCAAAGTTCAATCATAGAACCATGAGATCAACCACAGTACATGATATCTATGTATATATCCAATCAAGCACACAAATTAGATATATAAATATATATATATATATATAACTTTGTTCAGGTGCGGATTTCCAGTTTTGATCCACTTTCCGATCACATTTTCACATCTTAGCCGTTCCGTTTTTAGATCCTAATGTATAGATCATCTCTACAAAATTTCAGCCAATTTGATTATCGTTAAGGCATCCAAAACTGCAATTTATAAACTGCAATTTATACGAACGAACCGAATCTGTCGAACCGGAACCGTTCGTGTTATTGTTGTAAATTGCAGTTTTGAATGCCTTAACGATCATCAATTTGGCTGAAATTTTGCAAAGATGATCTATACATTATGACCTAAAAACTGAACGGCTAAGATGTGAAAATGTGATCGGAAAGTGGGTCAAAGCCGGAAATCCGCACAGGAGAAGTGTTGTATATATATATATATATAGGATTTTTCTCAGGTAAGGATGTCCTTAGTTTTTCTTAGGTGCGGATTTGGTGTTTTCACCCACTTTCCGATCATATTTTCACATCTTAACCGTTCAGTTTTTAGAGCCTAATGTATAGATCCTCCCTGCAAAATTTCAGCCAATTTGGTGATCGTTAAGACATCCAAAACTGCAATTTACACGAACGGACCGAATCTGTCGAACCGGAACCGTTCGTATTTATAATGGTAAATTGCAGTTTTGGATACCTTAACGATCACCAAATTGGCTGAAAATTTTCAGAGGTGATCTATACATTAGGACCTAAAAACTGAACGGTTAAGATGTGAAAATGTGATCGGAAAGTGGGTTAAAACCGGAAATCCGTACCTAAGAAAAACTAAGGAAGTCCTTAGCCAAGAAGGACTGTGTGTATATATATATATATATATATATATATATATATATATATATATATATATAGAGGCAGCCCTTCTTGGCTACGAATATCCGCACTTAAGCATAAGGTGCGGATTTCCAGTTTTTCCCCACTTTCCGATCATATTTTCACATCTTAACCGTTTCGTTTTTAGATCCTAATGTACATATCATTTCTGCAAATTTTCAGCCAAATTGATGATCGTTAAGGCATCCAAAACTATAATTTACCATTATAAACACGAACGGTTCCGGTTCGACAGAAGGAGTTTCCACGAGAAAAACAAGACTAGTTTCGTGCTCAGCCGTCACTGAAGGATAGAGTTCTGGTAGGGTCCGACGCTACCAATCGTTGTAGCTTCGATTCGCCCTTGAGGACGAGAATCAGAGCAAGTCGCTACCACAAGGAGGACTGCACCGAGGAGACAAACATAACTGGGTCGGTGCAGTAGCCTGGGTTCGCCAGAAAACTCAGCTCTTGAAAACGGGTCCGAGTGGGTCAACTGGAAAATAGGGAGAGTTTGGGCTTCTGGAAAATTCTGGAAACAGTACCAAAATGGAAACTTTCGTTTTGTGTGAACTATTTCCGGAAACTTCCTATTTATACTAAAAAATTTCAAAAATAGAAATAAATTCCGCTGATCATAACTTTCTCGTACAAACTTCAATTTTTGCGTTTCATATGTCCACGAACTCGTATCGATGTGCTCTACAACTTTCGTGAAGGAAGTTTCTGGAGAAACCCAATGAATAAAAAGTCAACCCTTTGACCATTCGAAAATAGAATTTTTTGAGTAATTATTCGTTCGAAATACTTCAACTTCATTCCCGAACCACGAAATCATCCCAACAATCAACTTGATAATCTCCGGAAAATCATCAGAAAATAATAACGAATTTTTGGAGTATTACATCCTCTGAACAATCTGATGAAGGCAACCTCACCAATAGGGCAGAGAACTTGAATGCTTGTATGTCATTGTTAGAGCAGGGATCGAGGTCACTATATAGACATTGAGGATTGAGTGCCTCCCATAAAGGTTTCCTAATCCTTTTACATTTAGGCCAACCTATTTCTAGTTCCACATGCAATTAGGTATACCTCATTAGCAAAGTAACCTCTTAAATCAGTAATGATATCAATAAGAAATAAACCTGGTTTTAATGAACATTAGGAATGTCATACTTGTTTATTCTGTAAGAAGCGTCGGGACTCTTAATAAACATTCATAAGTCCATATTAAGTCTTACATTGGTTGTTCAACCATAAACAAGTCATTCAATGGTGGAAAGCCATGAAGCAAATTCTTGAGACGTGCCTTTTGTGGCTTGAGAGGATGGCAGTCGAACAAAATCCAAAAGCTACAATGAGAGCTAAGTCCACTGCTGTTGACAAACTTGATCTTCGGAGAACCAACAAAGCCACAACGGGAGACCATGAAAAACAGACAACAATGGTTATCTTGCACACTAGGCTCAACACGCAATCCTATAAATTTGGCAAAGCCTGATTTGGAATTTGTCAGCTGATACCGACCTTGAAACGTAATGATTTTAGTTGGTCTTGAATCTTGATAATGTTGCTGAAGACCCAAGAGTTTCGGTAGTGCAAAGCTCCTAAAGAGAGAGAGAGAGAGAACATTTTTATTTAAGTGTATTTTAAATATTTTGATTTCGACCACTGATAAAATGACAATTGAACAAGTCACTAAGTTTTATCTTCACCAAATAAGATTTGTACCCTATATCAATTGTATTAATGATTGCATTCATTCTTGATGTTGGTTTTAATTTAATAAGGAATTTAGACCAAAAGCAATTTATTGGTTCCCATAACTCTTCAAAATGGGGCAGCCCAACGTATTTTCTGATTATTAATTATAATGCTACCATTCGGGATGGTTGTGGAAAAAACATATCAGCATCATTTAACCTTTACTCCATCAGTTTGACCCGTTTATTCTGGAAATATCATATCATGATCACATCAAGCAACCAAATATTTTATGTATGTGGAAGTCACAATCCAACGTTTTTTGAAGTGGCTTTATTTATTTTTTTGAAACAAGTATAATATGGTTTTGTTATTGTTAAGTTTTTGTTAGAATAAGAAAACGAGAACGATGTACCTAATTCTTCTTTTTTGGCGACAAGGAGAACTACCTAATTCATGTTTATGGTTTCTAATTTTTGAAGTACGATAAATTCTTAGAGATTTTAATTTTTTGGACCAAAAGAAATAGAGCTTTACCTTTTCTTTTCCTTTTATCTTAAATATTATTTGCTATGAGTTAAAGCTTACAAGAGTCCTTGTATAAGATGCTGCGTGGGGACAATGAAATTGAAACAAAAGAAGGCAGCGCATCACAAGTCCACATAAATCATTTTCACAATTTTTCTTTTGGTCTTTTAAACAATATGGGAGGGTAAGTCGAAAAAAGAAGAGATTTATTAAAGAACCGTATCAAAATACAGTAAGATGTTTGTTCAATTTATACATTCTACATTAGAATATGTCAACATTTAAAAGTTCATTTTTACCCCTTTTGTAAACTTAAAAAGAAGAAGAAATAACTATGTCGGTAGTTGTGGTTGTTTTTATTTTTATTTTTGATAGTACCATAAGGAATTTACTAGCTACTATTGCAACTCCATGTAGAGCTTTTGCTTTGTTGAAAGGTAGAAGACGATTGATGTGGGGTGTGAACGGGGATGTAGAGGAGGCGGCGTTTGCGGAGGAAGACGGTAGGTGACAGAATTCAAATTTATTTTTGAGATTCTTCCTCTATAGTTTTTTCTTTTTATATTATTTAAATTTAAAAGAAAAAATTATATAATCTCTAATGACATGTTTTCTTGGTCCAGACTCTACTCTCTACCCCCTTTTACGCAGTGTGCGTGTTTTGATGACGCAATAAAAAAGAAAAAACTAAAGAGGCAGCGTTTGGCGTTTATGAAAAGAGACTTGGATGAGGAGGTGGCAAAGAAAAGAAAAGAGGCCCCCGGAGAGTTCGGGATAAGCAACAACACGCACACACATTCTTTCTTTCTTTCTTCCTCGACGCTCTTCGATTGCGATCACAACACTAATTACTAGTCCCACCCCACCTCGACACAAAGACGATTCAGAGTCGTCGCAACCTTTCCCTTCTCCCTTCTCTTCTACAAACACCCTTTCCACACTTTTCAAATTCTCTATATATATATATATATATATTTAATAACACGACCCCCTCCCAACAGCGCCCTCCCCACACATTCGTTCTTTCTTTCTTTCATAATAATCAGACACGTACATATACAGAGATGGTCCCCGGTGGTGTAGTTTTGGATTTTCCGGCCGGTGAAACGTCGTCGTCTCCTCCAAGACTGCCCCGCAGGCTCAGACGGAGGCTCGACCTTGTTCAGTCCTCCAAGACTCCCAACACTGTCGAACAAATCCAAACCAAGCTTCGACTCGCCGATCTTCGCCGCCAGGTCCTCTCCTTTTTTTTTTTTTTTTCGAATTTTGATTTTGCGTTTGTTTGTTTGTTTGTTTCCTGGGATGATGATTTTGGTTGATGATGAACTGAGCCGAACAGTCCAGTTAGCAACTTTATTTGATTGGTTTAAGATCCATGACTGTGCTTCCAATTCTGTCCTAGTGTTTTTGATCCAAATTTTAACAGAAAACCCCCCCCAAAAAGAAATTACCTAACACCTTCTCTTCTCTTTATCTTCAAGGAAAGGAAGCTTTTACCTTTACTTTCAAGGGTATTGGCTTCGTCTGTGTTAGGTGGGCTGATGTCAATTTTTGTTTTTCAAATTTTTGGTTTTCTCTGTCGTCGTGTCTTAAACCGATAGTGATGGGGTTCAAAGGATTATAATAGATTACTTAATCTTAATTTCCTGCTATTAATGATTACTTTACTTTTTTTGGTTCCATCTCTTTGTTTTGTGATTCCCAAGTTCTTTTTTGTGTAACTCTTAGCCTAGAACCTAACATGTCTAGTTTTTTTTTTTTGAATTTGCTCGAGTTCAGGAACACTATGAAAAGTTGTCAAACAAGGCCCGGACAAAGCCCAGAAGCCCCTCTCGATCTTCTTCTCAAGAGGAAGACCTTGGCGAGCGACTGGATGCCAAGCTCCAAGCTGCTGAGAAGAAGAGGTAAAACTTTTATCTATTTTTTGATTTATAGTATGTTTGAATTTTTATCTGATTGGTTATGGGTGTGTTGGTTAGCTACTGGATTATTCACTGTGTTGATATGGCTACATTAAGTTATTCTCCCGCATATTCTACTTTTTTGTTTCACCCTGTAACATTCCTATCTATCCTATTAACCTTCGTGCCCAAAACCCCCACCAGTGACATCATGTACACTACACCTACATCCTTGGACTGCTTACTATTATGAAACAGAAAAACAACTATGGTGGCGGATTGTGTTTTTGTGTCTCACAATCTCATGTATAATATGCAGCTGGCTTTCTTATATAATAACATCTGCTGTCATCATCTCTTTCTTGCACTCACATGTTGGGTTCATATCCTGAATTTATTTGTTCCTAGATAAGTAATTGTTATTTGTAAACGCGGTCCGTTTCTTTGTGAGGTACCTTTTCTTCATATATATATATAGTTAAGTTATGATTTCGGCCAAAATCGTATCATCCATCTGTAATCATGGAATCTTCAGTCCCCAGGGCCAGATTAGTTTTCCATGTTCTGTTGCTCACTGTTGAACCGACAGGTTGCTTATTTTGGAAAATGCTCAAATGCGCTTAGCTAAGTTGGATGAGTTGCGGCAAGCAGCTAAAAGTGGCGTAGAAATGCGTTTTGAGAAGGAACGACAGAAGCTTGGTTCAAAAGTTGAATCACGTTTTCAGCAGGCAGAGGCAAATAGAATGCTTATGCTCAAGGCTTATAGACAAAGAAGGGCCAACTTGAAGGAGAGGTCATCTCAGTCATTGTTGCGAAATATGGCTTGGGAGAATAAGCACAAGGAGCGCGTGCGTGCTGCAATTAACCAAAAACGTGCAGCTGCTGAGAAAAAGCGATTGGTACTTTTGGAAGAAGAGAAGAAGAGGGCATATGCCAGGACGTTGCAAGTGCAAAGAGTAGCAAAGTCTGTCTCTCACCAGCGTGAGATCGAAAGGAGAGCGAAAAGGGATCAGTTAGAAGACCGGTTGCAGAGGGTATGCATATTTGATGTTATCATTTGTGTAAGCCTTTTGGGGCTCTACTGTTCCCTAATTATCTTATTTGATGTTTAGGCAAAGAGACAGAGAGCAGAATATCTCAAGCAAAGAGGAAAGATACAGAATTCATTTCACGTCAGTTGGAATAGGATGCACAAACAGGCTGATCTCCTGTCTAGAAAGTTAGCAAGGTGCATATCCTTTTGAATTTGAGTTTATTAGAGATGTCCCTGTTAGATTCATTATTTTTGGGTACAAGTCATTTTCTTTGTTTAGGGTTAGCTTGTCATTGCATAGTAGATGTTTCATGACCATGGACAAGACTTGAGTTATTATTGCATTTCACCTTGCTAATGTTTGGCAAAGGAATTGGTTTGAAATTGGATTACATGTTACATGCTTGTGCACACCTAGAAATAAGAGTGACTTTTAAGTGTCAACTTGTTGATTTTTACAGGTGTTGGAGACGGTTCCACAGGCTAAAGAGAACTACGTTTGCTTTGGCAAAAGCTTACAATGCCTTGAAACTTGAGGAAAATAGCGTCAAGTCAATGCCGTTTGAGCAGCTTGCAATTCTGATTGAATCACCTGATACCCTTCAGACTGTGAAGGCTCTACTTGATCGACTTGAGAACCGGTTGAAAGTCTCTAAGACTGTAGCCTCTATAAACTATCCGTCCAGTATTGATAACATAGATCACCTTCTCAAACGAGTTGCTTCTCCCAAAAGGAGGACCACACCAAGGACATCTTTGAGAAGCAGAGAGGGAAAGAAAGCCTCTTCTGTCAGGGCCACAACCAGAACTTCAGCTAAATTAACAAGGTATCAAGTGAGAGTGGTTCTTTGTGCTTACATGATTTTGAGTCATCCAGATGCGGTTTTCAACGGTCAAGGAGAGCGTGAGACTTCTCTGGCCAAATCTGCAGAAGAATTTGTTAGAGAGTTTGAGTTGTTGGTCAAGACTATATTACAGGGCCCTGTCAACAGTTCTGAGGAAGAGTCTGATTCCACATCGCCCAAACACTTAACCTTCAGATCTCAGCTAGGAGCTTTTGATAAAGCGTGGTGCTCCTACTTGAGTTGCTTTGTGGCGTGGAAGGTTAAGGATGCCCAGTTGTTGGAGGGAGATTTAGTGAGGGCAGCTTGCCAGATGGAGCTGTCTATGATTCAAACTTGCAAGATGACTTCAGAAGGACATACTGCCGATCTCACTCATGATATGAAGGCTATTCAGAAACAGGTACTGCAGTAACCCTAAGTGTACTCACTTCTATTATTATTTATTTTTTCTTTTTGTTGAGAAAATTGTATAGTACATATATCATGTAATGTGTGTGTATGAGACATTGTTTGGTTTACCATAAAAAAAGCAAACATTTTGGTACTCTTGATTGATTTATGTTTAGGGGAGAGAGCATACACGTACTTCTTTTTGTTGAACTTTCTAGGCATCTGAGGTTTACTCTTATGCTGGTGGAGCTTCTTTAACTGACAAAATCACCCTTGACAACCAACAACCCCACCCCCCAAAACAATTCCATTGAGCTTGTTAGCTAATATTTTGAATTTTTGCTTGATGCAGGTCGCAGAAGACCAAAAGCTACTGAGAGAAAAGGTGCAACACTTAAGTGGAGAAGCTGGGATTGAGCGTATGACATCTGCTTTATCTGAAACACGGTCCAAGTATTTTGCAGCAAAGGAAAATGGAAGTCCATCAGGGTTGCAAACCACACAGTTTGTTTCTCCAAGTCCTCCAAGTTCATCAGCTGGTCCTTCTGTTTCTAGCTTAGATAAGAGGAGTAATCCAAGTCGTGTAGTTCGTTCCTTATTTCAGGAAGATGAATCGATTCGTCAGAAAGGATTAGAGTCAACTGAGATTGGATTGATTGTGAGTGAGTTCTCTAAGACCAATTTGGGTGGGCAGCTTGGATCTTCTTCCCAAAAGTCGGTCACTGAGAATGAACTGATTGTGAATGAGTTTCTCCATGAGCAAAACCAGGCTTTAGCTAATATTTTCAATGCTGCCAATGAAGATCAAAATAATGTCCAGGTTAAAATAATATCTTCACCTTTTGCATTAGATACCGATACTGATTACTGAGTTAGAAATCTTAACAGTTGCCTATTTGGTTCTCTTGTAATTTTCAGTCAAAGATCAGAAACACGATGGAGAAGGCTTTCTGGGATGGCATAATGGAATCTGTAAACCAGGAAGAGCCCAACTATGACCGGATCATTCAACTGTTGGAGGAGGTGAGGGATGAAATTTGCACCATGGCTCCACAGAGCTGGAAACAAGAAATTGTTGAAGCAATTGATGTGGATATTTTCTCTCAGGTAGAAATCGTTATTTGTCTTTGTCCAAAGTAATTATACAACATATGTAGAGCATTGACCATTTTGTTGCCCCATTAGGTGCTAAAATCTGGTAACCTGGACATTGATTACCTGGGAAAGATCCTAGAGTTTTCAATGGTCACTTTGCGAAGGCTGTCCGCTCCTGCGAATGATGATGAAATGATGGCCACTCTCCAGAGTTTAAGGAAAGAACTAGATGAGATATGTAATGCTAGGGACCAGTCCAACTGCTCAGGTGTCATTGCTATGATCAAGGGTGTGCGTTTTGTTCTAGAGCAGATTCAGGTATGCTTTCTGGAAAAACTCTATAACTGTATGTCTGTAACTGACGACGTTTATGGCTTTCATAACCAATTAGGACAAACAGGATGATTAACATGTTTAATTTGATCAATTTCTTGTATGCTGTTTTATATTTTGAATTCTATTTGTGAAGAACTGTAGACGGATGGGGTTCCAGTGTAATAATGCAAGGTGTTATTCCATCTAGATATTGAGTAATGTTGAAAATTTTGTGACAGGTGCTTAAACGTGAGATTAGCAAAGCACGTATAAGAATAATGGAGCCTTTGTTGAAGGGGCCCACTGGTTTGCAGTACCTTAGAAATGCCTTTGCCAATCGCTATGGACCTGCCTCAGATGCCAATACGTCTCTACCAGTGACGGTGCGGTGGCTTTCATCTGTGTGGAATTGCAGAGATCAGGAGTGGCAAGAACATAAGATTGCTTCCTCGACTTTGATGAGTAGTGATAACTTGTCTCATGAGTTTCTTCCTTCCACCACCCTTAGAAGTGGTGGAAGCTTTCTGTTGAAATCAAATTCTTCATCTCCGTCTTCTAGAAATAGCCAAGGTTCGAGCACCTGATATTTTTTTGTTTCTAATCATAAGGTGGATTTGAATTTTGTTTGACATTTGTTGTTTGGATCAGGTAATGTACAACCGGAATGCAAAGGAGAAGGAATTGATTTGTTGGTGAGGCTTGGCTTGTTGAAGTTGGTGAGTGGTGTTTCTGGCCTGACTGAAGAGGCCCTGCCTGAAACTTTTATGCTCAACCTTTCTAGATTAAGGGCTGTGCAGGCTCAAATTCAGAAAATTATTGTTTCTTCCATAAGGTGAGTAACTTAGCTCAATGTTGTTGAATAACTGCCTATCTTACTGCTTTGTGATCTAACATGCAATCATATAAAATGCAGCATTCTTATTTGCCGGCAAACCATATTAAGCGAGGGGGTGATAACAACGCCCACAGACATGGAGGGCATCCTGTCAAGATGCATTGAGCGGCTTTTGGGGATATTGGACAGTGTTGAAGATGCAGGTATGGAAGAAATTGTTGAATCAATTAGTGATTTCTCCATCAATGGAAATGAAGTTGTGGACACTGAGAAAGTTCGGTCAAGAAAGATGGTTATAGCCCGGATGTTAGCAAAGAGCCTGCAAGCTGGGGATGCCGTGTTTGAGAGGGTTTCCCATGCTGTTTATATGGCTGCAAGAGGAGTGGTTCTTGGGGGGAGTGGACCGCTTGGAAGAAAATTGGCTGAAACTGCACTCCGGCAAGTTGGAGCAGCGGTGCTGACTGACAGTGTGGTGGAAGCTGCTGAAGTTTTAGTTGTGGCTGCTACCATATCAGTTGGTGTTCATGGAGAATGGTATATACATATGACTGATAACATGTGAAGGGGTTTAAAAGTGATCGTACAGAATAAATAATGCACAGATGTATATGGTAGTGTGTTGTGTAAGCTGTGAATAAAGTAAGCGTATTCTGTACATTTCTGTAGATGTAAGACATTGGATGTTTCATTCTTTCGTGTAAATAACGTAAGGTTTGCTTGAAAATAAGCAATGGGGTTTCGTTGGTTGGTGGCATATGGTAGGCAGTCTGAATTTTTAGAGGAGCATGTATCTGCATTTCCCATTCAAAAATATGTTGCACCACCGTTATCGATTTAAAAAGAAATGGACTTGGCAAAAGTAGTGCACATATGTACATAACGAGACATTGGGCGCTAAATAAGGTGCTACCCTCCGAAACAAAATAATGTCTATTACCAGAACAGAAAAGAAACAAACAAACAAGACCAGGAACCGAGTGCCTTATAAGATGATCCTACAATTAGGCTTCATGAACATCATGCAAAGAAGGCTTGTCCTCAGGTGTCATCCCATCCTAGTAACTTGGCTCTGGTTCAACGCCTTTTGGGTCTCTTGCTTAGCCTTATGTATAAGGCTCCACAACCTATCCTCAGCGGCTTTTGTCCGCATCAAGAGAGATGAGTCATCAAGGCAGTAGCACAGGGTGGTTGGGTAGCACGGCGGTCATACTGAGACTCGAAAGAGTGATGGCGAGCACGTAAACCAATGAAAGTAGAGGTGAAAATTATGAAACTAGGTTGAGGTGGAAAATAAGCATGGGACAGTCAAGACCAAGACCACGAATAATGGCGATTACCAACTTAGCACTGGATATGGGTTGTCAGTGTAAGCAAGGGCATCAACTTGGCACGGTGAAGTTAATCAGAGATGGATTGGGAACGATTAGACATACTAAACAGCTGAAAGCAGGTTGCATACACATTTTGCATCAGTTACTCCTATTCCCATCTCTGGGAAGTGGCACCGTCACATCCCAAAATTAACATGCATTGTGAACATGAGAACCAGAAAACTCATCTATCTCCATGCCTAGGGAAGCGTCCACAGCACTAAAACCAAACAATTTTCCTTTCAAAATCCTCTGTAAACGAACTGGAGATGAAATAGTTAACGTTATCCAAGCATTACACAAAATTCATCTAAATAATCGAGGGGGCATCATATGCATATAAGCCTGAACCGCAGCTCTGAATTCAAGAACAATCAAGGCAAATGGCATCTTTAAGGGAAGCGTTTGCTTATACGGTCCAAATTCTGAACCATTTCCCCCTGGATTCACATTACGAGAAAAAAATACCTATTGGAATAGAGTCTGCCGGGATGAGGATAACAACAGCATCCGCTGCATTTGAAAAACATATGAGTCAACGTTAGTAGATGCTCCGAATATTGGAGAAGCAGGTTCTACATCAGATGGGAAACATCAGGTAAGTGCACAACATACATGACATTCAGAATGTAATATCATGAGTTCCTATCGAGCATGGTAGACCTCAGAAACTCACAGATTCCAAAGTTTTCTACTTATTTTTAAATTCAACAGGTCTGAAAAACTATGGGAGTCATCAACTGATCTAGTATTAAAGAGAAAAGGAAACTTTGACTGAAACTTTTCATACATTTGCTACCAAAAAATGGAACAAAAAGGGATCGTTTGAAATTGGTTTCTAACATATTCACCGTAACATCTTCAGTTTTAGTTGGTTTATTTATGAGTTAAAAAGTGAATTGCCATGATGAAAAAGTTAAACGTCTAAGAAATTCAATGCATACCATCAGGCGGGCACCTCAACTGCTACTTGATATCCGTACAAGAACCTTGTTTTTCTTGCCTGCAGACAAAAGGAGAAGTTTTCCATCCACAATGTCTTGAGATTCAATTCTCTTATTTTCACTATCAACTCTTGAGTTGTTCAAGTAAAGCCCCCCTTGCTTCAATAGACGTCGGGCAGCGGATTTGCTGTCAAGCAAACCAGACGACACTGAAAGATCAACAACGGAAAGATCTAGGACCTGATGATAAGGGAAAGAGCAGGAGGGGACATCCTCCGAAATGGCTTGCATGGTGTTCCAGTCTAATTTAGTGTCAGCACCAGGCCTCAATGCTTCAGTTGCCTTGAGAGCCTCATCTAGACCATCTTGACCATGGACAAAACGAGTAACCTCTTCAGCAAGCCTGCGCTGCGCGGTGTTGGGCAGGTATCCAGGACTCTTCATGTCACTCTCTATCTGTTTGATGTCGTTCATGTCTAGGAAAGTGAGAATCTTGAGGAATCTGACAACATCAGCATCGGAGACAGAGAAGAAATACTGATAAAACTTGTAGGGAGACAACATGGACGGGGAAAGCCATATGGCACCATCTTCAGACTTGCCGAATTTGGTACCATCACTCTTTAAGAGAAGACGGAATGTCAAGCCGTAAGCTGCATCATCAGCCCGAAGAATCTTCCTTATGAGTTCAGTCCCTGCAGTTATATTTCCCCATTGATCGCTACCTCCAATCTGAACATTGGTGCCTTCATTGTGGAAGAGGTAGAGGAAATCATAGCCCTGCAACAGCTGGTACGTGAATTCTGTATAGCTCATTCCTTGTTCTGACTCCAACCTCTTCTTCACACTCTCCTTGGCCATCATGCTGCCCACCCTCGCAAATCGACCCACATCTCTCAGAAAATCCAGCAATCTAACATCTTTCCACCAATCATAATTGTTCAAGATGGAAACCCCGCTGGACCCCAAAATTTTCCCAATGGTATTGGTAATACCTGAGGTGTTCTGTGACAAGGTCTCCAGATCGAGCTCCGGCCTCTCCAAACTCTTGCCAGAAGGGTCTCCAACCCGGGCAGTGGCGCCACCGATCAAAGCTATGGTTTGATGGCCACATCTTTGGAACCATGAGAGGACTATAAGGCCAAGAAGGTTTCCTAAGTGCAATGACTCAGCAGTTGGGTCAAAACCGCAATAGACCTTAAGAGGAGGGATACTAGGGTCGGAGCAGGCATGCCTGAGCTGCTCGCTAGTCAAGGACTCAAGCAACCCTCTTTCTTCCAAAATATCAACCACATTTTGACGCCCGGAAGAGGAGTGCAAACACTTGACAGCAGAGAGGAGGATGGGGTTCCTCGTGTGAAACCTGGGTACCCTAGAGGCAGTAAAGAAAGAAGGAAGACAGAATGGGAGGCTGCGGTAATGATGGGAGTAAAGAAAGGCCCTTGAAGTGGTGACAGCAGTAGCCATTCTCATAATGAACAAAATTTCCTGCCAGAAATTGCGATTTCAGAACCAATGCGCATGACTAAACCAAGATTGTGTGTTGAAGAGGTAATTGCAAAACTAGTTAGAAGAAATTGTAAAATGATGCCTCTATATATAATTTGTGTGTGTTGGGTAACTCATGTATTAGAACAGAAAGTAGAGAGACTGGCAAAAGCATTGGAATTGTATAGTATCAAGTGTCATCCATACCATCTGCAATTCAGTGCATTCAATGCAATCAAACTAGAACCTTTTAACATGGCAGTGCAAATTGATTTATTCTTGAAAATTTGACAAGAAGATGAGAGGCACATTATTGAAATTTGTATCAAGAAAGCAAATTCAAACAGTATTCAAAAACCATAAAAGCATTACTGAATAAAATAACTAGTTGGAGAGAGAGAGAGAGAGAGAGAGAGAGAGAGAGAGAGAGAGAGAGAGAGAGAGTAGGAGAAATTACTTAATAATAATAAGCAGAGGGTTAACTTTCTTGTAATTCCATTCCTAATCACAACTGGAAGAAGAAGAAGAAGAAGAGTTTCACTTCTTGGTTCTTAGGGGGCTGCTGCTGCTGCTATCTCATCAAGAAGAAGAAGAGGAGAGAGAACAAAGGTTTAAGAAAAAGAGTAACTATTTGGTAACCATTGGATCAAATGGACGGTCCACAGAAAAAGCTTACTCAAAGCAAAACCAAAAAATTAGAAAAACAAAAGCAAAAAAGAAAATCCCGCCACACTGACACCGCGCTCTCTCTCTCTCTGCTCCCCCCCAAATTCCCCCAAAATCCTGTTGTAATGATTTCTAGGGTTTCGATATCAATTGTTGGGTTTAGGGCTTAATCAGCAACTGTCTGGATGAAATTGCAATTCAAGGTATGAACTTTTCTCTCTGTTTTCCCAATTTCCAGTAAGTAAATTTCAATTGGGTAGCTTCAAGTTTGAGGCTTTTTCGTGTTTCCAAGCCGATAGAAGAAGCTGCTTGCTTTCTTACTCAACTTGTTGAGCAATGAATAGAGGAGAACCACAGATGAGGCAAGACTAACACTTTACTGTGCTCTGCATTACAATTAGATTCTGACTGCACTTGCTTTCAACTTGTCCTCATTTGTTTTTGTTTATCTGGTGCAGTCGTACCCATTTGGGCAATGGTGCTGCTGCTGCTGCTGCTGACAAACTTGGTTTATTGGAGCATATTACAGCACTCGACAATTTCTCAACCCCAAGTGAAGTTCTCAGCTCACATTTCCTTTTCTCCTTACCAACTCAAAAACCTCCTATGGCTACTAGGTATATTCCTTTTCCAAGTTCACCCTTCCACTTACTCTTTCTCTGTTTATCCTTATTACCAATCTTTATGATATGACTGTTAGATACTCTTTCTTCTGTATAACTTTTTTAAGTTGTGAATTTTACATTTTACGTGATATACATCCAGCGGATAATAGCATTTGATCAGTAACTTTGTATATATGTATATGTCCTGAGGCCACTTGAGTTTCCATGTCTAATAAAGATTTCATTTTTGCTTTGAAGCTCAATGGCCTTTCCGATCCAGCATGTTCAAAGATTAGAGAGTGCACAAGTTCAAAAGGTACACTTGTTACGTCTCTCATCTGACTTTCATCTTAACTTGGGTCTTAGGTGTTTTCTTTATCTTCGTTTTCCATCATATATTGTTTTTAATTTTAAATTTCATTTTTTTTATTACCGAGTTATTTTTCGGTGCTGACAAACTCTGATTTTACGATGCCCCACTGTAGAACGACAGAGAGAGACACACAACTCTTTTCTTTTGCAATATTCAAAGTTTGTGAACCTTGACCTGTTTCTAATTTGTCTATGAATTCCAAACTTTTACATTTAGAAAATTACTACTGAATGGGGGAATTTTGGCAGGCTTGGCATGCCCTTTCCAGTCTTCAGATCTCTTCTAGGAACTACACAAGACCTGGAAAAACTGTCCAACTTAAAAATGCTAGCGCTGACTTTACTCATGATGTGGGAAGAACTACAGTTGTAAGCTCATGTGACATTAATAAAAGTAGTGGCTGTATGCAAACACATCAATACATCGATGAAAGCAATGCCAGGTTAAGTGAAGCTGCAAGCTGTCTGCGCAGTGGGTTTCGGTCAAGTAACTACAATGTTGCAGATGCAGGAAAAAGTCTTCGGGGGCATAGTCAGGTCACAGCATCACTGGTCAAGATTTCTAATTCTCAGTTGTCTGGTGGTTCATTTAGCAATAATAGTGTTCATACCAGCCAAGCGAAAGAATGTTCGAACAATTTGGTGAATGAGATGGATGCTGGTGATGACGACGACATACTTGAGGTAATCTATATGAAGTCTCAATGAAAGACTACTTACTAGTATGTTGGTTATTAGAGCTCTAGTATTCATTAATTTGAATAGTGACTTACTGTGTTGTTTTTTAAACCATCATTTCTTCTCAGATTGCAAAAAAAAAAAAAAAAAAAAAAAAATTATGTGACTTGGCGGTATCTAGTGAATCCAGGTTACTTGCTCAATAGCATTTGGCCTACTTGGGTGTAAAAATTGTGAACCCTTTCTTATATATTCTCTTGCTTGAGGTCTTATTTTGTCGTCTCTTTATTATGCAAGTGTTGATTTCCTTCCACTCATCTATCTCATGCATTTACTGTTTTCAGAATATTGATGTTGACCACATAGTGGAACAGTACCAATCAAGTTGCACACCTAAACCGTCAATTTCCAAGCTTCCACCCCTTACTCCATCTATACAAAAAGATAATACTGTGAGACAAGAATCGACTTGTTTGCCACCAGAATTGTGTACAAATTGCATTCATGGATTTAAGGTATCCATATGATTTAGTTTCTGTTTTCCGCCTCCATCTAATTCTGTACTCAACTTGATAAGCACACAATCCTTGAATCTAATGCAGATAGGACTTTGCCCAGAAGCTGCAAATCATTTGCAAGAAATGAAGGACATGCTAATTGCCATATCAAATGAACTGCTTGATGATGTCAATGAACTCAGTCCAAAGCAAATAGAGAAGCTTCGCCAAGATAGGTTTGCATACCAATCCCTTCATTTGTGTAAAAAAAATATAAGTAAAGTAAAAGGAAAGGTGCTGTGGCTCTTAAAGCTTTAGAATCTGGTTTTTTGTTATTGTTCCGTTCACATTCCTTATTGTCTTTTTTATACTTTAAGAAAAGATAAAGAATGAAAGACATGTATTTTGGTCGATAGGTTGCAGCTCAATAAGCAGATTCAGCCACTTGAGAGTTATCTCTGTTCCAACTCATTGGATGAGGAAAGACGGAAGTCAAATTTTTCTGCATCCACAACAACTCCCAGGCATTTCCAATATGAAACACCTCAAGCAGCTGCATTCAGGAATGACCCCATGAGATTTGATTCAGAGGTTCATCTACATAATGAGGCAGGAGGATATGCAGAGTGGAATTCATCATCAGTTTCATCCTCTTCTATGGATAAGTTTGGTTTCTCTTCTTTTCCTGTTGAGAGAGAACCTTACATCCCAAAGTTTGTTGAAGTTAACTATACTGAAGGTTCAAATGACAAGAAGTGGAGGGATGGTCCTTTCCCCTGGACTAGAGAACTGGAGGTGCTTACCTAGATTATATCATATTTCTTACTTGCATTACCTGTCACCCGAATTATTGACTGGCTGCTGCCAACTTTCAGGCTAATAATAAGAGAGTGTTTGGTAACCACTCTTTCCGTCTCAACCAAAGAGAGGTCATTAATGCTACAATGAGTGGCCATGATGTTTTCGTTTTAATGCCAACTGGAGGGGGTAAGAGCCTGACATATCAGGTACTTGAATCTTTTTCTCATGACTCTTTTGACCTGTTCCTTTAGGCTTACCATAGAAACTGTTCCGTAGTTTGCCAATTCAGTTTCTCGGCCGTCAGCTCTGTAATTGTTGTCTGATTTTGTCAATCAACAATACTTAGGCAAAGTAACTTGCATCTCCATTGTCAGTTTCTTCTAGAGTTCCCTCTTCTATAGGATTTAGACATTCACCACTTTGTACTAAAGTGTGTCTACTTTGGCTTCTGTATCTTGCAGCTCCCTGCTGTAGTTTGTCCAGGCTTAACTTTGGTAATCTCTCCCCTTGTATCTCTTATTCAAGATCAAATAATGCATTTGTTTCAGGTAATGTTTTTTTTTTTCCAGACTTTATTTTCATTTGGATTTTACCTTTTCTTCTATCGAACAATATACATTGATGTTCCTTCCTCCTTTGTCTTCTCATATCTGCTAGGCAAATATTCCTGCTGCTTACCTAAGTGCCAATATGGAGTGGAGTGAACAACAGGAGATTCTTAGAGCACTGAGTTCTGAATATTGTAAATACAAGCTGTTATATGTCACCCCTGAAAAAGTTGCCAAGTGAGTGTTTGTTCCCTACAATATTTTTATCCTAGCAAACATATTCATTTCTGTGCCCTTTGTTACATCAGCAGCAGCACTTTATTGGTAGTGTAATACTATATACCCATAAAAGAGCTTGGATCATTAAGTATGTTATTCCTAATTGAGTATATGGCTTGAGAGATGCAGTATATATTGTGAGCCAAAAGGTGAAAGTGAAATACCATACATGGTACATTGGCAATTAGTTCTGAGCCAAACGTGAAAGTGAAAACATGATAAATATCTTATTCATGAAAATAAGTTCTCTGTTGTTTGCTAGTTACTGGCAATCAGAAGCAGCCTTTCTTTTCATGGTGCTAAACTGCTGGACTATCGATATATGTATATATTAGGAATTATGTAATCTAGAATAGGTCTGTGAACCTTCTGCTGGTGTTTTTAATGAACGTGTTGACTGCACTGCTAAACAGGTGTAATTTGTGGTGTCCATACTTTACAAAAGGTTGTATAGCCTGTGAGCCTATAATTAAATCAATGGGTAGGTTAGAACTCGTACTGTACCGCAAGTTGTGGGAAAGATAATGATATTTTGATTATTGTCATTACTAAATTTGTTTCAAACATGAACATTTTTTTATTTTATTTTTTATGTTCATGTTTATTTTTCGCCATTTTCCAATATATTTTGGATCTCTGTTGAATTGAAAATTCATTAAGTTACTTACATTGAAGACCATAGAATAAAGATTTGTTTTCTTTATATATGTATATATGTGTGTGTTTTTTTGATGAATGAGAGATGTTCTGTAACATATGGAGCTTAAAACTCTGACCAACGACCTAAAACGAGAACACTAGGAGATTGCTTTAACATATATATTTTTTTTTTTATAGTTTCTTACTTTTGAATGTTGTGCTTTCTAAGTTTAGTTGACTCCTTGTTCTCTGTTGTGTACATTCTCTTGTTATTTTTTTATGAATTATTTTGCCATCGAAGAACAAGACAAGCACATGCCAACTAAGAGTTCCTCTGAGGACCTAATTTCACTGATTAACCAAATTGTATCTTTCATAATTTGTCTAAAATTATCCAATGAAGGAGCCCTAATGTTTTTCCATTACCTTGTTGCTCTCTTAGATATAAAAAGAACCAGGGAACATGGGCAATTCCTTACCCCATTGCCCAATTGCAGTTAGATTGTGGCATTAGCATTTGTTGGAAGTGTACTTGGGCGATTTGTTTATAGACAAACATTGTGCAATTTTGCACGTAATGTGGATTGCTGTGTACTTGTTGTTTCTTGGTCCTTTGTATGGAAAGGAATGCTAGAAGTATTGAAGAGGTGGAGGCGGCTTTGTTAGGGGAAAGAGTGTATGTTTGGATTTGTTTTTGGGTATCAGTTTCTACCGAGTTTAGAGATACACTACGTGTCATAATTGATGCACATTGGAGAGTTTTTTTATTTTTTTTTTCCTTGAATTTTCTGTGCTGTCATATTAGTTTTGCATGTAAGTTTGTGTATTTAGTAGTAGGTTATGATAGTTTTCCTTCTTTTGTTGTAGTCCACTGTTTGGGCAAAGATGTACTGAACTCCAGAGAAAATCTATGTTCCATTAATAAAAACAAAAGATGTTTGATAACTAGTTTCCCCATGCTCATGGTTCGTCTTACCCATAGTCAAGGAAAAGAAACTGTGGACTCAGCAAGAGTTGCTAATGTTTTGGAAAATAAATGGAATGTAGGATGAGGCTTTGAAGCACCATTCTCTGAATTGCTATTCACTAATGTTCATAGGGAGGGCAGATTATGAGTGTTAAAGAGATCATTTTCTCAGCTATTTTTTTTACGAGCCTTGTCAGCTATGTACTATTTCCTGTATGTTTTTCTTGTAAATTTGTAACGATTCATTAACTCCCATTCACATCCCATATTCAACCTTCAAACTCACATCCCATATTTACTCAATTATTTAGTACTCTCCCCTCTATCACCCGACTCAGTTTCTGTTAATATACTTGCGCATTAGCAAAGTTGGAATATCCTGTTATTGGGGACCACTAGATTCTTTTATTTGATTAACTTCTATTTCTTAACCTTCTGTCATTTTCCCTCAATCACTGACATGGATACCTAGTCGTATTGTAATTATTGTTGCAATGTCTACCTTAAATAAATATATATATATATATATATATATGCATTATATTGATAGAAACCAATATTTCTTGTCTGCAGAAGTGATTTTCTGTTGCGGCAATTGGAGAGTTTAAATGCTCGTCAGTCGCTTACTAGGATTGTAATCGATGAAGCTCATTGTGTGAGTCAGTGGGGGCATGATTTCAGACCAGATTATCAGGTTCAACCTTTATAATTTTCAAATTCATGACAATAGCCTTTTTGTTCTTGATTATGTTCTAATGTCGATGCTATTCTTTAAAATGTTTAGGCTCTTGGTATCTTAAAGAAGAAGTTCCCAGATACTCCAGTGTTGGCTTTAACAGCTACAGCAACAGCTAGTGTAAAAGAAGATGTTGTGCAAGCTCTTGGTCTTGTAAACTGTATTGTTTTCCGGCAAAGTTTTAATCGCCCAAATCTATGGCAAGTGTTGAACAAAGATAAATCTGTTTGGAAGTTTATAAGTTTTTCCAAAATGTCATTCATGTTAAAATGATAATTCATTCTGCTTTGTAGGTATTCAGTTATTCCCAAGACAAAGAAATGCATAGAAGATATTGACAAGTTCATTAAAGAAAATCACTATGATGAAAGTGGAATAATATATTGTCTGTCAAGAATGGACTGTGAAAAAGTTGCTGAAAAATTACAGGTGTGATATTGACAGTTTGTATTTAAATGGAAATTTTAGTTTTATGTCCTTTTTTTGGGTTAGCTACATTTGTATCGGAAAAGTCTGGTGTTATTGCTTTGTTGTTTCTTGCTTTTACTTTATTTTTTTCCCATTATTTTCAAATCGGACTGCAGCCGTTAAGCAGTCAGAGTTCTGGACTTCTTTTTGTGCTTTTCTTGTCATTACGTCTTGGATTCTTTATCACTCAATACAAAATCTTGTGTTTGTGTGTTTGGTTTAATCCCTTCTTTAGAGGGGATACTTTTTTATGAGAACCAAAAGGGATTGCATTTTGGGGCCACCCCGCACGTGAAATGATGGTTTCCTATAAAAAGGAAAGTGCTCATACTGACAACTTGTGTACTGATTTTAGCACATAACATGAAAATTTTGTACCTATGCCTCTTAAATCATTTTCAATTTCGACTTTTTTATTTTTAGTTATTATTATTAATTTTTTTTTATGAAATAAGCTTTGCCTGAGCATACATCTGTTGTTCAGGAATGTGGGCATAAAGCAGCATTTTATCATGGTAGTATGGATCCTGCTCAACGTGCCTTTGTCCAGAAGCAGTGGAGTAAAGATGAAGTCAACATTATCTGTGCTACAGTGGCATTTGGAATGGGTACATTTACTTTTCTGATTGCTGCCTTGACTATTTAGGATTATCATACCAATATTGGAATTGGAATTGGAATGTAGGCATAAACAAGCCTGATGTGCGCTTTGTAATTCATCACTCTCTCCCAAAGTCTATTGAAGGCTATCATCAGGTATAAGTTGTAGTAAATTGCTTATTTGAGATTGCAAACTGAGATCTGAATTCTGAAATTAATCTATGTGCTTCTAATAGCTTATCTTAGTAAAGTATTTTAAGTGTGAAGTTTATATTAGTGATTCCTCTTACCTTTTTGCACCCTGATGTTTCAGGAATGTGGTCGAGCTGGTAGAGATGGCCAACGTGCATCTTGTGTGTTGTATTACAGTTACAGTGACTATGTAAGTTTGTGTAATTAACCCTTTATGTCTACTAGATTTTGTGAGTTCTGTATAACTACCATTTATTACAAGTTCGAAGGTTAGTTGGCCAGTTCAAAAACCAGTCAAGTGCTTGATTAATTGGTTAAGTTATAAAGAGAAGAAGAGAAGTCAGGATTTTTGGTTATGCTAAAAAAGTAGACATAATATGACATTTCCGTCTTCATAGCATGTCTCTGCTCACACATCTTTACAATTATTTCACAGATACGAGTCAAACATATGATTAGCCAAGGAATGATAGAGCAAAGCTCATTGACACCCGGACAGAATCGTATGAATGCAGCTAATTCTGGGAGAATACTGGAAACGAATACTGAGAATCTTTTGCGCATGGTACTGGATGAGGCTTTGTGTGTAGCTGTCAAGGTTTATGTCATTTATTAATTTATCTTCTATTACATACAGATCTAACTCAAAGGATTGAAACTGTTCAGGTGAGTTATTGTGAAAATGATGTTGATTGCCGACGGCTTCTACAGCTTATTCATTTTGGAGAAAAATTTGACTGTACAACCTGCAATAAGACTTGCGATAATTGTTTGAAGATCAAGAGTTTCATTGAGAAGGATGTCACGGAGATAGCAAAGCAATTGGTTTGAAACCATTATATTTTTGTGTTGCTTATATTGATGACTTCCTGTCACATCTTTTAGTCCTTGTTTTGTATGGGTTGTCACTTTTGCCACATGTTGTGCTCAGGTTCAACTGGTGAAATTAGCGGGGCAGCAGTGTTCATCAGCTCATATTTTAGAAGTGTACAGGGGCTCCTTAAGCCAATTTGTATGATTTGACTTTTAAGGCATGTACTGTTCCTTGTTCTTCGCTGTTTATCTTTGATAATGTTGTATTGTAATGTTAGGTCAAGAAACACGGGCATCAGACTTTGAGTCTGCATGGAGCAGGAAAACACCTACCCAAGGGAGAAGCTTCCCGTGTTTTACGCCATCTTGTTACGGAGGACTTGCTTGTGGAGGAAGTGAAGAAAAGCGATGTTTATGGATCTGTATCATCAATACTAAAGGTACTTGTGGTTCCATTAATTCACTCTTGCTCAAATTTTCGGAATAGATTCTTGCGGTTGAAAAGAGTAAGAAATGCACGAAACTGCCTCTTTTTGTCGTTCTTTATCATGTTGGGATTCTAGCAGCAATTTTCAGCAACGAAGCTGGGGAAATAAATAAAATAAGGAAAATGAAGGACACTTTAACACAAGTATTTACGTACTTTCCTCTTGGTTGATCTACAACTGGGAGGCAAGTTCTGATATTTTCCTATGAGTGAGAATTTTTGAGAGAATTTGTATGGGAGAGCTTCTAATGAGGACCTTTAAAATGAGGACTTCTCATGCTGGAATGTCTATCCCAAAACCTGAAACCATGAACAGTTTAAACTGTTCATGGTTTCAGTCTCTTAAACTGTTCATGGTTTCAGGTATGAGATAATACCTGGTCAAGGAAACTGTCTCTATACATGTATATGAAAATTTTTGAATGATTATTATTCATTCGTTTTTGACACTATAAGTAAATGGCTCAATGGCATTTTGTTTAATTTTGTGGCGTTATCACGAAAATATTTCTCTTTGTTCTGTCAATGTCTCTTTGCTAGTTTCTTCTGCCTTCAAACTCTTCTGCACCAACCTATACCAATACAAATATTATTGTTTCAAACTCCAATATATCATTAGCTTTTGAATTCTTGTGTATTAACTATATGTCAATTTGTTTTTCAGGTTAATGAGTTCAAAGCATGCAAACTTTTCTCTGGCCGGAAGACAATTATGTTAAGGTCATGCCTTTTACCCGTGATGTTTTCAGTTTTTTTCATTTACTTTTCTTTTGCCTGTTAGGACATCCAAGTGAAAATGGTCTTTTTATGTGAAAATATGCTTTTATTAGATGCTTAAGAGTCTTTGGCTGTCAACCATGCATATTTGTGCTTGTGCGCAATACTCTCACTTCAATTGGGTACAACCCCACCTTATTCAAAGGACCCATTTATTAATTCCATCTCATGGTCTCCCACAGACCTATGTTCATCACTGTTGTAGATACTTACTATCCAGCCAGCAGTTAATTTCTTGTTTTGCTTACCTGTATGTGCTGTTTCAGCAAACTGAGAAATGCTCTATATCTTCTTAATATATTGTTTCTACCAATCATCACTTATAATCTTTGAAGAAATGCTTAGTTTTTGATTTTTTTTTTTTTGGGGGTTTATGCATTTCTTTTGAAGTTTGAAGTTTATTACTCTTTTGCTATACTGAAATGCTCACCAGTAATAATGATACTGACATCGTAGTTAGCTTGTAGATTCCCTTCCTCTGTAAAAGCTTCTAAGCAGTGGAACTCTGAAGTGATTTCAACTAAAGGTTCATTGACATCTGAGAAGCTAATTCCTCCACAAATTGGCACCGGACAGCCTCAGTCCAATGGAGATGTGGTATCTTCCTATGTCTATAGAATTGCCATTGTGTTACATGCATGGATACATACTTGCAAATATGCTTATATGTTTACGTATGCCTGTAAACCCTTCATATATGTGGGAAAGACATGCAATTTATTCCTTTGGTATTCTGCTTGATGCGATATCTGACTTCCATGAGCACTGAATCGGCCAATTATTTATTCACTTATTTATTTCACATTTTTACAGGAGCTCTCTACCCAATTATTTATTTCTTTGAAAATGCTTCGAACTACTCTCATAAGGGAAGCTGATGATCGGGTCATGGCACACCACATATTTGGGTGAGATTCTTACTCATTTTCTTTTTGTCCCCATCCTAATAGAACATATGTGTGGAGAGAAAGGACGTAATTTTGAAATCTTCCTACTTATGCAGAGTTGTAATTTTTCTCCATTTCTCCTGCAATAAGTCTGGCGAGTTGTCTTGTGACTTTTAATGAGGGGTCCTAATAACTTTGATGCTTACTTGGTCAGGAATAAGACGTTGAAAGATTTGAGCTCCATAATTCCCAAAACGAAGGAGGAACTCCTGGAAATATATGGCATTAACAAGTAAGTCATATAACGTTGTATGCCGTTAACCTAATAGACAAAGCACTGAACAGATTTCCCTTAATTCAGGGGTAAGGTGACAAAATATGGAGATCGGATACTCGAAACCATCGAATCTACCATCAAGGATTACTACAAGGCATACAAAAACAGCAGCAGTAGCAATGACAGTAATGAGGGAAAGAGGAAAAGAGACGGTAACAAAGATCAAAATGGACATGTAGAGGATGATGACTTCACCAAAAGCACTGATCAATCAAAGAAAAGGCCGTCAAAAAGGCAGAGCAAAACTATTGAAGACTATAGTTATCTGGAGCCCGATTTCAACCAAATAGTGGATGATGATCTAGACTTGTATGGTTATAATTTTGAAGTGAATGCTTCAGCTACAAAGACTGTTCAGAAGGTTGGCGGAAGAGTGCTTCCGCAATGGTCGACGTATGGAAATGGGTGACAACGATAATTGTAATCACGGATACTGAGGTCAATATTTGTATTACAGCCAGCAATTTTTGCACTCACAATATGAGAAAAAAAAAGAAAAGGTGGGAGATGAATTTCTGGCTGGTAGGAACAAGGTTCTGTTCCATCCTATTGTATCACGTGTTATGTATAATGGAAATGTAATACTTTTACTGTCAAGCCTTCTAATTGCCCCTACTTTTTTTTTTTTTTTGGAACAATGGCAGTTGGACGCATTAGCGTGCATAACTAATGTGATGAAATCCGTTGGGTGACTTTCAGAGTTGTAATATTAGTCCCACAACTTCCAACAAATATATCAGAATCCAGATTAGTTCAAGTCGGGCGTGCATAAGTCTGGTCTAAATGAGATTTAAATACAATACCTTATTAGTTATTTCCGTAATAAAATACTAAGATAAATCATTACCACTGAAAAAGCATCAAGTAATTGTGCATCATAGAGCTACTGGGCGTACCACTATCAAAGAAAAGATATCAAACTTGCCAAAAAATAGAAACACGCAAGCCTTTATCTGCCGCCGTATAATATAGAAGCGTGGCATGCAGAAATGAGTGCATTCATGGTTAATGCTAAACCCTTCTATGCACAACTTAGCCACACTTATAAACCTTGTCAAACTGCATAAGCTCATAGCAAAATTGATTGGATGGTACAGTTCCATACAATGTCAAAATTTAGACAGAAAGCATATAATAATAGAATGGCAAATATTCTGCACAGTGAGGCAATGAGGGGCAAACTTCTACCCATTCCCATTTGGCAACTCTCCACTCTTTGCAGCTCTTTTCTGTAAGTCTGCTTCATAATGCTGAAAAGCAGCATCTAGAGCCTGCACTAAAATGATGTTTCCGTGAGTTCCCTTCACCATTAAGATTTTTTGTTTTTCTATTCCTCTGAAAAACACATGACCTAAACCTGCTTTCTCAGCAACCACAATAGCAATACCCGGACAGAATTAGTACACTTGCCAAAAAGAGCTAGAAGCAACCAAGTCACCAAAAACCAAGCAGTATTTAAGCCATTGTAGATTTTTAAACTTAGTTGGTCATCAGATCATTACAAAGTAACAGATTAAAACTGATAAACATGAGAGATAATTTGAACAATTATATTCAAACTCCAATTAAACAGAAAATGGAGGAAATTAGACCTGATGCATTGGACGAACAAGGAGGGAGACCTGGTGCCTGAAGTCTGACTGCACAGCTTCCTTTATCTCCTGCAGATATTCAACTAATAAATTACACAAGTAAAACTTGAACTCTTAACAAAAACAACCAAAATCATTTGTACAAAGGGGAATTTAGAACATTAAGAAATCTATCCGCCCTACGTAAAAAGCAAGAAAAAGAGTTGGGAATTTAGAACATCAAGAAATTCATCTGCCCTACTCAAAAGCAAGAAAAAGTGTTAGAGAATATTTATTTCTTTTTCGGACCAATAAATCATTTAATATTTTTTCAATATCCAGCTTTTCCTTGTAACATAGTCAAGCTGATTTTAGGATGAAGATTTGGAGATCTGACCAACATTCTCCTAGCGGCCAAAATTAGTGAATTAACACATTAAACAAACCAGCACTCTTGAGTGCTAAATCACAAAATAGGAGCTGGAGGCTGTAATGTGTTAATATTTAAACGATACAGGCCGGAAGCACAAGCAGAAAAGATACCTCTAGCTGTCGATAAATTTGTGACATGGCATCCTTCAGTCTGCCTACCTGCATAACAATAATTTATTAATTTACACAAAAAAAGAAATATTAAATATATAACAAACAGTACACAAACCAATAAGGAAAATCAAGTTGCAATAATACATGTAGTTTGCATAGCAGGATTTCCTTATTCTGATTTAAACAGGAAATAGGTTCCGGGCCAAACTGAATTCATTATTAGTCCAGTAGTATACTACCATACTGATACTAAAAGATAAGCAAGGTATGTCCTCCCTTTAAACAATACTTCCATTTCTCATTAGATAAGAAGAATCCTTCTCATTACATATGAGGTCAAAATTACAAAATATTAATAGATGAATACAGAAAAATCTACCAACCTTTTCACTTCACATTATACGAACTAACCTTAGTATACAAAGAAGAAGTTGTAATTGGATATGAAGACCAAAAATGCCTCAGTAGTTCTTGAATGGACATCCAATGCTGGAGTAAGAAAATGTCATCACAAAACCATGAGATGTCATAAGTAAAATAAAAAAAAGAAAAAAAATCTAATGCATCAGCTGTCATAATTATTTGACATGAAGATAAAAAAGCACATGCAAACATCCTATTTATATCCACTCACATGTAAGAGTTCCTCTTTGGTTCTGTTTGGCAAGCCATCCAGAATACTCTCTCGAGGATTCTTTCCAAGTTGATATTTGGTACTTGAAATATTCTGGGTCAGCCCATTAAAAACCTATTTACAGAAATAGACAGTAA
Organism: Rosa persica; assembly: GCA_025331145.1. NCBI lineage: Eukaryota > Viridiplantae > Streptophyta > Magnoliopsida > Rosales > Rosaceae > Rosa > Rosa persica. Next base: position 31,534,299 of record WFKR01000007.1, on the reverse strand, counting down.
AGTTCTATTACAATTGATATAAACACACTCACACACACTCTATATATATATATATATATATATATATATATTTTAGGAGTCATCAGCAGAGCACCCTCTTTTTAAGAAAGGTGAGGACCCCGACAGTCTGGCCCGCAATCTAATAATCAGAGCCATTCATATATTAGATCCTCCTTCAATTTATTTTAGGGGTCATCAGCAGAGCATCCTCTTTTTAAGAAAAGTGAGGACCCTGTCAGTCTGGCCCGCAATCTAATGATCAGAGCCATTCATATTTTAGCACTCCTTCAAGGATCAGTCCTCCAAGAAGTTAGTCAAGTCAGAAGTTGTGAGCCATATAATCAGGCATGATCCTCATTTCAGTTTTATCCAATGGACTATCTTTGTCCATTGCCTCTACAAAGATTTGATTACCCAGCAGTGCCAAATAAACCACTTTTTAGCAGGCAAAATTTTTGTAAAGGAACCTAAAGATATATGGTTCCAATGAACCAAATGCAAGGCAGGGTCGTAGGAGTAAGGGCAATCTCAATTTACTTAAGAGAATATCCTATTTTGACATCCTCACTAATACACTGTGTGAGCGTGTGTATGGGCGTGCATGTGTTGAAAATGTGATCTTGCAGAAGGCGCAACAAAGATTGTATTACCGTAAGAGCAACTTCTGGTTTAACTGTGGAATTGCTCAATCCAATGCTCTTAATTTTAGATATAGACTCCTTTAAGGCGCCATATGCTTCCTCAGTAGTCAGCTTGCGTTTTGTCTGCTCAGTACCAGTACGCGAGTCATCCAAAGTTCTAAGTGCATTAGCTTGTTGTGTATCAAAGTAGTCTCGAGGATCCTGTTTTTGAATACAACATGAAGCATCTGCACTATCAGAAGAAAAGAAAAGAGAAGAATGATATGAAACCACATCAGCATAAAATTGTTGGCTGCAGGTATGGTGATGAATATGTTAACCTTGATACATAATGGAGCAACTGGATGATCATGAGATTCTCGAAGGTCGTCTATCTCAGTCATCCGAGTAAGCCTATCAAGTCTCTCCTGTACAGCACTGTCACTAGGTTCTGCAAATAAACAGCAAGATATAAGCACAGTTGTTCTGCTCTACCATGCAAAAGCAAATATGGGAAAAAGGACCATACTAACCCTGTCTTGACCGCATAAGTGCCTCTGCTATAGTTCTTGGATCTTCTGGGTCCACATCTGCAGTCAGGTTTACAAATCAACGTTATCTACCTAATATGGTATCAGTAAATAAATATAAGCAGATTAAACAAAATTCCATCATTTGTTATCTGAGTCAAAACTTATTATTTTCTAAAACATACATCAATACGAAGCAGCTTCCGACATTTATTAATGAGTGACATTGGCAATCACTCCCCCTTACTACTTATAACATATTTAACACTCTTCTTACTTGCCATTTCAAAAGTAAACCTCAATAATTAAAGTCACAATTTGCCATTCTCTTGAAACCTTTTTTCTTGGTTAGATCTCTATCAATGTTTTTAGTTTTTCATTCTTTAAGTTTTTTCTCCTCTCCCTTCAATGAGTTAGTTCTCAAACAAGAAGGTTCTCTTTCTAGATCACTTAAATGCATAGAAATTCTTAAGGTAACAGGCAGAATCGAGAAAGGAAAATCACAAAAAAAACAATGTCCATTGTTGGGCAGATAAATCTGAGTATGTGTAAAGATATCGAGCCCATGACCCACTAAGATTCAGTCTCAAATTGTCATCGCCTATTCTCCAAAACCAAAATTACTTAGACTAAAAAAAATTGCCAAGATTCATCCCTGATGCATACGGTGAGAAAGGATTTGGAAATACCCAAATCCATTCCTAGAGACGTCAATGTTAGAAATTATTTGTTATGGTTTACTGGGTTTTGGTCATATTCAAATCCATTTCATTATCAGGCCACCCCAAAAATAAGTTCATGTAGAGGCAAATATTCAGATGGAGATGAGTGAAAATGAAAGAAAAACTATGAGTCTGACTAATTCTTATTTTCTTCATATAAGATTTGAGAAGATAATCATCATCTTTTTCTATATAAAAGAGCACATGACAGAGAATTGGGAAAATAATGGCAAGGAAGAGGAATGAAGAAGTTCCGCCGCCGGGGGGGGGGGGGGGGGGAGGAGTCGGGCGCTGGGGATGTGAGGAGAGAGAGAGCTGGTCAGATTTTTAAGGGTATTATTGGACATACATGTAAGAGAACATATCAAGGTTATCAAAATAGAAAGGAGTATGAAATGTAAAACAGGAGTGCCAACTTCACTCCCCTTGTTAATTAATGGAAAGAAGTATTGCACATTCTAACCGAGATTTCTTCCTTGAAGAACAACAGCGCCTTGTCTGTTAAGGTCTTGCGATAGAGTCCTCCTGTATTGATCATTCTGTAGTTCAGTTATGTCCTTGGTGCCATCACGAAAGATCCCATGATCCTATAAGTAGCGACCAAACAAAACATGTTACATTTGAAAAAACAAATAAAAAATGTGATCATTAAAAAACTCATTGTTGATCAAAGACATCATTGGACATCCGGAATATCAGAATCTGAATGACACTTTACGAACGAATATATCTAAAACATCTGCCATTAATGAAATCATAGAAACTACACAGTAAGAATTTAAAAGTTGGCAAACAACATACCGGAAGATGTATATAGTCATCCCCTTGATCAGCTTCCATATCCAAAGTAGGATCAACCCGCTGAATCTGCAGAAAGAACATGCCAATAAGGAAATTAATGAATATTTAAGAAATCAAACTAGACAAATCATAAATGCAGCAGAAGCATCCTATTAAAGTCCAGATTTGATAGCTTCGTAAAAAAGCACCTTCTGCCGAGCTTCCCTTGCCAATATTTCATCTTCCTTTAAAAAAATCGCCAGTTCCTCATCCTCAGCAGCTTCTGCTGCAGCTGCTACAACATTTTTTGTACTGTGGAGGTATTCGGCTCGAAAATATTTGTTCCAGAAGTCTTTCTCTGTCATCTGGAATTCAGTAAAATGGAGGGGAAAGACAAGAAAAGCATGCTTCAAGCAGAGTACATACAAATAACAGAGTAACAGACTAGTCATTCTCAAACTATCATCGTAAGAGTATGTCTCTCATAAAAACGAAAATAAGGGTGATGACTAACATGGAAAACTGTCTGATTATGTAAGGACTTGTTTCAATATCCTCACTACCTTACTAGGAACGAGATCAATAAATGCCTGGTGAACTGCTGGTTTCAGGGCGAAAATCTGCAAAGCAATGTAACAATTTATCATAAGCACCAAGTGAAAGTATTCCACACATATTGCAATTGCTGATTCTGAAAGGTCTTGTCTGTAAGTGTAAAGTGGAAGATTAATACCTGATATTTAATCTCATCAGTCAAATTGAATGTAACCTTGTTCATCTGACAAATGCCCAAAGAAAAATAGAAAATTCAGTTTCGCAACCACAAACTGATACGTTGAGCATCTTTTTTTTTTTTTTTTCCCCTTTCTTTTTTAAGAAGATGGCCATGTTATCCATAAGAAAAAGAATTGTATTTTGTCCACAAGAGTTCAATTAAAAAGGCACTAAGGAGATGCCAACCCTGCATGGGCATGTTCAAAGGTTGCAGCATTCATTACTCATTACGCAAGTGAGTGAATTCGCAAATATATGTATAGAGAGTGAGAGAGAGAGAGAAAGATGCTCTACCCGACCATCAGTCATAGGTTTGATGTCCAGTATCATCGAACTTTTAAAACCAACCCGTTGTCTTGACTTTTTACGGCTATCTCCATCAAGCAACTTCTGCAAATGGAATGATACAAATGTAACAATAACAATTTTTTTTCCAAAAGAAAATTATTTACATTGTAATACCGTGTGCGTGTTTTTGTGTGTGTGTGTGTGGTGGTGGTGGTGGTTTTTTTTTTTTTTTTTTTGGGGGGGGGATTGGAGTTGTTAGTTGTTATATACAAAAATTCAAATGAAAATTGAACCAATCTACTCATGAAAATGACATAATCATAGTTAACTGACCTTCCTGGTTGCCCAGAACTCAGATTCTGTCAAGACACCACTGCCTACAAACTGCTTGTGAAGTTTCTGCAGTTCACTGCAAAGGGAAAAATTTAGTGATATACAACATGAAGTTCAAAAAAAGACTCTTCTGTTTTTTTTTTTTCCTTTTCTTGTTCTGAATTTGACAAGTACCATGAAGATCCAAGTTAAAAGCATTTTTGGATGGACCATTAGTCTCAATTTCAACCTATAAACCAAAGGCAAACAAATGACTTGAACACAAAGCAAAACGCAACATTGATAGACAACAAGACAGAGCAAAAGGATCCCAAAAAAAAAAAAAAAAGCCAATTTTACTGGCACAAAGAAAATTGGAAAAAGCAGGGTCGATGGCAAGTCTATGTTCAACTTTAGAAAGAGTAAAAGCCAAAAATGAAACAAGCTATTTATTCCTTATCAAATTCCATGCAGCCTATTTTCTCAGGGTATTTAATTAAAATGTAAGGTATAAGATTTCTGCTAACACACCAATAGAAGCATAAGCTTCCTGGTAGGTATCAGATATAATGTGTTCTTGTTTCTGAAAAAAAAAAAAAAACGAAAAAAAAAAAAACACAATGTCTAATGGAGGGCAATAGTAAGAATGAGGAAGAAAAGGGATGTACAGACTCACTCAGGCCGTGGGCACCATACTAAAGATGCTTTCGAACTACTTACAAAGAGAAATTAGAGGAATTTCACCATCAAAATGAAGGTGTCATGGAAATAGTAAAATCAATAAGTCACGAGACTAATAGATTGACCTTGCGACATGCAAAGACAGACAATGAATCTGAATTATGTGTAAATTTGCATTCAAAAAGGTACAAACACTGTATGGTATGTGTGTGTGTGTGTGTGTGAGGGTGAGGGTCTCAATTATTGGAGTTTACAAAACACCACCTCTATCGTTGGCTGTGTTTTTTCAATGAAAGTTGTTTACTTTCAAAAATGAGAAAGCAGCTAAGCGTCTGAAATGAAATCAAGAATCTGATACTGAGAACAAGAAAGTTGGGAGAAGAGGACATAGGTTTAATTTTCGGTGCGCATGAATAAGTTGTACCCTAGCAGTGTCGTCGTTCCAAACTAATCTAAATAGGAACCAGATCTCTCTTGAAATTGACTTCAAGTAATAATGGATTCTGGTTGAAATATATGACTAGAAAATGAGAGAAGTAGATAGAATGTGTGTTGACCTGTGGTAACCACATATTAGATGACACTGTGTGCTTTTATTGCATTGAGATGAAAGTGAAAAGCAACCTAAAACTAATTAAAGCAAATTTCAACAAATATTACATTGAGGGAAAAAAAAAAAACAACAACAAAGTAGAGCAACTTGTAGACTAATGTACAGTGAGGGAGAAAATAAAACAGCTCAAAAACTATCCATAGTTCTAAGAAAATGGGAATTATTGATGATTGACCTCTATCATGTGCACATAAGAGACTAACCTGTCTTCTTGCATAAGCTTCATCCGGAGCTCTAACTCTGCTGTACTATATTGTTCATTTGTAGAAGAAGAAGCTTTTGCTGTAGAAGAAATTGTTGCAGCGGAAGAACCTTTTGCAGCCTCAAGGGCGTTGGCTATTCAAATGCACCAGATAAAACTAAAGGTAAAAACTAACGCATACAACAAGAAAGCCAACATAAATATTACATCACTCAGGTTTTGCATTATAGCATAGAATTCTAGGCCTCTGAACCCATTGCCAATTGACTTGGTTTTGGGTTATATGTTGCAACTTTAACGAAAGCGAAAAGGCAATGACAAGGTTAAAGGTATTAAAACAGTCTTTATCATGCCTACAAGTACCATTTGGAAAGAAAATATTTATATTTAACTCAAAAAAGCAGATTCGAAATAATATAATTGAAGACCAATTATTGATTTCTAAAGAAAGACTACTTGCATTTTTCCCAAAGATAAAAGAGTTGCTGTTTTGTACAGAAAGACTACTAGCATTTTTCCTAAAGATAAAAGAGTTGCTGATTTGTACAGACATGTCAAGAAACAAGGAATGTGTAATTTTCCGTTATCTTTGTGGTAGGTGACATTATTTTAATCCTCTTAATTTAGAAATAGATAACTGATACATAGCCTACCCAGCCCAGCAAATTATCGACCTACAAAACCAGTACAAAAGTCGCAACTTCATGCACAATCAGTAAATAACTTACAATCATGAGAAGACCCTAGCAAGGCTTAGTTAGACATGTCAACCAGATAGTGCATTAGGCAAGACAATTTCATTATGTTACCTACTCAACAGAAAGGGGTTCGCCACCAGTCTGATTGGTAAACATTGCAGGAACAAAACATAAAACAGGTTTCATGTCTCCCGTTTAGACTAAAACTCTATATCTATGACAAAAAAAAAAAAAACTCGTCAACGCTTGTAAACTGATTGAATGAAAAGTCATCAATCAGATTTGAAAGTCTGTAATACTGACCAAAGTGTCCCCTCGAACATAAATTCAGGGTCCACACTGCTTACAATGCAGGTCATTCCGGAAAGGTGTACAAGTAAACATTTATATCACCAAAAGGCACAGAGAGCTAAAAACAACTGTGAAACAGAGCCTCTTAACATAGTCATTATTACATATGGATGTGACTGGGACTTACCAACAATTTCTCGGCAAGCATGAAGATCAGGATAACTCTCAAACTCAAAAATGTAACTCCCATCCTAGAACATCAAAGGACGAATTTGCAAAATTCAGTCAGCAACATTTAACAGCATTACAGTAGCACCGAAATAATAGTTGGACAAAAATTACACTACAACAAAAAGAAAACCTTATTATTGCTGATATTAAGCCAAGGTGGTTTATTTGATCCCTCCTTAGTGTTCTTCTGACCTGAAAATTGTAAAGAGTGATAACAAGAATACGTATTAGTTTCATTTCATTTTATCGGTAGCAAAAGATTTTTCCAAACCAAAAGAAAGAAAGATACAACAAGGTGGCGTAATACATCGTGAAGCAAGATAGAAACAAAGTTAACTAAAAAGGCAGATCAACAAGCCTAATGAACTAAGCCAACCATAACACCCTCCAATTGTTAAAAAAAAATTGCCCTAAACTGGGGAAATCACTGTCAAACCCTTTCGCGTTTATGAGCAGAAGAAATGGAAAAAGAAGATGTCTAAACTGAGTAGTATATGGGTGGGTCTAGAGATGGAATTATTAACGAGGTGCTGGCTCAAATATCTGACGCAAATATGAGGTGGCCATGTAGTACCTTTAATTTGATGAAAGCCGACATCAAGCTTAGAGGGAGACGTGGGATCATTTGGCCTGAACACAAACCTGTTCTCCATCTGCGAACGCCAAAGAATTAACAAACAATCAAATACATAATTGCATCGATCCCACAATCAGAAAAAGAAGAAGAGAAAAAAAAAAAAACCTAAAATCACAAAGCAAAAGAAGGAAATACCATAGTTAGAAGACCAGGAGTTCCCGGGTCTTTAATTGAAGTCTTATATTTTGCACGCTTAATCACTTGCGGGCTCGACATTTTCCCTCAAAAAATCAGAGCAATGGTGAATGATGTGTATGTTTGTTGGAGTCTTGGGGGGGATAGATGCTCCTTTTATGGAAATGAATTTGCTCACCACGAGCACTTAGGTGCTCAATAATTACAGTGCTGCCACGTATAATGCATGGTCAATAATAATCAGGAAACAGAAAAATTGAACAAATAATCGGGTGATTTTCCTTCGGTTTAACGGCTTTAAGTTTGATTTAAGGCAGATAGTAGTTCATCATGATCATGATTCTATCTCTCAAACAAAATAGAAACCAAAAAAAGGCTTAAGTGAATCCAATGGCTCTGTAATTCGCAAAGTCTGCAGCACATTTTCGGAATTAGGATGTTTCGAAAGCAGGAGATTACCTAACCGAGTAGAAGAGACCTGTTTCTGGGAGCAGTGTAGAACAGAACAGGTCGATCGAGGCTCAAAAGTGACTGACTGGTGGTGCGATTGGTGACTAGGCCAGCGTGCGGTGCTCGGCGGCGGCGGCGGCAGCAGTGTCCTCCGGTCGGAGCTGACAGACGGAGAGATTTCCGAGACAAGTCTAGGAGGGTGGGGGAAAATTGTGGGGGGAGAGGTCGCGCTTCCGAGAAACAGAAAAGAAAGAGAAAATAATAATAATAATAATAATATTTGATCGACTTGCTCTGTCTCACGTGCGAGCCAAGCGGCGGAAAAGAGAATTAGGAGATCACGTGCATGGCATGTGATGAACAGAGATCGCGAAAAACCAAATATTTGCTCCATCCATCTTCTCTGAGATGAAAAAATGGGTGAGGACAAGGGGCAGATCTGACTCTTATCTTTCTGTAATCCAAAACCTCTCTCTCTCTCGCTCTCTCTCTCTCAGATCCGTCACCAAATCAAATCAATTCACGAAGAGGAACATGTATATGGCATATGGATGGCCACAGGTGATCCCACTCGAACAGTGTTTATGCCCGTCTTCCCAGAAGATGATATATTTCAAGGTCATCAATGGCTTACTGCTTGTTGTCTCTCCCTCTCACCTTGAGCTCTGGAGCTCTTCCCAGGTCTGCCTTTTACTTTCTCAATTATGCTTTCTATTGAGATGGCTATTCCTAGCTACTGTGAATTTGCTGTCTTTCTGCTGTTTCTTAAACACGGTTTTGGGGCATTGATCAGTGTGTAAATGTGAATCACTTATTGTGACTTTGGCGGGGTACAACATGTAACTTTAGGCATGATGCTATGTGTACATGTGTGAGTTTTACACGTATAATAGGATTAGGGGTTTGACATTGTTTCGTTTTTGTGTTTGATCCAGCATAAAGTGAGACTGGGCAAGTACATGAGGGATGCCGATTCACTTCAGACACAAGGTGAGAATTTGCAAGCAGTCTGGAGCCCTGATGCCAAATTGATCGCTGTTCTTGTAAGTCTACTACTGATTTCGCTTATAATCTTGGTTTTATACTGACTCTAATCTGCATAGGCTTCTTTTCGCTTTGCGTTCATGTATGCTTGCTTCTCCTTATGCACGGACAAAAATATTGACATCTGAGGATCGGACTGTATCTTTATTCTTATCCGGTTAATCAATTCTTAAAATAAAAAAAAATTGAAAAGATTTATCAGACTATGATGGAGTGAATGATTTGATCAATGAATATTTAATTTTTCTTTCAGTTTTGATTTTGCATGCATTCACAAAAATTCTTTTCGTTTTAAATATCGAGGGAAAGGTTGTTCTTTGGGAGACATCTGTATCCAATGACTATGGCTGACTTGCTTGCTGGGACATGCGATTTTGTCTTTTATGGAATATAGGTTATCCAGAGCCTTCTGTCATTGAAAGTGATACACCTTCCGTGCCTTTAGTGACTTTATGTCTGCCAACTTCTATTAGAATTCCCGCTTCACTTCTCCATCTTCCGCCGTTGGCGCCTCTTCTATGCACTTCGGCTGTTATGTTTGCTACTTCAACTGCCCGTGATGACTGGTGGCTACTCCATGTTCATCAATATGTGTGCAGTTTCTAGCATTTGTGAGTAATGAAAGGAAAAAGGTGCTTTGTGCATATGTTAGTATGCTAGTGTGCATGTACACCATCCAAGAAGATATGAACTTAAAACAGTCTTAACTGATTAGTGACAATTATGTTATGAACTTCAACTTTGTTATAAAGTTGTTTAGGTGCTCTAAAAGTACACTGCATGTTTGAATTGCTTGATATGATTGGCAAAATAATGTTTCACAAGTGCGCTCTACTTTATCTTTGATTTATGAGTGTGTTGTGGATTTATACTTATTTTTTCCACGTAAAGCTCTAAAATGCATTTACCTGTTTTAGCTTATTGTATATTTTTATTGTTTTTGGCAGACGTCTTCTTTCTTTCTTCACCTTTTCAAGGTCCAGTTTTCTGAGAAAAAGATACAATTAGGAGGGAAGCAGCCCTCTGGTTTATTTCTTGCTACTATATCTCCTCTTCTCAGTGAGCAGGTGCCATTTGCAGACAAGGACATCACAGTGTAAGTATTCATCTGAACTTAATTGAACAAATAGCCTTCGACTGTTGACAATATTTGAAACATGATAGTAATGTGTTTCTTCATCGGTTCCTGAATGTCATAGTTGTCTTCCACTAAAATGAGTATGCACATTCTTTTATTATTATTAGTTTTATTTTTATTTTTTATTTTTAGATTTTTTTTATTCCAATCTTCCTATATTATGATGTTTTGAAATTTGCACTGGCCTAATTTGTCCTAGTTGTGCTTGATATTGCATTTAGTTTAGGCTTATGATGTTCCATTTAGCTTCATATAGAGCCCTCTTTGTTTTTAACAAATTAATTTCGCAAGTTACTGTTATCATTGCAATTGATTAGTTTTTTTTTCTCTTGCTGTCTCTTTTCAGGAGCAATATTGTAAGCGATAGCAAATATATGCTACTTGGAGTTTCAGATGGATCACTTTACAGTATCTCATGGAAAGGGGAGGTAAAAGAATATATGATTTCATTGTAATATAGTGATCATCAATTTTCAATTGCATTGTAGTCTAATCCTCTTTGTTCAGTGACTGGACCTGCTCTATAACCAAAGGTATTGAGTAATATTGTGTTCTTTTGTGTAGTTCTATGGGACTTACGAACTTGATCCAGTTCCACGTGATGGCTGTGAAGTTATCCCATCATCACATTCTTTAGATAATGGTGTTGCTTCCAAAGGGGTTCCAGGAACTATTCCTGCCAATAATTGCGTCCCCAGGAAGTCTGCTATTATCCAACTGGAGCTTTGTTTTCCACTTAGGTTACTGTTTGTGTTATATTCTGATGGACAACTGGTGTCATGTTCTATAAGTAAGAAAGGCTTAAAGCATCCTGAATCTATTAAAGCTGAGAAGAGGCTGGGGGCTGGGGATGCTGTATGTACTTCAGTAGCTTCAGAGCAACAAATCCTTGCTGTTGGGACCAAAAGAGGGGTCGTGGAGTTATATGACTTCGCAGAATCTGCATCACTCATCCGATCCGTATCTCTGTATGACTGGGGGTAAGTATGGGATCTGAGTATAGCCAAGGGTGGAATAATTTGATAGGTTGGCATTTCACCTTGCTAGGTGCCTAAAATTGTAGTCGGTAATTCCAATGGACTAAATTCTGGTAGAAAACAGTTAATAATTTGATCGTGTTGTAGGTTCTAGAATTGAATCTGCATGACAGATGATCTGCCTTTTCACTTTTCAGATACTCAATGGAAGACACTGGACCTGTCAGTTGCATTGCATGGACGCCTGATAATTCTGCTTTTGCAGTTGGGTGGAAGTTAAGAGGACTTACAGTTTGGTCAGTCTCTGGTTGTCGTTTGATGTCAACAATCCGTCAAATAGGTTTAAGTTCAGTATCTTCTCCGGTGGTTAAACCGGTCAACGAATGTAAATTTGAACCTTTGATGGGTGGCACCTCGTTGATGCAGTGGGATGAATATGGATATAGGCTCTATGCTATTGAAGAACGATCTTTGGAGAGGATTCTTGGATTTTCCTTTGGTAAATGTTGCCTTAACAGAGGAGTTTCAGGCATGACATATGTCCGGCAAGTGATATATGGTGATGATCGGTTGCTTGTTGTTCAGTCTGAAGATACTGATGAACTTAAGATGCTTCATCTTAACCTTCCAGTTATGCCTTCAAAATCATATTCTCGATATATTATATCATCATGTGCATAATGAATTGGATGATTTTTTAAAAATGTCTGATGAGAGTTCTTTTTCTTTGGTTCAGGTTTCTTATATCTCACAAAATTGGCCAGTTCAACATGTAGCGGCTAGCAAAGATGGAATGTACTTAGCAGTTGCTGGTCTTCATGGGTTAATCATATACGATATACGATTGAAGAAGTGGCGAGTGTTTGGAGACATTACTCAGGAACAGAAGATTCATTGCAAAGGTTTGTTATGGATGGGGAAGATTGTTGTTGTCTGCAACTACATTGATTCTACTAACACGTGAGCGAGCTATCCTTACCTTTATTCTTCTGTATGGTATAGTCTTCCAAGGTTTCTTTTGGGCGTTCAACTTTTCTACTTTAGTGGTTAAATTTCCTAGTTACCATGCTTGATAGGCCCTACTTCTCAAATATGCTACCATCATGTGTCTTAGGTTTATTGGCAGTTCTTTTTGTGTTCATCTATTTGTTCTATAGGTATGAAGGAATTTTGTTTTGTAAGTTTTTATAAGGTGAGACACCGTAATGGTCAAACATTCGTAATTGCAGATATGAATTGCTTTTCTATCCAAGATATCACCTTGATCAGAGCTCACTACTTTGCCGAAAGTCGTTGCTTGCGAAACCAATGGTCATGGATGTCTATCAAGATTATATACTAGTCACATATCGCCCATTTGATGTGCACATATTCCATGTGAAATTATTTGGTGAATTGACGCCTTTCACTACTCCAAATTTAGAGGTAAAAGAATATTTCCTGATTTTTTAAAAAAAAAATTATATTATTTGTTATATTATTTATTTTTACCATAGCAGATGGGTTGTATATGATGATTTCATTTGCACATAAATAAAACTAAATAAATGAAAATAATTCTTCATACATTGTTAAGTGATAAAATGACAAACAGCTTTCTACAGTACGAGAACTCTCAATTATGACTGCAAAGAGCCATCCTGCAGCAATGCGTTTTGTCCCAGATCAGCTTCCAAGAGAGCGCATTTCAGATAATCATATGTCTAACTCAGATCCTTTATTAAAAGAGCCTGCAAGGTATGTGCTCTTTGAAATTGTTTATTTGGATCCTAATATATGTAGTGATATCGGCAGACACATGACTCAATGGATGCTTGCTTTGCTAGGTGTTTGATATTGAGAGTAAATGGGGAGCTTTCACTTCTTGATTTGGATGATGGACGTGAAAGGGAGCTCACTGATTCTGTTGAATTATTTTGGGTTACATGTGGTCAATCGGAGGAAAAATCAAATCTTATTGAGGAGGTTTCATGGTTAGATTATGGCCACCGCGGAATGCAGGTAATTAACTGTTGAGGTTTCATATCATGGCTTTGATGTCATGTCACAGTTGGTTATTGCTTATTTTTGAGCTCTACCAACAGTGATTTGTATTTGTCTGATATTTATTCTGGTTGGAAGTTTATTTTTACAGGTTTGGTATCCATCTCTGGGTGTTGACCCTTTTAAGCAGGAGGATTTCTTGCAGGTATACTTGTAATTAAGAGAATGTTTAGGATGCGGCTTTTTGAAAGATTGTATGGACTAGAGATGTGAATTCTTGTATAATAAGCGCATCTCATTATCAGTGTTTCATTTTGGAGATAAGCATACAATTCTTTTTTCTCTTTTGGCCATCATTTAAAGGCTTTATATTTTCATTTCATTTCATTTCCAAAAAAAAAAAAAGGTCTTTATATTTGTCTTCTCTCATTCTTGGATACTTTAAGCAAAGATTATTTTGCCTCTGTTTATCAGAGATGTTGGCCTTTGTTTCTGATTGGATGAAGCTTAGTGGAGCTTAATATACTAGGCTTGTCCATATTCTCTGATTGATTAAGTGACTCACCATCATTTTTTAGTTGGATCCGGAGCTTGAATTTGATCGTGAGGTATACCCTCTGGGACTTCTTCCAAATGCCGGGGTGGTTGTTGGTGTTTCCCAGCGAATGTCATTTTCAGCCTGCACAGAGTTTCCGTGTTTTGAGCCAACTCCTCAAGCTCAAACTATATTACATTGTCTTCTAAGGCACCTTATTCAGGTAATAGTTGTCTTTTTACTTTTGATTTGGGGCGGGTGGTGCATATCATATAGAAAACTTGATATTCTGAACTCGCATAGGCTACTTTTTTGACCTCAAACTATGCCCTTTGTTTGCTTTTTCTGGTCAAAAGTGGCTTAATCATAAGTACTTCATTGCGTAAAGTCATAATCTGCACATGGGATTTATATTATATTTAAGTAAACAATCTTCGCCAACCAAAAACTATAAAATATCAGTGATTCCCTTCGAGTTATTTTTTCCTTAATAAATATTTAAACGTTTTAAGATTTATTTGTAACTTAATTCTACTTTTTGCACACATTTTTTCTGTCCATGCTCTATATTTCTCTTTATGTATTTACTTCCATCATATGAATCACGTGTCTGATTCTTCCGGTAATGATTTCTGTTAACTGTTATTGAACTTCTATTGACCAACCAGGTAAGTTAGTAGACTCACTAGACTGTATGAAATTGAAATCTGCAGGCTCATTGTCTTGGATTTTGCAGATATATGGGTTAATAAAATACTCTTTTGACATACATGAATATGATGTATCTTGTGTTCTGGCTTGTTTTAAAAAATATATTTTGTTTCCTGGTTGATTGTTGTTTCTGCCAGAGGGACAAAAGGGAGGAAGCTTTAAGGTTGGCCCAATTATCAGCTGAAAAACCTCATTTCTCTCACTGTATGGAGTGGCTTCTGTTTACTGTATTTGAGGCAGACATATCCAGGTAAGCTTAATTAGGGAAAGTAAAATCATATCACAAATATAAGGACTTGAGCACCAATTTTGTTTTCAGGGTAACTATTTTCCATTAATAATCCGTAAGAGCTTTCATTGAACCAAAAGATTACGCTCATCTACTTTGCACTTGGTTTCCCAAGTAAACCGAAAAGACCTATAACACTGGGTCCTCTCAACCCTCATTTGGTAGGAACCAAGAGCAAGAACAGGTTAGGTAGTATGGCTATTGTTAATAGTTTACTGTTATTGGTTTAATGGGCAGCCTTAGATGCTTGCCTTACTCTTCAATAGTTCAATCAATTGCTTTTGAAGAAACTGTAGGACCACAAGTTTTACTTGGTAAAATGAAATGATTAAATGATTGAGGAATAAATTCTTGTAGTTGAATGAGTGAGAGGCAATTAGTTCATATAAGGTGTTTTGGAGACTGGGTTTCCTGAGTGTGCATTAGTGTCCTTCACTAATCTAGTAATTTAATCTGGATAAACTTTGCAATGTCCTGTTCATCCATATGTTTCTGGTCACTTAATAAAATTATTTTCAGGCAAGGTGCAAACAAGAATCAGAGCTCTGTGCCTAAATATGCAAAGAATTCCTCTCTTTTAGAGAAGACATGTGATTTGCTCAGAAATTTTCCGGAGTATTTTGATGTGGTTGTCAGTGTTGCAAGAAAAACTGATGGTCGACATTGGGCGGATTTGTTCGCTGCTGCTGGGAGATCAACAGAGTATATTTGTTTACTTTTCTCGTTTATTTTCTTCTTCACCTTACATTATTACTTTCTGCATGTTTATGGTCTGTGAACCATATAATTTTGTTTTTGCATCAAGGATGATGTTTCACAGTTATTTGTGTAGGTTTATGCGGTTTCACATATGCTGTCGGCCTTTTAATCTTAAAATTGTGACATCTTTATTCTTTTGTTGAATTTCAGGTTGTTTGAGGAATGCTTCCAACGCAGATGGTACCGCACTGCTGCATGCTATATACTTGTAAGATAGTGATCGAGTAATTGTGGTTCAGTTTTATTTATTTTTTCTTGCTTTTTGACGCAAGGTTTCCCTCAGTAGGAGAAATACTTTTAATTTTTCTCATTATAAAGAAGAATGTCATACATTTTTTGTTATAAGTGAGGTTGCAGTTTATTGTAACAACCAATATTTCTTTGGATCCATTCCTTCTTCAATAAAAAGCTTTTTTAGTGAATTGCTTATGCCTCTTTAGTACGTGGATAATACATTTTCTTGTAAGAGGTGCAATTGTTGAAATATGAGAGTACATTTCTTAACATATTTTTACTAATGTGCTGGTGAATATAGATTACATTTGGCTAACCAACGAGGCTTATGTTTGTTAATTACTTGAATGGCCCAGGTGATTGCTAAGCTTGAAGGTCCTGCTGTCAGTCAGTACTGTGCTATGCGTTTATTACAGGTGCCAATCTTTTAGCTGGTTACCATTTTGAAAGTATTTATCTTCTACTAAGTATGTGCCGGCTCAATTCTTTTATTCTTTTCCTTTTCTCAAGAGATTTTTCTTACAACGGTTGTCAACTCTATGCAGGCAACACTGGACGAATCTTTATATGAACTCGCTGGGGAGCTGGTATGTCTCTTTAAATTTCGTCCCATTTCAGTTGCAGCAACAACAGCTAAATGTTATAAAGTAGATAATAATAACTTTGTTTGACATTTAGGTGAGGTTCTTGCTGCGATCTGGAAGGGAATATGAACAACCATCAACAGATTCAGACAGACAAGCTCCATCATCTCCCAGATTCTTGGGTTATTTCGGTTTTCGTTCTAGTAATAGAAAACAGTCCTTGGATAAAAGGTTGATTTGAACTTTTTCTGCATGGCTCCAATAACTTGACAATATTATTGTGACTAACTGGTCATTAATTTCCTTTGGTGCAGCTCTTCATTCAAGGAGCAGAGCGCACATGTTGCTTCTGTGAAGAACATTTTAGAAAGCCATGCTAGCTATTTGATGTCAGGAAAAGAGCTTTCAAAGCTTGTTGCATTTGTGAAGGGCACTCAGTTTGATTTAGTGGTAGGATACAGTTGCAGTTATGGTTATTATTAATTTGTTGTTACTGCCAAATGATTCTGAGTTTTCACACTGCATTGCAGGAATATCTTCAGCGAGAGAGATATGGATGTGCTCGTTTGGAGAATTTCGCTTCGGGACTTGAATTAATTGGACAAAAGGTATTAACATATGAAAATCCCTTTACCCTCAAAGCCTTTTTTGTTTGCTGAAGAACTAATCACTGAATACTCTTTTATGATTCCAGCTCCAAATGAGTATACTGCAGAGCCGATTTGATGCAGAATTTCTTTTGGCACACATGTGCTCTGTCAAGTTCAAAGAGTGGATAGTGGTCCTTGCCACTCTTTTAAGGCGATCTGAGGTATGAGTGGCTTCATTTCTCATAAATATCTTGCCTGTGATGAGCATGTCAGCTTAATTGGTATTTGCTTTGCTGATTTTGTTTATTGCACAGGTTCTATTTGATCTTTTCCAGCATGATATGCGGTTGTGGAAAGCATATAGCATCACCCTGCAGGTATTGTTGTTTAAAACGTTGTCAATAATAATTCTCGCTCTATTTATGTACACCGTATGTGTATCAGATTAATGCTTTACTGATTTATGCTTTTCAGTCACATTCCGCCTTTACTGAATACCATGATCTGCTTGGAGATTTGGAAGATCAACTTTCCTCCATTGGAACTTCTGAAGAGAAATGAGGTTGCAATCGGATATGTACATCGTTTCTTTACTTTACAATTGGTGCTCATTTGGTAGTTACGAGGGAATCAGTCTTCCCACTTTTGGAGTAACAAATGCCGATCAGATCATGCATATGTATCAATAAACAAGTATCTCACTCAGCTGAAGAGGCATCTATGTATTTAATCGAGTGAATGATGAGCACTAGGACGCCATGTCGTGAGTCTGCTTTAACAATTTTTGTTATTACAATAATCAAATTATTGGTATCATTGAAATTAGATGTTTTGTAGATAAGGATGGCGGAAAACCACTGTCGAGGAGTACATGCAATATCTTACTCGTCATTTTGTATTCTTTTTCTTCGTTCATGTCATATTTTGTATAAAATTCTTCAATAGTTTTATTAAGGCTATTTGTATGAGTTTTTAAGAACGTGAAATTTCTCTAATATATTGTAATTTTTTCACCAGAAAATATAAGTTCTAGACTTTTCTTTGTTCTGATGCCCTATGGTTTTAGGCTTTTAGGTGCAAAACTAGTTGCTGCTTAATGAGGGGTGACAGATAAATTATGTCCTTGGTTAAGACAAATGTTCACTGAGGTTTCATCATTAGAAAATACGGCTCTGTGGCTGAAGCTCCCTGCATCTTTTTCTTGTCTCCATTGTCTGCTCATTTAACCGACTTTCTGCTAATTCTTCATCTTCTTGTATTTTTTTTGGTGGATAGATGGGGTCCAAAAGGCCCAAAAAAAAAAGCCAACTATTAAAGATCACAAATTACAGTCCTAGCTCTAGGACATGCACACAAATCATCAAGCAAGACATTGATAACTTGCAGAGGAGGTTGCTCCATGAAATGCACTCCAAGATCAGCACCAACACCATCTTTAGAAAGTAAATCCACAATCAAGTTTATTTCCCGATAAACATGTCGAATGTCATAACTCAAGAACTGTCCCTGCAAAAATTGACAGCTGCATAAAGCTAACCTGAGAGGATGCATGTCATTAACTCCATTGTTGATCAGATTCACTCACACCTCAGAGTCACATTCAACAATAAGATGCTGGCAAAGATTTTTGCTAGCCAATTGTAGACCAAGTAAGAGACCCCAAGCCTCTGCTTGTAAAACAGATCCAATACATGTAAGTGTCATTTTGAAACTTTAATTAGCCATAAAGTCATCTAACATTTTTTGTTCTCATAAGGCCACTTTAGAGTCCAAAAATGTCAGCTTTTTTTATGCTATACCTATTTTACCCTTATCTCTCTCTCTCTTTCTCTCTCTATCTTTTTCAATAGTGCTTTTATGTTTCAAAAACAAATTCCTCATCCCCTCGTCGACTCGCTGGACCCGCTCAGCAGGTGTTCGTCATGATGCCCGTTAACTCAGTGGAACTGAATCACGTTGGCCGACTGGAACTGGATCTCCTCTCCTCTCCTCTTCCTTTCATCTGCATCGTGAAAAGCTAAGGTTTGGGAGATGATGACGACGGAGAGCTCGATCGATTCGGTTAATCGGATACAGAGGCCTGTACTGTGCTTGGCAACTACGGTAGTGGGAGATCGGAGCTAGGAATGAGATTGCTCTCACAGAGCCTGAGGTGAAGAAGAAGAGGCGAGGCTGTAAGATCCAAGATGTTTGAGAGTGTGAGGATCATGTTTGAGCAAGAGAGAGCTTGGATTGAAGCCATGGTGATTCAAAGGAAGAAACAATCGAAGAAGAAGAAGAGGAACACATAATTAAGGATCTGGAAGATGACCAGCTATCTCGCAAACAAGAGGTTTTTTTTTCATTTATCTTTATATATTGATTAAGTGCTTGCTTTGTTTGGTTTATTGTCTGTTGCGTTGTTATTTGCAGCTTTTAAGTTATTCACTATAGATATACATATGATTGTGTACATGTTCATGGTAGGCTTAACTTTAATTTGCAGCTTCAATTTACATGTTTTTTTATGCTTAATTACTGTTTCGTCAGAACTTTATTATGTTTGAGATAAGCATTAATTGCTTGGTAGGATTAAGAGAGAATCCTATTCATTGGGAATATCAATTGCTTCTTATTTTGAATTACTTTGAGAGAAGTATTATCAGGAGGATGGTTTTTCATGTTTCCTTGTGATATTTGTGGTAGATCGAAAATGCAAATGATAATGGTGATGATGACTGGGACTATGTAGAAGAGGGACCTGCTGAAATCGTCATCTGGTAGGAAACTGAAATAATTGTCAAGAAGAAAAGAGTCTAGGTTCCAAAGATCAAGGTGGTGTGTAACATCAATTGGAACTTGGATTAAATAAGCAGTACTTTACGGCTACATTAGTACATTTTTAAGCTGATGTCAGTAACACTCTATAACTGTTATAGTAGCTTTTCAACACAGTGATAGTAGTTGAGCATTGCAAGCCTTCGACATTGTAAATTTATAGTTGTTTTAATGTTTCATAGTAGTTTTTGTGTTGGTTGGTAATAGCTTTCTCAATCGGTGATAGTAGCTTTGTTAATCTCTGGTAATAGGCTTTTCAATCGTGCAAATAGATTTTGTTTTGCATGATAGTAGTCTTTGGTGTTGGTGTGAGTATCTTTTAGTGATGGTTAAAGTAATTTTTGGTGTTGCGGAGAGTAGTTTTTTTGATATTGGTGAAAGTAGTTTTTGTTGCTGGTGAAAGTAGTTTTTGTTGTTGGTAACAGTAGCTTTTGTTTATGGTGACAATAGTCTTTGTTGTTGGTAGGAGTAGCTTTTGGTATTGGTTAGTGTAGTTTTTGTTTTGCTTGAGTAACTTTTGGTGATTGTGAGCGTAGCTTTTGTTACTGTTGATAGTGACATGAGCCATTTGTTGCCGGTGAGAATATGTTTTTATGTCAGTGACAGTAGCTTTTGTTAATGGTGTTAGTAGCTTTTCATTTTTGGGAGTGTATGTTTTTATTGGTGACAGTAGCTTTTGTTGCTAGTGATAGTAACTTTTGTGACCTCGCCGGAGGTTGCTGGAAATTTTATAGGAGTAGCTTTTATTGTTAGCCATAGTAGCTTTTGGTGTTAGTAACAGTAGCTTTTGTGGTCGCCAGAGTTTGCTGAAAGTTGATCAGAGGTCGGCTGGAGTCCTGCCAGAGTTGGTCGGAGGTCGGCCAGAGTTGATCGGGGACCTCACCGGAGAGGAGAGAGAGAATGATTGTTGACTTTTTACTCTAGTGGCATTTATGTAAATATGTTAGTTTTTAGGGTTAAAATATAACACCATTTTTAATCTAGTGGCCTTATAAGGAAAAAAATTAGATGGTGGCTTTATGACTAAAAAAACATTCAAATATGCACTTATATGTAATTCCAAGTGATCCAATTAACGAGAAATTTAAGGGAACCCTAGCCCTTGCCGTTCACTATATATAGGAGGTTTGTGAAGCTCTTCTACACACCACAAAATTCAGAATCAAAAGCCACAAACACTTCCCTTTCTCTTCCAAGTTTTGGCAACATCAAGTTTACCAAAGTTCAAGGCCGTGAAGCATTCTCCTCTCCATTCAAGAATTCTTACCGTGATCCTCATTCATTCCATCACCGTTTGAAGCTTCTTGCGTCCTTGAAGGTCAAAAAGTGTAACCATGAACACCATACTTTGTTTTCTGTTTTTGGATTGTAAACAATTTCGGTTTTTCTATGAATTGCGATTTTGTTTTCTATTTTGGTTTCTTGTTATGCGATTTCTTGTGAGGTTGAAAGATTGACTTTAGTTATGTGATTTTCGAATACTATGAAGCATGTTTTAGGTTTTAGGTTTTCAAGTTGATAAATTGCGATTTTAAAAGTGTTAAGCATGATTGTTAATTTCAGACTTCAATCCCATCTTTTATGTGTTAATTGATCTTTGAATGCATACTTAGGTTGATGAACATATAATTGAATCCATATTAAGGTGCTAGCGTTCTAGGCTTTGATAATTAAAGTGGAAAACCTATAATTACTTAGGTAAATTAACAATGAGTCTTGCATGCTTGATTAACGTTTTAACTTGTGTTATTGGCTTGAATTGATCAAACTTCTGATATGTTTAATGCATTGAGATTGTTTTTGATAGTGATTAGCTACCACTAGTAATTGCAAGATTAATATAGTTAACTATGGTGCGCTCATCTAGTTAATTTAATTAAGGGAAGTAAAAAGAACTTTGTATGCGTTCATCCTCGTTCTTGATTGATTATATGCTATAACATATTTCGATTCGTGATTTGATGTTTGAAACCTTACCAACATGTTAGTAGTAGTTAATCCTATCTAATTTCGTTTCATCCATAAATTCTATTTGATTCTAGTTTTGATGTGTCACATATGTATATAATTACTTAGTTGTTAAATTAGAAAATAAAAATCATAAATCCCCTTTTAATTTGTAAATCGTAAATATTGTATAAAATATAAAGTTTTGTTAGTAGGAGCAGTCTTCATCGGTGAATTCGAAGTCCTCCGTCATAGTTTGCCGGTAACAATCGACGGGGTTTTTGAGTACCAGCATAGGTCATCTGAGGCTGCAGAGCAGGTGAAGGATGAATCGAAGAATCAAAATCCTCCATCCAAAGTCACCACCATTCTTCACACGTTTCCTTTGCATCATCGTGGATTCAAGGCCTCTGCCACTTCTAGAAGGAAGAGCGGAGAAAACAAAAGCCGGGGTAGCCACCAGGGAGGTCAGGTAGCCAGCAAAAGGCGGAGAGATTGAGAGTGAATGGGCTAATCAGAGACGAAGATGAGTAACGGATGGGTTTTGGGGAAGGCGCGTAGCAAGACCACGATTGTCTTAAATACACACATTTCATTACACACTAGTTATGAACCCCGCGCATTGCTGCGGGCGTGTTTTCTGCTTGAATTTTAGCAGTTATATGGCTAAGTCTAAATCAAATAGCAATTACAAACACATGATATCATACAAAAGTGCATAGCTATATAATAAAAATCTTTCTGATTATAACTTCTAAATAAAAAAATAAAAAAAATTTGCTCTAGCCTTATCTGCTTTGGACCCTTTGTTTAAACTTTTATAAGGCACCATGATCTTCTTACAGCCCGGATAAGCTCCTTTTTTTAATAGCCTTGGTCTTGCGGGTCTTGTGCCAACTAACAGCCTGTGCAGCCAAAGCATGCTCTTTGTCAATCTTGCGACGCTTCCACTGACCAGTAGAATATGCAAATTAGTCCATTCTTTTTTAGGAAAAATGACTTAGTTTAGTACTGAAAAACATCTACAACAGATATAAAATATGTTGAGTTTAACATATGCAAATAGGCTAGATAGAGAATTTAACATATCTTATACATCTACAAGTAAAACCGCGATTAATCTCTAAATCTATGTGCAAATAGGCTAGATAGAGAATTTAACATATCTTATACATTAATCAAACCACACATGACAATAGCCTCTCCATAATCAATTACATCTCTGTGTTGTGCAAGGTAGTCCTTTCTCCTGCATGCATTCACTCTCTTGAAAACCATTAAGTTTCTCACAAAAATGCACCTGAATCAGTTCCTTCTCTTATAAACACACATCACTCAATTCAGATTACTGAACCTAAACCTGATCCAATTCCAATGGAGGATTTGCAGAACCGAAAATCAAATACTGAAATTTGACAAACTTTATTCATCGATCAAAGCTGACGAAAACTCAGAGAGGATGCAAGTCTAAGTACCTGCCAGGCATCATAATAAAAAGAATCTCTCGTATGAATTCCTTGAAACGCACTGCACAAAGAAAAAGGAAGATAGGAGTTAGTGAATCAGCAAACAACCTTCAGTGTTGAAACCCGCATCCAAATTTATCAAGTTTACTGAAACGAAAACTCTTGTCCTAACAAATCGGAGATCAAACAATAATAAAAAAGGAAATGATTGGAGTGAAAAGAACTCCAGGAACCTAGCTACCTACATTCATGGAAAACTTCTTGAATTCAAATTCTATGAAATCTTCAAGCTTCTGCACATAAAAAATTAACTAATTTTGGTGGACAGCAATAAAGCGTGGAAGCTGGATCTATCACTTACATAGAGTATAAACCAACTTTAAGTCTACTTCTTTCCTCTCGATAAGCTCTGCGCCCTCCAGGACATATCCGCCATTTTATTCTTATCCCCTGTAAAAGAGAAGAGATCGTTATTAAATGATATTTAACCTCTAAGAGTCAATCTGGATAGTGAATTTGGATTCAAATTAAATTATCTTTGATATTCTAAGACGCAAACAAAGAAAGTAAATATACATATATTATGTGCGTACACAACATGCTAAGCAGTATATGAAAAATGTCAAAGTATCAATTAGGACCTATGATACCTCCAGATTATGAGACAATTTTACAGTAAGAAGTGTTAAAACCTTACGGTCGAGCAAGCAATCTCTTATAAGGGAACATAGAAACAGAGTGGATGTACCTAACACCTCTTCAATTGCATTTCCAAGGGTTGTCGAATCAAAGTTCATCTTCAGTTTTAACCCTTGCACCCGCCAAGTCTGCCAACAAAGAAGCAGTTTTAAATTGATGTCCTTCAGCAACATCGGGTGACGGTATATACAAATTCAAAAGTAATAATGAGTTCTCCCTTTGAGCAGAAAATAGGCAAAACTACAGACATTAAGAACATGATCAAAACATGTTGATAGTGGCATATTAGATTCACATGAAAGATTTCCTCATACAACATGAAAACAGAAGTAAAACATATCATGACATACTTTAGTTCTACAACAGAACTTGAAAACTGAAATTACCAAAATGGAAGGCTTCCTAGTTGCCAAAATCTCATTGCAAGTCAATGCACCAGCTCATGAAATGATTAAGTCTGCAGCTGCATATGCCAAATCCATTTTATGCATGAACCTTTGATATGCAGAGTTAGATCAGATTCAAGGAAAATATGGACACATCTTGACAAATGTAGAAGATAAAGTAAATCTACTATCTCTGACTCGTATCATTTATCACAGAATTAAAAAAAAAAACAAATAATAATAAAAAAAGAAGAAGATAATGCTAACCACTACTATTGGAACTCAAAAGAATGTTGCGTAAGTTATCGGCATGATTCACGAATGGATTACTTTTCCAGTCTTTCCAAGCTTATACTCCTAATGAACACATTAGGTGGCCTGCATAAGTTATGTAAATATGAGGATGCAACATGTTTAAGTCTTCAAGCAACATAATTGCAGTAAAAAAGAATCTAATTTGCACTTGACCTTATAACGGACCAATATATATGAAAAAGAAAAGAAGAATTGAAGGCAAAAAGTGGCATGCAGGCAACAGTGTGTTTTCCTGCAACTTACACGAACGGACCGATCTGGAACCGTTCGTGTTTATAATGGTAAATTACAGTTTTGGATGCCTTAACGATCATCAAATTGGCTGAAAATTTGCAGAAGTGATCTATACATTAGGATTTAAAAACTGAACGATTAAGATGTGAAAATATGATCGAAAAGTTGGTATAATGCCTATCCCTATAAAAGACCAAAAAAAAGGATCCCTCACTAGAAGCGCCCTATATATATATATATATAACTTTGCTCAGGTGCGGATATCGGCACCTAAGAAAAAAGATACGGATTTCCAGTTTTAACCGACTTTTCGATCATATTTTCACATCTTAACCGTTCAGTATTTAGGCCCTAATGTATAGATCACCAATTTGACTGAAATTTTACAGAGGTGATCTATACATTAGGACCTAAATACTGAACGGTTAAGATGCGAAAATATGATCGAAAAGTGGGTCAAAACCTAAAATCAGTACCTAAGAAAAACTGCGGACGTCCGCAGTGGAGAAACGTTGTATGTGTGTGTGTGTATTTATATATATATATATATATATATATATATATATCCACAATGGGCAGCTTGTCTTCTCTTTCTGAAACTGCTCAAAAGGGTTACCGTGAATCATCTTCTGGACATGTTCATAGCTTTCAACATCATTCTGATTAAGCTTAGGCACAATCATCTACTACCCATTAAAGTTTTTTTCAAGATCAATAACTTCACATTTTCACAATACTATAAACGTATCTATACCCACTTAAATTTCAAATCTTAAATCATAAATTATTATCCTCAGAGTCATAAATCACTCACCTGGCCTTGGAATTATTGTTGATAGAGAGCTTTGAGGACAGGGAATGGGTTTCTTCAAAGGTGTTGCAACTCAGGTCCTTAACCGAATCATCGGAGTCATGTCCTGGGTTGGATCCTCTGCTTTCTGAGCAAGGCCAATAATCGACGGTTCTCCCAGTAAGAGGAGAGAGAGATAGGGGCTGAAGCCCTTGGCATGCAAGCACAGAATAGACCTCTCTCTCTCTCACTCGTTCTCTTCAGCAAACACGCAGTGGCAAACCAACACCACTTGGCGCGATAGGTTCCGGACACGGCTTCGCGCAGATTGACAGGTCAGGGGCAATAAAATCCAGGTCAGGCAGCAGGGGCAAAAGCAGAAGCACACTGTTACTAAGAGAGTTGCTGTTCATAAGCTACAGTAACTCCTACACTGTTTTAGTATATACTAGATACAGTTGCCCGTGCTTTGCTGCGGGAGTTAATATGATACTAAAGAAACTAAAATTGATATGAAATTGAAAATGAAGCAGACAAAAATTAGGGAAATTGAAGTAAAGATCTAATCTAAGAGCGTGTGAAACTGAACAACACTACCAACTGAACTTTGCCTAAACTTTCCTGGAAACTTCTTGAATTTCTTCTGAAATTTCTGCTTCCGCGAGGTGCTTAGATTGAGTAAGACAGTAATCGATTGAATAAGATTTGTCATTGCCTGTTAATCTAGTGTAGAAAAGCGAATGCACTTTTGTGGGAGTTGTTCTGGGAATATCTGTAAATTGATGAGTTTAGAGTTTAGGGTTTAAATATAAAAATGTAGATACTGAAAATAGATCGAATTACAAAACCTGTGGCAATACATACCTCTTTGTTTTGTTTAAAGGTCGAAAGTTTCTTGTTCTGTTTTCTATTCCAACAGTCTACAATCAAAATCAAACATCTCACATTAAATTCATAACTGATCAATATAAGACTACAGTAACAAAGATGAATAAAACTAACAACCAAACCTCTTTTCTTTGTTTGCACCTGAGATATGTCTAGCTTTAATATGCAGAATGTGCAAATTAAAAATGGACTGCAAAAAGAAAAAATGAGATTCAACCTATAGACAATTGAATTAAAAATTATGAACTAAAGAACCAGAAACAGAACAAAGTGAAGTTCATGAAAACGGAGTTTATCCACGCATTGGACATAACCATTTTAGTTTCATGCATTCATCCATCAAGTGACTGGTAATTTGAGGAGTCAACTTCAAGTTTGTTTGGGGCTATGCTTTGATTTGATTGCATTGGAATGTTGAGTATAGCAATGCTTTGACTGACTCTGAACTTCAAGAGGATCGATCGATGTCTTCATACTCATTCAAATGGTTTCACTGATTTACGAATGAGTATAAAGACATCGAGCAAGAACACCAATGTGATCGTTTGCAAATGTTCAATAATGTGTGTTATCCAAAATGCAGTGAATTACCGATGAGCTTAATGATTGTAGGTGGGGTAAACATACCAGTTCTCTGCTTCTTTTTTTCCCAGCTCCCTAATTTCTTGCAATAGAAAATAGAAAAAAAAAGAAAAGCAGAAAAGAATTAAATCAAAACGTCACTCATAGAAAAAATAATAGGACTAAAAAACAGTGAAATTGATACAATGAGGCTGTATTGAGCTGAATTTGGAATAATATTGAATAAATTGCCTAAGATTGCTAGATTTCTAGAGTTTTCTGCTCAAACCCTATAAGATTCCATTTGATTTTAGCATAAACACAATGTATCTATGTTTGTAAAAGAAAATGGTAATGCATTCTACTAAGAAAACAGAAGAATCACCCTACTTGATTCAGCCTAGCATAAAAGCAAATAATGCATGGTTGTAAAACTTAACAAACTGGTATTTCCAAAGTTATCATCTGAGTTTGAGAATTCTGAAACTAAGAGGCTCAGATTGAAGTCCAGTTTATATTAGAATGAGCGAGTAGTCTAAGCTGCTATGAAAATTGAGGAAGTTTACAGGAGAAAGATTGATTCAATAATGATTGTTTGGTACTCAAATATTTTGAAATTTTTTCTCAATCATTTTCGCAAAAGAGAAACAAACTGAATGTTAATCAAATGTTAGGTTTTATAAACTGAGTGGCAGCCAACACATGACTGTTGGAGAATACAGGCATAAGATAGGAGACTATAACCATTTGCATTATTTTTGAATCAGATTACGCCACTGTATTCATAAAAGTTCAAGGCTAATTCTTGAATAGATGGAAGTTGTTTAGACTTTAGAGTATCATTAATGCAAAAATTAATAACTGCTCAAGAATTCCAAGACATTTGATACAACAAAAACTCTGGTGGCATGCTTCTAATTTGACCAAGTAAGAGTTATCGCCAATCACCTGAAAGAACTTGGGCAAAATCTATCCAATTCGAAGCTCAACCTCCAACATCTTCACAACCTTCATAACTTGCCATACCAATACAATATCCCATTAAGCCTCAATTTGAGTTTCTTTTGCACTGAACACACTTATATAAAGTAATAACAATTGGAAAGCATCCTACACATTGGATTGAATAAAGGAATTCGAACCTTGTTTTTGTGAGTTGGACCCACTTCTCTAGACTTGCTTGATCTTCACAGCACGAAGAGACTGGAACTCTGGGTAAACCTTGTGGGTAGCTTCCACTCCATTTGGGTTCAATATCAGATACAGTTGTCCTCAGTTCCTGCTCAATTTGAAATATACAACTGAAAACCTAGTGAATTCATCATATTAGTAGCTTTTCAGTTGTTTAGTGATGAGGCTTGTCTTTAAGTTAAGGATTCTTACATTTCATAACTAAATTTTAAAATTCGATATTCCTGGACTTGTCTCTGACTACTTGATTGTCTATATGTAAAGCCTTTGTGTGCCCTATCAAACTAATGGTTTTCTGCAGTGAAAATTTTATTAGAAGAGGCAATGTTCTCATGCCATTGCAGCCTAAGTTTCCTGAGGTAAGTAGCTAATTGAACCCAAATAGAGCAGAATATGTATTTGTAAAGTGATACATGTGCGCGCACGCGCGTGCGCCTATGAAACAACTAATTATAAGCAGGGAGTGTGTATGACTTGAAATTGAAATCTGGAAGTTCCTACAAATACCTCAAAGAGTAAACTTGCAATCTAATTTAATAGAAAAAGACTTGCTATCATTAGTAATTTAGAAAATTTCTTCACACTTATTTCCTTCACAATTGAATCACACACCTCATTTCTTCTCCAACAGTTTAATCTTTTAAATAATAATTAGAAAACTGAACTTAACTAACTACATTGAGTTAATATTACTTGGCAGCAAGCAATGAGGGGTTTTGCAAGCTCAATGACCACAACATTGAACCTTTGCTCTTACCACTGTGATAGTCCTAAGGCTCCAAACAAAATTGAAGTTGCCGATTTGATCTGCTAGCGTTGACCTGCAACAATGATGAATTAAGAGCACCATCAAGGCCAAGTTTATGCAAATACATTTGAATCAATTAAAAGATTTTGATTGACCTTTTCAACAAAGATTTGGTAGAGTTTTTTTGGCTAGTACAAACAGTTCCAGTGTCATGCTACTGTCGTTCATCACTGTTGAATGACATTATCAATTGTAAAATTGAAATTGGAATGCACATCAGGTTTTTTCATGAAGGCCATGCCTTTGTTCATTGTTAATAAATAGGAATGCACGACATATTCCAGACTAAAGTGAAATTAAAAGAAATGTGTAAGTCATGCCATTTTTTGTTCAACTTTAACAGTGAAACACATAAATAGTCAAATACATAATGGAGGGTGTAGTTTACATTGAATATTAATGAAGCCTACATCTGAATGATTCCAATTGAAACATTTTTGTTAATGCGGATGAAGTTCAAACCTTAGCTTATATTAGAGCTCTACTTGGCTGGAGAGCATGATGATTTTCACTTTATAGTGTCATTAGATATATGGTTATCATATTATGCATACTGATAGTATTCTTGGATTTTAGAGTTTTACAAAATTGAAGAAAACATGACCAATCAAAACAAAATTGAAGATCCCAAATTCATTTGCGCCAACCAAAACTGCATGCACCAAAATTTTAAACCAATAAACCAAATAAGAAGCTTACTTGGAGCTCAATCCCTCAAAGATCTCTGATTGCTCAATCAAATCCCCTAATTTGATCAAATGGGTGTCAGCTCAATCGGATATTCCAATTTGGGGTTTACGATTGATAATCCTCCCTCAATCACGGTTAGTCTGGACTCCTGGAGATACGTCTGCCAAAGTGGACTCTTGTGACTTATGAGAATTTTCATATCCAATTATAACATAGTAAATTATTCATAGTTTATCTAGAACCAATAAAGAGGTCAGAGACTGGGTAAAAGTTGTACAGTTAGTGGATACTTGATCGATATTACAATTGAAAGAAGCTTAACATGTTATCAATGCCATTCAAAATTGCTGCCCAAATATGTTTCTTTGGCTTCTAATGTCATAAGTATCTAGCATGCTGTCTAGAACATGAAATCAGTTCACACATGCAAATAGCAATGACTACGGTAAGTTCAAAAGGCTAAAATGCAGTCAACCCAAAACCAAGTAGCTTTGGAAAAAAATATATACATATATATATGTATGTCTGTATGTGAATATGTGTGTGTGTGCGCGCGCGCAGACACAACTTTAAAAATAAAATGAAGTGATTGACATCTTACCTGTCAGCTTTCTTATGGAGTTTCTTTATAAGTTTCCGCTACTTTTTTGGATAGTAACGTATGCACAGGGGTGATCATATGGATAAATTTATCGTCAAATTAATTTAAGAGTCTCGAAACACAAAGACTTAAATTTAAAAAGCATTCTAGTAAAACACTCACGTCCTCTATCGGTTCAGATCAAATCCTCACAGGCTCCACCTCTTCAAACTTAATGAACTCCCTGATCAAGACCTTCTTCTTCACCTTCACCGGTAATTTTCCAACAAAGATTGTCCTCAGAAGCTTACTTTCGTAGGATATGTGTTGCAACTATGCTAAGTACCCACTTCTAATCATGAACAGTGATATGTGAAGTCTCCTTTTGCTTTGGATTCCTGCAATAAATCAAATGAATCATGCTTCTCATACTTCAAAACATTGCAATTGCATATGAAGTCAGCAGAGAAAAGCAAGTTTAATTGTATCCAGACTTAAAATATTTTCAAGAAATTCTTTCCTGTAAGCCTAAACCTCTGTCATGGAAGAAAAAGTTCATAATCTGCATTGGAAAACCAAAATACCAGCAGGCCCTTGCTTAAATATACGAAAGAAAATCTACAAATTGGCAGGCCAACACTTTTTGATCAAATGCACCACATCAAAACCCAAACAAAATGAAATATCCTAACCAACCAACTCAACATATACCCGATCACATACTTCTATACATTAAATATAAAGATAGGAAATAGCAACCTGATTTAAGTAGAAAAGATTAACAGTTTGGCCTGATCAAGTCTAGTCTCATAAACCCCATATTTTCCACTGAAAACCATAACCAATACAGTTTACAAAACAACAACAAAGATGAATAAATTTACCAACCCAACCTCTTTTCTTGTTTCCAGTACAAACCTCTCCCTCTTCAATATGTACAACCTCCAGATTAAGCACAGACTACAAAAATGAAAAACCTAATTCAACCTATGAACAATTCAATCAAAAAGTTTCAAGTTAAAAAACCAAAATCACAGCAAAAGATTTCACCTGCGCAAAGCGTGAAACCTGGAAAACCGATTACAATATCTGAAGACATGCAAAAAGACAATCAATTAGAT
This sequence comes from Rosa persica, assembly GCA_025331145.1. Taxonomy (NCBI): domain Eukaryota; kingdom Viridiplantae; phylum Streptophyta; class Magnoliopsida; order Rosales; family Rosaceae; genus Rosa; species Rosa persica. Next base: position 31,502,998 of record WFKR01000007.1, on the reverse strand, counting down.
TCCAATCGAGTAGTAAGAAAATTAAAAAGTGAAAACACAAATCTTAAACCACTTACCCAAATTCGTCTTCCTCTGCATCAGAACAAAACCCAATAACCCAGCCCCCTTTTCTTCCCGAAGAAGAAGAAGAAGAAGAAGGAACACAAAAAAAAAGGAACCCAAAACGACTACCAAGACTCGCCATTTTCTTCCTCACATCAAAAGCCAATAACCCAGAGCAAGGAGAGAGAGTGAGTGAGGAGAGGAAAGCGAGAGAGAGAGGGAAAAAGATTCAAGCAAGGACAAAAGATTAAATGAAGAACAGAAGAAAGTGTTTGGACCCAAAATGAGCATTTTGGCTTGACAAGGCACATCTTGGAGAAATCGAGCCAATATCAGTGACTCAAGCTATATATTGTCGACAAGTTCGAATATATATTTAGAGGTTAAATAAAGCCTATTATGGAAGCGTAGAAATGAAAAGTCAACTTTATCACATTTTCCTACTTCGGCTAGGAGAAACCGAGCTAAACAAGGAAGGAGGGGCGGCAGACTAACCATCCGAACTTCAAATGAGTTGAAACTTTCCAGATTCATTCTAGACATCCCAATGATCATTTCTTATGCAGAGTGCTAGAGCTTGTTCGAAGTGGAAAACCTTCAAACAATCAGTCCAATTTTCTGCATAAGCAAAACTGGAAAACTGGACCTGTAAGGAGTCCAGTAGCATTTTCGGCCCAACCACATGGAAATAAATTCTGAAATTTTACCACAATAATCTACATCCATGGTGGATCATTTCATATGAAGAAGTCGAAGGTTAAATATGAATTCTTAGTGGAGATAAAAATTAAAGGAATAAAGAAGTGTTAGTGCTCTCACCTAACAAAATCCACTAAGTGTTTGTGTGCTCAAACCTAACCCACTATGATTTGTTTAAAGACCAAATAGTGTTGCTTGGAAGCCTATATATAGAGGCTACAACAAGTATCATTACACCAATTCACTCATCAAAACATCTATAAGATGATCTAAGTTCTCTCTAGAGCAACCTCTCTAAGAGCAATTCCTCTCCTTCTCTTTCTTTTATCGGTGATCACACTCTAAGTTCTAGTCTCCTTAAGAGCCAATTTCAGTACCACCAAATCCTCTGTCAAAGTGCTTTGGTCCTAGTCTCCTTGGGAGCCGACTGTAGTACCACGACCACAACGGTTACGGAACCAGCCAAGCAAGGGTAACGCCCTCGCAAACTAGCCAAGCTAGAGTCACGCTTTAGCAAGTTCTCCTCACTTCCCAGTGGTTTTAGCTCTGCTCGATCTACAACATCGAGTATCGATTGTGATTTTGAAAAGGCTCAGCAAAAGTCCTCGTCACGAGGCACAAAGAACCCCACGACGAGGTTGGTGCTCTCCTCGTCCACAATCGCTCAGAAGAAGTCAGGTCAAGGGACACCCCCGACGACCGCACCCGAACGGTGCTGGCACGCCCACGCAAGAAAAGAGACTGTTGACCAGCTCAAGAAAAACTTGAGCCAAACATTTTGGCACGCCCAGTGGGACTTACTGCGAGTTGTAAACCACACCACTATTACGAAGATGAGGTTGGTAAGGGGTTGTGAATCATAACGGAATAGGTGAAGTCTCTTTTGTTAATATTGACCTAAACTCCTTATTAGTGCCTAGTTCAGGTCCATTAAGGTTAAGGGCGGTTTTTATTAACACTTGTTGAACTGTCTTCACACTTATGATCTTTCTCATCTTAGTAAGTATAGCCTATGTGAAATGGTGTCTAGAAAGGGGACAACGTTCATAACAGGCTATTGAATCCAGAAGTGCGTGCAAATGGGCCTAAACCACTATGTGGGAGTAGTTCATGCCAAAATGGATTCTGCCTCTTTTGTTCGCCCTCCCCCACCTGGCCATTTCAGTAAGGTTGCCCAAAGGATTTGAAAGAAAGTTTGTGTCTAGGCGACTATACTTGGGCCGCAGGTCTAAACCTTGATTCACAGTGTCTTATTGAATTCAGCTACTTATTGAATTCAGACTTCCAGAAGCCATTGGGAAGTCAAGCATAAACCCTTATCAAAAGGTTTACGTTAACTGCCCGAAACATAAGACCTCCAGTTACAGACCGCACTCGCGTGCAGACTGTCGTGGTCTTTCTGAAGAACAGGTAATCCAAAGATTTTCTTCCCACCCTCCATCGACAGAGATGTCAACTGAATGAGGAGGAAATAGACATCCTACTACTGAAGGCGAGCAAGTTCCTGCCGCCCAGCCTAATCAGGCTGGCGATATATCTAGCATCACCCAGGAAGCCACGAGCGCAGTTACAACTATTGACTTTGTGCCTATTCTCATTCCAGAAAATGCGACCATAGAAGAGCGGCTTAATATCCTTCAACAGAATTCTGCCGCATACCATGAGAAGATGGAAAAAGCCTTTGCGGAGGACCGTCGACAGCTTAATGAGTTCACGATCTCGATCAAGAGGCTTGAGCTAGGGGCACAACAAACACAAGGGCAATTGGATGGCATGAACCAAAAAATGCAGAAGAACCATGAAGAGCTGTTGGTCGCAAGCAAACACATTGCTTTGGAAGTCGCAACGATTCGCAAAGAAGGATCCAACGTCGTAACCCAGGTGGCCATGCAGAAGGCTGACCTCGATCAGGCCAGAGAGGTTCTACATAAAACACTGGGAGATCCTAGTGCCATTCTAGGCTCTCTAGGTCAGTCCCCCATATCTGCGAAGTACATACCACCAAATGCTCGCGGCGGTAGTACATCCACATGCGCTACTGCCGCATCAGTCAGAGGTAAAGAGACTACTCTGGCAGCGGGTGGGAAGAACAACGCCACGTCATCAGTCACGCAAGGGACCAGGACTTTGAAAATCAATGAAGGGGCCTTTGTTGATCATAGCCCGTTTCCCTAATATGACAGTGACGGAGTTGAATACGTGCACCATGATCCACCTCCAGCAAGCCATTATGGTATCAACCGGGTTGAAAGTCCAGCGAAGGTTACCGTAACCACAAAGGGTCAGCCAACAGTGGGTTTTGCGTCGCAGACGTCAACCCGACATAAAATGACCCACGGAGGTGGCATGTCTTTGGTTAATCAAGCTTCACAGGCACCACCGTTGATCTGGTCAGTTGAAGATACAGTGGTTCACCCGCCTCCTCCTGATCCAAGATATATAAGGAGAGAGGAGGTAGAAGCAATGATCAGGGCCGCGAACCAGAGGCCTAACTTGGAGAAGGCTTACCAGGGGCCCTTCCCACCGCATATTACACAGACACCTTATCCTAGGGGATATAAGAACATTACGTTCTCTACTTTCTCGGGAGAGGAAGTCGAAAATGTCGCAGCCCATTTGGTTAGGTTTCGAGTACAGTGTGGCCAGTACCAGAACGATGACAATCTGAAGTGTAATATCTTCGCTACTTCTTTATCGGGGTCTGCCTTCACCTGGTTCACTAAGCTGCAACCGGGATCAGTTACGAGTTGGCCCGCGATGGAGAAGCTGTTCAAGGAAACCTTCGGGACTATCGAGCCAGAAGTAGATCTGGCTTCACTCACTCAGATGGCTCAGCAGCCAACTGAATCTGCTGTCATGTACCTTCAGCGCTTTCAGATCCAGAAAGGAAAGTTGAATGTGATTCTGCCGGAGAAAGAACTGGTGAAGTTGGCAATCAAAGGCTTAGAGCCCCGCCAACGCAAAAAACAGCATGGAAGCATGTTCAATTCCATGGGGGAACTGATCACAGAAGTAGGAAGTTTCGAGCACTTGCTCAGGGAGATGGACGCTATGAAAAATGCCTCAAAAGGGACATACATCCTAGGGAAACGCCGAATAGTGGCTGCGCTCAGCCATCAATCCAGTCCTTTTGATCCTTACTACAAGAGTGAGGAATCTAGTACAGTAGAGGCTGACGAGTTTGAAGAAGACGAAAAACTTATTCAAAAAGTTGAAGACTGCTAGGGAAGAAGGGCAAGCAGATAAGCGGCAAGGGGTTTTTACCAGACCTTACATTCCGCCAGTGTCAACATCCTCCATCAAAGAAGGGAGATGGTATACCCAAAAGAATGGCAAGGCGGTGGAGATGAGCTCTTCAAAGAAGAGAAAACTCCAACGAAGGTTTGGAGAAGCAAAGCGAACTTTGGAAGCACTAGATCAAGGACTAATCAAACTATCGCAATTACTGAAACCTCCAGAAGAGTATCAAAGACAATTGGAGGTACTGGCCTCCGAGAGATTCGTTTCCCCGCAAGTTCAGAAACTGCAGCCCAAAGTATTACGCCAAGGGCAAAAGCCATGTGCTCCCAAGATCAGCGCTCAGGAGAAATCCCTAGTTCCAGTGAGGCAAGAACCGCCGCCAGCTCGTAAAGACAATGTTTGGCGGAGAATATCTCGCGAAGGAAGCAATAGCGAGCCTTCCATCTTCGACAAGCTGGGGGGCAAAGACAATCGGTCCGCGATTGTGCAGAAAGTTCAAAACTTGGTGGTCACTCTCCCAGAGGAAGTGCCAGGGACGAAACAAATTTCAAAGTCACTTAATTAGATTCCTATAGTACAGGAGCATGAACAAGCCAAAGCGGTGGTCCCCGCAGAGAAATCCTTGGTTGCTTTCATGGTTAAACAATTTAACGCTGATATCCCAGCAGATGAACCCAAGCTCAATCTTGAAGATGACATGGACGAAACAGAAATGGTGGATATATCTTGCAATATGGTTTATGTGCTCCCTGCTAAGTATGCCTTACCAGTCGCTGCGCAGGAATGCATAGAAGCTGACGCAATTGGAGAACAGCAGTTGCAGATCACTTCAGCCGCAACAACGCAGGTGAAAGAAGCAGTGTCCCTTGAGACTGAAGATGCTAACAGCAAGAGTTTCTTCATGAGCTTCACAAGACCCACACCCGCCATGGTGCAACACATGCGACCTTTGTATATCACAGCAGAAATTAATGGGACTAAGGTCAGCAAGATAATGGTTGATACCGGCGCGGCTGTGAATGTCATTACTACAAGGACCATGCAGCTTTTAGGAATCAAGAAGGAGAAGATCCAGTCTACCTCTCTCACATTGAAGAACTTCGCGGGCACAATAACTAAGACGTTAGGTTTACTGTTCCTAAAAATCAAGGTGGGTCCCTCAGAAAGCGTTTATGTGTTCTTTGTTACGGATTGTTACGCGGCCTACAGTGCCATCCTGGGAAGAGATTGGATTCACCGAAGCTATTGTGTTCCATCAACACTCCACCAAGAGCTGATTATGTGGAATAGGGTGACAAATAAGGCTGAGATAATTAAAGCAGACCCCCGCCCTTTTTCTGTTTCCGCGAATTACGTAGATGCCAAGTACTACTTGGAGCCAATTACTCCATTGCAAGTCGGTAGCATCGACAATAAGGGCCGCCCCACAGGGGTGACGGCTTCTGAGTTGGCACAGTGGGGACTCACGCTTGCAAAAGAAGACCTAGCGAGGCCCGGCCATGCTGTGCCCCGCACAATGGGTAATTAATGGATTACGATCTTCCAGAGGAAGGGATAGAGGCCTTCCATTCCTTGTACGAGAGGCTATGCTCATACTTGGTGGAAAAAGAGGCCTATGATCGAGTTGCGACCTTAGAAATTGTTTATGAAGAGTTCATGGACCAAGAAGAGGAGGAAGAAGAGATTCAGCTTGCTCCAGCGGCATTGGATGACACACCTCCGAAGGTTAGGGACCCTACTGAAAAGGTCAATCTGGGAACAATTGATGAGCCTATAGAAGTGGCTATCAGCACTTACTTAGAGCCTAGCGAGAAACAGAGGCTCATCGACTTATTGCTAGAATTAAAGGACTGCTTCGCGGAAAAATACGAGGACATGCCAGGCCTATCACCAGACTTGGTATGCCACAAACTACCAACGCTACCTGATAAGAGGCCTTTGAAGCAAGAGCCGCGAAGAATGAACTCAGAGACCCAAGTACTGGTCAAAGAGGAAGTTGAAAAGATGCACAAGTCGGGCATTATCAGGGTAGCCAAGTACAATCAGTGGTTGTCTAATATAGTGCCTGTTCGCAAGAAGAATGGCAAGATGAGGGTCTGCGTGGATTACAGAGACCTTAATTTAGCTACACGTAAAGACGTCTACCCCATGCCGGTGGCGGACATGTTGGTAGATGCAGTTGCAGGGCACGAACTGTTGTCTTTCATGGATGGCACAGCGGGATATCACCAGATACCGGTTGCGGAGGAAGATAGACACAAGACCGCATTCCGCTGCCCTGGGTTCACGGGAGTTTTTGAATATGTGGTCATGCATTTTGGACTGAAGAATGCCGGAGCAACATATCAGAGAGCCATGAACCTGATCTTCCACGACATACTTGGGAAGATCTTAGAGGTTTACATTGATGACGTCGTCGTGAAGTCTAAGAAGAGTGGAGATCACTTCAAGGATCTCAGAAAAGTTTTCGAGCGCATGCGACTACACAAGCTCAAAATGAATCCCGCCAAGTGCGTTTTTGGAGTTCAGGCAGGCGATTTCCTGGGATTCATTGTCCATCAAAGGGGCATTGAGGTCCCTGAGGATAAGGCAAACGAGGTCATCAACGCATCTTCCCCCCGAACGAAGAAAGAATTACAGCGACTACTGGGTAAGATCAACTTTTTACGACGTTTCATTTCTAACTCTGCGGGCAAGATCCAGCCCTTTTCCCCACTACTGAAGTTGCAAGGACAGAACGAGTTTGTGTGGGAACCTAAACATCAAGAGGCTTTTGACAAAATCAAGGCCTATCTGGCGAGCCCGCCAGTGCTTGTTCCTCCCAGAGCTGGATTTCCATTAAAGTTGTATGTTTCAGCAGTTGAGGCTTCCATTGGCAGCCTCCTCGCTCAGGATGATGAAGAGGGTGTCAAACATGCCATCTTTTACCTCAGTAGGACACTCACAGATTGCGAAACAAGGTACACTCCAATGGAAAAGCTGTGTCTTACATTATACTTCTCAGCATGCAAGTTGCGGCATTACATATTGTCCTTTACTACTTGCATCATTGCTCAAACCGATCTAGTCAAGTATATGTTATCGCGACCTATCTTGAGAGGCCGTATTGGCAAGTGGGTGCTCGCCTTATCATAATTCTCATTACAGTATGTCCCACAGAAAGATGTAAAGGGGCAAGCCATTGCGGACTTTCTGGCACATCACCCTATGCTAGATCTCCCTGCGGTTAGAGATTTAGAGGTCGCTGTCACAAATTTAGATCGCCCAGAGTACGCCACACTATATCAAGCCACAGTCTCACTCCAGCCCTGGGTTTTATATTTTGACGGGTCAAGAACGAATACGCTAGCAGGAGCAGGAATTGCACTGGAGAATCCAGCTGGAGATCACTTTTCGTACTCATTCCAATTGGAGTTTCAATGTACCAACAACCAAGCAGAATATGAGTCCTTAATCATAGGCCTAGAAGTACTGCTGGAAATGGGAATTAGAGATGTACAAATACTTGGCGATTCTCTCTTGGTTATCAATCAGTTGTGCAATGAGTTCAGATGCAATAGCTTCACATTGGTCCCTTATTGGAACAAGACATTAGAACTATTGGACCAATTTGATAACGTACATCTTGAGCACATTCCTCGCGAGAGAAATTTTACCGCGAATGAGTTGGCCCAGCTGGCAACAGGGGTAACATTGAGATATGGCGTGCGGGAGAGAATCCTTAAAGTCGAGCGTCGCACCCTTCCTTCTTGGATGGCGAGAAGAGATCCTCCAGACGATACGTCAGTCGTAACCCTGGAATCCATTGACGTGGATTGGCGCATCCCTTTGATCAATTATCTCAAGCATCCTGATCAGACCACAGATAGAAGGATTCGCTATCTTGCCCTCAACTACTTCCTCAGAGGTGATGAACTTCGCAGACGAGGAGAAGATGGCATGGATTTCAGATGTGTTTATGGCCACGAAGCCAAACAACTCATGCGCCAAGTTCATTCTGGCATTTGTGGAGCTCACCAAGCAGGTCCGAAGATGCGATGGTTGCTCAGACGACATGGATATTTTTGGCCCAATATCTTGAAGGATTGTATCGCGTTCGCTAAAGGTTGTTTGGACTGCCAAACTCATGGGCCGGTCCAGCATGTTCCTAATATTCCAATGCAGCCCATTATACAGCCTTGGCCTGCAAGAGGATGGGCGCTGGATTTAATTGGGATGATTCACCCACATTTATCACTTCAACATAAGTTCGTCATCGTTGTGACTGATTTCTTTACAAAGTGGGTTGAAGCAGAACCTTTGAAGGAAGCATCTGGCGGCACGTTGAGACAATTCTTATTCAGAAACATCATCTGCAGATTTGGGATCCCAGAAGTTTTTGTTTCGGACCGGGGGGCAGCTTTCATGGGTGGTGAAGTTGATAAACTAGCAAGAGAATGGGGAATACAGTTCATCCATTCCAGTCCGTATTATGCTCAGTCTAACGGTCAAGCGGAGGCCAGCAATAAGATCATTATCAATTTGCTGAAGAAAATGTTGGAAGCTAATCCACGACAGTGGCATGAGACACTTTATGAAACTCTTTGGGCCTACCGCACCTCTAAGAGGAATCCCACCGCCACAACACCTTATGCTTTGATGTTTGGCCATGATGCAGTCCTGCCATTGGAAGTCAACGTCCAGTCATTACGAGTTCAAGAGCAACATCATCTCATTGGAGAAGACTACGTTCAGGCTATGTGGCAGGAACATGAAGACCTTAGCGAAAAGCGCTTGGAGGCTTTAGATAATTTGGTCATGGAAAAGCAACGAGTCGCTCGTGCCTATGACAAGCGGACGCGGGGAAGGAGTTACAGCGAAGGAGAGTTGGTTTGGAAAGCAGTTCTCCCCCTTGGCGAAAAATTAGATGGTCGCGGCAAATGGACTCCAAGATGGGAAGGCCCGTACATCATCTATAAAATCTTAGAGAAAGGAGCTTTTCATCTCAAGGACCTAGATGGAGATGTCCATCATAACCCTATCAATGGGAGATACTTGAAGAAATACTTTCCCAATGTTTGGGACTCGGAGGAGTCGTATACAATTTATTCGCATGAGACATGGGGGACAATTCTAGTGTTCCTACACTCGCAAAGCCCATTTTTGAAGGCCTGTTTTTAAGGCCCATAATCATTTCTTCGCTATGCCTAGCAACACTAGGGGGGCAACACTATACCATACTAAGCCTAAACCCGCCCACTGGGCAACTTTGTATATAAATATTCATGCTATTTTATATAAAAAAAAAAAAAAAAATTATAGATACAACTCTTAGGGGACAATTCTAAGTGTTCCTACACTCACGATGTAATACCCGCAATTTCCATTTTAAATTCGAGTGATTGTATCGAATGATTATTATGCGATTTCACAATTTATGTTCGATAATCATTCATTTTTACAATTATCGAAGTTTCGAAACGTTTATTTTAACGAAAAGCTCGAAATACTCGAGTTGAGAAATCGACTTTTTCTACATACGAAATTTGGAGAAACTTCCTTCATGAAAGTTGTAGAGCTCATCGATACGAGTCCGTGCACATGCGGAACACGAAGATCGGATTTTTTCTGAATTAGTTATCGAATTTCGAAGTTTTCCGAAACTTGTATATATAGAAAAATTTTAGAAACCCTAATTTTTTTTCTCTCTACCGGTTTCTTTTTTTTCCTTTTCTTTCTTCTTCTTCTTCTTCTTCTTCCGTTTCTGGAAAACTGTTTCTCTCTCTCTCTCTTACAGACGAAATCGGCCGAAAGGGGAGGAAAACTTCTCCTTAATTGTTCTCCTTCCATAGACCACCTCTCGACCTCAAACCAAGTCCCAGGCGTTCATCTTGAGCTGCTCTAGCTCCCGGAGGCAGTCTCACACGGCGGCACAGCCTGTGGCGGCGGCGACACAGCCCGAACCGAAAACGTCCATTTTCGGTTCGATCTCGATATCTCGAGCTACACTCCATCATTTCACTTGATTCTTGTCTTATTGAGCTCGCCTCAACTTCCTCTACAAGCACCAAGAAGGACAGGAACTGGGTCGAACGTTTTCACGTTCGTCGGAGCTCGACCCGAACGGATCGAAATACCAAGACTTTCGATCAAGATATCTCGAGCTATACACGATCGTTTCTTGTGATTCCAAGCTTGTTGAGTTCGCAAGGAAGTTCTGAACAAGTTTTCAGAAGGGATCTGGGCCTGAGGTTGCAGTTTTCACGTCGGTTTTCAAGCTCACCGGTTTCTGCATTTTTTCCGGCCGCCGACTGTAAATCGGTAATTTCGATGCCTTCCGGTCATTTTTAGGTCTTGTGCTAGTTATGAAAGTTGCTCAGAATGATGAAACGAAGGGGACAAGCTCGGCCCCGACACCATTGGTGGTGGTCGGTGGCGGCTCTGTCCCTAACTCCGGTGGCCTTTTTCGGCCACCTCCGGAGGTCTAAAATTTGGTTTCTGTCCATTTTATGATTCTATGTTTCGATACGATCATTTCGGCGTATTATACGCATTTTTCGGATATCGTATGAATTAGTTATGAATTTTGTGATTTCGATTGATTTCGGTCGTTAGATTTTTGATCTGTGAAATTATGACCGTTGGATGAACTTGTAAATTTGTTATGATGATCATATGACTGTCCCAGAGGCTTTGTGTGGTCATGGGCGAAGATCCGACCGTTGGATCTTCGTATATGTGAAAAACGGTAATTAGGGGAGCGATTCGTGAGAAACCGCTCGTCGGATTTTAATGTAAATTAGAATCTGACCGTTAATTTGTGGTTAAATTATGAGTTGAAATTGTTGGCTAAATTCGAATCACATTTGATTAGGTGATTGACGGATTTTAATTGCGTGAGCTATTCGGCGTTAATTATAAATTATAATTTATAATTATATTGAAGACGCAGCGGGAGTTCGAGGTGAGTAAAACTCACGTGGTTCATATTACGAACCGAGCATTTTAATTTAGTTATTTTTGGTAATTGTGTGAAAAATAATTGCGGATTAAATATTTGTTTTAAAATTTCATGGACTTGAATCACCACGGTCCATAGGTAAGTAAAAAAATGAATTTTAACTATACAAATGAATTTCATAATTTTCTTGTGTGAACTATAGATGGTATTAGTGGTCATCCCTGAGTGGATGATTACGTATATATATATTTACGTGGAAAATATATATTAATGTTAGATTGTTTGATTTATGATATGATTGTGTTGAATTGATGAGTTGAATTATATTACAATTGTGTAATTCCATAATAATATGATGTATCTTGGTTGGGATGATTGATGAGTATGTGATATTATATGTTGGGTTCATTTATGGGTTTAGGGTTAACGTAATGACCGGTGTGCGTAATCGGACGCTCTAATCCTAGTGTGGATGATGGGATACGATTGGTTGAGTATGTGGAATTATTGGACGTTCTAAATATGTATATAGGTATACATATTGATGAAATACAATAATTGATTAATATGTCGGATGCCATAACCTAGGCCAGGTGACGGGCTACGATTCAGTTAGAGCTCTAGTCTGTCAAATACCGTATTTTTATAAATACGATGATGAGAGTTGTGGGGAAAGTTGTGAGTTGGGTTGTCTTGATATATTGAATTGGTGTTTGATTGAGATTGTTATTATTTGCATATGTGGAAATAATTGAGTGTTGCTGTGTGTGGAAATAAATGAGATTAAATTAAGCAACAGTTCATTCTTTTACTCATACAAGCTTTCATAAGCTTACCGGGTTTTGTGTTGTTGCAATCCCGGTACACTATTCAATGGTGTAGCGGATATTCCTGCAGGTCAGGATAATCAGGGAGGTGACCGGACTGCTTAGGTGTTACAGTAGTCATGTTATTTATTTAGTCGTGATGTGTGTGTATGCTCATTTAGAGCTTTACATTACATTTGGATTTGAGTTGTAATAATTAACTGAGACTAAATTCGGTTTGATTCTATTTTGTGTGGTGAGTATGTTAAGAAAAGAAAAATTTTCAGGATGATTATTTTGTTGTTGTAGTATATTCATGTTTCGAATTTTGAATTGTTATTCTAAAATTCGGGGTGTGACACACGAAGCTACTAAGCCGAGTCAGCGGCTCCGAAAGGTTTTTCCAGCTTTGCCTTGCAGGAAAGGCTGAGCTTAAGGGAAGTGTAAGAGCCACCACCGTGACCGCCACCTCCATCGGAAGTAGTTTTTATTTTGCTAAAGATGTCCTCACCATGCACGGGAAACAGTGAAAGGGTTTCAATCTCCTGGTGATCTTCTCCTCTTTGTTCCATGAAAGTTGTTCTACATTCATGTCAAAGAAAGTAGAACTAGTTCCCGCTCCAGCTGAGATTGAACAATCCCTAGCACTATTCTCCATGTTCATAGATCCATAACAGCCATAGTTCCCCATCTGCCTGTTAAAAGTAGTCATCACACCAGCGGAAGAAGCAGAAGCAGGTGCAGAAGATCCAAAGTTAATATACTGATCCTCATGTTTCCAATTGGTATCATTATCAGCACCAACAAGCCCTGATCTTTGCATGGGCACATGAACATCCGAAGTGGACCTCTTCTTCTGCTTCTCCCGAGCCCTTTGGTTCACGAACCAATAATAGACGTTCTTGACCTCGATCTTGCCTTACCATTTCAGCTGGAGATAGATCCTCTGAATCTGCTCTATAGTTGGGGATCTTTCGCCCTTGTTGTAGAAAAGCTCCTTGAGGATTCTTATCTGATCTGTAGTAGGAATCCACCTAGTACTGCTCCTCCTGCGAAGTATGTTAGCACTACTCCCAGCTGCTTTGTTACTTCCTCCATCCTTGGTTGGATGCCGGTTTTGTGGTTCCATTGGTGATGGATTGAGAGAATGCAAAAATTGAAGAGTGGTGATGATGAGTAATTAAGAAAGATTGTTGTTAGAAATATTCGAGTTGATGAAACGATTTTGGGATTGGAAATTTGGGTTTATAATGTGGAGGAAGATATAGGCATGCAAATATCCGCCCTTGGATGGACGGTCAAAGAGAAGAGTCAAACTAAGTGTCAGTAAAGCGTGATTAAAGTTGCCATAAATTTCGGAAAGAATGGATTAGCAGCATGTGAGGGAACCGAACGGTTTTCGAGGAGGTAACTGTTCTTTTCACGAGATTATTTTTTCACGGTGGAATTTTCAACAGCTAATTAATGCAACTTGAGTTGGGGCCAGCAAGTGGATCCAAAAGATAAATATTTTCTCAAAACCCTCATTGCGAGGCTCGTTTTAACGCAGAACATATTTTAAAAGTTCATATTGTTTTCAATATACAACTATGGAGGCCTATATTTGAGGCCTTGCGAGACACAATTCTTGGCTTCTCACGGATATTGGAATATCAGGATAAAAAATATTATTGTATTCATAAAGTAGCTTTGCGGCCAAAAGCAGTACATTCATTACAAAGCCAAAGGTGGCTAAAATACAAAAACAGGAATCCTCGGATATCTTTTGAATCTTTCCTCAAGTGGAAGCAACTATGGAATCCAATGTCGAGTTAAACAATGCCATTATACCAAGGAGAGGCAAACTTCAGGGAAGGAAAAAGAGAAGTAACGGAGCCTCCGCGCCCCATTTACATGGAAGCGGTAGAGGAATACAACATAGGCTTGGCCAACACCATTATCCATGAGAAAGGGAGAATCCAAGCCCCCTCAATTGGAAGCAGCTATGGAATCCAACGTCGGTTGAGCCGCGTCATTATCTCTGGGAAGGGCAGAGAGTGAATGAACCGAATATCAGCTTGAGTCTCTGCACCCCCTCTAGCCATGGTAACCACCATTAGTTGGACGTGAAGTATAGGAACAGCCATTCTGTAGCTTGAACCCATTCCTTCAAAGAGCCCATCCCTTCTCATCCCTCTAAGATTCTTTCAAGAAGAGAAAGGGGGAGAAGGAGGTGAGAACCAAAGCCCCTTCCATCTGGAGGGCACAACATGGGCCGGGTCCAGAAGGAAGGAAATAGAGGAGGAAAGATGAACCACAAAGTGGCCTTCCTCCCTTTCTTCGTTTCGCTCCGCGTGTGGGATCCTAACAAAAATGATCTCGCATGATCGTGGATCCCACACTCGGAGCCCCCTCGCGTTTCTAAACCAATCTGAAGCCTGACATTGTTATTGTAAAATTCCAGAAGGGCGAAACAAGGGGTTGCCTAAGATTACGCCATAAGGCCTAACCCAGGCTTAAGATTACGCCATAAAGCCTAAAAATTTAGAGGCTAAAGGTCATTTCATGAGGGGAAGATTTGTGAAGAAGGAGAAAAAGAAGCATGAACTGAAAGGGCATTTCTTGAATATTTCAGAAAAGTTGTTGTGAGTATTCCCTTCCCAAAATACAACTATTTATAGGGACTTCAGGCAAATCCCCACCCTTGGATGAAGCTCAATTTCAAAACTAATGACAGTAAATCGAGATTAGTGATTCCAAATCTCGAGAAAAAAAAAGGACTAGCAGCATGTGAGGAGACCGAACGATTTTCGAGGAGGTAACTGTTCTTTTCACGAGATTATTTTCTTTACGATCGTTGTTTTTCAACGAGTGATTAATGCCTTAAATCTCGGAAAAGAAGAGATTAATAGCATGTGGGAAACCGAACGGTTTTCGAGGTGGCCTACAGAGATTGACTCGTAAAGCTCAATTTCAAACAAAGTTCTTCCACGTGGCGTTTCGCCGCAATGGCACCAGCTTCGGCTTGAGTGGCCCGTTCTCTGATACTGGCCAGGTTACGGCCCATTTCTTCAGAAGCAGCCAAAGGTTCATCGAGTTGAGCTTCTTCTGCAACAATCGCATTCTCAACAAAGGCTAAATGGGCTTGGAGGTTCTCGATTTGAAGTTTGAAGTCGGACCTTTGGATTTGTAGTTCCCGTAGGCGGATGGCTCGCTCATTTAAAATATCGCGGGAGAGGTCCATTTCTTGAGAAACACTATTCAAAGCCTCTTGAGCGTCGTGAGCTTGGGTGTTCGTGGCCGATTGACGTCGGCGGGCCATATCAAGTTCATTCAGCAGAGAGTCGATAGCACTAAATTGCCATGAAGTCAAAGCTTTCTCCTGGCGGAGATACCTTAGAGCTTCTAAGACTCGCGGGAGGATGTCAGTCTCCAATACCCAAGGACCTAGATGTTCACGAAGCACCAACTTAGCCTCATCCACAGTAGAAGGAGGAGTTACCTCCAACACCCTCATCAATCTCTCGAATCTGGTAGGAAGAGGAGGCGGGGGAGACGCCACAGGATCACGAACCACCATTGCAAATGGGTGGACAGCTTCCTCAATTTCTTCATCTTCAACAGGTTGGTCTGTCCCTTCAGCCGCAGGAGAATCTGGAAACTCAACTCGCGGCTCACCATAGGCAAGTGGAGCAGATTCAAGCATAGAGCCCTCAGCTCCGACGGTTGTCTCATTTATTCGCAAGACTTGGGGGGCACCACCTCCGTCAGTATCATTTTCCATCTCTGGGGCGACTGTCCCGCCGATTGAACCCTCAACTTTTGCAGCCACCTCCTCGGTACAAATAGAATCCTGGTCAGATTCAGAAATGTCAGAGAGCGGGGTTGGATCAGAAAGGGAAATGGAAAACATTGGCCAACAGTGGCTTACCTCTCGAGTTGTCGGGTCAATATCTGGTATGTGGTCTCCAAGAGGAAGAGGCCTCACCTCATTCACCTCTTGGACCTCTAGTGCCGTGAGAATCTCTGTCGTCATCAGTTCCTCGTAAGCGGCAGAAGCCTCAGAGTGGCTTTCCACGCTTTCATGCTCCGAGGACTCATCATCGGAGATCGTTATTAAAATGGTAGGACCTTGCAGATGCTCTTTAGATGTGGAAGACGGAAGAGGCGCCACGGGGTTAGTTGATGCTTGAACTAGCGAGAGAGTTGGCTCTTCTGCAGCGGCTGAGGATCTAGCCTCGCTCAGGCGAGAGGGATCAGTGGTCCTCTGACGAACCTGTCAAAAGATATATAATGAAGACCCTGCACAGATTCTAAAATTTAAATAGAATAAGACGGGGCCGGAGTTTACCAATTGCATTCCCAGAGTTTCGTCATCTTCAAAACTCTCTTCGACGAATTGAGCTCGATCGCGTTTGCAAGCAAAGATAGCAGTGGCCTGCACGACAAAAGAATCACAACTCAAAAAGGGGGAAACCACCAAAAATGCAAGTTTGGGATCGTTCTTAACCAAATTACCTCAGCAGAATCTTCATCATGAGAAGATTCTCCCTTAGGAGTCCCCTCTGCTATTGCCTTTTCTTTCCCGGCCTGAACAGAGGCTGTCTTGCTCCGGGTAGTTTGCTGCAAAACACACTCAGGAATAAGAGCGGGAAAATCAAGACAAGGAAAAGGAATGGTGAAGAAAGACAAAAACTTACTGTTGCCTTAGGCTCATGGATTTGTATCCCTGCACTCGATGAGCGAGAAGGTAGAGTAAGTCGCCGAGATTGTGCTGTAGGGTTGGAGAAGCGCTCAAAAATCTTGCGGTCCTCGGGACCAGGACTACTCATTCCACGAAAGATCTGGACGAAGAGTTCGTCATGTGGCAGGTCCCAACAGTTCACAGACACTTCTTTCCACCAATCAACATAATCATTGTCGACATCGTTGAGGGGATACAGCGCTCTGACCCAAGGGGGAATCACTATCAAAGTAAACTGACTCTGAAAGGAGGCAGACCCAGGTGGGGCTAATCTTCGCCAAGAGGTGTAGTAATTGGCAGAATCAACCAGAGGCCAGGGTACAAACTGGGCCAACCCAAATTGGCGAGCAAAGTGGTTAGGGGCATAGAGCTCATAACCTACGCGGTCGGTGGTAAGACGAATATCCGAGCAGGAGATGGCTCGACGAAAGGCCAAGAGGGCTCTTTCGCTATGATCGCGTCCACTGGGCAGAAAGCCATCATCAAGGGGAGGAGGGAATCGCCTAGAAAGGACTATTTTTGGGTCCGGCATCTCTCCCAACAAGTACAAGTAAATAAAACACTCGGAGTAGGGTGGAGCTCGATGCCATATGTTGCCACAAAGCCAGTTCCCCAAAAGGGAATCGACTGGAGGTTCCTTTGGAATATCACCGCGACGGAAGCGAGGGAAATAAATCTGCAACCAAAAGGCAAGGATCCAGAATGGACCACTAATGTCGGTATCAAAGGGGCGCATTACAGCTCTATAAAGGGAGCGATATAACGAACTCAATACAGGTTGCCCAAGGCCAATGCAAATACCATTGTAGAGAGCAGTGGCCAGAGAATTCCAGCGCCCAGTAGGTTTGTTGGAAGAAGTGCAAAAGATAAATTTGCAAAGCCAGAATTCCAGGAATGCGATACCTCCTGTATGGTCACACTGGATGCGGTAATAATCACGCCAGACAGGGTAGGATTTATTGTGATGCCCCCAACCAGCCATATCCATTCTCAAAGGAAATTGAATACCATCAAAATGACCATGCACATAGGGGTCAAAATCAATGGGCAACCCCGTGATGGTAAGAACATCCAGCAGAGTTATGCTTATCTGCCCAAACCGGAAATCGAATGTATTGCTGGAAGTGTTCCAGAAGCAAAGAGCAGCGGCAAGCGGTGCAGGGCTAGTATTATGGGGAAGACATAAGCATAGATCGATGGTTTGGGTGATACCCACCGCATCCCATCGGGCCAAATCTCTCACTCGGACCTCCTGATACCAAACCTTTTCCTCGAGAGTGATGGTAGGCCAGAAGCCCACTTTCCTCCTTGGTCCCCAACTACTAAAATCACCAGGCACCTGCCGAAGAGCCACTATGGGACGGCGGATGGGAAGCCCATAATAGGCCATAGCATCATCTGGCAAACGATCGCGAGGTGTAGGACCCAAACCCGCTTGACTATCACCTCCACCAAAGCTCATCAGTCGACTTCTCTCCTCTCTGGTCTGACTTCTACATCGAACACTCATGTTAGTTCGCCATGTGAATGTGGCTTTCTCAGTGATTTCATCTGCCTGATCGATAACGAATGGTTTCTTGGATGTCATTTCTGGGTCACAAGGAACACTTCTCCATTACACCTTGATTTATAGCTCAAGTGTTTTTGGAGATTAATTTATTAGCTGAGCCAGTGAGTGGCCCTAGTTGATAATTAATGAATCACTATTCCATCTTGAGAATCGCATCTAAGGCGACAGTGAAGATATTCCACCTTTTCCTATCACCGCAGGGCCAGCATAGTGGCCTGATATTTTTTTTTTTTTTAAAACATGATTAAAACCAATGCGGTTTTAGATGCTAAAGTTGTAGCAAATATGGTGGTTTCACTTCGTCATATGTCATGATGACGATAGCCATGATTCAATCATCCTCTTCAGCATAAGATTTGCGAAGGATTAAATGGCAGCAAACAATTTTCTATTCAACATCTTATTTTGCCAAGTACTATAGGCCTTGATCAAACTTGATCTAGCCAGCAAAAAGGCTCCAAACACCTACATTTGAGAAAATCAACAGAGAGCCAGCGATCAAGGCAGATACTTGCTGCTATCTATCAAGGCAGATACTTGCTGCTATACACATGGCGAAGCTACCACCAAAGAAGAGAAGGATCCTCATTCGCAATCAAAAGCAGTCTCCTTCGCATGGGGGGCACGCTAAAGTTCTGATATCCTACAATCTGCCTAAGTTTCGCCAATCCACTGCATACCAGACATCAGATACGGGGGCAATAAAGTTGGCAAAGAAAGCATCAGTTTATGACAAAGGCAATTCAGATTGTGGCATCCAAGCTTTATGGCCTATTTAGAGGCCTATATGGAATCAATCAAGTAATTTCAGTCAAGCCAATACAAGTGGCTTCAGAGCAACGATATTATACGAGTGGTACTGATTCAAGACCTCTTCAATCAAGACGAAGACCTTTGACTTCGAGGTCTGGGGGGCAATGTTTGGACCCAAAATGAGCATTTTGGCCTGACAAGACACATATTGGAGAAATCGAGCCAATATCAGTGGCTCAAGCTATATATTGTAGACAAGTTCGAAATATATATTTAGAGGCTAAATAAAGTCCACTATGGAAGCGTGGAAATGAAAAGTCAACTTTAGCACATTTTCCTACTTCGGCTAGGAGAAACCGAGCTAAACAAGGAAGGAGGGGCGGCAGACTAACCATCCGAACTTCAAATGAGTTGAAACTTTCCAGATTCATTCTAGACATCCCAAAGATCATTTCTTATGAAGAGTGCTAGAGCTTGTTCGAAGTGGAAAACCTTCAAACAATCAGTCCAATTTTCTGCAGAAGCAAAACTGGAAAACTGGACCTGTAAGGAGTCTAGTAGCATTTTCGGCCCAACCACATGGAAATAAATTCTGAAATTTTACCACAATAATCTACATCCATGGTGGATCATTTCATATGAAGAAGTCGAAGGTTAAATATGAATTCTTAGTGGAGATAAAAATTAAAGGAATAAAGAAGTGTTAGTGCTCTCACCTAACAAAATCCACTAAGTGTTTGTGTGCTCAAACCTAACCCACTATGATTTGTTTAAAGACCAAATAGTGTTGCTTGGAAGCCTACATATAGAGGCTACAACAAGTATCATTACACCAATTCACTCATCAAAACATCTATAAGATGATCTAAGTTCTCTCTAGAGCAACCTCTCTAAGAGCAATTCCTCTCCTTCTCTTTCTTTTATCGGTGATCACACTCTAAGTTCTAGTCTCCTTAGGAGCAAACTTTCAGTACCACCAAATCCTCTGTCAAAGTGCTTTGGTCCTAGTCTCCTTGGGAGCCGACTGTAGTACCACGACCACAACGGTTACGGAACCAGCCAAGCAAGGGTAACGCCCTAGCAAACCAGCCAAGCTAGAGTCACGCTTTAGCAAGTTCTCCTCACTTCCCAGTGATTTTCGCTCTGCTCGATCTACAACATCGAGTATCGATTGTGATTTTGAAAAGGCTCAGCAAAAGTCCTCGCCACGAGGCACAAAGAACCCCACGACGAGGTTGGTGCTCTCTTCGTCCACAATCGCTCAGAAGAAGTCAGGTCAAGGGACACCCCCGACTACCGCACCCGAACGGTACTGGCACGCCCACGCAAAAAAAGATACTGTTGACCAGCTCAAGAAAAACTGGAGCCAAACAGAAAGTTCGGTCTAGGAGGAAGAGGGGGAAAATAGGCGTTCAATTGAGGCTTCCCGAACTCGCTACAAAAATCAGGAGTTTACCATATCCATTATGGGTAAAACTGATATTTTACTATTAAATGAACTTTACACTCGAGGGCAAAACTGGTTTTTTACTGTTAAATGAACAGTAAGTCTCATTTAGTATATAGTAAATACAATTTTATATACAGTCCAACTACACTAAGGACGTCCTTAGTTTTTCTTAGGTACGGATTTCCGGTTTTCACTCACTTTCCGATCACATTTTCATATCTTAACCGTTCATTTTTTATGTCTTAATGTATAGATCACCTCTGCAAATTTTCAACCAATTCCCTTGACCCTTGCAGCCCAACCAATACCCATCAATTTCAAGATGAAATTCAAACTTTCAAAGTGCTTGTTTGAAGAAATCGTACCTGTTCCGTGCATTCAGATTGGAGTATGGAGGCTTGGAGAGTTTTGAGTCTTTGGTTGAAATAATTGGTTACTGGGGTCTGGGTTTATGAAATTTCTGATGAGACTATGACTATATGAGAGAGGCTGAGAGTTACGCCTGGCTGAGGATGAAGAACAAGGTCGCGCTCCGCAGATAAGGGCTATAATTTTTTTTTTTTTGTGTGTTCGCTACTCTGGGCTTAGGGGTAAGATATACCCAAAGCTGAAGGTTTCTCAGCCCAAATCTCGGTTGGGCTATAGCCGCCCAAGGAGCCTCCGACACATTTCCGCCCCTGTCGATCCATGTTGATGGCATACTACGGGGACGCTCAACTCGTCTCCCGCACCACTTTCTCCTTCCTCTCCTTCAACAAGCGCCAGCCGCCGCCTGCCTCCAGAAGAAACAAGCATACAAGAATTTTCATGGAGATGCACAAGGTTCCACATGTACTCACCGTTGCCGGCTCCGATTCCGGTGCCGGTGCTGGAATCCAAGCTGACCTTAAGGCTTGTGCTGCTCGCGGAGTCTACTGCTCCACTGTCATAACTGCTCTCACTGCACAAAACACCGTTGGTGTTCAGGTTTTTGTCTTTCTTTTCTTTCTTTTTATCACCACAAACAATACCAAATCAATAATATACTCTTCGTTTCTAGGGTGTCGACATTGTGGCTGAGGATTTTGTTGCAGAACAGCTCAAGTCTGTGCTATCTGACATGCATGTTGATGTGGTAACTCAACTGCTGTCACAACGTTGGTTTTTTTTTTCTTTTTTTTTTTTCCGACTTAATTAATTTGGTTCTGCTTATGATATATCAATTCCTAGGTGAAAACAGGCATGCTACCTTCTTTAGGCATAGTGAAGATTCTTCATCAATATCTGAAGGAGTATCCAGTTCGTGGTATGATGTTCTACTAAAGATTGTACATACTATGTTTAAATGCCATTCAAGTAGCACTTTAACTGATTTGGAGATGTCATTGAAGGCAGCTTTAGTGGTTGATCCTGTTATGGTATCTACAAGTGGAGATGTACTCGCTGGTCCTTCCATTATAACTGGGTTCAGGTGTGCCAAACTTTTATTATCAACATTGTGTAAAATCATAGACCTGCCAATGCCATCTGGTTTTATTTTGTTGGAGTGCTTACGCTGTTCAAACCATCTTGTGAATGCAAAGGGTACATTTGGCTCTATTTGTGGCTGTGCGACTCATATTTCGCATAAGCTTGAAGGGGCAGCTTTTGCTGAAATACAGAAAGAACACTGCCAATTGTACTATTTTGAGTTGTATGAATGGACATAATGTCTTGTTTATTACATCTTCACTTAGCTACGGTTTGGTGGTCACCTTTTCTAGAACAATATTTTTTTTCTTCGATTGGTAATAAACCTTTTGTATGACAAGAATGTTTCATTCTTATTTCTAAGTAACTAAAAAATGTGACAATCATATGACCATGTGATTCTATAGAGAGAGAGCTCATAACTATTTGCTATCCTAAATAAGTTGTTCTAGAATCTTTGCCATGATGTAACATGTCAAGTGACCATGCTAATTCACATGCATCCTCTTTATTTTTATCAGATTTCCAAATTCTTAGCTTTGACAAAATTTGAGATTGTCACTCCTAGAAACGATATCTGCATTTCTTCCCATAAAATTTTGGTTGGTTATTCTTAAGATTGAGTTCACAATAAAATTCGAGTGTAGACTCGAAACATTTATTCAGTAGAAAATCAGGTTTATTTTTTTCATAGAAAAAGATGATCTTTACTCTGTTTCTTTAATGATCAATAGCTGGAGGTGCTAAATTGTCTACTTTGACTAGTTTGACTTAAAGCAAATTTACAGGGAGGGCTACATGTTTGCTGATGCCCTTGCTAGGAACAGTCTTGAAATTGAGAAGTCTTATGTTCATGAAGCAGGCTCCTGTTCATATGTCCTCTTTTGTTGCGGATCACATACGTGCTCTTGCTAGACCAGTTGGCTAGTTGTCTTTCCTTTTTGCTCTTTTTGTGGGTATTTACATGTATAGAATCTGTTTGATTTTGTGTGATTGTGATCACTAAATAATATAAGAACTATTCATGTCAAAATCAAAAATTTCTACCAAATAATTTTGAAAATAAAAAGAAAAAGGAAAAGCCTATTCTGCAATGCCCTTTTTGGTAAATAGTTGCAACCAAGACCAATTTGATAGTGACTTGGCTAAGGTTGCAACATTATCATTTTGATAGCAATATTGACAATAACAGCTCCCACTGATTGTATGCATTCAAGCAGCCACTCAGTTTAATATGCTAGTCAGTTATCCTTACACTGGTAGAAAGTTCTTTTTTTTTTTTTTTCACCTGTGATCTTTGAAGACCCCTAAAAGTTTGCTTCTTCATGGTTCTGCCTCCCATTTATTGCTTGGCCATAATTTATTATTATTTCTTTTCTTTTTTCCTTCAATCAGAGGGGAAGTCCCAGCCTCATATTCAGCAGATAATTCTTGAAATTATTGTAATTTTCTTGTTCCTGCTTGCAGAGAGGAGCTATTTCCTATTGCTGACATTGTAACCCCAAATCTAAAAGAGGCATCTGCTTTACTGAATGGTCTTAAAATAAAAACTGTTTCTGATATGCGTTCTGCTGCAAAATTACTGCATGATATGGGCCCACGGTTAGTTACTGGAACATGCTTGAGATCTTCAGTTCATTCCTAGTTGATTGATTTGTAAACTCTTGTTTCTTATATCTGTTGCAGTTACTATAATCCTGTCAGTATCAATCAACTTTTGGATGTGTTTCTTAGTTATCCAAAAATTGAAATTCTCTATTTTCAATTTTCTTTAACTTTATAGAATATTGTGTTAAAATACTGTTTCTCTGCTTTTAGAAATGTCCTTGTCAAAGGGGGAGACCTTCCTGATTCATTGGATGCTATTGATATCTTCTTTAATGGTGAGCATAGGCCTTTGAAAATCATCAGCAATTTGATGCTATTCTTTTATTTACTTGATGTATGAGTTTCGTGTTCGTAATGGAAACTCAATACTTCTAATTGATACATTACAGGTAAGGACATATATGAGCTGCGCTCTTCACGCATAGATACTCGTAATACTCACGGTACTGGTTGCACTTTGGCATCATGTATTGCAGCTGAGCTGGCAAAAGGCTCGTCAATGCTTGAGTCTGTTAAGGTAACTCCATAGGTGCTTCTTATATTCGAAGTCATGTAGGGAGAGAAGCAATGCCTTCTGGTTAGGTGGTATCTTTAATGAAAATACTGCTGATAATGTTGCATAGCTTAGGATGAGTTTGCCTTATTTCGAATAGCAGGGTTACAGGTTTTACAGATGTGTACTAAAGTTTTCTTTCCATTTTCACTGTGTACGATCATAACTAATAAGGCAAATGATAATGTCCATTCTATTGTATTTGATTGAAGATTTTACAACCTTGTAAGATCTTTTTTATGGGTCACTTGCTTGTCTCAATGGTTTTGATTGAATGCTGAAGCTAGTCAAAGACTCGCATACAAATTATTAATCTCTTCTCTCTTTTCTCCCTACTTCCCTCTTTTTACGAGGCTTTCTTTTCTTTTTGTGAGTGATATGCACCGTGTTGTCTTTTAGGATATGCTTGAAATTTGTTGCTAACTTTGTGAGTCACATTTTATGCTTCCCATTATCCATATTAATGTCTCCTTGCTTCGGTCTTGGTCTCAGTCTCAGTCCACCAAATCTCTTATCTAGTTAATGTTAAAAACAGGTTGCAAAGTGCTATGTTGAAACTGCCTTGGATTACAGCAAAGAGATTTTCATTGGAAATGGTCCCCAAGGCCCCTTTGATCACCTAATGAGGCTTAAGAATAACATTCACAAGTCTGCTGGACAAGTCAGATTCAATCCAAGCGATCTATTCTTGTATGCTGTCACAGATTCAGGTATGAATAGAAAGTGGGGCCATTCAATCTCAGATGCTGTTAAAGCTGCTGTAGAAGGAGGTGCGACCATTGTCCAACTAAGGTTTGCTTCTGCTGATATTTTTTTCCCACACAGGTGGATTACAATGTTAGACTATGCTTTGTATGATAATGTATTACAAGTGATTGGTGCGCTGCTGCTCCCATTTTTATGTATCAGTGCGTCTTATAAAAGTAATCCCAGTGATGTGCTTATCCTGATTTTTTCTTCTGGTATTCTCAATCATCATTTCCTATCTCATCTTCAGTGCTAATTATGACTTTTAAATCAAGTTAATTTGATGGCCCTCTATTTCTGAAAGGTGAAATACATATGATTCCAAACTTCTGTCTTGGAGTCAAATTCTGGTTTCAACTCACAAATGATGCCAAAATTTATGAGTAATATATTATCAGTGACTGATTATTGACCTCTTTTGTTCATCTTTTTTGTTTGTGTTTTGAACAAGAAAGAAATTGCTTGTTAACTTTAGTAGTTCAATTTGCCTTTAAAAGTATATAATCTATATGCATTTATATGTTTATTGTTTTGACCTTTATTTTCTACACTCATCAACTATCACCCAGGACCTCTCCTTTCTCTTATTTTTATATGTTGAGAAAAATAAAGAATATTCAGTATCTCTTTCCAAATTAACTTAACCTGGATTAGGGTATCTAGTCTTTAAGCTTCTGGATTATATTGTAAACATTTTAAGTTTCTAAATTAAATTGTATCTTTACTATCTGAAGTTGACATTTTATTGATAATTATTTGTTAGTACAAATATGCTGTTCCCCACCCTTGTAGGAAAAAAAATGCAGAGGGGTTGAGGGGGTTACTGTTTTAAAAAGCTTCAGGATGAACCTTTTGCTTGCCTTCACTTACAAATTATCCCAAAACTATGAATTTTAGTTCTCAATAATTTCTGATTGTAGTTTCTTTATTTTTGGTTTTACTTGCTTTGCAGGGAAAAGGACATTGAAACACGGGATTTCCTAGAAGCAGCCAAATCATGTCTCCAGATTTGTCGTTCCCATGGAGTTCCTTTACTAATAAATGATCGGATTGATGTTGCACTTGCTTGTGATGCTGATGGTGTGCATATTGGGCAGTCAGACATGCCAACCCATGTTGCACGTGCTCTACTTGGCCCTGAGAAGATCATTGGTGTATCTTGCAAGACACCTGAGCATGCAGAACAAGCATGGATTGCTGGTGCCAATTACATTGGTTGCGGCGGTGTATATCCAACTAATACAAAGGCAAACAATCTCACCATTGGCTTGGAAGGGCTAAAAACGGTTTGTTTGGCTTCTAAATTACCCGTGGTAGCAATCGGTGGGATCAATACTTCAAATGCACAATCGGTGATGCAAATTGGTGTACCAAACCTGAAGGGTGTTGCTGTTGTGTCGGCTCTGTTTGATAGGGAATGTGTGTTGACAGAAACCAAGAAGTTGCGCACACTGCTAATGGAGGCGACACAAGTGATGAAGTGAAAACATACGTGGATATGGCTTTCCTGCGAAGATTGGGATCATACTATATCCATGAGCTCAGTATGGACGTTTGCTTACTCAGTATGGATTTTTATTTGCTCAGAATGGGTTCTTGCTTGCTCGTTATGGACGTTTGCTTTTCGTTGTGGATTGCGATGGTATTGCTCTAATTAATTTCTGATGATAGGTCACCATGTTCTTGGCATGTGATTCGGAGTCGGTGGAGAGACAAGTTCAGTTATTTGTGCATTATCTTATTGAATTTTTCTTGGGTGCATGTATGAGTAGAACTGAAGAATACAATATTAATTATTATCATCCCTCCTCTCTTGAAACCCCCACAATAATCAAGCCTGATCCAGGGTAGCTGCCATGTAATGGCCTTGTCAAAGTCAGAAAAGGATCATGATGGCAGGGAGCAGCAGCCCCACTCGTCAACGAAACTTGCTCAAACAAATAAATGTGCTCGCAACTATTTGGATCTTAGGACATGGCATTACTCAATTGAAAGGTTTTGAGGTGGATTCCAAATGAGCCTTGGATCCATTGCAGATCTAATTACTGTACTATACCATTGTATTAAGTTTGATTAAAAATTTAACTGTTTAAAAAAATTCAAATGCAGGATCTGAGTCAACCTATGCAAATGGAACCTAGGTTTATTGTTTTATAATTCTGTACGGCCATAAAAACTATTGGGGGAGAGATTCAATGTCACCTGCAGACGTATCTGCGCTGTTGTTTTCAACAGTGCAGAGAAAATGAGGACCATGAAAATAGCAATGATGACAAAAACAGCACCATTTTCGGGGTGTATAGCTCTATTTCTCACTTTCAACAGAGCAGAGAAAATGACGACCATGAAAATAGCAATGATGACAAAAACAGCACCATTTTTGGGGTGTAGAGCTCTATTTCTCACTTTCAACAGAGCAGAGAAAATGAGGACCATGAAAATACCAACGATGACAAAAACACCACCATTTTTGGGGTGTACGGCTCTATTTCTCGCCTCAAGATCATGCATCCTGTATCTATCTGGAAGACTTCTTCTCAAAGCTCAAGTAAAAATCTTTTCTTCTGTAAGACCACAAAACACAAACATCTACAAATGCAATCACAAATGACAAACCTCACAAGAATTATACCCAAAATATAACATAAAGAAGCAACAAAAATAAACTAGAAGACAGAACACGGCAAATTGGAAGACAGGCAATCAGATATACCAGAATAATATATATATATATATATATATATATATAACATATGTGTTATAAACTTACGTTCTAATTGAACAAACCTCCGTGAGTACCACCATACCCACATTCCTAATCTCAAGTTCTGTGAATACACTTTTACACCTCCAATCCTTCCACCGCCTTAAATCTGGAAAACAAAAGCAAACAACTCACTCACAACCTTAACTACAAAAGCTAATACTGATACATCCACAGTCACAGTAGCAGGACAAACTTATGTATGTTCCTTAGCACCACACTGTATGTTTACGAACGTTTGTTTATTCAAGCACCATCCCCGGAGCAGAAACTGACTGTTTATACAAGTTTGACAACATTCTCAGCTACGCAGACACTGAAAAACCAACCTTCTTGACTTCTCATCTCAGACAACACGTACTTCCCCACTTTGATGTGCTTCTTTCACTCTCTTTTCATACTCGTCTTCTTCCTCCTCGCCCTCTACATCATCCTTTGTATCGCCATCATCTTCTTCTCCTCCCCAGCCAAAGCCTCCAACCGATCGGGAAACTGGGGGAGGATTTTTGGCTTCTTCCACTATCTTCATGATGTCTTCAACACTCTGGAGGGAAAAGGTTGGGTTTTCTTTTCTGTAGTACATGGTTTGAGCTGCTTCGGTGAGCTCTCTCGGCAAGTTCTTCAAAAACCATGGGTGGTTCTTGATTTCTTTAATGGTGATCCTCTGAAAATAGAATTGAAGCAGTTGAGCGGACCATGAGGAAAATTGAAAACAAAAGACATTGTGCTTAACTGATAGGAATCATAGACCAAGCTGAGAAATTTAAATTAACGTATAAAACAAGCACAATGATCTCATGGCCTTGTAAGGTCAGTCTCTTCCATTCTCCCTACAAATGATTAATATCTCCATAGTTTTGTAATTCATTTCTTTACAGTCCGATTGCAGAGAAAAATGGATTATTACTTATATATGCATACAAGCATCCTCTTGTTTACTAATATTTGAACATTTGAAACAAGACTTTCCCAGTTATAGTAAATACCAGATATCAAAAACCTCAAGACAAAATAGTGATAATAAATAAGCGATGCAAGACTTACATTAGAGGTTCAGTTAGATGGGCAATTAAAACTATTCCCACGCAATCTACAGAAAAGTTCATAGCTTGGTCTATTGTAGAGCATATACGCTATTGTAGCTTGGTCTATTGTAGAGCATATACACTACATTTATGTAAAAGCAATCAAGAACCAAGAAAATTAACTTTTTCTCCAAATATTCAACTTCAGGCCTCAAAGTTTTCATAACAAACCTAGCCCAGTAACAGTGTCAGAAACATATATATGCACAATAATTTGAGGGGTTATTCAGTCTTCACAAAACATACACCAATTTCCATTCTTATACATATTCCCAAGAACTTTCAGCAAAATTTTATTCAAAGTTCCAAGGCAGCAACATACCCTTGCTGGATTTGCAACAAAAATGCGCGAGAGGAGATGCCTACAATCTTGAGATATGTGAACATAGTCTGGGATCTTGTACTGAACAGCCATTATTCGCTGCATCATTAGAATGACAGAAAACCATATAGTTTAGTACAGGGAAAAGGTAAACCAAGTCTCGTATAGGTTGAATAAAAAGGTAAACTTACATTAATGGTTTTTCTGAAATTCTTTGGATCTTCTTGGTCCTCAAATGGATATGCTCCCACCAGCATAACATATAAGGTCACCCCACAAGACCATACATCTGCCATCTGAATAAACAGAAACCATTATCAGGACAGGAGAAAACATGTTTAACATGTGTAGAATATCATTTCACTTTCTGCTCTTCCCAAGCCAGATAAGGGACTAACTGCTTGATTCCTATATGTCATGCAAAGGAGCATATTCTTTGCACTCAAAAAAGAATGATATGAAATATATAGTGATCATGGCATTATTGACGTAGCATTTTGCCATCGTCTTGATTGAAAATCTCTAGCATATGCTATGTCACATAGAAGAAGATAGTGAAACTAATGCAATTTATGCCTTTCATAAGAAATTAATTCAATTAAAAAATAATAGGAAAAAAAAAAAACTACAGAATTGACATTTCAGATTGGCAGAAAAATTACTATGTCAGTAGATTAAAACACTAAATACATGGTTGTTAATTAAGTTTATAATGGTAAAGCCTAACAGTATCCTGGTAATTGACGCGGAGCATTAGCCATTACTGCAATTAGGTCTCAAATTCTAGAAACAAATTTACAACTCGCAGAACCCCAAAGGGAAGATGACTAAACACAAAGGCATAACTACTCTGTTTTCATAAATCATTGAAAACACGTCTGATGCATAATGCTTCCCTATCTCTCAGTTCTGAACTAAAGTTGATGGGAATAAATTTGGATATCTCTTAGATAGAAAACAGGTGAGAGAAATAATAAAGTGTTGATTTCCTTTATATCATGGGTACTTAAAAAGAGAAGGCTAATATTGATAAGAAAAAAAAATTACTCAAGTTACCTTGCCGTCATACTCTCTTCGAGAAAGAACCTCAGGTGCAATATACGCTGGAGTTCCCACAGTTGATTTCGGTCTTGAATGCAGCAAAGATGACTATAAAAACAAAGCTCATGAGTGTGTATAACACTTTTAAAATTAACCATGAATCATCAAAGCTTCTCAGACCATGTTCAATGTAGAGTTAAACCTTAGAATAACCGAAATCACAAATTTTCAGGCGTGGAGCTGGGCTGCCATCCAGCAAGGTATTCTCCAGCTTCAAATCTCGATGGCATATTTGCTGCAGAAGAAGACAAGTAAGAATGAGAATGACAGGTAAAGGAAGAAACAATCCAGTGGAGAGACGATGAGCATTTTCATGACTCATATATTCTTACCAGAGAATGACAGTAGCTAACTCCTGAGATAAGCTGCTGGAAAAAATATCTAGCCTGCAAAAAGCAACAAATAAAGTGAGGCGAATTAGGCATATTGAGTGGATGTTGGCAGTGAGTTAAGACGAGTAATGAAACCTCATCTTCGCTGAACCTTCCAGCATTGCAAATTCGCTCGAAGAGTTCTCCGCCTGCGGCATACTCCATAACAATAGCAAGATGTGTAGGAGTCAAAACCACCTGCAAATTCGCTGAAACAGTTCAAATATGGTCTGATCGTGGCTGAGATGGATGTGGATGTGAACAAGTAGAGATACCTCCTTGAATCGAATAATGTTTGGATGGCGAAGTGATCTGTGGTTGATGATTTCTCTGGCAACATTCTCATCAATCTGGAAGCAAAGAATCAAATATATGTATATGCTTAATCACAATACAAATGCCCCCGAGTTGCAGCACAGGAATTCATAAATTACACCAGAAATGAATTGTAGAGAGAGAGAGAGAGAAAGGAAGGGAATGCAGACCTTGAGGCCGCGGTCGATGTATTTCATGGCGACGAGCTCTTTGGTCTCTTTGTTCCTCATAAGCCTGGCCACCCCGAAATTGCCAGATCCTATATCCTTCACAAGCTCATACTTTTCCATTCTTCTTCTTGTTCGTTGTTCGTTGTTCGTTGTTGAGGTATCAACTGTAGGAGCTACACACCTCAAAATCTGCTGCAGGGGCGGATTCAGCTTTCAATTCATGGATCTTCAAGATCAAACAAACTTGCAGAGAGAGAGAGAGAGAGAGAGAGAGAGAGCTATGAGATCGTTCGCTGGATTTGAGAATTGATTAGGAGTTTGGTTTGCATGTGGTGGAAGATTGTTTTTCTATTTGTAGAGAGAGAGAGAGAGAGAGAGAGAGAGAGAGAGAGAAGGCAAGTGAGGGAGGGATCCAAGATGGAGGAGGGGAGAGGAGAGGTTAGGCGAGTTTTCAAAGGGAAAGCAAAGCAAGGAATCGCAATCTTCTTTTTATTTTTTTAAATTGTTTTTAGTATTTAACACAATTTACACACACACACACACTGCTATATGGTGTGTGTCCCTTTGCTTTTATAACACAGAATCGCAAAGGCAGATCTTCTCAATAATGGCCTTCTCCATTCTTTCTTTATTTCACAGATCCATTCACCATCTTTATGTCCATTTAAATATTTCTCTATCGAGACTTGTCCACTCGGTCGACGCTGAATCACTGAGGAGAAAAGTTGTGGGATATGTCTGCTAATTTTTCCTTTCTTTCTTGTATTTAGTTCTCGTTTGATTTCTTTCTTTTATTCTCACTCGGGAGGTACGATCTTCAAAGAATGAGAATTCAATTAAATTTGACACAAAGCTAACTATCAACAAGTCCTGAAACAATTCGAGAAATAGAATTTAGAATAAAGTTTAAACGATGGTTTACCAAACTTGTTCTGTGTATCCAGCTCCACCCGCTATTGTCCCGTCACCATTGCACAGTATCTGCATTCACACTATTGTAGGGGTGAGCTTTCGTCTTCGCTGCTCAACGAGAATTCTACCTCGACTATAATTAAAACCAATAAATAATTTTTTGGGCTGCCCAGTATGAAAACATGCTTAAACCACATATTTCAAGGAACGACAAACTTTTAAAAATGCTTTCTAACTTGAAAATATGCAAGATACTCAAATACGTGCGCTGAATCTTACTCGATGGCCGGTCCTGTGGACCCACTACACGACCTTAACTCAATTAATTTATAAATCAGGTAAGCATAGCGAGAACATTCGCTACCTAGCTACACACACGGAATCAGGTCATTATTGCGATCGCTCACTGTCTGATCGATGTAGCTAACCCTCAGAAGGTTTTGGGGATCAAACCCAAGGAAGTCAGTGCCACCTTTCACTCTTAAGCCATCACATTTCTCATACGGTTTGGTTTGTATGGATCGCATTTTAACATTACCAAGCCAACTACTTAACATGCATAACTTTAAACAACTTAACAAAATAAAATCACATATCGAGGAGAGTTCCGAATCCCTACTTGGATTCCGATGCTTTTCCTCACGTACTTTGAGAGTCACAAACCTTCCGTTTCTCGGGTAACTGGAGTCCTAAATTCCAACATTTTGATAGTCAATAATCTATTGAATAAATATATGAAACCTCGATGATTAATAAATCGTCCAACTAACTTTTCTTGGTTTGACAAGGAGTTGAACAAGGATTGACTAACTTTGACCCATTTGACCAACGTTTGACCAATCGCGACAATGTCGAAGTAAATCTAACATCGACTTCATTCCAAACACATTAGGTGTACCCGAATGTACTAAGGTCACCCAATATATTAATTCCTTTCTTTACTTGTGTTAGCATTTCACATAATACTCAAGCAAACGAAAGTTATGTCAAATTCCCAATTTCGTCAATAAATAATTTCAAATTACTTAAACAATTCGTCGCATAATAATTCCGTTGAATTACTGTGGACACCCACATAACTTAAACCATCTCTTAGCACACTTTTAGTTCACTTTCAAGTATTCAACATCACAACTATTATTATAACACAAACACCCGTTCTAAACAATCTCCACAATTGCACCAACAACAACAGATTCAACAACCCTTCCAAGAGACATGATACAACTCCAAATTTACCTTCAATAATTCGGATTCACAAACCGGATGACAAACTTCCACGCAGTAGCTTTCTGGAAACTAGATGGTGAATCGATAATCCCAGCCGTGACGTCCACACTTGACAGGTTCTAAATTTCAACTCCACCCAAAATAACAACCCATCAACAATGTAACAACAATCATAATTCACTAGAGTCGAAAGTAGCTCAACTCATCGTGGTTCAATTTCGAAACTAAACGTTTTCCAGAAACTCGACTGATAATGAACTGAGGATTCGATGCCTACAACCCAGAAAATTCATGACTTCCAACTCTAATCGTGGTCAGCTTTCTTTTGCAGATGCAACCAAGCCAGGATTAAACCGAGAAGAGCCGAAAAAGTCGCTGGGGTCGAGGAATCGCTACGGAGCTGAAAGCAACCCAAAATGCATGTCAGTAAAAATTGATCGAATTCAAAATCTAATTACACAGACTTGTAAAGCATGACGAGAGGAGTGATTTTCATACCATACGCAGCTCTATCGATGACCGGAGTCACGAGAATTAGCAGAACTCGTCGGAGAAAGCTCAGAGCTTCTGGTCGTCGATTCTCTTCCTTCGTTCAGTGCATGTGTGATTTGAGGTCACAGAGGTGTAGGCGACGACAAGATGAAGAAAATGCAACCAGTCCGCCGGCCAGAGGCGGCTTGAAGGCTAAGAAATGGCCGGGTTACGAAATCGGGGTCAGAGAGCTCTGATCGAGTCTCGATCCTTCTGGAGCTTCCGTCTAATGTCGTGGCTATACATAGGCCTCTTCTAATCAATATCCGACGGTTGTGATCACTCGGTGGATTTATGGACGGGTAGGATCGCTCCAGCTTGATATTCCTTTTCCAAAATATTTTCCTTTAATCTAAAACTTCCAAAAATCACCAAAAATAGCTAGGAAGTCTAAAAAATTCCACGAACTCATCGTGTAGTGTATTCTATTATGTTTAAATTAAGAATTTCAATTTGTGAAAATTGCTAAAAATATTCTCCAGCATCCTTTATCATTACCGAGATTGATAAATATATTATTGAACTATCTCAATTAAACTCGATAAACTTTTTCAGGGCTCACATTAACAAAATAAAATATAACAATAGAAAATACAGCATGATCATTTGCTGATGTTGTCATATTGTATTATGTTCATAATTCTCATCTTTAGTTGCTAAGAAATCTCATTACCTATGTGATTTGTTTTATTCCTTTGCAGCATTAATTGTACTCATGGGCCTCCAAGGACTGGAAAAAACCTCTTTATGTAATCAACCCCTCAAATTTTGACTACATGATGGGAGTTGCAGAAGAAAGGGCAGAGGAAAAGGAACTGAAGATGAGCTTCAACGCCACTGTTGGAATTCCCAGCGACAAATCGACTTAGATGTGAGGGGGAATGCTATGTCTTTGAACCGAGGACGCGAAGGGGATTATGATTATCTCCTTTCCAACTTCTGCAATCTCATCATCGTACAGTTAATTACGTAACGTGGAGATTAATGCTCGAGTCAATGTTGGTAGGGAGTGATCTAATGGGATATATTGATGGGTCTGTTTTGTGTCCTCCATAATAGAAACTAACAAAAGAGGGTTGTATTACCTTAAATGGCTTGGAGGAAAGAAGATAATGTATAAGGCTTGGAGGAAGAATGATCGCTTAAATGTCATTACTAGTTGGTAACTTGTCCCCTAACGCTCTTTATTTTATTGTTAGGAGTACAACCTTAAAAGAAGTCTGATTTTCTCTTTATGAGAGATATTCTAAAGTTTCAAAGTTCAAGGCTTTCAAGCTCTAGGCCTCAATGCAAAAAAATCAGAAAGGTAAAGATAGTATTGATAAGAACATGGAACGTTTCAAAATTGTTCGGGACCAACTCTCTGAAGCTGGAGGTTTTATTCTAGATGACAAAATAGTGAGTTTAACCTTGAATGGACTACCTACTAAATACACAACTATCAGATTGATCAGTCATCTAGCTACATCTCTACCAGAACTTCGTACACTACTTTTAGATGTTGAAGCTGATCTTGATCAAGAACCAAAGAACCTTGCTTCTACTCCCGTGATTGCACCTGCTGTCAATCATGAAAACCATACAACAATTGTTGCAGAGCAGTCATGCCATAGATATTCTCCTAGTACTCATCTTACTCCTCAATTTGCTTATGTACATCAGCATACTATTATGCCTAATAATATGAACCATATATGTCAGTACACCTGTTTCTACTATGAATACTGCATATGCTACTAATACCATGATGCAAAATGGAAATTTTGGGCTACCCAATATGTCAAGTAATGGCTACACGGTGACATCCACTCCTAATGCATCTGGTTTGATTGTTCATCCTCCTGATGCAAATGTTGTTCACACATCATCATATTTACTTTTTGGTCTTCCTCAACATCTAGATGGCTTTAATCACACAAGTACTAAAGATGCACAACCTCAAGTTAATTATGGAGATATCAATCCAACATGTGGTGCTATTTACAATGGCAGAATTCCTCAGTCTCACTAATGCGGGTTGCACAATGGAGCATTCCAAGTCTAATGGTACACATTATATTCTTCTACTCAAGTTGCTCAGCAAGCCAGATATTTCAACTCCATTCTTGGAGCTTAAAATGGTTTATGCACAACCTTAAGTTAATTATGGAGATATCAATCCAAATATGGTGTTATTTACAATAGTGGAATTCCTTAATCTCACTAATGCAGGTTACACGGTGAAGCATTCTAAGTCTAATGGTGCACATTCTTCTACTTAAGTTGCTCAGCAAGTCGGATATTTCAACTCCATTCTTGGAGCTTAAAATGGTTTCAACCAACGAGGAAGAGGTAGCATTCGTTATCAAAATAATGGGAGTAACTCCTCTGAAGCTTGTCAAATCTGCAACAAGGGTCACACTGCTTAAGTATGCGCCCATAGATCATCTCCTAGGCTAGTTGTTGCCTAAGTGTTCTTTATAGTGTCAAATTTGCTTCAAGAGTGGTCACAGAACAGCATAATGTTTCCTAAACATCACAATGATTTTCAACCTCCATCTTATGATTTTCAATCTCCTCAACCAATGGCTACTTCTTTCTTCTCTCACCCCAAGTCAGCCTCCATTGCAGTTCAATCAAGTCCCTGTACTTCCATGCCACTCATTCCTCCTGGTTGAAGCATCGGGTTTGATATCTTCACCAAAGGTCGCGTTCTTCGCAGTATACTTAACTCTTTGCAGCAATTTGATGCTTCAAATCTCCCATCAAGCTGAGGAGGGGTATTTACAGAGACAGCAAAAAATTACCACATTTTTACTAAATCTGTAGTTAATGTCATTGTATACGTGTCTCTTTTTTGTGCGATCTGGGCAATATACGTTGTTGTGCACTGCCCTCAATTCAATTGTAACAGAATCTCCTGGTTGTATTAACAAAAATATCTCTCTTTTTTCTCTACTTTCTCTCCTCTGGGTTCATGGACTCGAGCTTTCAACTTGTTGCTCTTATATGGCAAAGTTCAAATTTGTAAGTTGCTAAGCTTGATAACCTTTTCGTGGAATATTCTTTATCTTATCAAAGAAAAAGAAAATGTGCAATGAAAGAAAGAAGTTTAGTAACCGCAAGTTGTGGTTGAGTTGGCAAACTCGGTGTTAGCTTGGGTGAGCTTTCAAGTTTGGTACGATACCCGACCCCGGTTTTCGATTTGATTCCAGCCGAAAGGCTCTATGGCTAGGAAAACCCATATTCGAAGTGGATTAGTCTACTCCGTTATCAACTTGGGGGTCAAGTTGGCATTTGTACCCATGGGGTAATACCCGATGGGTAATACATACCCAATAGTAGTTTGCGGGTAATACCCAATGAATAATATCCATCAAATAATTCGCGACCCATACCTAACCATTTTTTTTTTTTAACTTTAAGGCCTTTAGCCTATTAAAGGCTGGGATTTAAAAATATATTTTTTAAATACTTACTATATTTTTATTTTTCTTAAAAACACTTAACCAATTCAGGGTTTTCATGCATTTCTACTTCTTGAATTTAACCATAAACAACAGTAGCCAAACAATTAAATATAAAGTTTACTGAACATTCGAAAAGGATTAACTCAATTCCACCCGGTTCTTCATTTTCAGTTATCTAAGCATGACAGACAATCATTCATGTTCAAACTTTGTATCATGGTTGGAAATTGGTCAGGAAAGACCAAAACCACAACCGTTGACCACCACTATAAACAGTAACTTGCAGAAGAAAAAATCCCAAATTTCTGATTCCTTCAATTCTAACTAATTCTTGAATTTAAGCATACAGAGGGGTCGAGCTCGACAAGAGGATCAATATGAGTATCTTTTCCATTGTCATTGCCGGTTTGACTTTCCAGAAAATACAAAACAATTTGCCTGGAAAACCCAAAATGACTAAATCTTAAACATGAATCGAATATGAAAACCAATTGCACCAACATGTAGAACTCACTGAGTAGATGAATTTTGATACCTCACTTACCATCGACGGTGACCGGAGTCCCTGGAAAATGCTTTGAAACTGCCGAAGCTTCTCTTCAATTCTTTATCGCCGGACGTTGTTTGACAAAACCACAAGCACAGAGAGGATGATGACCTCGAGAGGAAGCTCTGGCCACAAGGAGATGGAGAGAGAAGAGAAGAATTGGGCAGTGAATAGGGTTTGATTTTCAAAAATAAAATTTTTTGGGTGTTGGGTAAAATTTAAATACCCGTGGGTAATACCCATACCCACCTGTTTCTATATGGGTATTTTATAAAATACCCATACCCACACAAAATGCATAAAAGGGTACCCATACCGGTAAAAAAAATACCCGAAAGCAATAAATACCCATGAGTACCCATACCCATAGGTTAAAATGCAATCCCTACTTGGGGGAGACCACTCTTAAAATAAATTAAAAAAAAATAAAAAATAAAAACTTAGTAAAGAAAGAAAAAGGCAGTAAAATTAATAGCAAATTACCAAGAGCTACAATCTCAGCCCATTTATTATAAACAGCAGGCCTTTTTTTGCCAATTCCCTTGCGGTACTGCAGCTAAACCTTGCGCAAGGTCCAAGCCCATACGACCATTTTCCTTCCATTTTTTGAATTGTTCTGTTAATGAAGAAATTACAAAAATAACTTCAATTGACTTCTAATCAGATACAAAGGCTTCAGACCACAAAGCTATCGTGATTTTCAAAGCTGGTTCAACCTCTACATCATTGAAGTCGCAGGAGCTCTGATTCTGGTGGAGGTCTGAGTGCATTGTGCATCTAAATGTAATTGAAGCCGCCATTCATCATGGAGAACTTGAATCCAAACATAAGCTCAAGTTCTAGCTTAATTGTGAATTTCTATAATGCTGATTTAGTGATTAGCTTGCCTCTTCTTCGATTCGTGTTTTGCATTTGCTTCAATTAGTTGTATATGTTTCAATTTGATGAGTTTCCTTCTATTCGATCAGTTTCAATTTGTTTACAGTGTGTTTGATTTTTTTTTTTTTTTGCACGTTTTGATTTAGTTGTTAATGGCTTTGTTCTTCGACGAATTTGGTTAGGTTTTTGTTCAATTACTCATAGATGTTTCATTCAAGAGATTAGGTGTAGTGTTGGTTAAGTGCTTAATGTTATTGACGTTCAGTAGATTTGGCTGATTATATGTGTTTGTAGCTGTTCTTACTTTTTGCAGTGCATTTGTGCTAGGAAATATGTATTCGGAGGTGGTTTGCTAGGTGCACTTAAATGTCAGAGACTGTGATGGTCTTCATTGATGGTACGCCAAGGTTTGCCCATTTTTTCAATGAAATTTGCATGCGGTTTAAGGGTTTGAAGCCAGGCTTGTTTAAGTATTCCCTACCGGATTACCCTTCTTGTGCTCTCGATTCTGATTTAGATATGAGGTTGATGTTTAGATCTTTAGCTGAGTTTAAGAGAACTTCAGTTGACATTTTGGTGAGGATTTGTAATTTTGGTGCTAATTGTGTTGTTAATGGTGTTGCTGATGGAGTTCAATATACTACCGCTACTGTTGCTTCTTCTTTTGTGTCAGTGGTATCGACGGTGATTGATGAGACTGATTATTTGGGTGATTTTAGGCCTGAAGATCCCAA
Organism: Rosa persica; assembly: GCA_025331145.1. NCBI lineage: Eukaryota > Viridiplantae > Streptophyta > Magnoliopsida > Rosales > Rosaceae > Rosa > Rosa persica. The sequence continues at coordinate 31,464,008 of WFKR01000007.1, read as the reverse complement.
AGTTTACATGTCTAAGAAGTGGAGAGATTATATTAAGTGTGTGGACCAAAAATTTAGAGGTGGAGCTTTGGAGTTTTGGCAAAAGTTATGTATATATGCAATTGAGGTTGGGTTTGTCTTTGTCTATGTGAGACATGACAAGTGGAGGGTAATTGCTGAATGTTTTAACAAACTATCTGAGGGATGCAAATGGTACATTAATGCGTTACTATGCCCTGCTAATAATTTCTTCTATATTAGGTAACAGGAATACTGTTAATATCAAGTAACGGTCTGCTCACCGGACCTACGTTGATCATAGTTTAGCTACCGCTAAATATTAAACATCAACATTGGCGCCGTCTATGGGAATCTTTTGAACAAAAAGTCACCCCACCACCACCATGGCTAACGGTAGCGGGGAAAAAGTCGAGGAGCAAGCGGACCAGTCCACCAACCCCAATCCCACCAATCCCACGGCTAGCATTGACCCAGCAGTCAACGTTAACCGAGCACTATTCAACACTCCAACCAACCCTAGTATGGGTCCCCAGGGCTCATCCCAGGTCCAGCAGACCCAAACTGCAGCGGAGGCCCAGCCGGGCAGCAGTCGCCCAACGGTCCAGGACCTTGCCGCTATGTACGAACATGCACTGACGGATCTCCACAAAGCAAACAGGGAGCGCGAACGCTAATACAGCACAGAGCGAACAGTCACGGAGCGGAAGCCCAAAAACAAGTGGCCACGCTAATGTCAAGGTTCGACGAATTGAAAAAGGAGCTGGAGGCAAACGCTAATACAACACAGAGTGAACAGTCACCGAGCACTAGACACAGTCGACCCAACACCGGCGGAATTATACCTGTACCAATCGTACAAATGCAAGTGCTGCTGAACCTGCCAGAATTAAGGGGCCCACCTCCTCCGCCCCGCCTAAGTATGGAGTAAGAAGCGGAATCACAACCAAATGCCAACCGCTCAACAGTCAGAGTTAGGACCGAATGTAACCCACTTGCCACCAGGCACGGGTCAATCCGACAGAACCTCCAAGCGGGGCTAGCTGGCGATGCCACCACCCTAATATTAGAAAGGATGCAACAATTGGAGCAGAGGCTAGCCCCGGCAGAGGCAGGAGTCCCAGCACCAACACCAAATTCGCTTTTCACATCCAGACCAGGGCCATTCACCGCCAGAATCCTGCAGGCCGTCAGACCAGCACACACAAAGACACCAAAGATGTCACATTATAGTGGCACGTCTGACCCATTTGTGTCCACATGGACACCTTCAAAAAGGTCACGAACAACAAGGGATTTGATGACGCCACCCTCTGCCACTTGTTCAGCGAAACATTGGACGGTAAGGCAATGAGCTGGTTCTTTGAATGCCCGCTAGGATCCATCGACTCATTTCACGGACTGTAAAATGCTTTCCTTGCTCAGTTCATCCTGTTAGCCGCCGGACATCAGAACACAACTCAGCTGTTCGACCTCAAGCAGGGGACAACAGAAACATTGAAGGCTTTTGTCACCAGATGGAGGGCGGCAACGTCTCAATGCCGCGATCTGGATAAGACAATGGCACTGGCAGCCTTCAAGCAGGGACTCTTCAAAGGACCATTCCTTTATCACCTCAATTACATTCATCCAAACGCCGCTTACGACCATGTCATGAGCGAGGCTGTCATCCATACGCAAGCAGAATTCATCACGTACGGAGAGAGCCCACCACCACCACCAACACCTGTAAAGGCAGCCTAGCCCGCCGCCAGCCATTAGGAAACCGCTAGCAAGACCACCGCTACGCCACCATTTGACAAGAAGAGAGAGTGGCAACAAGACAACTACCAGAGCAAGCGGTAGAGGGACCAACATTACAATATGGGCAACCGCTCATCTCAGGGGGATAACCGTAATAAGACGGAGCCCTCCTAGCGGCATGCAGTGTTTACAGTCCTCATAGCATCATACGAGGATATATTCAACCAGTGCAAAGATCAGATACCGCCACCACCCCCGAGAAAGTACCCAAGGGTGGGAAAACCAAGAAACACTGGCAAATGGTGTAAATACCACTAGGACAGCAGACACAATACCAACAACTGCCACGCCCTCAAAACAGCCATCGAAACTTTATACCGAGACGGTAAGATGGAGCAATTCAAAGTGGGACAACCGCCACCAGTGATCGCCAACATTGAACAAATGGGCCACATTGACACCATCGACGGTGGTGCCCCGATCACTAACATGTCTCATAGGGCAAAGAAGCGCTATGTGCGTGCTAAACACCCCAACAAAATTTGCAACATCCGCTATGAGAGGTCAGCAAAACTGCCAAAGGTTGGTTGGGAACCCATTACCTTCTCAGAGGAAGCGGAGCGCAGAGTACATTTGCCCGACGATGATCTGTTCTTAATCGACGCCATACTTGGCAAATGGTTAGTAGGAAGAGTCCTGGTCGACAACGGTTCCGCTGTAAATGTCATCTTCAACGGTTGTTACAGCAAACTCCTACGGAATAGGAAATTACTACAGGATCATGAGCCATTGCTTAATTTCTCGAGTGACGTCACACAACCATTGGGTTTGGACTACATGAGACTAGGTATTGGCACTAGCCCACGAACTGCAGAAATCCACACAGAGTTCATCATTGTAGACTATTTTAGCTCGTACAATGCCATCATTGGTCGACCGGCGCTCAACAAGCTCAAGTGCATCATAGCCGGATATATGCTTCTCATGAAATTTCCTATGCCCAACGGGACAGGCTATGTTAAGGGAAGTCAACAACTGGCACGGGAATGTTATTCTACAACCGTGGCACCCTCGGCGCGCCGCTATGAGATCTTAATGGTGGGAAACCATGCACCAGCACCAAACATCTTTGAGGACCCTAGGGAGGACGTGAAGAAATATGTAAAAAAAGAGCCTGTCAACCCAGAAACTTCCTTGAGGGTCATCAACATCTCAGACGAACACTCTGAGCGGACAGTCGGCATCGGTGCTCAGCTTGACCAAGCGATAGCGGATGAGCTCACCCAATTTCTGCGTGACAACGCAGCCGTCATTGCATGGTCCTACTCTGACATGCCAGGCATCTCCCCTGAAATCATAACACACAAACTGAGCATCAAACCGTCCTCCTACCCTATCAAGCAGTGGCGTAGGGCCTTTGAGGAGGAAAGGTATCGAGCAATAGGGGAAGAGGTTGCCAAGCTCCAGAACATTGGATTCATCCGCCAAGTCAACTGCCCCCAGTGGATATTCAACTTGGTCATGGTAAAAAAGCCTAGTGGAAAGTAGAGGATGTGTGTTGACTTCAAGAGCCTCAACAAGGCTTTCCCCAAGGACAGCTTCCCGCTACCTCATATAGACCAACTGGTCGATGCAACCGCTGGACACAAGCTGCTCAGCATGATGGACGCATTCTCCAGCTACAACCAGATCAAGATGCACCCCGGATACCAAGAGTGCACCTCCTTCACCACCGACAAGGGCATATACTGTTGCAATGTCATGCCTTTCGGTCTGAAGAATGCCTGAGCAACTTACCAGCGGTTGATGAATGCCATGTTCGCTGAACATCTGGGAAGAATCATTGAGGTCTACAGGGACGACATGTTGGTAAAAAGCATAAAAGCTAGCGGATACATAGCAAACCACAGAATCATATTCACCATTCTCTTGGCTTACGGCATGCGCCTCAACCCAGAAAAATGTTTCTTTGGCATCACCTCCAGCAAATTTCTTGGTTATATAGTCAGTGAACGGGGCATAGAAGCCAATCCTGACAAGGTGCAGGCCATCCTCAACATAAAGGCTCCAGAGTGGAAGAAGCACCTTCAAAGCCTCCAGGGCAAACTAACCGCTCTTTCTCGGTTTATCTCCAGACTTACTGACAGATGTCTCCCATTCTTCAAAGTGTTGAAGACAACCCACAAGAAGGTCATTGACTGGAACACGGACTGTGATGTAGCATTCCAAAGCTTGAAAGAGTACATGGTAGCTGTCCCACTCCTTTCTATTCCTATACAAGGGGAGATATTGTATATATACCTAGCGGTATCACAATCAGCGGTACGCTGTGCCATTGTCCGGTGGGACGGTCACGAGGAGCTCCCTGTATTCTACACTGGCAGAGGCATGAGCGGGGCAGAAACAAGATATCCCCCATTGGAGCAGCTCGCTCTCGCACTCATCATCGCCGCTAGACGCCTCCGCCAATACTTTCAGGCCCACATAATCCATGTCCTAACAAGTCAACCGCTAAGACAGGTAATGCAGAACCTTGAACACTCGGGGCGCCACAGTAAGTGGGCCATCGAGCTTAGTGAGTTGACATCGACTACAAGCCAAGGACCGCCATGAAAGGCCAGGCGGTAGCGGACTTCATTACTGAGCTCACGGAGCGTCAGGTTGTAAATGGCAGAGAAGCTGAGCCCGACACAAAAATAATAACCGCTGACAACCCAGCCCCTGAGCACTCAGACTGGAACTTACACGTCGATGGCTCCGCTTGCGCAAAGGCCAACGGCACCGGCGTCATCTTGACTGGGCCGGGGGGACTGAACGTGGAATACGCATTAAAGTTCAATTTCAAAGCCTTTAACAACATGGCGGAGCACGAAGCACTCATTGTCGGCCTACTCCTCGTCATCGACTCCCAGCTAGTCGTTAACCAAGTCAACGATAGTTTTCAAGCCAAGGATCAACAGCTAGCGGCATACTTGGGATACGTCAAGACGCTTCTCAAAAAATTCAACTTCCACACCATTACACATATCTCTAGGGAAAAGAATGCCAAGGCTGATTCACTGGCAAGACTGGCAACCGCTCAACCACATCAAAGTCCGGCGGACACAAGGGTGGAGAGTCTTGACAGACTAAGCATCACAAAAACCCTAGCGGAGATTTTTAACATTGAAGTCGACCCTAATTGGATGGACGAAATCATCGAGTATAAATGCAATGGGACTCTTCCAGCGGATAAAGTCGAAGCATGACAACTCCAACGGAGAGTAACCCGCTACAATATCCAGAATGACAAACTTTACCGTCAGGGTTTCACTCACCCCAACCTCCGGTGTCTAACCCTAGAGGAAGGAAAGATATTACTTACAAAAATACATGGCAGGAAATGTGGAAACCACTCCGGTGCCAGATCTCTGGCCAACCGCACAATGCGACAGGGCTACTTTTGGCCTACGCTAAGCAACGATGCCAGAAAGATCTCGAAGTCCTGCCACAAATGTCAACAATATGCTGACCTCCCACACGCCTCGACGGAACCCCTTTCAATCATCATTGGCCCATGGATTCACTCAACTTGGGGCCTGGACTTAGTAAGAAAGTTCCCAACCGCAAAAGACAGTTCAAGTACATCATTGTCGCCATCGATTACAATAGCAAATGGATAGAGGCGGAACCTCTGACAGCAATCACTACCGCTAATGTAATTCACTTCCTCTGGAAGAACATCTACTGCAACTATGGTGTCCCCCTTACAATCATCACAGACAACGACACACAGTTTAACAACAAGGAGCTCATTTCCTTCACCGCCAACTTGGGCACGAGGATGAGTTTTGCATCTGTCGCTCACCCCCAAACCATGGTCAGGTCGAGGCAGCAAATAAGATAATCAAAAAACTGCTAAAAAAGAAACTGGACGACACCAAAGGTTTATGGGCTGAAAAACTGCTTGAAGTCCTGTGGGCCGTCAGGACTACCCCAACTTCCGCCACTGGTGAAACACCATTCTGCATGATGTTCGGAACAGAAGCTATCCTACCTATTGAGGTCACTCAACCCACCACTAGAGTCGAAGGCTACTGCCCTGAGACCAACAACGAAGGCGTCAGCCTAGACAAGGACCTCCTAGAGGAAAAACGACACAAGGCCCATTTGCACAATTTACAAAACAAACAGCGGGTATCACATTTCTACAACGCCAGGGTCAAGGCTCGGAATCTCTAACTGGGGGATTGGGTAATGAAGGAGGTCATCCCACCGCCAACGGTACTCCGCCCAACTTGGGAAGGTCCATACAAAATTATGGAAGTCGTTAGCCCCGGCACCTTCTACTTAATGGACAAGGATGGCCTCACAACGACCCACCCTTGGAATATCGAATACCTTCGATATTACTACAAATAGTCATGCCACTACCCAAGAGCATCATGACTTGGCTAAATTTGTGTTGACTTGGCTAAATATTTTTTTTTATTTAGCTAAGGGAAGCTACCCAACGGGTACAACCCCACTTTTGTAAACGTTGAGCCGTTAGTTACCAATGAAACGAGGAATTATTCAAACCATTGTTGCCAAGCCCATGCACAAGAATTAACTGGCAACGCCAACAAAATTCGGCGGACCACGTCCACTACCTCGTGCACTTGGAACAATTTTAATTCCTTTAATGTTTCTATTAGTTAACACATAGGTTAAGGCTCTAACAGTATGGCGGCATGCAACCAGCACATCAACGATGAGTACTATAGTAAGAATCTCGAAATCAAATAACCAGTTGAATTTATTAGGGATCGGGATTCCCTGCCCAAAGATGTTTCCAAAAATTACAAGAGCCTTAGCGGCGATAAAAGAAGAAGAAGAGATGTCTCAGCGACACTACAGTGGCCGATCTTCAAGGGTTCTGGGAAGCTGCAGTGTCATCCTCGCCTGCTGGCAACTGTTGTTGCTCTGACATATGGCTCGTCTGATTGGACCCACGAGTGGTCGGACTAGGGGTCACGATGGTGCCATCGGGTCGAGTGTGTGCAGCCAGAAAGCCGGCACGCGAAACCTCAATCCGCATAGGAGGTGGAGTCCGCTGAGAGTCATCCGCCGGATGTTCACCGCTTTCCCCACTTCCTGAACGAACACCCTCAGCCGGAGTAGGAGTCACCCCACTTGCTAGAGGCGCTGTCTGTATTGATGGTCTGGCATGCGGGGATGCCTTCACCCAGTTGATAACACCCTTTTGCCTCAGCAAATCCAGGTTAGCGGCGGCGCCAGGCTTTGTTTCCTCAGCCATCACATGTTTATACTCGGCGGACTGTTTAAACGCCTCCACAGCGACGGCCTCCACGTGACTCTTATCCGTTTCCAACCGGGCAACCGCATCCGCCAACCTCTTCACCTCGGCATACTTGGCGGCAAAGTCCCGCTGAAGGATCTCAATCTTCTTGACCTTAGCCGCCAGTTGATCCTTCAACAGAGCCATATCCTGCTGCAGCTTAGAGATGTCCTTATTCAGCTCGAGGTCACACTCGACGACGACAGACAGCTTGCCATGTGCATCTAGCAGATCACACTCGGCCTTGGACAGGTGCCGTTCAGCCTCCGCAAGTCTTTCTTTGGCTCCCGCCAACTCTCCCTGGAGACCACCAATCTCCTCCTTCAGCTGTCGCTCAGTGCGGGGCTGACTCGACGCCGTCAGAAACAACTGATGCAACCCAACAAACAAGTGCCCAAAGGTAGAGCTGAAGGGCGACTGATCAAGGGCAGTGGAGCGAACAACCTCCTCCAGGCCGCCGAACCCCAGCGTCTCACACTGGTGATACAAATACTCCCGCTCAATGTCCGTCAAAAACTCTGTAAAGGCGGCGAACGAGTCCAGGTCACTCGTCTGAGCCTCCCTCCCAGCGGAGACGGTCGTCTCTGGAATAGCCTGCTTCTACTTCTTCTGTTGACGGCCCCCTATGGTCTCCGCCCCTTCCGCCTCGTCATTCTGACGCTGCTTCTTTTGCAACACTTGCGTAGCACCAGCTGCGACAGACCTTGAAGCCGCCTGCAGCTCCAACCCCGCAATCGTAACCGGTGCCTTCGGGGCCACCGTTTTCTCCTTTTGGGACCCACGCAGGGTGGCGGCCACTCTCTCCCTCGCCTGCACAGCAGATGTAGGGGCCGGCCTCCCGCCAGAAATGCCGCGACCGACCGCAGCCCCCGTCTGAACGGCTGGCAAACCGTCGGCACCAAGATGGGAGTGGTGAGGCATTGGCAACACCATCGGCACCTCAGACTGGCTCAGCCCTAGTGTCTCCAGGTCGACCGCAGTCTTCTGGGCCGCCAGCCCTTAAGCGTACATGCTCTCCAAAAAATCGTTCATCTCTGCACGGTCCATTGCCTTGGTAAAAGCGTCTTGGCTCCTTCTATTTCCCGATGGAGATTCTACAAAAACAAATATCAAGTTAGCCCGCCGCAAACTAGACTAATAGAACAAATCACCCAAAGTTACCTACCAAGGGCGCGAGTCAACTCTTGAGCGACCAACAAGTCCCAACCAGTAAGAAGCCTAAGGTCAAGCAGGTTGCAGTTCTGCCAACACCCTCTAATCCTCGCCACGCGGCACTCCTCCTCGCTAGTCAGGTTGTAACGCAAGCACGCTACAAAAAAAAAAAAAGTGAGGCGATTAGAATTATAACAGTCAAACAAGCAAGGCCAAAATCTAGAGTGGCGGAGGTCGACGACAACCTCTGATGGGCTGAAACTCCGACTTAATCTGAAAGGTTGGTGGCCCCTCATTCGGCCCCGCCTGGTATTCCCACCCGTCGATGGCAACGTAGATGGTCCCCCGCCAGTGCGAGATGGCATACTTCATGTTCTCGATTAACTTGGGCACCTCTTACTGCTGACTCAAATTCACTTGACCGCTACAACCTCGGCGCCTCACATACACCAACTTAATGAAATACAGTACCTCCGCCACGGTTGGACCCTCACAACCGGACATGCACCATAACGAATTCGGCGCCATCAGCAACCGCCACATGTTGGGACAAATCTGCCCAAAGGCGAGGCCAAACTCGCAAACCAAAATCTGGAGATTGAGGAGCAACGGAAAAGTCACACCTCGGTGGAAGATGGCCTCATGAACAGCAGCGTGCCCCACCGGCAAGATTGATGCTCTCTCATTAGCGGCTGACGGACGTAACTTCATCACTCCAAGTAGGCGATACGCCCGTTTCAGGCTGCTGACGGCGGCCTCGGTCAGTCCGCCTCCAGCCTCACCAACCACGGTTCCGTCAGATAGGAACCAGGCAGATTCCACTTCCTCTCGACCGACGTCCCCCCATCAGCGGAACCACTAGCTGCGCTATTGCTCGCTAGCTTCTCCTCACGCCGCTCGAGTCCACCATCATCCTCCATGGTCCTAGAACTCTCCGGTCGTCCACCTCGAGCCATGGCCAGACCCCAATGTATGGTTTGTAAGGGTTCGATGTCTAGCGGTTCTGATAGTGAGGTTCCTGCAGGGGCAGACGGAGGCAACGAATCAATAAATATCCAATCCGCCTCGATGAACGACACGTCAGACCCGGAATCCTCACTGCTCGAAATCTCTACGACGCTAGCCATCACAAACCCTAAAACCTAAACCAGTTAGTCCACACAAGATATAAGCTACCCCTACGGTAAGTTTCATCTAGGAATGTCAAGAACAGTTACCCAGATTTGACCAAAACATGAATAGCAACCCACACTAACCCAGATTCGACCATCTAGCAAAAATCCCTAAACCTCATCTCTGTTAAAGACACCAGAAGAGACCCCCAAAATACATGTTGCACCCTCAGAACACACCAGCGAGACACAAAAACCACTCAAATCGAAAATCCAGAAAGTAGCAGAGTAAAACAGAAACAAAAAAAAAATTGAAAAGGCTCAGAATCACTAACCTACTGGTGTGGGAAATCAGGAGCATTCGAACTCTACGCCTTCACTTCCGGGGATCCCTAGCATACCAAAACACCGATCTCTCGCTCGAGTGGCAAAAGTCTGCTAAAAAGCGATTTCACTCTCCAGCCGCACACGGGCCCCATGAGGTGGTTCAGTTTCCGGAATAACTGAGGTGTCGCCTCAGAGATTGAGTCGATAATTACTCGCATTAATGATGAAGAGACAGGCGTGCTCAGAACTCACAATCCCAAACATTAGACCGACACATGACGGGCACGTGGCAGAAGCCATCAAAGGGGGTGAGTATACCAATCGTCCAGGTTCAGTGCCCCTACGCCAGAGGGAAGCCCTCCCTTCTTTATCTTGCAAGCGAGTCTCCGCTACGCACAACACCGCTAACGGAACTTCTCGCTCCTTATCTTGCAAGTGAGTCTTTACTATGCGTAACCCCGCTAGCAGAACTTCTCCCTCATATCTTGCAAGCGAGACTCCACTACGCGCAACATTGCTAGCGAAACTTCTCGCTCATTATCTTGCAAGCGAGTCTCCGCTACACGCAACACCACTAGCAGAATTTCTCGCTCCTTATTTTGCAAGCGACACTCCGCTACGCGCAACACCGCTAGCAGAACTTCTCACTCCTTATCTAGCAAGAGAGTCTCCGCTATGCGTAACACGGCTAGCAGAACTTCTCTCTCCTTATCTTGCAAGCGGGTCTCCGCCTACGCGCAACACCGCTAGCGGAACTTCTCGCTCCTTATCTTGTAAGCGAGACTCCACTACGAGAAACTAGCGGAACTTCTCCCACTCAGCCTACAAACGAGACTCCGCTAACACAATATCGCTAGAAAATGTCTCGCAAACATTAGTCCCCACGGCTCTACCGCCCCCTTATCCTCGGCGGAGGTATTCCCACCTCATCTAACTCTTCAGGCTACGCCTTACTTACAACAACCACCACGCGGTGTTGCAGCAAAACCATGATCCTCCCGGACAAATACGGGTGCATGTCAACAATCTTCGACGGCCCTGATCAGGCATGTTGACCCCCACCACTTGGGTATCAAAGCTTGGGCTCGCTACCCAACACCCTCTGTTCAAAATAAATCCCCTCAACCAACAATACACAGACCAAATGGAGGTCTATCTTAGCCGGGTAGTGGGGGACTCCCTGGGGGACCTAGCAGGGGCCCACCCGAAAGGGTATAAAGCGTTTGCTCAATCAGTTTATGGTTGACAACGCACTGACGCTAATTATGCTTTGCAAGTCTAGCAGGAGTAACGCTTCAAACCGCTAAGGAACTCCCCAACCAAGATGGCCCTCCTTGACTGGGGACTTTGGGGACTTATACTTACATGAGCATTTGCCTAGCATAATTAGCTATAATGAGCCACGCTCATACCATCGCCAAAAATACCAGCTCCCGCCATAGGAGTCACCTATGGGAACACAGCCAAGTAGGCTACTGCCTAAGCCCCGGCTTACTCCCAGATCACCACTGATACGTTGTCACCCGTCGCGCCAACACCGCATCAGAAGCTCCAGAAACTGGGAACTGAAACATGTCAGTCCCACATCGAAAACATGGAGAAGATCAGCTCCCTCCCCACCTATAAAAGGTTTTCTCCTCTCTCCTCATTAATTATGCATCTACTACTTGCCTACTGTTATCCTGTCAACACAAATACATTAACTAATTTAGGCATCGGAGAAGAGAAGACCGCCCGACGCGGTCTCCCTCTGACGCCCTCTTTGTATTTCACTTGACAGGTAGCGTGAATACTATTAATATCAAGTAACGGTCCGCTCACCGGACCTGCGTTGATCATAGTTTAGCTACCGCTAAATATTGAACATCAACACACTTTAATGATGAATTTCATGGAAATCCCTCTCAAGCCACATGATATTATGGATAGGTTAAAGACAACTATGATCTTGATATCACATATTGTGTTGGATGGAAAGGTAAAGAAAAAGCAATGAAAGAGTTGCACGGTTTAGATGAGGACTCCTATTCAATGTTAACTTGGTATCGTGATGCCATGATGGAGAGTAATCCGGGGACTTGCTTTATTTTTGAGTGTGATGAATCCACTAGTCGTTTTCAGAGGCTTTTTCTTTGTTTTGGTGGAGTTATTAAGGGTTTCAAGTCTTGTATACCTCTATTGTTTGTGGATGGTGCACATCTGAAGAGCAAGTATAAGTGTCAGCTTCTTTATGCTACAGGAAAGGATGGTAATCAAGGTATGATTATGATTTTCATTTTATTTTTGTGATTCATATTGTGGAAAGGATGGTAGATTAATGCTATTGTGGAACAATACTTTTGTCTTTGATGCTTTACTTTTCCTTTCCAATAGTTTTTGAAATGATGGTATTATGGAAAGAAAGTATTTGAGTTGCTTATTGTGCAACAACACGTTGCAAATTATAAAAAATATGTTGTCTATCTAAGCTTTGTTATTGAGATTCAGTAGTTTTGTCTTATGTTCCCTTTTTCTTTATTCTCCATAATGTTTAGGGTTTAGGTTTTGTTTAGGGTTTAGGGTTTAGTTATTGGTGTTTCCCTTAAAAAAATATCATGCCAATTTAGGCTTTGTTATTGGCGTTCAATAGTTTTGTCTTCTGTTCCCTCTTTCTCTATCCTTCATAATGTTAAGGGTTTAGGGTTTAGGGTTTCCCTCAAAACAATGTCACGCATCTAAGGTTTGTTATTGAGGTTCAATAGTTTTGTCTTATGTTCCCTCTTTTAGGGTTTAGGATTTATTTGTAGTTGGAAAAAAATATCATGCCTACTATCTAAGCTTTGTTATTGAGGTTCAGTAGTTTTATCTTCTGTTCCCGCTTTCTTTGTCCTCCATAATTTTGTTTTTGATGCGGTATATTCTTTTCTTTTACCCTCAGGTTTTTTCCCTTTTTCCATTGTAGTTGTTGGTGCCGAAACTGATGCTAATTGGAATCGGTATTTTGGGATCTTGAAGACAATTCTAGACCTTCAAGGCAGAGTCATTAATTTTGTTTCTGATCGACAACAAGGGTTGATGAATTCCTTAGCTAGAGTTTTTCCAGAGTCTCCTCATTGCTTTTGCCTGTATCACTTGAAGAATAATCTCCAATACTTGTTTAAGGGTAATAATAATAGTGCACTCAGCGTCACCATTGTCGATACGTTTTACAAGGTTGCATACACATTTACTGAGTGTCAATATCTCTCACTGAATCCTGAATCCAACACAAAACAAAGAGCAGATACGTTTTCTATGCTTTGCAATCAATTCTATTGACAGTCAGTAGGGATACATAAATTTGTACTTACCAACGCATATGCCGTAATGATTCCTTGGTTTCTAATGCCCATTTTTCTAAATCGCCTTTGATTATGTCTATGTAAGCATTGACCACCTTCAAAACAACATTTTAGAAAAATTGTCCATTTAGTTTATGTTTGATAAATTAAAGGAAGGAAGGAAAAAAAACATATTGAAAAATTGTCCATTTCTCTTGGTAAAGTTAAAAGAGTACTTATATTGGAATTTATTGACGATCCTTCAAGCAGAGCTTTCACATCAGGCTTTGAGACACTTCCAAACTGTCCTCCATCCCAAAACTGTTCACTGCATTTTTTTTGATAGCAGGTGTTAGTTTAAGGTCAATATAAACATTAATATACAATGCTACTGACCCTTAGTAAGGATTGGTTTATGTTCTTACTCTTCGTTAGCTTCTTCCCAGAACTTTTGTATCATTTCATGTTCTTTAGGAGATAAGTTTTTCCAATGTATCCTGGTGCACTTGACTCCATGCATCCTATATGCAGCTTTCAGTGGAGATCTCTTAAGAGCATTTTCCCTTTTATTTCTGGAGGAATGTCATACATGTATTTGCTGGAGTCCTTTGTGTCATTTCTGTTCTCCCTTCTCAGTTTCATTATCACTGGATTTTCTGCTTTCTTTCCTTTCTCTTCCCCTTTCTTCAAGTCTTCAAGGCATTCAATAATCACTGAAGTTGCCACGTCTATTTCTACACCATACAAACATAAATTGCCTAAACTTAAAGGAGCCTCAATTACAAACATATTGAAGCTAAATAACTTACTAGGATTACCATTTAAAACTTGAAATTATTGGAGGGATTGAAATTTAATTGAAAAGAAGAGAGAATCTCACTTACCAGTCTATGCATCAGCGTTCACAATATTTCCTTGGTCTTGCTCTTGATAAATTACCATTTGTAGCTGCTGCCCCTCAGTAGGATTATCATCCTTCAGTTTTCCACCTGCTCCAGCCTGTAGTTGCTCTTGGTCATCTGATTCATTAGTATGCTGCTGCCCCTCAATAGGATTATCACTTTCATCCTCATATTGTTCAAATTTCTTATCCTCCAATTTTCTTATCTTTTGTCAAAGCGTGCTGATCTTCTTCTTCAATCTCTTTTGAATTGTCTTTAGCCTTTTCACCATTTTTTGAGCTCCTTCCCAATTCCCTCATTCATTTTAATTTTAAAGCTGTGTCGAGGCTGTCTAGCACTTCTTTCATGTTTTCATTGCTTTTCTCCAGTTTATCTTTCATCTCTTATGATAAGAGCATTTTAATGCGACGCTTTAAGTGTTATTTCCTCATATTTACTTAGTTATTCCTTTAAGAAAGTTTCTATTTTCTATTTTTAGGAAGTTTCCTGTTTCATTTGTAGAAAGTTTCTATTTCTCATTTTTAGTAAGTTTCTCATTTTAGTTTAAGAAAGTTTCTATTTCTTGTTTTTAGAAAGTTTCTATTTTTAGTAATAGTTTCTATTTTCAGGTCCTTAGAATAAATGAGCTTAAATGAGCTCAGAAATAGAAAGAGAAGCTAGAGAACGTTGGAGGGAGTGAAGATAAGACACAAATGGCTGCATAAATGAGCTAAAATGAAGAAAAGAAGTTTTCCTGTTTCAACCAGGAATCCTGTTCGGAAGAGGAAACTTTGACAAAGCAAGACTCTTAAGCCAACCAAGAAGCATGATCGAAATAATGAAAGAAAATGATGCTACGAGACCTTGAGGCTTGAAGATGACACAAGAAGGCCCAAGATCCTTCTAGATTAATGTGGATTTCAGCAAAATGTTGAAAGCCCAATTAATTTTGGGTTGTTGGACGTAAGGAAGATATTTTTGGGAATTAAATCTGATTTTTCCGTGAGAAATCATGAAGATAACTTGAAAAATCAAGAAGAAATCAAGGAAAAACGTTGGAAATATTCTAGGGAGAGTTTCAAGGGATTGTGCAACAAGATAAGGCCCAAAACAAGTCCAGATTCGTTCCTAAATCCCCTCAATATATTTTGGACGAAAATAAGGAATAAAATCTGCATTTTTTCATGAAAATCAAGATAAAATCAAGGGGAGACATTAAAGATAAGGCCATAGAGAGTTTTAAGGGAGAAAAGGTTCAAAATGCGTCCAGATACGTTGTCTAGGTACATCCTTAGATATTTGGCCGAAAATGATGAATAAAATCAGAAATAATCCTTAGAAATTCAGCAAATATATATATATATATATATTTAAAGGATTATGGACTTATTTTGAAGGCTTTCGATTGGTTGGGTGACACAACAAAGCTGACATGGCGCTATGTGATTGGTCGAAGCTGGTGGAATTATTAAACAATTCTTTGAGAAAATAAAAGAAGATTCATGAAGCTTGGAGACCAAGTTCACATTCCCTATATATACTCCCCCTAGCTTGACACCTTCTACATTTTTAGAATATTCAGAAAATACTCCCATAACGTCAAAGCTCTCTCTCCCTCTCTCAACTCTCTAGTTTCAAGTTCTGCGTTTTCAAGCAAGGAGAGGAAGAAGAAGAAGGAGCCGTGAGCCCTAGTCTCCATCATCCACCTTGAAGACTTGCTTCCAAGATTCAAGATCCAACGTTCAAGCTCTCCATCTCCATCTCTCCTCACGGTGTAATTCATTCTTTTTTCCTTGTAATCTTTTGATTTCCTTGTTTGAATTCGTAGGAACTTGTTTCTAGTTAATAATAATGTTTAGGGCAAAGTTTAAGCCCAATTCTATGTTTAAATAAAGTTTTCGAATTCTATGATTGTGATTCTAAGTTGCTTATGTGAGTTTGTTCGATTGAATTTGCTTTACAGAAAACTTTTATATATTTATGTTCTTTGGTGGCCAACTTAGGATATATGCATGTAATTGGTGCTAGATTTAAGTTAACGATTCACCTAATAGTTTTGTGAACTTAAATCAAAAGTAGTAAAGGCTTTGGACAAAGGTCGAATTCAATTGAAGAGGATTGCAAATAGGTGAACTTATTCATACTAGGTTGTGCACTTAAGTTGATAACCTTTCTCTATGCTTCTTGCATTGAACATGTTTTGATTAGCTAGCTTTCTAGACTTTGATTGCATGTTTAATAGGATTGATCTAGG
The DNA here is from genome assembly GCA_025331145.1 of Rosa persica. Lineage (NCBI taxonomy): Eukaryota > Viridiplantae > Streptophyta > Magnoliopsida > Rosales > Rosaceae > Rosa > Rosa persica. The sequence continues at coordinate 31,447,923 of WFKR01000007.1, read as the reverse complement.
TACTTTCACTTAGGTTAATTAGTAAAGGAAAGTAAAATATGGGAAATCATTTGCTTTAAATGTTTCACATGATCAACTTCTTTCTCATGACTTAGATGATCAATTATAGGGTTCGAATCAAATTTACATGGAATTGGTTTTGATCTTTGTTTCTTATGTTTCCTTCTTGTATATGTGTTTTTGTATTTTCTTTATTTTGTTTATTTTAATTTTCGGAACCCTAATTGTTAAGATCCCCCTTATTTTGTATTTTGTATGTATCCTTTGTTTTATTTCTTTTTAAAAACTTATACTTTGTATTTTTATTAATTATTTAATTATTGTAAAATAACAGGTGTACCCTCAATCCCCGGATTAGAACGATCCCTATTTACCGTATATTGACGATGATATTTTTCTGGCTTGCCCTGCCGCGGCTCCCCCACCTGGATCGAAACACTCTCCCGAGCCTAAAACCCGACCCGGCCGAATTTCCACTTTTTCGGAGTTGCACGGGCCGATCCTCCCCATTTTCGTGATGTCCTCATCCTCCTGATCATCCCTATATATGCCTTGTATCACGATTTTGAGTGTAGAGTTTTAGATCAAGAGTTGAAAGTATCGACGTCCCTGATTGAATCTGAAATCTAATCGAGCGACCGATATTAATCCAACTTCAAAGCTCGATCTAGGATGATCTAGACCCTCTCTCGAAAAAAATCAGGTATTAAAGTTGCTCATAATTTCATTTTGAAGAAGTTTTTAGTTGACAACTTTTGCATCTGGGGTCGTTGACCGCCGTCTGACCGCCGCGTGTGGCACGAGGATCGGACCATATTTTGAGTTTATATTATCTGGACGATGATCTATGCATCCATACGACCGTTTTCATATATAACATGGACATGTTAGAAAAAGTTGATAAATAGTCAATTTAAGTTTTTACGCTACTATTTACGGTTTTTACATTCTATCTTCAGTTTACAATTTAAGGAGATCATACCATCGGTTTTACTTCAAATTTTAATATGTTGATCGTATGACTATCTTGATGAATTTGTGAAGTCACATGCGAAGATCCGACAATTGGATCTTCGTATAATTGTAAAACAGTGATTCGGGAGGCGATTCGTGAAGATCTGTCTGTCGGATTTTCGTATAATTTTGATAAGATGTTTCCAAGGGCGATCTTTGAGGATCTAACTATTGGATCATCGTTTAAATTCGATCTGACCGTCGGATCATCTCTATTTTAGAATCCAACCGTTGGATCATCATTTAAGTTTATTTCATGCTTCGTTTGCTAAGTAAAGACCGTACTTGATTAGGTACTTGACCGCTTGAGTTAACAAGTATTTGGATTATTGTGATTCATATTTTAATTGAAGACGCAGCGGGAGTTTCGAGGTGAGTAAAACTCACGTGGTTCATATTACGAACCGAGTGCTTTAATTTATTTATTTTCATAATTGTGTGAAAAATATTTATGGATTAAATATTTGTTTTTTTTTAAATCACATGGACTTGATCAACTACGGTCCATAGGTAAGTAAAATGAATTTTAATTATACAAATGAATTTCACGATTTTCTTGTGTGAACTATAGACGGTATTAGTAGTCATCCCTGAGTTGATGATTACGTATATATATATTTAAGTGGAATATATATATTGGGTGGTGTGTTGATGAGTGATGATGTGATTGAGTTTGAATGATTATGTGGATTATATTTCAAATGCTTAAATTTCATAATAATATTGTGTATCTTGGATGAGTTGATTTCATTGTGTGAAAATATATTGGTGTGCTCATTTATAGATATAGGGTCACGTAGTGACCGGTATGGGGGGAATCAGACGTTCTAATCCTAGGTGGATGATGGGATACGATTGGTTGAGTGAGTTGGATGCCACTACCCTTGTCGGGTAATGAGGCTTGATTAAGTACGAGTATCGGACGTTCTAAATATGTATATACGTATATATATTGATGAAATACGATAAAAATAAATATGTCAGATGCCATAACCTGGGTCAGGTGACGGGCTACGATTCAGTTCGAGCTCTAGTTTGTCAACACCGTATTTTTATAAATACAATTTCGGGGTTTTGAGATGAAAGATGTGAGTTAGAATTTTGTGTTGATTTGGTGATTGATTATGCGATTGTTGGTTTCTTGTGGATGTGGAAAGTGTTGTGCGTTGACTTGGGTGAAAATGATTATGAATTAATGAATTTCACGATTTTCTTGTGTGAACTATAGATGGTATTAGTAGTCATCCCTGAGTGGATGATTACGTATATATATATATATATTTACGTGGAATATATATATTGGGTAGTGTGTTGATGAGTGATGATGTGATTGAGTTGGAATGATGATGTAGATTATATTTCAAATGCTTAAATTTCATAATAATATTGTGTATCTTGGATGAGTTGATTTCATTGTGTGAAAATATATTGGTGTGCTCATTTATAGATTTAGGGTCACGTAGTTACCGGTATGGGGGGAATCGGACGTTCTAATCCTAGGTGGATGATGGGATACAATTTGTTGAGTGAGTTGGATGCCACTACCCTTGTCGGGTAATGAGGCTTGATTAAGTACGAGTATCGGACGTTCTAAATATGTATATACGTATATATATTGATGAAATACGATAAAGATAAATATGTCAGATGCCATAACCTGGACCAGGTGACGGGCTACGATTCAGTTAGAGCTCTAGTTTGTCAACACCGTATTTTTATAAATACGATTTCAGGGTTTTGAGATGAAAGATGTGAGTTAGAGTTTTGTGTTGATTTGTTGATTTAGTGATTGATTATGAGATTGTTGGTTTCTTGTGGATGTGGAAAGTGTTGTGCGTTGACTTGGGTGAAAATGATTATGAATTAATTAAACAACCGTTCTTTCTTTTTACTTATACGAGCTTCAAAAGCTTACCGGGTTTTGTGTTGTTGCAATCCCGATACATTATTCAAATGGTGTAGTGGATATTCCTGCAGGTCAGGATAACCATGGAGGTGACCGTGCTGTTTAGGAGTTGCAACATTTTTTTGTTTTCATTTAAGTTGTGAGGTTTGTTAAGCTCATTTAGAGCTTTACAATTTAATTTATGAGTGAGTTGTAATAATTAACCGAGACTAAATTCAGGATTTGAAATTAAATTGTGTGGTGAGATTGTTAAGGAAAAATAAATTTTCAGTATGATTATTTTGAGTTGTGGTAATTCATGTTTCGGATTTTGAATTTTTATTCTAAAATTCGGGGCGTGACAGTTTGGTATCAGAGCGTAAGGTACATATTTGGTGATATGTCAATACTTTCCTAGTGATGGCCCGTTTGCAGCTGATCCCCATTGTGTGCTCTTCGGTATTGACAATGTCATTGGGTATGTGAGAGTGTTAGGTTGGCTAGGAACGTTAGCATGTCATAAGAACTTTAGGCGTTGTCTTGTATGCTTAGTTACTTGGTTAATATGGACTTGCATTTGACTTATGCCATGTTTAAGTGTTATGCGTGTATTAACCAAGTATGCCCTGCTTATTAGGTAATGGAGATTGTGGGGAACGAAGCTAGAGGTCGAGGTAGAGGCAGACCCCATGGTAGGGGTAGAGGCCGAGGTAGGGGTAGGGCCCCTCCTGTCGATGATGCATATGAGGTAGAGGTAGAGGCACCTTATGATGATCAGCATATTCCGCCTGTGGGCATGGTTGATGATCCTGCTCGCTTGTTAGTGCTAGCGAAGGAAATTATCCGCTAAGGAGCAACCAAGTTTGGAGGGGGCACTGATCATATGGTTGCAGATCGATGGATTAAGGATTTGCAAACCTACTTTGATCTGTTTGACTGCTGTGAGATTGATAAGAGGAAGCTAGCCGCTTTCATGCTGAAGGATGAGGCTAGAGTGTGGTGGAACCTCACACAGAGGAGTATTGAGGTATCTACCTTGACATGGGATGGCTTCGAGAGGCTGTTCACAGAGAAGTACTTTCCAGCAGCTGTGAAAGAAAGGTTGGAACCGGAATTCCTCGCACTTGTACAGGGGAAGATGACCTTGATCGAGTACGATGCGGAGTTCTCCAAGCTATATAAGTATGTGAAGCAGATGGATGATGAAGACTTGGCTAAGAAGTTTTAGCGAGGATTGAGCCCTTCGATTGAGCATGATGTGTCCATATTAGCTTAGAGCTAAAGACGAAGAGAGAAATCTTGGCTAAGGCACAAATCATTGAGCAGCAGAACCTGATTCGTAGAGAGAATGAGTCAGCTGAGAGAGACTTCCAGGGCAAGGGAAAGGCAATGGCAGGAAGCAGTAGGTCCAGAGACTTCAGAGGCGGTTTCTGGAAGAAATAGAAGACTCGGTTCCAGCATCATGCCCCAGCTAGGGTAGCAGTAGCTCCTCCCATTCATGCTATCCCTATTAGGCAGATAGCACCAGTAGCTCTGGTGAAGTGCTTTAACTATGGTGAGCCGGGCCACATCTCTCATGCGTGCACGAACCCACAGGGTAGGGTATGGTACAGCTGTGGACAGACAGGACACCAGGCCAGGGAGAGTGCAGGGAAACCAGCAAAGGCAGCTACGACATGCACCTGCTAGAGTCTTTGCCATTAGTCAGGCAGGCACGGGGGTGGAAGATACTTTATCTGTTATCACTATCTTGCTAGAGTACTGTTTGATACAGGAGCCTCACACTCCTTCATATCTAGTTCGGTTATGGATGTGTTGGGTTTGATTGTCATGCCTCTTACTAGGTCATTATGTGTTACATCACCTCTCGGTGTGTCTCTTGAGCTTAGCATGTTTTGTGATGATTGCCCTATTGGGATTGGTGGCAGAGAGTTCTCTGCATCTTTGATTGTGATTCCGGATCACACATATGATGTGATTTTGGGTATGGATTGGTTGAGCCCGAACCATGTTGTGATTGATTGATTTAGGATGATTGTGTCCTTCCAAGTTCCTGGACAACCAGTGTTTCATTACCGTTGTCTGAAGTCTGACATCGCCATGAGGGTAAGGATTTTGGCCCATATTGAATCAGGGAGTAGTACGTCAAGGATTACAGGGATTCCTGTAGTTTCAAAGTATGCTGACGTGTTTCAGGAGATCCCTGGGTTACTTCCGAAAAGGGTAATGGACTTCTCCATTGATGTTATACCAGGTACTGCCAGGTATCGAAAGCACCCTATCGAATGGCACCAGCTGAATTTCAGGAGTTGAAGGTTCAGATTGAGGGATTACTTGTGCAAGGGTTCATTCAGGCTAATGCATCTCCTTGGGGCACACCAGTGTTGTTCGTGAAGAAGAAGCATAATTCACTTCGGTTATGTGTGGATTATGGACAGCTGAACAAGGTGACCATCAAGAACAGGTACCCTCTACCTAGGATTGATGACTTGTTTGATCAGTTTAGGGAGGCTACTGTGTTCTCAAAGATTGATTTGAAATCTGGATATCACCAGTTAAGGGTGAAGGATGATTGATAGAAGCACAAAGTGCGACGATTTTCATGAGTATACGCTACATTCTAGCCTTATTTCTCCCTTAGATTTGTGTTTTGAGTCATTAAAGTCATTTTCAGAGTCTTGTACAGTGTTTGGAGTAAAATAGGCGGAAAATGAAAAATTTATGAAAAAAATCATAACGGGATCAGGATTCCTTACCGTCGACGTTTTTTCGGTCTTTACATTTTAATTCCCTTTATTTTCTCTAAAAAAATTCTTATATTCTCCACCTTTTTGTAGGAAATTTAAGATGTTTGACCAAGTAATGAAGAAGGGGAATAAAGGAGAAAGATGTTTCAGTTGGGAAATTAAAGGAATTGCCCCATTATGAGAGGAATTAAGGCCATAAGTTCCCCATTATGAGAAATTAAAAGGACAAGAAATAAGAAACAGAAAATTAAAGAGAAGATGAAGGGCGAGTTCCTTACGAAGTACTTTCCTGCCTCAAAGGTCACTGTTTTGAGAAAGCAGATTAGTGGAATCACGCAAGGACATGAGGAGAATTTCTGCAATTATTGGGACCGGTTTAAGAGCCTTGTAGCATCATGCCCTAACCATGGGATGAGTGAGGGGTCCCTCCTTACCTTTTTTTATGAAGGACTCACTGTTAATGAGCGTGGTTTGTTAGATGCTACTGCTGGAGGGTCCTTTATGGATAAGACACCAGATGAGGCCAAGGAGCTACTTACAAATCATGCACTAAACTATCAACAATATGAGGGGGTGCTTTTCTCTCAAAGGAGGGTACATGAGGTGTCCACTAACTCTGCCCTTGAAGACAAGGTCAACAAGATGTCTACTCTGCTGTCTCAAGTCTTTAAACGTTAATGGAGAAGGAGCAATGACTGAAGTGTGTGGGATGTGCTTGACTCAAGGGCACCCCACTGATAAATGTCCCCAGCTTGCCTCTCCAGAAGGATGGGAATCTATTATTGCCCTAGGGTATCAAGGAGGCCAAGGAGGCCCGAGGTATAACCCTTACTCCAATACGTACAATCCTGGGCTCAGAGACCACCCTAACTTTCGTTGGGCCAACAATGATAACACCTTGAGACCACCTCAAGGCCCAGGCTAGAATTCTCACCGCCCACCAGGTTTGTTTTTGAGGCCTCAGGTACCTTAAACTTTTGATATTCCTAATTCTGTCCCTCCACCTCCTGTTTCCAATACTTTGAGTGCCCCTAATTATGATGAACTGCTGAAGTCCCTTGCTGTGGGACAACAACTTAACACCGTTACTCAAGCTTTGGTTGTAGGACAGGCGACCCATTCAAAGGATATTGCAGAGCTCAAGAATCAAATGTGCCAAGTAGTGGATTTCATGGGCCGGATTGCTGAAACAGGGAAGCTACCAAGCAACACGGTGCCTAACCCAAGGAATGAGCACGCCTAAGCCATCATTACTAGGAGTGGGTGCAAGCTACTAGACCCTCCCAAAGCCTACAAGAAGGCCCAAGTGGCCCATAATGAAGAAGAAGATGTTGTGGAGGTGTCCAAGAAGGATATTGAAAAGGACCCAGCTACATCAAGGGTGGAAGTTAACGTGCCCCAAACTGTGGCACCCAAAGGTACAATTCCTAACTCTACTGGTTTAGTTAAGACTAATCCAGTTGTTTCTATACCTTTCCCAAGCAGGTTTGCCAAGACAAAGAAAGATAAATCTGATCAAGAGATCTTGGAAATCTTCAAGAAGCTTCAAGTGAACATGCCCCTGATCGAGTGCATCAAACAGGTGCCTAAGTATGCTAAGTTCTTGAAGGAGCTATGCACCACAAGGAGGCAGACAAGAGAGAAGGAGGTGGTGAAAATGAGCGAGACGGTGTCAGCAATTATCCAGATAAAACTACCCCCAAAGTTGAAGGACCCAGGGAGTTTTTCTGTTCCCTGTTTCATTGGTGACACCAGGTTTGAAAATGTGATGTTAAACTTAGGGGCGTCCATAAATGTCATGCCTTATAATTTGTATGTGTCCCTAGGTCTGGGCCCTCTTCAAAGGGATAATGTTGTCATTCAACTTGCTAATAGGTCTAACAAATAACCTCAAGGGTATGTTGAGGATGTTCTTGTGCGGGTAAACCATCTGATATTCCCTGCGGATTTCTATGTTTTAGACATGGAGGAATCGCCCCTAAATGCCACTCCATTACTTTTAGGGTGTCCATTTATGAGGATTGCGAGAACAAAGATCGACGTGTACAAAGGGACTTTCACCATGGAGTTTGATGGTGATGTTAGACGCTTCAACATTCTTGAAGCCATGAGGTACCCTGTTTCTGATTTGAAACCTTGCTTTGCTATTGATGTAGTTGATTCACTCGCACATGTATTCTCTGAAGCAATGGTTGAGGATGAATTAGCTCTGACCCTAGAGGAGGGGGTCGGATATGATGTAAATGGGGAACCTATCCCTAAGGTTGAGTGGGACGTTGCGGAGCCCAGAGTGATTAAGACTATGGCCTCACTGAGGCTCAGCCTATAAAGAGGTCCATTTGCTATTTCTCAATTCCGGTTTCTACTAATAAAATGCTAACCTCTATGGTTCAGGCACCTAAGTTGGAATTAAAGGTACTCCCTGAACCTTTGAAGTACGCGTACCTAGGAGAAAATGAGACCCTCTCAGTAATCATATCATCAACACTGGATCTAGAGCAAGAAAGGAATTTGGTGGAGGTGTTGAAGAAGCATAAGACTGCCATTGGTTGGACTTTAGCAGATATCAAGGGAATCAGCCCAACCACATGTGTCCACTTGATCCTGTTAGAAGATGGAGCCAAGCCCACAAGAGAAGCCCAAAGACGTCTACATCCGCCCATGATAAAGGTGATCCAAGATGAGGTGATCAAGTTGCTCGATTGTGGGGTAATCTACCCCATTTCTGATAGTAAGTGGGTCTCTCCAGTGCAAGTGGTGCCCAAGAAGTCTGGGGTGACTCTGGTAAAGAACGATGATAATGAGCTATTGCCCCAAAGATTAGTGGCAGGTCATAGGGTATGTATCGACTACCGGAAGATGAATGCCACAAGGAGGAAGGATCATATGCCCTTGCCTTTTATTGATCAGATGTTGGAGTGCTTAGCGGGCCATTCCTACTATTGCTTCTTGGACGGATATAGTGGATACAACTAGATCTACATAGCCTACGAGGATCAGGAGAAGACGCCTTCACGTGCCTCTTTGGGACCTTCGCTTATAGGAGCATGCCCTTTGGCTTGTGCAACGCACCAGGTACTTTTCAAAGATGTATGCTGTCCATTTTCTCAGAATACATTGAAAATATTATTGAAGTCTTTATGGATGACTTTAGTGTCTTCGGTAAAGATTTTGATACTTGTTTAGAGAATCTAGGATTGATACTGGAGAGGTGTGTAGAAACTAACCTTGTGTTGAATTAGGAGAAGTGTCACTTCATGGTAACACAAGGAATAGTGTTAGGACACATAATATCTGCTAGGGACATTGAGGTAGATAAGGCTAAGGTTCATCTTGTACGTCACTTACCCTCCCCCACAACTGTGAGGGAGGTACACTCTTTTCTTGGCCATGCAGGATTTTACAGGAGGTTCATCAAAGACTTCTCCAAGGTGGCGAGACCTATGTGTGCCTTATTGCAGAAGGACGTGCCCTTTGTGTTCAATGAGGATTGCAAGAAGGCATTTGAGAAGCTTAAGCAGTTGTTGACCACAGCCCCTATCATTTGCCCTCCAGATTGGAGTCTACCCTTCGAGCTTATGTGTGATGCATCGGACTGATAGGAGCATTTTAATGCGACGTTTTAAGTGTTATTTCCTCATATTTACTTAGTTATTCCTTTAAGAAAGTTTCTATTTTCTATTTTTAGGAAGTTTCCTTTTTTATTTGTAGAAAGTTTCTATTTTTCGTTTTTAGAAAGTTTTCCCATTTTAGTTTAGGAAAGTTGTCATTTCTTGTTTTAGGAAAGTTTCTATTTTTAGTAACAGTTTCTATTTTCAGGACTTGGGAATAAATGAGCTGAAATGAGCTCATAAATGGAAAGAAGAGCTAGCCAACATTGGAGGGAGACAAGATGAGATATAAAAGGGCTGCATAAATGAGCAGAAATGAAGAAATGAAGTTTTCCTATTTCAACAAGGAATTCCTGTCCAAGAAAGGAAATGACTCCTGGGCCGTCCAAGAAGTGTGATCGAAATGATGAAGTGTCATGGCGTGAGAGAAGCTTCTTGAAGACCTTAGAAGATGACATGGCAAGGAGGTGACGCATAAAGCCCCAAAAACTCTCAAGTATACTTTGGATTTTCGGCAAAATGGATCAAGGCCTATGGAATTAGGGTTTGTGACGCATAAGAGAAGAATTATATGTGTTTGTCGTGAACTACCAAGAGAGAAATAAGGAGATGACATGAAAATAAAGAGGAAAATAAAATATTACGCCAAGAGATTTTCTAGGGAGAGTTTTAAGGAAGGAAATATTCTTGGAGGAGTTAATTGTGTTGATTGCCGTGAAATAAAGAGGAAAAGAAGGAGCCAACGTAAAAATCAAAAAAAATATAGGAGATTAATGCCACACAAGGAAGGATATGCCATAGAGATTTCCTAGGGAGAGTTTTAAGGAAAGAAGAAGTGTGGACACCAAGACAAGGCTCAAAATGCATCTAAATTCATCCCTACATTCCCTAAAGGAATTTTGGCCAAAATGAAAGAGAAAAATCAGAATATATTCATGGAAATTCAGCACTATTCACTAGGGAATTATTTTGGAGAGTTTTGATTGGTTGGACAACACAATAGGGCTTACATGGCAATTTGTGATTGGTTGAAGTTATGTGGCATTTTCTGATAATTCCTTGGAAAATAATAGAAGATTCATGAAGACTTGGAGACCAAGGCCAACGTCCCCTATATAAAGCCCCCTATGTTTGATGTTTACACACAACCTCCCATTCAGAAAATACTCTCTCCAACATCACGTCTCCCTCTCTCCATCCTTTAGTTCACTTTCAACGTTTCAAGCAAGGAAGAAGAAGAAGAAGAAGAAGAAGAAGGAGCCCTGAGCATCATCATCTATCCTCCACCTTGAAGACTTCCTTTCAAGATTCAAGAATCCAAACGTCGAGCCTCATTCCTCATCTCCATCTCACGGTGTAATTCGTCCTCTTTCTTTGTAATCCTTGTTTGATTTTCATTGGAATTGTTTCTAGTTGACAACAATGTTAGACCAAAGTTTAATTCCGAATTTCTATGATTGAATAGAGTTTTCGATTCTTATAATTGTGATTCTAAGTTGCTTTGTTTCTTATATTTCATTCTTGTACTTGTGTTTATACATTTTCTTTGTTTTATTTCTTTTAATTTTCGAAAACCAAAAACCTAATCCCCCCTTTATTTCGTAAATATGTTTATATTTTATTTTATTTTTGTAAATATTATACTTTGTGTTTTTATTAATTGTTTAATTGTCCTACATTGACAGGTGTACCCTCAATCCCCATATTAGAACGATACCCTACTTATTCTATACTACTATCTGATGCAGGATTTAAATTGCGCGCTTATTTTTAGCATATCACGGACTATGCTGTTGGAGCTGTGTTGGGCCAGAGGAAGGATAAGAGGCCCTATGCTATTTACTATGCTTCTCGGACCCTCAACAATGCTCAGCTCAACTACTCCACCACTGAAAAAGAACTCTTGGCTGTAGTCTTTGCTTTAGATAAGTTTTGTTCTTATTTATTGCACTCTAAAGTAATTGTTTACTCTGACCATGCAGCCTTGAGATATCTGATGATCAAGAAGGAGGCCAAGCCCAGATTAATTTGATGGATCTTGTTGCTTCAAGAGTTTGATCTAGAGATCAAGGACATGAAGGGCAGTGAAAATGTGGTGGCGGACCATTTGAGCAGGATAGTCCATGAGGAGGACTCCCAGCCCCTAAGGAAACTTTCCCAGATGAGCAGCTCTTTGGGATAGAGGTTAGTGTGCCCTGGTATGCTGATATAGTTAACTATTTAGTCACTAGGATATTTCCTGACACACTTTCCAAAGCTAGTAAGGATAAATTGAAGAAAATGGCTAGGCACTTTATTTGGGATGAGCCCTATTTATGGAAACATTGTAGTGACCAAGTCATTAGAAATTGTGTCCCAGAGTTTGAGCATAGGTCAATTATATCATTTTGCCATAGTGAAGCGTGTGGAGGTCACTTTGGGCCTCATAGAATGGCCTTAAAGGTCTTAGATTGTGGATTTTATTGGCCTACTATCTTCAAGGATGCAATCTTGTTCTGTATTTCTTGTGATAGGTGCCACCAGACTGGTAATCTTGGCCCAAAAGATCAAATGCCCATGAATCCAATAATAAATGTAGAAATTTTTGATGTTTGGGGCATTGACTTTATGGGCCCATTTCCTTCGTCTAATGGTTGTTTATATATACTACTAGCTATGGACTATGTATCAAAGTGGGTAGAAGAAAAAGCCACCAAGACTAACGATTCAAAAGTGGTTGCAGGTTTCTTGAGAACTAACATATTTACCAGGTTTGGAGTGCCACGTGTTCTGATCAGTGATGGAGGTTCTCACTTTTGCAATCGTACAATCGAGGCTTTACTGAAGAAGTATGGGGTAACCCATAAGATGTCAACACACTACCACCCTCAGACCAGTGGCCAAGAGGAGGTGTCCAACAGGGAGATCAAGAGGATACTCGAGAAGACAGTGGGCCCAACAAGGAAGGATTGGGGCCAGAGATTGGATGATGAATGGTGGGAATACAGAACGGCCTACAAGACGCCTATTGGGATGTCTCCCTTTAGGTTGGCCTATGGAAAGGCATGCCACCTTCCAGTGGAGCTAGAGCACAAGGCTTGGTGGGCTGTCCAGATGTTCAACATGGATTATGATGAAGCCGGCCTACATAGGAAGCTACAACTAAATGAGCTTGAGGAGATAAGGAATGAGGCCTATGATGCTTCATAGATCTACAACGAGAAGACAAAGGTCTACCATGACAAAATGATCCGCGGAAAAAGCTTCCAAGTGGGCTAGAAAGTTCTATTATTCCATTCCAAACTTAGGCTATTCCCAAGTAAACTTCGTCCTCGTAGGATTGGCCCATTTATAGTGACTAATGTGTTTGCTCATGGTGCTGTAGAGATCAAGAGTGAGAAGACAGGGAAGGAGTTCAAGGTTAATAGGCATCGTCTCAAGCCCTACTATGAGTCATTTGTGGAGCACACATTGGAAGACATACCCCTCCATGAGGCACCCCAAGACGTGTGAACAAGGAGGAGAGTCCAAGTGATGGACTATAAATATTAAGCACTGCGTGGGAGGCAACCCATTTCAACCGAAGCTATGGAGGAGCCATCAATGAGAGTTTGACATTTTTATCCCTTCACTTACTTAGATTGAATTGTACTTGTGTCTTTGTTTGTTTTTACCCTTTCCTTATTTCCATAGGTCCCCATATTTAGGGTCTATATACCATTTTTTTCCTACATTGAGGACAATATAGATTCTAAGTGTGGGGTGGGTTACACTTTTATTTTAGAATATTTCAATTTTCAGATTTAAAAAAAAAAATTTTAAAAAAAATTCATTGGTTTTATAGTCTTTTTGTTTGTTTGAGTCTTAGGATGCTCCTAATGTCTAAGATGAACATGTCTCTGAATTCATGGCTAAAGATTTTCACAATCGAAATAGGACTTAATTGAATTCTGTGGTTAATTGATATTGTGATACTTGTATGAAGATTTGAGATAGGATTGTAACTTGGTTCATTAAGCATGCTAGGATTAAGTCTGATTCATTTGACCCTAAGTGAGCTGTTGAGCTGAAATACTTTCTTTTCAAGTGCTTAATTGATAAATTCAGAATTTCATGGCTTTATTTGCTAGACCTCATTATTCTTTGGAAATCCAATGATCATGTGCTATAGAGTTTAATGGACTAGAGAGTACTAGAACTCGACTTTTGTGACTGTCAAAACTTGTGTGCCATAATATGCCCAGATCTTGGATAGGATAGAAGGTATTAGGGTAACCACCATAGCCAAACAAGCATGTGTCCCCAATTGTACCCGTCGTTGGACTCCTTAGAATGAACCCCTTTGAGCCTACGTTGAAAACCTTTGTTTCATCACCTCACTACCCTACCATGAGCTTAGTACAGGATATCTCTACCCTTGTACTAGGGACTTACTAGAGCATGACATAGTGTATAGGGGTGACAATGAAAGACAAGTGTGGGGTGGGGAAAAATCAAGAGAGAGAAAAAAAAATAAAAATAAAAAGAGATTGCAGTGGAAAAAAAAAATGAAAAAGGAAAGAAAGAAAAACGGCGAAAGAGAAGAAAAATTGAAAAGAAAACTCTTGGGAAATTGTTAAAGTGTGGTTCTGGACTTTCATATTTGAAGAAGGCTCAAAGTTGAAAATTAGGCCTTTGTCCATTTTCATGGTTAAAGTGAAGCTTGGGCCCAAAACAATGATAATTGGCCTACAAAATGGTGACATAAGGTGGGTCCTTAGGATTTTTGTATCCTTAATCTTCATTTCGAAAAACCTAGCTTAGCCCTATTACAACCCGTTACAAGTCCTTACTTGATCCTTGAGATGGGTAGCTTTGGTTAGTGGAGTCAGGTACAAAGTTGAGCTTATGGTTTATGTCCATTTGTGCACTTAGTCATTTCTTGAGGTTGTTAAAAAAAAATTCACAAAATGCTTTTGTTGTTGAAATATGCAAGCTGTTTGTTGCCTTACAATTTGTTCTCTTACATATACTTGAGTGTGAAGCTTTTAAGCAGCTATTTCTGAGAGAAAAATCGAGAGTATGTCTTGTGAGTTTGGAGTCTCTGAGACAACAGTTAGGGGCAGTAGAGTCACTTACTTGCTTTTTGTCGAGTCTTTATTTTGTTTTGTATTTTATTTTGCTAAGGGACTAGCAAAAGCTAAGTGTGGGGTAGTTGATAGAAGCACAAAGTGCGACGATTTTCATGAGTATACGCTCTATTCTAGCCTTATTTCTCCCTTAGATTTGTGTTTGGAGTCATTAAAGTCATTTTCAGAGTCTTGCAGAGTGTTTTGGAGTAAAATACGCGGAAAATGAAAAATTTATGAAAAAACAATCCTAACAGGATCAGGATTCCTTACCGTCGACATTTTTGCAGTCTTTACATTTTAATTCCCTTTATTTTCTCTAAAAAATTCTTATATTCTCCACCTTTTTGTAGGAAATTTAAGACGTTTGACCAAGTAATGAAGAAGAGGAATAAAGGAGAAAGATGTTTCAGTTGGAAAATTAAAGGAATTGCCCCATTATGAGAGGAATTAAGACCATCAGTTCCCCATTATGAGAAATTAAAAGGACAAGAAATAAGAAACAGAAAATTAAAGAGAAGATGAAGAAAGCTATGCAATCCTATCCATCCAAATGATGAAGGGTACGATCGACAAAAGCCAACTACTGCTCCCCTATAAATAGCAACATCCAGAACAGAATGGGGATCACTTCCTTGCCTATCACTTCCTGGCCAAAAACTCTTTGTGACTCTACCCAATTCACTCCTCAATCCTCCATCACCTACAAGACCATGACCACCATCCATCCAGCAATCTACAAAGCTCTTAGGCACTGAGTCAAAGACATTCCACCACCATAGCAGAGACGAGTTCACCACCTTGTTGCCAAGCCGCTGAGGAAAGCTTCAAAGTGTAACTATGACTTACTTTCAATATTTGTTTCGGTTTTGTGTGTTTGGATTTGCGAGTTATGTAATTGGAGACATGAAATGTTCAGAATATTTTTGAGATTTTAAGCTTATTATTGAGTTAATTTCGAGAATTCTTCGATGATGCATGTTACAATCTTGTGCTCTTTTACGTATTTAGGTAATTTTCAGAGTTAGGTTAATAAGTTCCCATGCTAAAATCACGCTGAGTGTTCTTGTTTGTTTGCTTAATTTGCCAAGAATAATTGTTATTTGTTAAGACGCTGAGTTAAACAAGTAATAAATAGTTCTAAAGTGGTAAAAACCATGTTTTAATGGTTAAACGATTCTTGAAATTACGTGTTAAATTCTATGTGTAATGGTTAATTTGCATGTGTGAGTCAATTCGGGGGTTAGATAATACTACTGATTAAGAGAATTACGTTGAGTGTTTCAAAATTAGTAGTATTAGGCATGGTAAGGACTCTTCCGATCCAAGCCCACATTAGAACGAATTAGATAAATGGATTGATCCGTTGAGGCTTTTCATTTGGGCTCTTATCTAGGCATTTAAGATGGGCACATTTTTGTAGCATGTTGAAATGGATTTTCTGTTTCTACACTTAGTAATTTCCGAGTGGCATTGATCTAGGTTAGGGAAGTCAATCATTGTATATAGTTTTATTTATTTTATTTATTTTATTTTAAGTAGATTAGTAACCAAATCTCATACCCCCCATTTTATTCTTTTATTTGTTAATTGACCTTTTTGTGTAGGTGTACCCTACAATCCCCGGACTGAACGATCCCTGCTTATCCTATACTGACAACTACATTTTGCAAGGTTAAATTGTGAGGCTATTTCAGCCGCATCAATTTTTGGTGCCATTGCCGGGGATTGTTAAAATCCCTAGCGCTTAAAGTGTCATCCATTTTGTTGTTTATATATAGAGTGCATGCTAAATTTTTGTACTACACTTGTGGAATGGTGACAATTGCAATTTATGTTTGGCCATGGTATAATTGTGATTTAGTTTAAGTTTTGTGAATGTTTATATATAGAATGCATGCTACCAGGTATGGACATTTTGAGTTCCTTGTCATGCCGTTTGGTCTCACGAATGCACCTGCAGCATTCATGGACTTGATGAACCGCACATTCAGTTCTTACTTGGATAAGTTTGTGGTAGTGTTCGTTGATGACATCTTGATTTATTCAAGGTCGTTAGATGAGCATGAAAAGCATTTGCGGATTGCGCTACAGACGTTGAGAGAAAAGAAATTATTTGCCAAGTTTGAGAAGTACGATTTCTGGCAGAGTGAAGTCAAGTTCCTTGGTCATGTGGTCTCGAATGATGGAGTTTCTATGGATCCATCGAAGGTTGAAGCAATGATGAGTTGGAGTCGTCCTACTACGGTTACAAAAATCCGTAGCTTCATTGGATTGGCAGGGTATTACAGGCGTTTCATTGAAGGGTTTTCTGGTATTGCTTCGGCTTTGACCAAATTGACAATGAAGGACACTCAGTTCGTGTGGTCGGATGAGTGTGAGAAGGCCTTCAATGAGTTGAAGACTAGGTTGACTACAGCCCTAGTGTTGACCATTCCTACTAGTGGTGGTAGGCTAGTTATCTACAGTGATGCATCTCACCAAGGTTTGGGGTGTGTGTTGATGCAGAATGGTAGCGTTGTTGCTTATGGTTCTAGACAGTTGAAGGTGCACGAGCGGAATTACCCCACTCATGATCTAGAGCTAGCAGCAGTGGTGTTTGCCTTAAAGATTTGGAGACACTATCTTTATGGTGAGAAATTTGAACTCTTTTATGATCATAAGAGTTTGAAGTATCTATTCTCCCAGAAAGAATTGAACATGAGGCAGAGAAGATGGATGAAGCTCATCAAGGACTATGATTTCACCTTGAGGTAGCATCCCTGAAAGGCGAATGTAGTGGCGGATGCTTTGAGTAGGAAACCTCGAGTAATCATGGCATCGATTGTGGTGCGAGAGTGGCGCATGTTAGAAGCTACATCAGAGTTTGACCTTATGCCCACAGGAGTAGGACATGGAATCTTTCTCGGTAGTATCACCTTACAGCCAACTTTGATCTCCAGGATCATTCAGGGCCAGACACTTAATGAGTTTGCTCAGGCGATAATTACTGAAATGACTGCTGATCCGGATGTGGAGGGCCCTTCCGAGTGGATGATTGGGGCAGATAGACTGTTGAGATTTCGAGGGAGATTGTATGTATCGAGTGTTGATAACCTCAGGGTAGAGGTCATGAGGGAAGCACATAGGTTTCGATACACTATACATCGAGGGGGTACTAAAATGTATATGGATCTACAAAGGCAGCTTTGGTGGTATGGAATGAAGAGGGATGTGGCAGAACATGTGTCGAAGTGTCTTACATATCAGCAAGTGAAGGTAGAGCATCAGAGACCCGCAGGAATGTTGAATCCCTTGCCGATTCCTGTTTGGAAATGGGAAGATATCTCCATGGACTTTGTGATTGGATTGCCTAGGTCCAGGCAAAGTTATGACTCGATTTGGGTGATTGTTGACCGGTTGATTAAGTCAGCACATTTTCTTTCCTTGGCAAAAACTTACTCAGGGGATGCGTTGTGTAAGTTGTATGTGAATGAAATAGTGAGGCTTCATGGTGTGCCTGTGACGATTGTCTCTGATTGTGACGCTCATTTCACTTCAGAATTCTAGCGTAAGTTCCATAAGGCATTTGGCACATCTCTTGCAATGAACACTGCATTTCATCCACAGACAGATGGGCAGACTGAGAGAGTGAATCAGGTGATGGAGGATATGCTTAGGGCTTGTGTTCTGGACTTTAAGGGAAGTTGGGCAGATTATCTACCATTGGTAGAGTTTGCCTACAACAATAGCTATCACTCCAGCATCGGCATGGCCCCATATGAGGCTCTTTATGGTAGGCCATGTAGGACCCCTATCTGTTGGGCAGAAGTAGGAGAGAAGGGACTTTTGGGTCCTGCACTTGTTTAGGAGACTACTAAGAAGGTCACTACTATTCGGGACAGAATCCGAACCTCTCAGAGGAGACCTTTAGAGTGTGAGACTGGCGATCATGTGTTCTTGAAGGTCTCACCTATGAAAGGTGTGGTGAGATTTGGCAAGAAGGGAAAACTCGTACCGAGGTATGTTGGACCCTTTGAGATTCTGGAAAGGGTTGGAAACTTGGCATATCGACTTGCTTTACCTGTTAGCATATCGAGTGTGCATAATGTCTTCCATGTGTCTATGCTCAGGAAGTATGTCCGAGATGAGTCCCACGTGATTGATCATGGTACGGTCGAAGTAAACACAGATGTGACATTCGTAGTTGAACCTGTTTGTATCTTGGATAGGTCTACAAAGAAGCTTCGTATGAAGGAGGTTGATCTTGTGAAGGTGTTGTAGAGTCATCATGATGAGGGTGATGCACCATGGGAATTCGAGTCTGACATGAGGAAGAGGTATCATGAGCTTTTTGTTGACGAGCATGCTTGAATTTCAGGACGAAATTCCTTTAAGGAGAGTAGACTGTGAAGACCCGAAATTTAATTTAAATAAATTAAATGTAATTCAATATTTGTTCAATAATATGAATTATGAATTTTGGGCTTGCTTCGTATGTCGTTGTGTGAGGAAAGGAGTTACAAACGAATTTTATTTTCGAACCGAACGTTATTTAGGGGGTCGTGAAAATTGACTTTTTATACGTTCAAAATTTGGAAAAACTTCCTTCATGAAAGTTGTAGAGCTCGTCAATACGATCTCGTGCATATGTGGAACGCATTATTCGGAGTTCGTATGAATAAGTTATGAATATTTGAAAATTGAAATTTTTCTATAAATATCATGAAAATCAGATTTTTTCATTAAGGACGAAAAAATCACATTTTTGCGGATTAGCCCCCAGCCCTCTCTGCTTTCTCTCTCTCGCGCGAAACCCTTCCCCTTGCTTGCTGACCCGCTGACCCGACCCGACGCCAGCGGCACCATCGCACCACCACCTGCCACGACCCGGCCCTCCCCGCGTGCGCCCCTAGCCGCCCAGTCACCCTCCCCCACTGGCTTGCCCTGCCGTGGCTCCCCCACCTGGATCGAAACACTCTCCCAAGCCTAAGACCCGACCCGGCCGGATTTCCACTTTTCCGACGTTGCATCGGCCAATCCTCCCTATTTTCTTGATGTCCTCATCCTCCTGATCATCCCCATATGTGACTTGTATCACGATTTTGAGTGTAGAGTTGTAGATCAAGAATTCAAGGTTTCGACGTCCCTGATTGGATCTGGAATCTGATCGAGCGACCGAGATTAATATAACTTCAAAGCTCGATCTAGGACGATCTAGACCCTATCTCGAAAAAAGTCAGGTATTAAAGTTGTTCATAATTTCATTTTGAAGAAGTTTGTAGTTGACAACTTTTGCATCTGAGGTGGTTGACCGACGTTGACCACCGCGTGTGGCGACGCGTCAGACCATATTTTGAGTTTATATTATCTAGACGATGATCTATGCATCCATACGAGCGTTTTGATATATAACATGGACATGTTAGAAAAAGTTAATAACTAGTCAATTTAAGTTTTTACGCTACTATTTACAATTTTTACATTTTATCTTCGGTTTACAATTTACGGAGATCAGACCATCATTTTTACTTCAAATTTTTTACTTCAAATTTTAATATGTTGATGGTATGACTGTCTCGATGACTTTGTAGAAGTCACGGGCGAAGATCCGTCCGTTGGATCTTCGTATAATTGTAAAACAGTGATTCGGGAGGCGATTCGTGAAGATCAGTCCGTCGGATTTTTGTATAATTTTGATAGGATGTTTCCAAGGGTGATATGTGAGGATCTAACCGTTGAATCATTGTTTAGATTCGATCCGACCTTTGGATAGTCTCTATTTTAGAATTCGACCGTTGGATTATCATTTAAGTTTATTTCATGCTTCGTTTGCTAAGTAAAGACCGTACTTGATTAGGTACTTGACGGCTTGAGTTGACGAGTATTTGGATTATTGTGATTCATATTTTAATTGAAAACACAGCGGGAGTTTCGAGGTGAGTAAAACTCACGTGGTTCATATTACGAACCGAGTACTTTAATTTATTTATTTATTTTCATAATTATGTGAAAAATATTTATGGATTAAATATTTGTTTTTTAAAATCACATGGACTTGATCAACTACGGTCCATAGGTAAGTAAAATGAATTTTAATTATACAAATGAATTTCATTATTTTCTTGTGTGAACTATAGATGGTATTAGTGGTCATCCCTGAGTGGATGGTTACATATATATATATATATATATTTATATTTACGTGGAATATATATATTGGGTGGTGTGTTGATGAGTGATGATGTGATTGAGTTTGAATGATGATGCTGATTATATTTCAAATGCTTAAATTTCATAATAATATTATGTATCTTGGATGAATTGATTTCATTGTGTGAAAATATATTGTTGAGCTCATTTATAGATTTAGGGTCAACGTAGTGACCGATATGGAGGAATCGGATGCTCTAATCCTAGGTGGATGATGAGATACGATTGGTTGAGTGAGTTGGATGCCACTACCCTTGTCAGGTAATGAGGCTTGATTAAGTACGAGTATCGGACGTTCTAAATATGTATATACGTATATATATTGATGAAATACGATAAAGATAAATATGTCGGATGCCATAACCTGGGCCAGGTGACGGGTTACGATTCAGTTAGAACTCTAGTCTGTCAACACCGTATTTTTATAAATACGATTTCGGGGTTTTGAAAAGAAAGATGTGAGTTAGAGTTTTGTGTTGATTTGTTGATTTAGTGATTGATTATGAGTTGTTGGTTTCTTGTGGATGTGGAAAGTGTTGTGCGTTGACTTGGGTGAAAATGATTCTGAATTAATTAAACAACCGTTCTTTCTTTTTACTCATACGAGCTTCAAAAGCTTACCGGGTTTTGTGTTGTTGCAATCCCGGTACACTATTCAAATGGTGTAGCGGATATTCCTGCAGGTCAGGATAACCAAGGAGGTGACCATGCTGTTTAGGAGTTGCAGCATTTATTTGTTTTCATTTAAGTTGTGAGGTTTGTTATGCTCATTTAGAGCTTTACAATTTAATTTATGAGTGAGTTGTAATAATTAACCAAGACTAAATTCGGGATTTGAAATTAAATTGTGTGGTGCGGTTGTTAAGGAAAAAGAAATTTTCAAGATGATTATTTTGAGTTGTGATAATTCATGTTTCGGATTTTAAATTTTTATTCTAAAATTCGGGCGTGACAACTTAAGTAAGCCTCGATCCACCTAAACTTCCTTACCTGGTCGTATTCAATTGGTGTTACCAAATGGGTCGACTAATAGCATTTCATTCCTTGGCAGACCAGTTTGAGCCCAACAAGCTCACTCTCCCCCGCGGGACCTAGCAGCCCAACAGGTCTCACACACCATTTGACTTACCACTACACCAATTTCGGAATCAAACAACACATATCAGACGACAGCAAACATTTTAACTGTTGTCTGAAATAATCAGACGATAGTAAGAAATAATCTGTCGTCTAAGTTTTCGAATCCAACAACAATTTTTTCTTAGCTCTTGTGCAAAAGCATTTCAGACAATGGTTGATTTTTTTGATGTTGTCTGAATGAGTCAATTCAGACAACAGTTATCATGTGATGTTCCTCCAAGTTTCATTTATACAATGGTTTATTTTTGCTATTGTCTGATTATTTTCAGTCACACAACAGTTTTATTTTATTTTAGGTGTCTGTTGTCTGATATCTTTTAAGTCAATGTCTGCTGAAAGATGTTGTCTGATTGTTTTGATTCACACAACAGTTTTTAGTTTTTTGTTGTGACACTCTCTTTCGGACAATGTACTTGAGTTGATGTTGTCTGAGTTTTAGGGTTCAATATGCGAGCGCGCTAGAATTGGTTTTAAGGCTTGGTTAAATTTCAAAATTCACTTCCCTCTGTTCGACCAAATTTTGGTGAAATGTTAGAGCAGTTTATAAAGGAAAGGGAACCCTAGCATTTCCTCCTTTTCTCCTTCTTCCTCTCCCTGGCCGCACACGCCTTTCTCTCCCCTCTTCTCTTACCTTCTATTCTCTTTCCCTTCCACTTCTCTCTGCCATCGTCGGAGACCACCATTTTTGGCCACCAATTCACGACACCACCCTTGGATCAGCTCCTCTACTCGAAGATGGTAAATAGAATCTGAGTTCTGCAATTCAGGTTGGGTTCGTGATAGGGAAGCTCAGCTCTACCCTTGGTGGATTTCGTTTTGGTCTTTCTAAGGGTCAAGATCTAATTTTTATTCTGTTTTCTTTTTGAACTTTTAGGGTTTGTGATTACATTATTTCTATGACATCGAAACCTATCTTGAACTAGCTCAAGGATTTGCAAAAGGATCCTCCTATCTCGTGCAGTGCTGGTATCAGCTCCTTTTACCCATGTCTTTCACCCACTCTGCGGCCTCTGCCTCAATCTTGTAAGTCAAGTTCCTAATTACTCACATTTGTAAACAAAAGGGAAAAAAGATTAGATTTTTATACATTTTAATGCTTGTAGGGAGATCGTTGTGATATATTATATATATGGCTCAAATTGCCCCCGATGGATTATTGCAATGGAGGTAATAATAATACTGTGATTCTTTGTTTCATATTTGAGCATATATATTGTACAAGACACTTGAATGGAGAAGCCGTATATTGAGGCTGGTTGAAGTATTGTGACTAATTGAAGATTTGGAGTATTGAATAACTGAAACTGAATATATCGGGGCTGAATTTTACAAAGAATGTGGCTTTTTAATCTTATGTGTATGTTTTGATGTTTGTAGCAGCCATGCCATTAGATATGTTCCACTTTATGACTCCCTTGGTATGCTTGTTTTCTTTTTCAAGAATTTTTAGTGCATGTATCATTTTCCTGTGGCAAATAGTGAACTACAATGATCGCTAGTCTCCTATCCTTTAATGATGTGTCAAGTGTTGAATCATTCTTCTGCTATCCCGGTGCAGCAACCCAAGATTCAACAAGATGGTGGCAGTATAACTTGTAAAAATAAATATAGAACGGCTAGATAAAAACCAGTCATTAGAAGGTAAATATTACCTCATTTATTCTTCTTGTACTGTTGCATGATTGTTTTGAGTGAGAACATCTTCTTTCTTGTTCATTTTGATTGTTTTCTCAAAATCCAAAAACCCAAAAATCATTGTCTTCTTTATTTCTTTTGTTTCTGTTTTCGCAGGTTTTTGTGCTCTATTTTCATTTCATTAATTAGCATAGCAAATGATCTCCAAAATCCCTAAAAATTTACCAGTATCTAGTTTAGTGTGTTAGCTTCGTGTCTATAAAATGTTATTTAAATTGGAGTAGCTTAGGTTAGGTTTTTATTCTCGTTTTGGTTTGTGGTTAGAGTCGTAGTTAATCCGTTTTTTGTTCATTAGATTGGTTGTTATTCAATCTTTCTGTGGGTAATGACCCATGTTATTAACTTGTATTTATTTGGTGTTGTTTTATTAATATGATCTTTGCTTCAACCTGAATTGGGTTCTTGGCTAATTGCATTTGTGGATGTGGATTTTGTTACTAAAGGTATGCTTTGGATGTGACTGTGGAGAGGGGAAAAGATGTTCTCATGCATAAAAGGCTATTGCATATGGCATGTGACCCTGCCACTAACCTTTATGGGTAATGAAACTGATTTATATAAACAAGTATAATTTTCTAGGTAGTGTGAACTAGCAATAATTGCAAATGTGTCATGGTTTCCTTTTCATAAATTTAACTTATAATGTTTATTATCGCTGCCTTATGTAGTGGCCACTTGGGTTATTATTTAGAAGTAATGGTGCCCAGACTTGTAAACCATGTGCTTCGATGCAGGTGTGTCATGAATTCCTATATAACTTCTGTAACAGTTGTTGTAATGCTAGAGAAGCTCTCCTGCTGTTCCTGGATGAACTCAGATTTTTTTTTTTGTTTTATCTGCTTTTAATAGATGAAATGCAATGAAGACTTGTTTTCTTTTTGTTGAAGTACATAGCACAAATTGATAAGCATTTTACGATCAAGGGCTTTTGCGTTATTTTTTTTATATGATTTCCCAGTTTATCAGTCCCGAGTGTATGTAAACTATTTGATTGACTTGTGTCACTCTACTTTTTATAAGAGCTTAGTATTTGATCATGATGTTCTCAATAGCTTGACAGTTTATTAATTGCATCTACTTTTCTTTGCTTGTAGTGATTTTGCTTACAACTATCTTAGTGGTACAATACTAAAGGAATGGGCTCCAAGCTTGCAGTGATTTTCTTACAACTATCTTGGGAGATCGAGCAAATTGTGTTCTTTTTTATTATCATGTAAAGCTCATGAAACTTGAAAGCTTGTTAAGCTAATGAAATAGATATAGGCACTTGGGCAAGCTTAATTCTTGTGTAAATGTTGGGATGAATACTGTTGATGGAATGAAATGGTTTTTGGAATCAAGGATATGTTGTTCAATTGTACAGAATGTATATCTTCTTTTCTATCTCAGACAATTCAATACCAATCACAAACCATTGTCTAACAAACGAACATGAAGAAAACAGAAAGAAAAAACTGTTGTCTGAAGCAATGACACACAATAGCTTTAATAGTTTTCCTGTTGCCTTGTTCAAAGTCAGTCAATAGTATTCAATTACATTGCTAATCTACAAGCTTCATTCAGACAACAGTTTTTGTACAAATCAATGTTCTCTAAATATCCATTACACGTCAATATTCTTCCAGGGTCTGCCAACTGAAATTACTTTGCACAAGAGTTCCGGTACCAATTGCTGTTGTTCTTCGTGGAATTCAGACAACAGACGGTGTAGTAGTTGCTGTTATAGTAAACTTTGTCAGACGACAGTTTTGTGGTATTGTCTGATTCATGTATCAGACGGCATTGAGATAGACAACAGCAGCGCCTATTATCAGACGACAGTGGAAAACTGTCGTCTGATTGAAAAATTGGTGTAGTATACGCATGAAAGCCCGGGTCATAAGCCCACAGACTAAGCCCGATAGGCTTCACTATCAAGCCCACTCATTCTTTGGTCCAGCAGAATCAAATAAAAGGAAAAATGATTTAATTACACTGGGGTCTGAACCTTGTCAATAAGGCACTCTAACTACTTTGTCATTATGGCTTATGCAATTTTTGAGATATTATTTGCTATATCCAATATCATTTTGTAACTTGTCAAAATTTTCGCATTAGAATATATGTGTAGAAAATGCAGGTAACCCTGATGAACCAGTAGTTCATAAATGAACCAATAGTTCATACATAAATCGAACTTGTAGTTTCGATAATGCCATTTAAGAAACTTGAAATTTTCTTCATAAATTCACCACACATGATAAAACCAGTAGATTTTACATGTTTAATCTAATTTGTCATACCATATTGTGAGAACTCGAAGTTCCCATTTGTTGCTCATCGATTTTTCCAAAAAGTACTTACCACGATTATTTGTTCTTTAATATCAAATTTTAGCAATTGATAGTTTCTGGAAGAAATTATCTAAAGTTGGCATGCTTTCTTGCCTGAAGCAAAACATGATTAGCAAAATATTGAACAAGCCCATTTGCCCAAAAACAATCCAAGGAGTGACACTTTATTAATTCTCAGAATTGATCACTATCTTGTTGCTCACTGAAATAAACAACAACCTCCTGTTGAGGAATGATCAAGTCAAGCCCATTGGTACCCAAGCAGCACTTTTATTAGAAGCAATTGATGTGGCTCATCGTAAACCTAATCTCGAAATGAGAGATTGTGACCGTGGAAGGGACAAAGAGTCTGATATTTGAGACAAGCAAGGAGAGGTGGGCCCATAAATGGCCCATATAACCGACCCAAAACATGGCCCCATGTTATAGTGCCCCAGCCTAACAAGCCAAAGTGGAAAGGAACACTAGTTCGGCCCGCAGCCACCAAAATCAGCATAATCTTTGTTATCGATGTGGAGGAATTAACTGCTGGTCCCGCACCTGCTGTGCGATAGCCGAAGCAATAGATGAGTACTACGCGGTCGCGGAACTCGAAATACCAACTTTATTGAAGGGTCATTTTCCATCGATTCCACATTAGAGATCATGGATTTTCAGGCAGTTACTACACATACCGAGAATTAGAACTCGAAGACATAGGTATAATTGGCCTCTTGTGCCATATTTTCATCTTAATAAATGAAACATCTTCAGATTTTGGTGATTTATGTTTTCAATTATTTTGGATTATGAAAATATGGTTATGTTTGAATATATTTAATTCAATAAACCTATTTATACATGTGATCTATTGAATTAAATAAATGAATAGGCATATTCTATGGGGAAGTTTGTTGTCTGGTTAAAAGTGCTATTACGCACACCATACTCCCAGATCAGAAATATTTTTCAAATTTATTGTGTATTCATACGTCTGTAACAACCGTATCAGGCTAATCCAACCTGATAGAGGGTTACGGCAAAACCCACAGTATGTTGTCCAATGGTACTGAACCTCCATTAATGAGGCCTTATAATCTTCACGTTCCAGAAGAAAGTTATTAAGTTTAAAGATATTCGAACCAACGGTTACTACGTTGAAACCATTGAGAAAAATGAGTGGAATATCTTTGCATAACCTCTGAGTGTGTGGCCAGAAGCATACATTGGAGAAATTGAAATCTGTTAGCTAGAAGCTAAATAATTCAAGCAACTACTTGCTATAGCATGACCATTTGAGACACTCAGGTCAAAGTATGATGCACCGTATCCTCAATTCATCACAGGTGCATCCCCTTCTGAATAATGGTCTTGTGTATAATGACCTATTATGCCAAGCTTAGTCATTAGGAATGTTTAATTAGACCATCATATGCAAAGACTAGTACATACACCACCATTTTTCTGCACAGAATGCAAGGGGAATTTGTGGACATATCCAACCACCATGTGGACTAGTTAAATATTAATGGTTTTGGTTGATGTATCGACAAAGTGATTACATGTTACACTACTACCCATAAGAAAATGCTGCTGTTGCTAAAATCTCACCCAGATCATGAAATTGAGGGCTCACCACTCAGATTATCCCATAAAGTCTATAAGACTTAATAATGCCGGAGAGTTACGTCAAAGTCTTTTGATGATTATTGCATATCCTTAGGGATTGATGCTGAACATATAGTTCTCTATATTCACA
Organism: Rosa persica; assembly: GCA_025331145.1. NCBI lineage: Eukaryota > Viridiplantae > Streptophyta > Magnoliopsida > Rosales > Rosaceae > Rosa > Rosa persica. The sequence goes on along the minus strand of WFKR01000007.1, from coordinate 31,420,481 downwards.
CCCAAGATGGTCTCGCAAATAGAATCTTGGTAATGCGCACCAAGCTTCTAATTTCTGTATAGGGCTATGCAATCTTACATGCAGCTATGTTGGTCCCGTTGAGACCCACCACTACCAACCAACCTTACTCCGCGTTACAACTGGTGACTGGGTACGAACTTGATATTTCGTACTTACACGCATTTGGGTATGCAGTCTTCGTGCCAATTGTGCCATCACAACATACAAATTTGGGTCCTCAACAAAAGATAGGCATACATGTTGATTATGAGTCTCATCCTTTATGCGCTCTTTAGAGCCCTTGACAGGCGATCTCTTTACCGCTAGATTTGCGGATTGTCACTTTGATGAGACAGTCTTCCCATTAAGGGGATATAAGAACATGACCGTTCCTGATGAACGGCGTGAATTAACATGGAATGTCCCCACAATGTCTCATCTTGATCCCCAAACCGCACGAAAATAGTGAAGTGTGGACAATTCTAGATCTATAGAGTATATAATACAATATGTCAGACACTTTCTCTGATCTAGCTAAAGTGACGAGATCATATATACCTACTGCAAATGTGCCTGCAAGGACAGAAGTCCCTGTAGAATGTGTCATCCCAGATAGACGAGGTACGACCATGGCGGCTAACCAGTCATATGTCCCTGCCCAGAAGTGAGGTTGACCATTAGGTTCGAACGACTCTTATCACTGGAAGAGGATAAACTTGGCATAAATGAATCCTCTTAACATCGCAATCTCAAACTGATCCATCTTATAAGATAAATCCGGATTATGGGTCTGTCCTAGAAGAGACGACGTTGGGGGACGCTCCAACATTTGAACCCAATCCCGAGACTAGAGAAATCTCGGTAAATTTAGTGAGATTTGGAATCAGAATGAGATCATCATCGATGATATAATAGTATTTGCGGAGACCACTGAAACTATAATATGCGATGACCTCGAACCTTGCTTTGTTGATCAATATCAATGAAGAGACGACTGATAAAAAAGGAAATAAGCAATCTAGGTCAAATTAGATTCCTTGACAAAGAGAAAGGTGTTTGGACTTGTTGTTCCTACACCTCCCCATGTTAAACCTGTAGAATTTAAATGGGTATTTGTAATGAAGAGTAATGAGAAAAATGAGATTGTGATACACAAACCTCGTCTGGTGGCCCAAAGATTTTCTCAACGTCCTGTGGTTGATTACAAGGAGACACATTCTCCTGTAATAGACGTCATAATGTTCCGTTACCTTATCAGTTTGGTAGTTTCTGAAAAACTGAATATGCAGCTTATAAATGTGGTCACAGCTTATCTCTATGGAGATCACAATACAGAGATATACATAAAAGTTTATGAAGGACTTAATATACCCGATGTAAGTAGTTCTAGACCACGGAACACGCTCTCCATTAGTTTTAAGGCGTTCACTTTATGGATTGAAACAAACTAGACGAAGGTGAATAATAAACTATGTCCATGCGTGTTTATTAAATAAACAAGTTCCTAGTTTGGTAACCACAAAGCACTTGAAGTTGGAATTTGAGATGAAAGGCCTTGGGAGAACAAATTATTGCCTCGACCCGAAGCCTGAGTACAGTGCAGATGAAATTTTGGTCCATCAACCTAATTACATCCAGAAGGTGTTAAGATGCTTTAATGAGAATAAAAGCAAGCACACCTATGGTAGTCCTAGGTCTAGAGAGAACCGTATCATCCTGCGGATGATAACGAAGACTCAAAGAGATATTGGTACCAGAAGTCTCATATCTAAGTGCAATAAGCGCATTATTGTACTTGGCTCAATGCCCTAGACATGACATCTCATTTGATGTGAACTTGTTAGTTAGATATAGCTCTACGCCAACACTGGAATGGTGTAACATACATTTTTCGTTACCTTAGAGGTACGGAGGACATGGACTTATTCTATCCCTACGCATGAAGGCATGGATCAAACCCCCCTTGATCCGCAAAATGATGCTCGCCTTGGTAGATATGTTGATATAGACTATCTATCAGACCTGCACAAGACACATTCCCAAACTGGTTATGTCTTTACCAATGGGAATACTGCAATTTCTTGGAGGTCTAGCCCTTCACGAAGCAGTACATGAATGTATATGGTTGAGAGCCATCACAAAAGCATGTTCGAAGTATATGTGGACTGCATTTCACCATTGATGAACAGACAATTATCTATGAGGATAATGTTGCTTACATAGAGCAAATAAAGATGAGTTTCATCAAAGGAGACAACAACAAACATATTGCACTGAAGTTCTCCTTCAATCAGTAACACAGGAGCATCAAAAGATTGAGGTTAATCAGATCTGATCTGAAGACAATCGTGCAGACCTCTTCATCAAGTCACTACCAAAGTCTACATTCCAGAAGCATGTCCAAGGTATTGGTCTATGTAAATTATCTGAATTACCTAACCTGTAATTTCAGGGGGAGTCGAAATCAGGGGGAGCATACCCACTTGACTATCGTGTACTCTTTTTGTCCTTCGTCCAAGGTTATTTTGTCTCACTGGGTTTGTTACCTGGCAAGGTTTTGACGAGGCACATCTTTAGACCCCACTTACTGCATCTAGAAGATGCTTTGATTTGACATATATATGCATTTTCTCATCTTTTCCCTTCGACCACGGGTTTCTCCCACTGGGTTTACCGGGCAAGGTTTTGGTGTAGCAACTCTAATGTATCCCTCTCATAGACATACTACCTACTTATCATGCTGATAAGAAGACTTCACATATCTCTGTTGTGATACAGCTACTCCACATTCATGCACATTGTGCTCTTTTTCTCCTTCGACCAAGGTTGTTTTTCTCCCACAGGGTTTTTATTACTTGGCAAGATTTTTGACGAGGCAACTTAGAAGCGCGCAGCCTAGGCAACATTATTGACATGAAATATCCAAGGGAGAGTGTTGTAACTAGTTATGGCTAATATCATATAAATAAATGGAGTCATATGGCTAATATCATGTAAATAGATGGAGAGTCATATATGTCTTTCACTATAGATTAGTGATTGATAGGATTGTGAATAGGAGTAATTGACGTTGCTATTAAATTTTGCCTATTTGTATACATCATGTACTCCTATATAAACCCCCTCATGGTGAGATGAATATATACAATCTATCTCCATGCGTTCAAACTCTCTCTCTCTTTCTGAAACACTTTTGCTTTCATTTTACAATAATGAATAATTTTTAGAATGAATGTCAAAAGAAAAAAAAATAAATGTATTGAAGTTCAATAGTATTATTTTACCACAAAATACTCGTCGATGATTTCCAACATCGAAGCATGTAGCTTCGGGAGCCCCGACTTTGCAAATGTTGGCTTGTACTTTTCTCTGCTGGGGATTGGTTGCATTATTTCAGTCTTGTCGCACACCCTATTCTAAAAGAGAAAAAAAAAATACAAGTCAGTAAAAGAAAATAAAAAGAGTACTGAGGCACAATAACATTATTGATCGAATTCTAACCATTATCAATAGTAGTCATCCTGACAATGCACATGCTTTGTCTTTCTCCACCTTTGCTAGCCCTCTTTCAAATGCATCGCTAACTGTTTTTGCCCAACTGTACTTCTTCAACTCTTTTAAATTTAAACAAACAACATTCACAAGGTTCCATGCAAGTGTGTGTCCAGATGCGCATACTAAGAACGAGGCAAAAGGCTCAAGATCAACAACCTTGCCACATCATCTGCATTATGTTTGAATCGTTTAGGAAGAGCTTTTTGTAATGCAACATCTATGTCACTTTTTCTTACACAATGAATCATTGTTGAAGTGCCTTTTGATCATTTCTGTGTCACCCTTTGACTGTCTCACTGCCATATCTATATCTTCTCCTTTGTTTGAATCCCGAACATAATCTCTACATCAGCTGCTATGATTTTGAACTCACTATCTCCAAACCAGAAAACCATATTTTCCAAATCATAAAACTACAGCAAACGTTTTATGAGGTCATCCGATTTGCAGATCTGATCCTTCTTGATCTCCTCTTCATATAATGGCTTAATGAACCCCCAAAATGGCATCTTCTTTAGCTTCCCCCAATCCTCTTTTCCAATAGTTGTTTGGTGGGTGTCGATGTACCCAGAATGCATGAAGATTACATTTATACTGTATGTAATCCGGTCTCTGTACTCTCATCTTCTTTGTTCCAACCGATACATCCCCTTTGTCTATTGCAGTAACCTTCCTCTTTGCCATTTTGATTAATCTGTGTATATAATAAATGTATATATGAGTACTGCCCCTCAGTAGCGTACTGACCCCCAATATTATACTAAACCCTAGTAGTCTTGTGAACTAAACAGAAAAAAAAATGAATAACTGATGTCATTGCAGATTATAAAAGGAAATCCAATTACATGTTGTTGATGTTTAATATTCAGCGGTAGCTAAACTATGATCAACGCTGGTCTGGTAGGCGGACCGTTACTTGATATTATCAGTATTCTTGCTACCTGTCAAGTGAAATACAAAGAGGGCATCAAAAGGAAACCGCGTCGGGCGATCTACTCTTCTCTGATGCCTAAGTTAGTCAATGTATTTGTGTTGACATGATAACAGTAGACAAGTAGTAGATGCGTAATTAATGAGGAGAGAGGAAAGAACTATAGGTGGGGAGGGAGCTGATCTTCTCCATGTTTTCGATGTGGGACTGATATGCTTCAGTTCCCAGTTTCTGGAGCTTCTGATGCTGTGTTGGCAAGGCGCGTGGCGGCGTATCATTGGTGATCTGGGGTTAAGCCGGGGCCTAGGCAGTAGCCTGCTTGGCTGTGTTCCCATAGGTGACTCTTATGGCAGGAGCTGGTCTTTCTGGCGATAGTATGAGCGTGGCTCATTATAGCTAATTATGCTAGGCAAATGCTCATGTAAGTACAAGTCCCCAGTCAAGGAGGGTCATCTTTGTTGGGGAGTTGCCTAGCGGTTTGAAGCGTTACTCCCGCTAGACTTGCAAAGCATAATTAGCGTCAGTGCGCTGTCAACCATGGACTTATTGAGCAAACGCTTTATACCCTTTCGGGTGGGCCCCTACTAGGCCCCCCAGGGAGTCCCCTACTCCCCGGCTAAGATAGACCTCTGTTTGGTCTGTGTATTGTTTGTTGAAGGGATCTATGTTGAACAGAGGGTGTTGGGTAGCGAGCCCAAACTTTGATACCCAAGTGGCGGGGGTCAACGTGCCTAATCAGGTCGTCAAAGATTGTTGATGTGTCCCCGTATTTGTCCCAGAGGACCATGGTTTTACAGCAACGCCGCATGGCGGTCGTTGTCCGTATGAGACGTAGCCTGAAGAATAGGAAGTATGGGGAATATCTCCGCCGAGGGTAAGGGGGTGGTAGCGTCACGGGGACTGATGTTTGCGAGACATTTGCTAGCGGTATTGTGTTAGCGGCGACTGTCGATTCTTCAGGTGAGAGGGAGAAGTTTTGCTTAGCGGAGACTCGCTTGCAGGCTAAGTAGGATAAGTTCTGCTAGCGGTGTTGCGCGTAGTGGAGACTAGCTTGCAAGATAAGGAGAGAAGTTCCACTAGAGGTGTTACGCGTAGTGGAGACTCGCTTCCAAGATAAGGAGAGAAGTTCCGCTAGCGATGTTGCGCGTAGCGGAGACTTGCTTCCAAGATAAGGCGAGAGAAGTTCTGCTAGCGGTGTTGCGTGTAGCGGAGACTCGCTTGGTATACTCGCGAGTCTAGCAGTGTTCCCTCTGGCGTAGGGGCATTGACCCTGGACGATTGGTATACTCGCCCCCTTTTATGGCTTCTGCCACGTGGCCGTCATGCGTCGGTCTAACGCTTGGGATTGTAAGTTCTGAGCACGCCCGTCTCTTCGTCATTAATGCGAGTAATTATCGACTCAATCTCCGAGACGATGCCTCGGTAATTCCGAAAACTAAATGCGATCGTGGGACACATGTGCGGCTGGAGAGTGACGTCTCTTTTTTGGGGGACGGCCTAGATTTGATTGATGTTGACATTAAAAGGCGGGAAAACCAGAGGTTGTTTTGGTGCAAGGGATCCCTGGAAGTGACTCTTGCCACTCAAGAAGTGACTTTTGCCACTCGAGTGAGAGATCGGTGTTTTGGTGCAAGGGATCCCTGGAAGTGAAGGAGTAGAGTTCGACGCTCCTGAATTCTCACACCAGTAGGTTAGTGATTCTGAGCCTTTTCAGTTTTTTTTTGTTTCTGTTTTGCACTGCCACTTTCTGGGTTTTCGATTTAAGTGGTTTTTGTGTCTCACTGGTGTGCCCTGAGGGTGCAGCAAGCGTTTTGGGCGGTCTCTTCTGGTGTTTTTGACAGAGATGAGGTTTAGGGATTTTTACTAGATAGTCGAATCTGGGTTAGTGTGGGTTGGTGTTCATGTTTTGGTTCAATCTGGGTAACTGTTCTTGATGAAGCTGGATGAAAATTGTCGTAGGGGTAGCTTAGATCTTGTGTGAACTAACTGGTTTGGGTTTTAGGGTTTGTGATGGCTAGCGTCGTAGAGATTTCGAGCAGTGAGGATTCCGGGTTTGACGTGTCGTTCAGCGACACTGATTGGATATTTATTGATTCGTTGGGTCCGTTTGCCCCTACAGGAACCTCACTATCGGAACCGCTAGACATCGAACCCTTACAAACCATACCCGGGGACGTGGCCATGGCTCAAGGTGGGCAACCGAAGAGTTCTAGGACCATGGAGGATGATGGCGGACGCGAGCGGCGTGAGGAGAGGCTAGCGAGCAATAGTGCAGCTAGTGGTTCCGCTGATGGGGGAGATGTCGGCGGATAGGAAGTTGAGTCTGCCTGGTTCCTATCTGACGGAATCGCGGTTGATGAGGCGAGATGGGCGATGACCGAGGCCGCCTTCAGCCTCCTAAAGCGGGCGTTCTGCTTACCTGGAGTGGTCAAGTTGCACCGCCAGCCGCTAATGATAAAGCATCCATTTTGCCGACGGGTACGCTGCTGTTCATGAGGCCATCTTCTGCCAAGGTGTGACTCTTCCACTACTCCCCGATCTGCAGATTTTGGTTTGCGAGTTTGGCCTCGCTTTTGGGCAGATTTGTCCCAACATATGGCAGTTGCTGATGGCGCTGAACTCTTTATGGCGCCGTCTGGTTGTGAGGGTCCAACCGTGGTGGAGCTGCTACATTTCTTTGAGTTGGTGTACGTAAGGTGCAGAGGTTGTAGCGGTCAAGTGAATTTGAGTCGGCGGCAAGGGGCGCCCAAGTTAATCGAGAACATGAAGGATTCTATGTCACACTGGTGGGGGACCTTCTGCGTTGCCACCGCCGACCTTTCTGATTAAGTCGAAGTTTCAGCCCATCAGAGGTTGTCGTCGACCTCCGCCACTCCAGATTTTGTTCTTGCTTGTCGACTCTTATAATTCTAATCGCGTCTCACTTTTTTTTTTTTGTAGCGGGCTTGCGTTACAACCTGACTCGCGAGGAGGAGTGCCGTGTGGGGAGGATTAGAGGGTGTTGGCAGAACCGCAACCTGCTTGACCTTAGGCTTCTCACTGGTTGGGAATTGTTGGTCGCCCAAGAGTTGACTCACGCCCTTGGTAGGTAAGTTGCGGTGATTTGTGTTCTAGTCCAGTTTGCGGCGGGCTAACTTGTTATTTGTTTTTGTAGAATCTCCGCCGGGAAATAGAAGGAGCAAAGACGTTTTTGCCAGGGCAATGGACCGTCAGAGAGCATGTATGCTCAAGGGCTGGCGGCCCAGAAGACTGCTATCAACACGAAGACACTAGCGATGAGCCAGTCCGAGGTGCCTGTGGTTTTACCGATACCTCACCACTCCCATCTTGGTGCTGACGGTTTGCCAGCCATTCAGGTGAGGACTGCGGTCGGTCGCAGTGTTACTGGCTGGAAGGCAACTCCTTCATCCACTGTTCAGACAAGGGAGAGAGTGGCCGCCACACGGCGTGGGTCCCAAAAGGAGAAAATAGTGGCCACGAAGGCACCGGTTACAATTGCGGGGTTGGAGCCGCAAGTGGCCTCAAGGTCTATCGCTGTTGGTGCTATGCAAGTGTTGCAAAAGAAGCGGCAGCCAGAATGACGAGGCGGAAGGGGCGGAGACCATAGGGGCCCGTCAACAGAAGAAGTCGAAGCAAGCCGTGCCAGAGGGGACCGTCTCCGCTGGAGGGGAGGCTCAGATGAGTGACCTAGATTCGTTCGTCGCCTATGCCGAGTTTCTGACAGACCTTGGGCGGGAGTATTTGTATCACCAGTGTGTGAGGCTGGGGTTCGGCGGCCTAGAGGAGATTGTTCGCTCCACCACCCTTGATCAATCGTCCTTCAGCTCTGCCTTTGGCCACTTGTCTATTGGGTTGCATCAGTTGTTTCTGGCGGCATAGAGTCAGCCCCGCATTGAGCGACAGTTGAGGGAGGAGATTGGCGGTCTCCAGGGGGAGTTGCCGGGAGCTAAAGAGAGACTGGTGGAGGCTGAGCGGCACCTGTCCAAGGCAGAGTGTGATCTTTTGGATGCCCGTGGCAAGCTGTCTGTCGCCATTGAGCGTGACCTCGAGCTAAATAACGACGCCTCCAAGCTGCAGCAGGACATAGCTCTAATGAAGAATCAACTGGTGGCTAAGGTCAAGAAGATTGAGATCCTTCAGAGGGACTCTGCCGCCAAGTCCGTCGAGGTGAAGACGTTGGCGGATGAGGTTGCCCGGTGGGAAGCGGATAAGAGTCGCATGGAGGTCGCCGCTTTGGAGGCGTTCAAGCAGTCCGCCGAGTATAAACATGCGATGGCGGAGGCGGCAAAGTCTGGCACCGCCACTAACCTGGAGCTGCTGAAGCAAAAGGGTGCTATCGACTGGGTGAAGGCGTCCTAGCCCGCCAGGCCGTCAGTGCAGACAGCGCCTCCTGCGAGTGGTGTGACTCCTACTCAGGCTGAGGGTGTTTGTTCAGGAAGGAGGGAGAGCGGTGAACATCTGGCGGACGACTCTCAGTGGACTCCACCTCCTACACGGTCTGAGGTTTCTCGTGCAGGCTTTCTGGCTGCACATACTCCACCGAATGGTACCATCGTGACTCCTAGTCCGACTGCTCATGGGTCCGACCAGACAAGCCATATGTTAGAGCAACAACCGCAGCCGGCATGCGAGGATTGCGCTGCAACTTCCCAGAACCCATGAAGATCGGCCATTGCTTTGTAGTGCCGCTAAGATCCCTCTTTTTTTTTTCTTTTTTTTTTGGCACCGCTAAGGCTGTTTTGTAATTTTTTTTGGAAACATCTTTGGGCGGGGAATCCCGATCCCTAATAAATTCAACTGGTTGCTTGATTTTGAGATTTTTGCTATAGTACTCGTTGTTGATTTGTGTTGGTTGCATGCCGCCATACCATTAGAGCCTTGACCTGTGTTTTTGTTAATCAATCGAAACATTAAAAGAATTAAAATTGTTCCAAGTGCACGAGGTAGCAGACCTAGTCCGCCAAATGTTGTTGGCGTTGCCAGTTAATTCTTGTGCATGGGCTTGGCAACAATGGTTTGAATAATTCCTCGTTTCATTAGTAACTGACGGATCAGCGTTTACAAAAGTGGGGTTGTACCCATTGGGTAGCTTCCCTTAGCTAAATATTGAACAAAAATTTAGCTAAGTCAAGATGTTCTTGGGTAGCGGCATGACTATTTGTAGTAATATCAAAGGTGTTCGATATTCCAAGGGTGGGTTGTTGTGACGCCATCCTTATCCATTAAGTAGAAGGTGCCGGGGCTAAGGACTTCCATAATTTTTTATGGACCTTCCCAAGTTTGGCGGAGTGCCATTGGCGGTGGGATGACCTCCTTCATTACCCAGTCTCCCAGTTGGAGGTTCCGGGCCTTGACCTTGGCATTGTAGAAACGCGATACCCGCTGTTTGTTTTGTATATTGTGCAAATAGGCCTTGTGTCGTTTTTCCTCTAGGAGGTCCTTGTCTAGGCTGACGCCTTCGCCGTTAGTCTCAGGACAGTAGCCTTCGACTCTAGCGGTGGGTTGAGTGACCTTAATAGGTAGGACAGCTTCTGTTCCGAACATCATGTAGAATGGTGTTTCACCAGCGGCAGAAGTTGGGGTAGTCATAATGGCCCACAGGACTTCAGGCAGCTTTCCGCCCATAAACCTTTTGCGTCGTCGAGTTTCTTTTTTAACCACTTTTTGATTATCTTGTTTGCTGCCTCGACCGGGCCATTGGTTTGGGGGTGAGCGACAGATGCAAAACTCATCGGGTGCCCAAGTTAGCAGTGAAGGATATGAGCTCCTTGTTGTTGAACTGCGTGTCATTGTCTGTGATGATTGTATGGGGGACGCCATAGCGGCAGTAGATGTTCTTCCAGAGGAAGTGAATTACCTTGGCGGTAGTTATTACTGTCAGAGGTTCCGCCTCTATCCACTTGCTATTGTAGTCGATGGCGACGATGATGTACTTGAACTGTCCTTTTGTGGTTGGGAACTTTCCTATTAAGTTCAGGCCCCAAGTTGAGTGAATCCATGGGCCAATGATGATTGAAAGAGGTTCCGCCGGGGCATGTGGGAGGTCAGCATATTGTTGACATTTGTGGCAGGACTTCGATATCTCTCTGGCATCGTTGCTAAGCGTAGGCCAAAAGTAGCCCTGTCGCATTGTGCGGTTGGTCAGGGATCTGGCGCCCGAGTGGTTTCCACATTCCCCGCCGTGTATTTTTACAAGTACGACCTTTCCTTCCTCTAGGGTTAGACATCGGAGGTTGGGGTGAGTGAAACCCTGGCGGTAAAGTTTGTCATTCTGGATGTTGTAGAAGGTTGCTCTCCGCTGGAGCTGTCGTGCTTCGACTTTATCTGCTGGCAGAGTCCCATTGCGTTTATACTCGATGATTTCGTCCATCCAACTGGGGCTGACTTCAATGTCAAAAATATCCGCTACGGTTTTTGTGATGCTTGGTCTGTCAAGACTCTCCACACTTGTGTCTGCCAGACTTTGGTGTGGTTGAGCGGTTGCCAGTCTTGCCAGTGAATCAGCCTTGGCGTTCTGTTCCTGGGGATCTGTGTAATGGTATGGCAGTTGAATTTTTTAGAAGCATCGCGTCCTGACGTATCCCAAGTATGTCGCTAGTTGTTGATCTTTGGCTTGGAAACTATAGTTGACTTGGTTAAAGACTAGCTGGGAGTCGCTGAATATGTTGACGTATCCCAAGTAAGCCGGGAATGAGTGCTTCGTACTCTGCCATGTTGTTAAAGGCTTTGAATTGAACTTCAATGCATATTCCACGTTCAGTCCCCCCGGCCCCGTTAAGATGACGCCGGCACCGCTGGCCTTTGCGTAAGCGGAGCCGTCGACGTGTAAGTTCTAGTCTGAATGCTGGGGGGCTAGGTCGTCACTAGTTATTATTTCTGTGTCGGGCTCAGCCTCTCTGCTTGTTTCAACCTGATGCTCCGTAAGCTCAGCAATGAAGTCTGCCACCGCCTGGCCTTTCATGTAGGTCATAGGCTTGTAGTCGATGTCAAACTCGCTAAGCTTGATGGCCTACTTGCTGAGGCGCCCCGAGTGTTCAGGGTTCTGCATTACCTGTCTTAGCGGCTGATTTGTTAGCACATGGATTGTGTAGGCCTGAAAGTATTGGCGGAGGCGTCTGGCGGCGACGATGAGTGCGAGAGCGAGCTGCTCCAGTGGGGGATATCTTGTTTCTGCCCTATTCATGCCTCTGCCGGCGTAGAATATGAGGAGCTCCTCGTGACCGTCCCGCCGGACAATGGCACAGCTTACCGCTGACTGTGATACTGCTAGATATATATACAATGTCTCCCCTTGTACAGGAATAGAAAGGAGTGGGACCGCTGCCAGGTACTCTTTCAAGCTTTGGAACGCTGCCTTACAGTCTGTGTTCGAGTCAATGACATTCTTGTGGGTTGTCTTCATAACTTTGAAGAATGGGAGACATCTGTCAATAAATCTGGAGATAAGCCGAGAAAGAGCGGTTAGTTTGCCCTGGAGGCTTTGAACGTGCTTCTTCCACTCTGGAGCCTTCATGTTGAGGATGGCCTGCACCTTGTCAGGATTGGCTTCTATGCCCCGTTCACTGACTATGTAACCAAGAAATTTGCTAGCGGTGACACCAAAGAAACATTTTTCTGGGTTGAGGCGCATGCCATAAGCCAAGAGAATGGTGAATATGATTATGAGGTTTGCCACGTGTCCGCTAGCCTTGATGCTTTTTACCAACATGTCGTCCACGTAGACCTCGATGATTCTTCCCATATGTTCAGCGAACATGGCATTCATCAACCGCTGGTAAGTTGCCCCGATGTTCTTCAAACCGAAAGCATGACATTGTAGCAGTATAGGCCCTTGTCGGTGTTGAAAGAGGTGCATTCTTGGTCGCCGGGTTGCATCTTAATCTGGTTATAGCCGGAGAATGCGTCCATCATGCTGAGCAGCTCGTGTCCAGCGGTTGCATCGACCAGTTGGTCTATGCAAGGTAGCGGGAAGCTGTCCTTAGGGCAAGCCTTATTGAGGCTCTTGAAGTCGACACACATCCTCTACTTTCCGTTAGGCTTTTTGACCATGACCAAGTTGGATATCCACTGGGGGTAATTGACTTGGCGGATGAAACCAATGTTCTGGAGCTTGGCAACCTCTTCCCCTATTGCACGATACATTTCCTCATCAAAGGCCCTTCGCCGCTGCTTGACAGGGTATGAGGATGGTTTGATGCTCAATTTGTGTGTTATGATCTTAAGGGAGATGCCTGGCATGTCAGCGTAGGACTATGCAAAGACTGCTGCGTTGTCACGCAGAAATTGGGTGAGCTCATCCGCTATCGCTTGGTGAAATTGAACACTGATGCGGACTGTCCGCTCAGGGTGTTCGTCTGAGATGCTGATGACCCTCAAGGAAGTTTCTAGGTTGACAGGCTCTTATTTGACATATTTCTTCTCGTCCTTCCTAGGGTCCTCAAAGATGTTTGGTGCTGGTGCATGGTTTCCCACGTTAAGATCTCATTGGGCGCGCCGAGTGTGCCACAGTTGTGGAATAACATTCTCGTGCCAGTTGTTGACTTCCCTTGACACAGCCTGTCCCGTTGGGCGTAGGAAACTTCATGAGAAGCATATATCCGGTTATGATGCACTTGAGCTTGTTGAGCGCCGGTCGACCAATAATGGCATTATATGAGCTGAAGCAGTCTATAATGATGAACTCTGTATATGGGCTAGTGCCAATAACTAGTCGCATGTAGTCAGAACCCAATGGTTGTGTGACGTCACCGGAGAAACTAAACAATGGCTCAAATTGGTTTAGGCATACAGGTAATGCTTTGCGACAATTTGGTTTCAAATTCAAAGCTACTGGTAAGAAACTGATGCATTGGCACAAGACGGAGTTTGATAAGCAAAGGGCATAAATGAGGGTAATTCAAGAGAAACTGAATCACATTATGAGACTCCCCTTTTCTCCAGAGCAATATGAAGAGCAAAGAACCTTGCATGCCAAGTATAGCCAATTGTTGTCTCAACAAGAAAAGTACTGGAGGCAAAGATTCTGCTTTTTTCCATTGTAGGGCATGTAACAGGAAAAGCAGAAACTCCATTAAAGGTCCAAATGACAAGCATGGGCAATGGCAATCAGAACCGGTTGAGATACAGAGAGTATTGATGGGCTATTTTGAGTCTGTATTCTCTTCTGAGGGTTGTGACGCTAGGGCCCTCCAAACTGTGCTTGATGCTACAACAACAAAGGTGACCAGTAGCATGAATGAATCTCTTATACAGCCCTACACAGATGATGAAATCCGAGCAGCTTTATTTCAAATGCATCCCTCCAAGAGTCCGGGACCTGATGGGATGTCCCATTTCTTATTTCAAAAGTATTGGGCTATGGTAAGCATGGATGTATGTAATGCTATTCATAACTTTCTAGAGAGAGGTGTATTATGCTTAGAATCAAATTATACTTTCTTGTGTCTGATCCCTAAAGTCAAGTCGCTTAAGGTAGCTGCCCACTTCAGGCCAATTGCTCTATGCAATGTGATTTGCAGGATTGCTTCCAAGGTAGTGGCTAATAGATTGAAATGTATACTGCCTGAGATTATCTCACCACTTCAGAATGCTTATGTGCCAGGGAGGTTAATTTCTAATAACACCTTAGTAGCTACTGAGGGTGCCCACTTCATGCATCAATTGAGAACCCAAGACACAGGTTTTTTCTCTCTGAAACTTGATATTAGCAAAGCTTATGATCATCTAGAATAGCAGTTTATTCATGTAATATTGCTCAAGTTGGATTTCCAGTCTTCTTGGGTCCAAATGATAATGAGCTGCATTACACAATTAACTCACTCTATTCTCATTCATGGAGAACCAACTGCAAAGATTACTCCTACTAGAGGTATTAGACAGGGTGATCCATTATCACCTTATCTATTCATTTTGTGTGCAGAAGGGCTGTCAGCTTTAATCTCTGAAGCTTTCACAACAATGCTACTGTTGGACTTAAAATGTGTCCAACAACTCCAACTCTTCATCACCTATTCTTTGCAGATGATAGTTTCTCGTTTGGCACTGCTACAGAAGGGGAATGTTACAAGTTTAAAGAAATAATTGATCTATATGAGCAAGCCTCAGGACAAAAGGTGAATTATCAGAAGAGCAGTATGGCATTTGGTAAGAATGTGGACATGGAGAAACAAAACAAGTTCGCTTCTATTCTAGCTGTTGAAAGAGTGGATGAGCATGACAGGTATTTAGGTTTACCTTTGAGAGTTGGTAGATCAAAGACGGCGATTTTCGCGTATATTAAGGAAAAATTAACAAAGAAGCTTATTAACTGGAAAGCAAAGATCTTGAGTTGTGCAGACAAGGAAATATTAATAAAAGCAGTGGCACAAACGATGCCACTGTATGCCATAAATTGTTATCTCTTACCCAAGGGGCTATGTGATGATATTCATAAGTTGTGTGCATCTTTCTTTTGGGGGGACAGGGGACACCGATGAGAAGAAAAAGATCCATTGGAGAAGTTGGGACAAGTTGTGTTTAACTAAGAAAGAAGGTGGCATGGGGTTCAAAAACTTGTATGCTTATAACCTGGCAATGTTGGCAAAGCAAGGATGGTCACTGGTAACCAACCCTCAATCACTCATTGCAAGGTTGTTCAAAGCTCGATACTTTCCCAATAGTTATTTTTGGGAAGCGGATTTGGGAGACTCGCCATCCTTTTCATGTAGAAGTATTCTCAATAGCAGGCCAGTTTTGAAAGCTGGGGTTCAGTGGAAAATTGGTGATGGTCATTCAGTGAGCATTTGGCATGACAAGTGGCCTCCGGTGCACCAGCAAGTTCATCTCTAATAGCCAGCCCATACAGAGTTTCATGTAGGGGCTGATCTCATTAATCGGGAAACAAGGGAATGGATTCCAACCTCGGTGTATGCCTTATTTCCTCAAGAAATAGCTGAGAAAATCTTGTGTATCCCACTTGGAAGACGCTCATGCTCAGATGGACTCATCTGGAGTCCAGAGAACAAAGGTTTTTATTATGTGAAGTTCGCCTATTGGATAGCTCGAGAACAAGTCCTTCAAAATGTTCTCACATCTACTTCTCCTGGAGATCCTTTCAAAGAGCTTTGGAAGCAACTTTGGAAGGCAAAGGTTCGAGGAAAGGTGATTATTTGTAACTAGAGGGCTTGCAACAATCTCTTGCCCACAAGGGAGCGTTTAACAACGAAAGGGTATACTGGAAACACAGAATGTTTGCTATGTCATCATCACATGGAAGACAACTATCATCTCTTCTGTAAGTGTCCTCTAGCCATGCAAATACTCTCTGCCCCTCCGTTTAATTTACAACACACTTTGCTGCCTAATATCAGTTTCAAAGAATGGATGCTTGAAAAGGCACAACACCTCAAACCTGAAACTCTAGACAAGCTGATGATGATTGTTTGGGCTTTATGGAAGAACCGAAACAATGTTCTTTCGGAAGGAAAGGTTCAAACTACTCAAGATTTGGTTTTGAGCTGCTTTACATGGCTAACTGAGTTCCAGAAATCCAGATGCAGCGCTACATTCACACAAAGATCAGTGCGGCTCAAATGGAAACCAGCATCGCAGGGTTTCAAGTTGAGTGTTGATGCTGCCTTCCTAGCCAACAAAAATCATGGTGGAATCGGAGGATTGAGGGACTCGACAGGTCAGTTCAAAGCTGCTTTCTTTCAACATATAGTGCATGCAGCTTCACCAAAGCAGTGTGAGCTGCTAGCCATTAGGGCGGGTTTGGATCTGTTATCCTCCTTGGATATACAAAATGTGAATGTTGAAAGTGACTGCATGGAAGCTATCTACGAAGCAAACCGCAAGGATTACGCTTTGTTAGCTAATGGAGGCCTAGTGGATGATATTCAGGAAGTGTGGAGTAGGCTGCAAGGTGTGACCATATGTCACACTCCGAGAACCTGCAATGCGGTGGCTCACCGCCTAGCAGCTTTAGGTTTTGAGGCTACTATAGTAGCAGTCTGGTTAGATCATGCTCCTCCTTGTATTATCGATGTACTACACGATTGTGCTCGACTCTTTTGAGTTGTTTTCAATACAGAGCTAGTCACTGGCTACAGGTTTCTTTCCTACCGGACCGGAGGCGGCCGAGAATGTTATGTCAAAAGGACCAACGACGATGAAAAAGGAGAAGGAGTAGGAGCGCTATGCTCAAAATAGAATGAGAATGATTACGAGATAGAATGGATCTCTGTTACGAAGTAAAAGGAAAGGGGAGGTCCGGGACGGAGCCGTATGACGCGAGAGTGTATACTCGGAGCTAAAATAAGTTCAAGAAGCTATGAAGAGTGGTAAACTCTGAAAGATGGAAACAGGGGAGTTGGCTGATAAAGATGGACAGTAAGGATCGCGTAATATCAATTTCTCGTCCTCGGAAATTCTAAGCTATATGGGGGGCTTGGATGGTGAGCAAAAACAATTGATCAAGAAGTTGGTCAACTTTCGCATGAAAGAAGGTAAAAGAACGAGAGTTCGTGCTATTGTTTATCAAACTTTTCATCGCCCTGAACGCAATGTAATCAAACTTATGGTTGACGCCGTAGAGAATATAAAGCCTATATGCGAAGTGGAAAAAGTAGGAGTAGCTGGTACATCAATAAATCCAAACAAGTTGTTTAAATCCTGACCTTCTAAATGACCATGCCAGACAGGCTTACCACCAGGCATAGGATAGGTTTTCATAATAAAAGGATACAAAGAGTTAACATCATAAGAATATAGATTCTTACCTATGGGTATATAAGCATCAGCATGACCCCCATAGTAACCACGACGAATGAAAGTGTCTTCGTTCTTACTAGGGATATGGATTTTCCAGTTCGTTTGATTGTAATAGTGCGTCCAAGTCCTTTCATTGATTCAAAAAAAAAAAAATTGTATTACGTGCTTATAAATTTTTCTTAACTTTCAATTTTATTGGTAAAACAATGTAGTCAAGTGTATTATGTTTCTCAGTCCTCTACGTATTGAGAATCATTAACGAGGAACATCGCAATACCACTTGGTATAGTAATTTCTCAATGTAGTTGCAGGATAAACTTGGATCTATAAACTCCATTTTGTATTACAATTGATCATGGATCATTTCCTTTCAATCATTACATCATTGAGGACTTCAGTTTTGTAATCGAGTCATAGACTAGCCTTGCTACTGCTACTATAATTACTACTAATTTTGAAACTTGAAGGGCACCAGCACTGACAGCTGTGGTCACAACTTCATCGATTCATCATCAGGTAGTTGAATGGAACCAAAGCAGAAAGCCACCCATCAACTTCTTTTCAGCACCCTGAGGTATAAAATGATCAACAATTTGAACTAGTCACAACATAATTTGCTCCTCAGAAATGAACTAGTCACAACATAATTTGCTTCTCAGAAATGAACTAGTCACAAATTGGATTGGAACTACAATGGAAATCAAGTAAACAATTTGCTGGATGGTTCAGTTTGCGACACGGTTCCACTAGACTTTTTTCTCCTGCAAACCAAGCAAACACTTAAGAGTTATTACCTTTATAAGCAAACACAACTTTCAGTTCTGGAGAGCTAATTTACAGAAAGTACGCAATATCATGTGAATCAGAGGGTGTTTCAACTAAACTGAAAATGTAAGACGAGTAACTGTGCATACCTTAAAGTGTTACAGTAATTGTCAATTGCTTCCTTTGTCTCGGCACCATAAACAAACCATTCTTCTTTAGATACAAGTACAACTGCATCCCAGGCCCCCAAATCTGTTCAACACTAAATTTAATGTCCAGACTCCAGACTCAGAAACTAGAACAAAATTTATTACAATTGACACCGCATTAACTTTTCCTTTGCTTCCTTTTCGCATTCAACAATCTTTTCATGCTGTTCTTCTATCCAGCTCCTCAGTTTACTGGAGGAAAGATTGAAAAGCTTTCATCCTACTCTTGACCCACAAAACATGAACTTTTGTAAATTATAGTCAAAATACTCTCTTTGTACTTACGAAGTGCAAATCACCTCATCACAAAGGTACGTTAAGAGTCTGAGCCTCTGAGAGAGGTCTAAGATATCATATCCAGCACCACCTCTACTGAAACAATCTGCAGGCAGTTCCTTCAATAGGTGTTCGGACTCAGATTCAGAGATGCATTTACCCAGATCTTGGAACCATGAATTCTTGTGGCTCATTTCATCTATAGATGAAGGCCTGACAAGAAAATGATATCGACAGTCAGCTATTTCTTCAAGTATTTTATTTATATAATCCCCAACAATAAAAATGTTCATGCTGCATCTAAACAAAAGTTGTATAAATGATAAACAAAAGGATAGAGCAGTCGATATCCCAATATCAAGAGCAAAGACAATTGTTAGGAATGTAATCCTCAAGGCATTGCAGAACGCCCATGTAAATTCTAGTCCTCTGGCACCCACCCAAAGAGGTGCCAGTCTATGGAGAACCGACACTGAAGCAGCTAATGGTTTTTCCCCTCTTGATAAATTTTATTAAGTTTACTACTCACCAAGTCCTACCGCTTGAAATTTATGATTTTGAGAGATGTTCCTATGGGTCAAAGCAAAGTAAAGGCCAGCAACATCTATGAAACTGATCAAAGCTTTCAACAATTCCTGAAAACAAAATGAGCAATTAACAATATGTGAATTACTACTCAAAACCACACTGTGAAGGAGTGTTATTCTAGTTGGAAAGCTAGCCGAATTACAATTGAGCTTTAGTTAACTCTCATTTTACCGAACATGATTATATCAACTACAGCATTCTGGTTACACTACTAGATATTGTATCAGAAACAATGCCAACAACTAGAAACTACATGGAGCTGTAATAAATACGAAATACTGTACACATTGAAGTTCAAATTTCTACATGGAAATATACAAACCAAGGAAGGAGATACCTGATATGGATCGAAGCTTTCAATATCAGATACCTTGAGAAAAGATTGGTGGAATTTAGCTCACTTGTATATACAGAAGAGATTGGTGGAAGGATGAATGAGATTTCAAAATCTCAATTACTTCTTCTCCTCGGATGTTCGTACCTAATTGCAGTTTTCTTGTGACAATCCAATTTCCAAACAATACATACAGAACATGGAGAAACATTAACGAATCATAGATGCAATACTCACAAAAAAAAAAAAATCTAGACCATAACTTCTAACCACTCAAGACGCAGTACTTAGAAACAAATTCGTACCAAAAAGTGCTCAGGTCCTTGGCCGCCAAAAATTGCCTCCACCTCTATCTCCACCAAAACCCAAAAACCCTCCACCTCCTCCTCCGCCACCTCAATGCCTTCCCTCGCCAAAACCCCGCCGTGGCCCCCACCAAAGACGACTACTTCTCCGCCATCCACCACATCACCAACATCGTCCGCCGCGACCACCCTCAACAAGCTCCGCATCGCCGCCGTGGACTCCGACCTCGTCTTCCGCGTCCTCCGCGCCTGCTCCGGCACCGCCACTGAGTCCCTCCGCTTCTTCAATTGGGCCCGCACCCACCACCCTCGAAACCGAAGAGCTCGTCAAGACTCTCGCCCGCTCCAAAAAGTACGAGTCCATGTGGAAAATCCTCGACTCCATGAAAACCCATCACGGTCTAACACTCTCCCAGGACACCCTTTGCTTCATAATCCAAGAGTACGGCAAGCACGGCCTGATCGACCAGGCCGTTGAGCTCTTCAATCGAGCTCCCAAGACCTTTAACTGCTTGCAGTCCGTGCAAGTTCACAACGCCCTGCTCTTCTCTTCTCTCTCCGCCACACTAAGCTCTTTCACGGCGCTTATGCCCTCGTGCGGAGGCTCATTCGAAAAGGGCTCGTTCCCAATAAGATGACGTATTCCATTTTGGGTCAATGCTTGGTGTTCTAATGGCAAGATGAAAGAGGCGTAGCTCTTCTTGGAGGAGATGAGTGGCAAGGGGTTTAATCCGCCGGTTCGAGGGTTGAGGGCTTGCTCAATGCTGGTTATATTGAGGCTGCCAAAGATAATGGTGAGGAAAATGGTCAAGGAAAACTGCGTACCTCATGTTTCTACTTTTAATGCATTGCTACAAGCTATTTGTAAGTCTGGAGAGGTTGAGTTTTGCATTGGTCTTTATTGGGAGGCAAGTGTTGATACCGGCGGGTTTCCAAGGTTGGGAGGATGGATGATGCATTTAGGCTTTTGCATAATGCGATTGAGGACGGGCACAGGCCCATTGTTAAGGGGATGTGTAGGAATGGTCAGTTTGATTGTGCATTTTGTTTCTTTAGTGAGATCAAGGTCAAGGGTCATCCTCCGAATCGGCCTGTATATACCATGTTGATAACTATGGATAGGAACCTGTCCGAGTATGAAAAGGAGGAGAGAAGAAAGAATCATCCATTCAGCCGATCAGGTAATAACAATATGATGCACATATGGAACTTCATGCTTCTTTCTGGAAAACCCCCTTGATGGCTTAGCATTCTTTGAATGATTCAGATTAATTGTTATTAATTTTCATTTAGCTCTCTATCAAATTCTCTCTTAGTTTTTTTTTTTTTTTTTTCCAAATGTTTTTCAAGCTTTGTGTTGATGCATTTGCAGGTCTATCCTCGTCCAAAAGGTTTGGCAAGACAGGCAGCTGGTTAATAGATCTAGTGGCAAAGAACCGTACGTAAATTCAGTTTCTTTGTATCGTCTTAACAAAGAAGTTATTTTCTTTGAAATCTAATAAGATGTGGAATACATATATTATTGTGAATTGGTTCTTACTGGTGGTCAATGTATGGAGTGGTATGAAACTCATTCTCACAATTGTTCCAAATCTTTTTCTATGAAGCCTTGAATCTAAGCTGAAGAGTTGAGAGTGATCCAGTATAATCCTAGGCAAATTATAATATAAGTTACTCTAGTTGGCATTCTTGGATGGTCATCCATTGTTGCAGAAAGCTCTACCCAAATAAATATCAGAAAAAAGGTACATATCCTCTGGTGCTTCTCATTTAGTAAGTGCCTGGGTTTCTACATCTCTGAGCCTCTGACTGATATGATTCTTGGCAAAGTATAATTTAAGTATTTTGGGTTGGCACTCTTGGATTAACCAGAAACTGTGCTAGATATTTATTTGCTTAAAGTAGTCGTAGAGATATCTACCAAAATAAGCATAGAAATAGAGGTACAGTTCCTTATGGTGCTTCTCATGTAGTAAGTGCCCATTTCTAAATTTCTGACCATCCATGCTTCACTTAAACCACTCTATAAGCTTTGTGCTTTTCTTTATTTGGCACACATAAAAATTCTGGAAGTCTGACTTTAGTTTTGGCAGTTCTGATAGAAATATGATCCAAGCATTTATGGATAAATAACTTCAGTCCTATACATAAAATATCCTTTACCTTAGCAGACTTTTAATCGAGTTATGCTTGCTAAGGCAAGCTGTAGATGGTTCAAGGAGATGGTGGCAGCTGGAGTAGCATTCATTTTGGGGCTGGTTTGATGAGGATGGTCTATTTGGAGATTTGGCGATGGATGCTCTGCGAGGTCTTGGGTTGATGACTGGAGTGGTTGTGGAGTTCTTAATGATTTGGCTACTGAATTTAGCCTTTTAAATTTAAATTCTCATTTCCAGCACTTTTTGAATGCTAATCGCTGGGATTCTAGGACTTTGCTTCAGCGGTTGCCTACTTTAGTGGTGGGTAGAATTCTCAGCAGTCCAAGTTTCCAACTGCTATGACTGGTGGTGGCTCTGATACATTGATTTGGAAGCATACTTTAAAAGGGAATTCTGTTCCTTCTGCTTAAAGTATAATGTAAGTTATTTTGAGTCATTTTGGTTCCAACAGCTCTAACAAGGAAGCCTCCAGTTACCCAATATTGAAAATATATACATGGATCATGATGCTAGGAAGGCTCGTGACTAATGATTGAAGGCACAGCAGGAAATTACTGATGACATCATTTATGATACCAAATGCGGTAGTATTTGGAAGCATCCAAGTCCCCAGCATTGAAAGTATTTACATGGATCATGGTGCATGGAAGGCTCGTGACTAATGATCGAAGGCACAGCAGGAAATTAACTGATGACAGCAGTTATGAGACCAAATGCACTAGTATTTGGACACTTCCAAGTCCCCAGCATTGAAAGTATTTACATGGATCATGGTGCAAGGAAGGCTTGTTTACATGGATCATGGTACAAGGACGGCCGTGAATAGAAGACAGCAGGAAATTAACTGACGACCCTTGCTGCCCTTCCTGTCCACGCTCTGAAGAAAACCCTGAGTTAGTTACTTGGTGACTGTTTTATATGTTCTTTGGCTCATTTTCAGATTTGATTCGTGCCCAGAAGAAGCATGGGTGCCCTTCCGAACGTAACTCGCAATGTTGAATAAATTGGGAGATTTGAGTCAATCTGTCGTTACTGGTTCTGAAATTTGATGTTAAGAAGGAAACGAAAGGGGGAAGAAGGTGTCCGACCAATCTTCCCGGATTTCCCGTTTGGTGAAAAAACAAAGGTAGGGAGATTGTCCGACTTTGGTTTAGTTTGGTCTCCAGAATTTGGGTTCTCTTAACTGAAATGTTGCCCTTGGTGTATGTCGCGGAAGCTTTTAAGGAAGCTGGAAGTTGGAAAGCCTTGCCAGGCCGTGCATGTTCCAAGGAGCAAGTCTCCCTTGCCAATTAATGAAAAACCCTAATTCAGCTCCACATAGATAGCAACCGCCTGGGCTTCTCATGGATCTTCAACAGAACGCCCCGAAATAGGCCAGACCCAACTCATGGAAGCCATGAACTTTTGAGGGACAATCTTGTCCGACAAGTATCACACAAGTGTCCATTGTTAGCCAACTCCAACGTCGCACATCATGAATAGCGACTAATCTTGTTGTCATAGCTTCGAATGGCCTGGTTGGGGACTTGGGGAGGTGAACGAGAAGAGGAGAGAGGGCAGTAGGGAGAAAAAGGCAAGGGAGACCAGAGGTAGAGACACAAAAGCGAGAAGAAATAAGATCAAGGGAGGAGGGTGAACAGTTGCAGCTAGGGTTCGGTTTGAGAATTGTTCGTACTTTAGTACCTGGATTCACAGCTGAAAAAGCACTAAATATAAACACAATGAGGCAAGAGACACATAAACATCACTAATAGAAATTACAGTCACACCGATGCCTTAATCTTCCATGTAGAGTCCAACTGATGAACAATATGTGTCGGATTTCCTTTACCCTCTCAAGAGTGTTATTAGTAGCTACATGCAGATGAAAGCTGGTTTTGGGACTGCATTGTAGCTCATGATTTATCGGAAAGTTAACATGATTGGTGATGTGCCATTTAAGTGTAGTTTGAATACACCATCTATATGGAGTAACCTCCTCCTCAAGTTATCTACATGAATACCCTGTACCCGATACAGTTTCTTTCTTTGGCCTGTTTATTTATTGTCTAATTATACGAAGAAGAAGAAAAATACTCCGAAAATAACGTTACCAGAGCCTGAACTTCAATCATGTACATACAAAATCATTTGGATTTGTTCTCAGTAGGTGTTTGAAACTTGCTAAAGGCGAGTACTTTAGGTCAGAAAGTACTGAAGAAGAGCCAAGAAAGTAAGAATCTTGAAGTACACAACTCTTGGAATTTCTTGGGAATTACCAACAAGGAAGAAAGGAAAGGTTATCAAATTGATTTGAAACTGATAATTATCTACATTTCACTACTGGCTCATCAATATAATCCAACTCTCTCCAGTATGTCTCCAAAATTACATAATGAAAACATTAACTCACATGCAGGCAACAGCAGCTTCAGAAGCAAGATGATAACGCTTACTCTCAGAAAATTTCAGTCTGAATTGCTCAAAATTACCAGACTTAATTGCCTCCCTTACTGAGCGGAAGAAACTTAGATAGTGGTGAGTATTATGTCTGCAAATCAACGAATAATATGATGATCATGAGGACAAAATAAAATAAAATTATAAAAAATAATGCCGACTGTAAAACTATAATCGGAAGCAAATAAAATAGCACATACATTTCAAGTAGAATCTGAGCTAGCATTTCATGAACATTGAGCAGGTGATTGATGTACGCTTTTGTATGATTCTGGCATGTGTAACATTTACAATTTTGAGCAATTGGTGAAGTGTCTTTCCTGAAAAGAGAGGGTGAAAAAGAATGTCAAGATAACATCTCTTGCGAGCACTGTAATAGTTATTTTTGGATATAGTGGGCAATAAATGATTGCTAAATATTCTATGAATATGTTACGTTGGACTTCACAAATTTATGTCACAAAATGCAAATGCTATTCCAACCTACATTATCTCTAATAAACTTGGAACTAAATTAAAATAATAGCATTTGTTATCACCAAATTAATAGCCAACTGCAGATAGCTTGGGCAATCTGTCGGGTTGCATTATGAAAAATAATTGAATTACAGGGATCTGTTACAACAAAAATATGTCATTGGTAAGGAGAACAAATCTAGAAAGGTTACTTATCATTAGGTGATTCTTGGTAGTGGTTAGCTAAGCACATGGTAAAGTCAATCATGGATCTCTACACGCATTGTTTATCCATGAGTTAAGGTCAAACTTGGGTTGCTATTAAACTATCAACCTGACATACAGAATATGAAACCAATACACTTGTGAATACTGTTAATGCAACAAGCCTAAAGTGAGTCATCAGTTACCTGTAAATTGTTGCTCTCAAATTAATCTTTGTCTGATCACTTCCTATATTAGTTAACTGAAAAGCAGAGACATTCTCAACACCATCTAGTGGGAAGGTAAGTGCAAAGCCTCCAACGGTAAGATGGTATATATATCTGCAACAGATTGATACATATTACCCGTAATGGAGAAGATACTAGCAAGGAGAGACATAAGCCGAAATTGTTAGAAAAGAATGAGCAACTTACGTAGAGTGTTAGAAAAGAATGAGCAACTTACGTAGAGTCAAAGATATCAATTCCTGCAGCAACACCCTGCAAGACCTCCTCTGCCAGAAATAAGAAAAAGAATAAGTTCATTTGCCAAAAATATGTTATTTAAACCACGTATTTCAGATATTATAAAGATGGAAATATCCCCCTTTGATGAATTGTCCAAACAATTGCAAAACTACAATATATTACCATATGAAAGATCACTGAATGAATGCTATCACTCATGCAAATACTACAAGAATATGTTTAGCTAAAAGATATATTTCTATTGAAGCCATAAAATTTTCTCAGCAGTCATGTGTTACTGGGGTTTGAAAAGACCAACTTATGGTAAATTTGGTACACACCTATTACCTGGAAGTCCAAGCCCACTGACCAAGCGTGGTTTCTCCTCTTCTAAGATATCCTGAACATATTCTAGCATTATTAGATATCAAAAATGATAAAAGAAAATAAAATCGTTTCTTTTATCGACTCAGCTAAGAAGATAGAAGATAGAACTAATAATGAACAACATTACTGTAACAATCAATTTAAGTAACTTCAAACTGTTGTTGAAGAATCAGCTTAATTTTGGTAGTGTAGTTGTTAGTAACAGAACAGAAACTTGTACAGTAGCCAGTATGCTCCTTAGAAAGTCCAACTACCAAATTACTATCACGCCAAAACCCAAAAAGATGATACTTGATGTGATGGTTGTTTGAGAATTAAACTTGCGGATGCTGAAAATCCACCATGTTTATTTAACCATATTGTGGCTTAATGTAACATCTCTCTGAATAAATAACTTGTGGGGGTGCGACTCCTTGAGGTTTAATCCTCAGGTAATTCTTTCATTGGTATTGTCGCTATATTGATTCAAAAAAATTAGGAACATCTATACTATACAATGCACTCTAATATTTTAGTTATGGTTGAAGATGACATCTTTATTATATTTGTTTGGAACACTGAATAAAAGTCTTCATTTTAGGAGTGTTAATTTTTAATTTTTTCAAAGAAAGAAAGAAATTATATTCATTAAAAAGAAAATAAAAAAACTGATACAATAAAAGTGGACAAGTAGTCCACAAGCAACAAGGTAGGAAAACAGCAAAAGCTATGAAAATACACCAAACACACTTGCAGACAAAGCACCCAAAGAACCCCATGCTTTAGTACATCTCCCCTCCAGTCAAGCAAACTGAGAGAAATGCTATACTTTCTAAATTCAGCTGAAACAGAAGCCCATAGAGCTGTCAAAAACTTCACCTTAATCCAACGCTCCTACAACCCATAAAAATTCTTCTATTTCTTTCCATCCAAAGCACCCACATGACATCTAGCACATTGCAACCTGTTCAGAAGCCGTTATTACTGGCACTTAAAAGAGCAAGACTCCCTGCTGGGATCTTCCAACTCAACCCCTCTATAAACACCCTCTCCCAAAAATGAGAAACAACTTCACACTGCACAAAAACATGATCTATACACTCCTGTAGATGATTTCATACTCCTGTTTTGTGCAATCGCATTCCTCCCTTTTTATTCTTTGACATTGAAAAGATGAAAGGCGGATGAAAAATATAAATATATGAGGGGAGGCGTGCTAATCTAATGTACAAGAAGGGAATGTGAAATTTATCATCCAATTATGTCAATTGTCAAATGATTATGCTATAGAAACATCTACATCAAACCCCTGAAAGGGGTGAACCAAATTCCCCTAAAAGAACCATAAACAAATTATAGTATAGCGGTGTTTCCTAGTGATGTGATACATTAATACCTTTTGACCAGATAATAACTGTTTGACCTCAAGTGCCAACCGAATATTACATATGGTTCTCCCTCCCTCCCTCTCTCTATGAGAAGAGAAGAGAAAGTGTAAACCCTGACAACAAATATTGACCTCTATCACCAACACTCATTCGACTCATTCGTCCAGCCTAACACATTTATGCAAGGACAGGACTCGATTCATATTAAAATAGAACTAAGTTGCTTAACCACTGATCTTCAAAGATTACGAATGTCATTTAAGTGTCTTTGAATATGACAAATGGAAATGCTGCTACTAAAACAAGGAATGTAACTCACTGATCAAGTCTAGAAATAAATGTTGTGACTTACAGTAACAGCATTAAGGAGAGCAGGGCGCTCATCCATGCTCTCTCCAAGCCCAAAACCTCCAATCCAATAGCCTGCATAAAGATGTATTTCTTATCATCTAAAAGTTTAATAATACCACAAATGAAATAGTAATGATAATAATACACCGGTATATCAAAACGAATACATCAAATATTAGGACGACGAATGCAACAACATCCATTGACTGGGATTTTTGACATTTAATCGGTGTAAAGCTTTAGGAGTCGAAGCAGAGAAACTATAGTTTATCCTGTTGTATTTCGTAACATATAACAAATCTCTCTAACCCTCTCTCTGAAATGAAGTTTTATGATAAGTTTCATGAGTTTTAAAAAATCCATGTAAGGATGACATGCGTTGGTGCATATTTTCTAAGAAATCAGGTGAACTTGCTCCAACATTTGAATTAATTCATTACTATATAGGCCAAATAGACTGAGCTGGTGATAATATGCATGTACGAGACGGAAGATACAATTGAATCCCATTCATGATGGTTCTATTACAATGACATCAATCTCTTATCGGCAGGAGTCAAGAATGATTATCTTTAAGTTGTTAGTATTGAACATTTTATTCTACCTGTTAGTATTGAACATTTTATTCTACCGTTTTTTAATGGAATAGTACATTCAGAAGTAGATCTTGAAATAAAGTGCAAGCGCAAAGGTGAAGAAGAGAACGTGAAGAGGTCGAAACAGTATATTAACTGTTGCAGATCAATGTTAAGGAAAACAAAAAGTTTTTAAAAAAAAAAAAAAAAACTGTAGTTTATGTTATGGAACAACTGCGATACTCCCCAAGACAGACAACAAATCTGACCATAATACAAAAATGCTTTTCAGCTTGTACTATGGTTATATTTAATATCTCTCAAAATCCATGAAACCCAAAACACATGATCCACTCTTACTATGATGGAAACACAAAGAAAGTAAAATTTGATAAGCTACAATGACTACTAAAATTCTGTAATACAGTAACAAGAAGATTGAACACTTATGCCTATGGAAGTATTAGACCAAAATTATATCCAATTGACCAACTGTCCCAGTGTTTAGAAGAAAATAATCAAAAGTACAAAGGAAGCATATGCATACATCTTTTTTCAGAAGAAAATAATAGAAAACTGCAGTTAACCTGATACACTTCGGCTGGCCACCTCTTGCGCACATCGCTCACGTTCTTGAACAGAAGATCCTCCAACAATGGATCCAAAAACAGATCCACCTGCCTACATTTTGAATAATTAGTATATGTCCATCATTTAGTTTAAACAAAAAAGAGTAAACTCAGTTTAATTTCACTTCAAACCTTACTAATAAAGTTGAACCATTACAGCATCAAGACATCAGTCACATTAAAACTCTGAAGAAACTAACAATCAAAATTAAAGGAGAACTACCCTGGCAAAGTTATTCACAACTAAACTGACTGTTTTTCTGAGGCAAAAATTAAACTGAAAACCAACAACCTCCACAATGTCTTCAAAGGTACTAGAGGACACAATGAAATATCTACAAAATCCATATAAAGCAAAGCACAGTATAAAGTTAAGCTTGATATCAAAGACCACATTTCAATGGCAAAAAGCACATTCATGGTAACTGTGTACCAACATCAAGACCTACTTTCTTTGGGGTCGGAGACTGATATTCACAGTATATGGTGACAAAAATTCTGCTACTACTTTTTTACAAGGTTAGTTTATCAGGCCAATACGTATTATTTGGAAATTGATTATTTGATACCATCATATAAGCTGTTCATAACAAGCATCTAGGTAATATAGTAATCATGAGTTTATTTGGCAATTATATGCTGTAACAACTTGTAATAACCATTCTAGACATGAACATCAATTATTGGAAAGCAAAAGGTGGCAGCAACATAACTCGTACTAGAAGTAAACATTCTTGATCAACTATTCATTTAGGTAGCTTTCTTGATGCAAATGAATGAAGATGTACTCCTCAATAACTTGCTGAGGATACAAACATCATGTGAAATTAGTTGTCAACTCACATTCATCAAACAAACGTGTCCAACATATTCTAGCTTCTAAGCAACAACTTTTACAATACTAGGTCTTCTAGTGATACATCTTCCGAATAATACATATTATATGCAATTAATGTTACTCCTCTCTAAAGTATGTGTTTGATAATAGCACAATAGTGTATTTTTTTACCCGATTTAGCTGAATGCATTCGTCGAGCCATCTTACAGTTCGATCAACTGAGGTCTTGTTCCTCTTATCAGACACCCATGCAGGAACTTCATCCGCCAAAGTGGTCCATATAATAGGCTTTAACGAAAAAATCAATTCAACATACTCTACAGGCTTAACCTGAAAACACATGAAAACCAACTGTAAATTCACTACATTAACACAAAAACAAATAAAGAGTACATGGAAACCAATATGTTCATGAGGGCACTTACCAAAATGCGACCACAGGGAGTCTCGAAAGATGCTCCCAATTTATTGGTGCTGTTACATTCTGGGAGGCATTGAATAGAATCTCTCGGAATGGCTACGAATCCGTGGTCCGGCAAACCCAGCATCTTATGCAATCCTCCTATTTTCGTTATTGTCTGAGGTGAGATGCCTTCTAAGCTGCCAGAATGGTAAAAATGTTAAGTTTGTTGTCAGAACCCAATTCAGAAACATTTAGAAAAGGGTGGAGAGTAGAAGTACTTACAAGTGAAGGGAGCTAAGATGGAGGAGATGGGAGTCAGGGGAAGGAAGAGAAGGGAGAAGGTCAGGGGGTATGAAAAGGGGCAGGCCCTTCCGGGTAGAGAGGAGAAGAGCAGGGGTCTCTATTGGGTTCGGGCAGCTGCCCAGCTGGAGTACCCCTGCCCGTGATCTTCCACTGCTCCATGCCTTCACTGCGAATTTCATGGTTCTGTGTTGTTTGGCCAGAGATAAAAGAAGCCGGAAAGAACGAGAAAGAGAGAGAGTAGCGGTAGAGGGGTTTAGGCAGGGTTTTCATTGGCTGACTTACTATGGTCTCCCTGAAGAGAAACAAACAATAATGAAAACAAAATTACTATAATACTACTTTATTTGGGTGTGTTAATAACAATTTACAAAAAAAAAAATTAAAGATTGATGTTCGAGTGTTATTAATAATAATTTTTAAAAAACCCGTATCTTGAGAGAATGAGGTTGAATTTTACTGCAGATGCGATCGTGGTAGTCGGTCACCCATTGCAAGCTGGTAGAGTTTGGGATAATGGATTACCATTAACGACTCTACCGGCGTATAATTTCGATTTGTTTGCTTTTAGATGCCCAAGAGGCTTTTATTTTTGGTTTTGTAATAGTCTTTTCTTCTAAAAAAAATGATAATCTTATATATTTTTTGGTTTGTTACTTGCTATATTTGTTTTGTAGATAAAGAGCTCGGTTTTAAAATGATGAAAGACTTTCGTAGGACCAACAACAATTTAGAATTTAATTAAATCATCAGTTCTTGTACAGGTTAGTTATAAGTTCATAATCAAAATTAGATATAAAAAAAAAAAAAAAAGATTGTATTGATATAATAAGATCTCGTTTGGTTCACAGAAAGGAAATCAATTCTTTAAGTAATCCTATGACAAAAGAAAATAAATTTCCCACTAACTTTCTTTTCCGCGGTTTGGAAAAGTTGGGAAAGTAAGGAAATCAATTCCTTAAGAATTATACGCATAGATTGATTTTTCTATGAATTGCTAACCTAAATGCCAGTTATTTTGAACCAACAATGAATCAAGTATGTCTAATTATGTGACCAACTTACTTCATTAATTGTCAATAGCATGAAGATTCTTTAAATTTCTGTTACTTTACAATAGATTTTATTTTGTTACTTGGTCCATAATAGAGGTATATATAGATTACTGTAACTAAGAACTTGTTGTCACAAATTTTTATCAGCCAACAAGAATTTTTAAAGATTGGAAGTTCAAAATCAGGTAATTTGACATGCTTGAGCTTGTAAGACCTAGCCACAAGTTTGCACATCAGCTAGGGTTGGGAAAAACTAAGGTTTCTCTAGTCCTCTTTCGGAATTTTCCATCTACCATCGATGGCTGTGAGATTGTCTACAGCGCTGGCTCTAACAAATGAGGCCATCGTGGATCTGAAGGAGATGGGTTTGGCAGTCATTACTGCATCCACATTTTACTCAGTGGGAAGGGTTTTGACCTGAAAGGTTGGAGATGATAAGGGGCATCCTTGAACGCTAGTGGCGGTTTGGGGGTTGAATGATCGATTATCGATCATCATCCATGAAGATGGACATTTTCTGTTCAAGTTCAAACTGAGGAAGGAGTGCAACCGTATTCTTCATGATAGACCTAGGTATTACAATGGTCGCATATTGTTGCTAGGAGAGTTGATGGACTTGGGGAGATGGCGATGGTACTGCTGCAGTTCATGGAAACCTAGGTGGTGGTAAGGAGGTTGCTGGAGCGATTGAGGACAAAGGGATCGTTGATGATGTTGGGAGCCTCGATGGTCTGTCTATGAATGGACCAGTTTGCTTTATAGAGAGGGGAGGCTGAGCAGCGGTTCCGGGTCATGGTGGACGTTCAACAGCAGTTGTGGACCACGCGGTCTTTCCGCTTTGCCTTTACGATGACGATGGAGGTCGAGTTGCACTGTGAGAAAGTCAAAGGACGATGCAGGGCTTGAGGATGATTCAACCATGGCTCTGATGGTTGCGGTTAATTTCTGATGAAGCAAGCTGCGGTAGTGCAGTATTTAGTAATGTCGGCGCCAGTGTTGAGAGTGAGAAATTGTGTGGGACAGGTTAGTGGTAAAAGGGTCAGCAACGAAGCTAAAGCATAGAAAAGAAGTAGGATAATCATTTACAGAAAACTTATGATAAACGGGATTAAAAGCTATTATAATCTATAACAGTCATCCAATTTGTTGTCAAACACTAAGACCGGCACAGTTTGGTTAGTCGAATGACTGTTCTGCTTCAATGAATTTGATTTTCAAAGTTGTATGTTGTCCTTATTGAAAATTTGATTTTGTAGGCCCTCCATGTGGCAAACATTGGTAACTTAGCATTTATCATAGTCAGAAATGGTGCTGTTTTTAAGAGATCAATGATTCACGATGGAACTCACCTGCCTTCCTGCCCGAGCAAGAAGAGTAAACTTCTGGTTGATGGCTGGTGACTGAGGTAAAAAAGCAAGACAAAGTTAGAGTAAGAAAGTGTAGTAACACTTTGAAACCATTTTTGAAAGCAAAATGAAGATAGTAGAGAAAGTTGATAGATTTAGCTGAAAGGAACTAACAGTAGAAAGCCAAAGCAGCAGGTCCTGGGAAACCACGCTTTTCTCAAACCCTTGGTGAGTGATTCCTAATTCATCTATTATGGACAATCACATACAGTAGCAAGTATTAAATATCAGGTATATAAACTCAGAAAGACCATTAGCTAGCAAGTTCCTTATACACACCATAGATCATATTCTATACCAAAACGCTTAACTTAATCATTTAGTAAAGAGAAATTAGGGAATCAACTTTTATCACTGGATGCCCATGTATGGCAGCCTTGGCAGGACTTGGATTTGATGACCCAAAAGAATATTTGTGCAATATATGGCAGAACCAAAAATTAGAATAAGTGGAGACTGGAAAAAGAACATTCAGACTCCCATAGACAACGTGCACATTTAAAAATAACTGAAAAGTATAAACCTCTCTTATAGCCCTGCTATGACTCTGAGACATAATGTAAGGCCACATTCATACCTCACCTAAATGACTTTATTTCTCTGTTTTCAAATACCCAATGGTAGTGTGTTAGAATCCATCCCGAAAATTCTTTCAAATTTTCAAGATGGACTCTGCGGGGCCCACTTTTAAGAAAAATTCGACAGAACTTCCCTTAAAAGTGGACAACCCAACCTGTGAGAAAAACGACAAAAACAAATTTTTCTAAATCCAAGATTCCACAACATGCAGTCATCCTATATTTCACAACCACCACAAGTTATTAAGCAAAACCCAAGCGTAAAGGCAGTAAAATTTATACAATACAGCCTGGGGTTCTAATCTTCAACTCCATAAGTAAAACACGTCTCTGACAACGAGATGAATACACAATAACAATAAGTCTCTCAAGGTTATCGGAGCAATCTACGATAAAATCAAATATATTACATGAGGTAGGTTAATATTAACCTACGAAAGGCAAGTGGCAGAACTGGTGCTAAGCCTTGATCCCACGCCGAACAGCAACACTGCGAACTGGGCAAAGGAAACCGAAAAGCCCAGGGGAAAGTAAGCGATGAAACATTAGTTGTGAGTGGACAAAAATATTTAATTAAGAAATAAATGTTTCTCACTTTCCCACATTTATTGTTTAGAACGTTCTTATGCATGCAATAGGGAACTAAAGGTTTTTAAATCACTTTCATGACTAAGCCAGCCCCGCTGGCTTAAGGGAAGTTCGACCGACCCTGTTAGTCGGACGAATAAATAAATAAGTAAATAATTTAAAAGGTATGAGGAAAAACGTCATCACCATACAATAAAATAAAGTGAGCCGCTAAGGCTCGGGTCGGAGTGTCCCACACTCAAGAGCATCCCATGCTCGGCTCTACTCACCCACTAACACAAAGTAAGTAGGGAGGAGTACCAATAGGCTAGCTAGCAATAAAGTATATCGACCCAGGTATGGTGGGTAAAAACCATATGAAAATCGAGAATTTGTGAGATTTCCTCGAAGTTCCACAAGAAAGGAACTTAGTCCAACGACGTGACCCCGCACGCCAACATGATTCAAAATCATGAACCAATATACTAAATAAGGTAAGTTATAATCTCGAAGAAATCTCCCATTTCCGAAGATTTTTCGAAAAACCCGAATCTACTAATAAATAATGATACTTTCATTTTTCATCTCCCATTTCTGAATAGGGACAGGTGCTGCTGCTATCCTGGCTGGAGCCTGATGATGAAAATAAGGCCGCTGTCTCTTCCAGAGCCCACCCCTATAATCTCTTGACCCACTACTCCATGTAACTGCCTTTCCTTTTCCCTGAGAATCTCTCTCAACTGTCTGCTTCTCCTTGTGGATCAGATTCTGCTGCTCAATGATCAGGGCTTTAGCTAAAATCTGCTCCTTTGTCTTCAGCTCCATAATGGTCACATCTCGCTCAATAGAGCCATTCAACCCCCACTGAAACTTCTTAGCCAAGTCTTCAGCATCTAATGGTTTCACAAACCGATATAGCCTGGAGAACTCTGCCTCATATTCTCTCACATTCATCTTCCCTTGAGTAAGCGAGAGAAATTGCCTCTCCAGCTGTTCCTTCATCGATGCTGGGAAGTATTTCTCCCTAAAGATCCTCACAAATCCATCCCAAGTCATGGTAGAAACATCAATAGTCCTCTGAGTGCAATTCCACCAAACCCTAGCCTCATCTTTGAGCATGAAAGTGGCTAGCTTCCTCTTCTCGATCTCATCACAGACAATCAACTCAAAATAGGTCTGTAAATCCTCGATCCATTGATCAGCCACCATATAGTCTGTGCCTCCCGTAAATTTAGTTGCTCCTAACTGATTAATGTCCCTCGCCAACACTAACAGACGAGCGGGATCATTAACCACAACTTCCGGTGGAACAGGCTGCTCCACAAACGGTGCCTCCACCTCTTCCTCATGTACTCCCACATGTGGAATCTCACCCCTACCTCGGCCTCTACCTCTACCTCTGGGTCTACCTCGACCCCTACCTCTGCCTCCCACAATATCCATTACCTAAGGAGCATAGCATACCTGGTTAATACATGTATAACACTTAAATCACAACATAAGTAAATACAAGTCCATATTAACCAAGCTACTAACACAAAGAGGTTAATTCAACTCCTATCTCGTCCTAACGTTCTAGACAACTCCCAACACTCCCACATACCCAATGACATTGTTAATACCGAAGAGCACCCGATGGGGATCCGCTGCAGATGGGCCATCACTCGGAATGTATTAACTTATCACTAAATATATAACCTTACGCTCTGATACCAAACTGTCACGCCCCGAATTTCGAATAATAAATCCAAATCCGAAACATGAATACAACTAAACAAATAACGTCCTGCATTTTTTCTCAAAATCAACATCTCACAAACCATAATACAAACCTCGTAGCAACTATCTCTCTAGTCAATTATTACAATACTAACATAAATACAAAGTTATGCTCAAAAGAGTCTACAAAACACACCAAAATAGACCAAGTGCTGGTCTCAACCCTGTTGCCCTACGCAGCTCGCTCACCACCCTGATTATCCTGACCTGCAGGATTATCCAATACACCATTTGAATAGTGTACCGGGATTGCAACAACACAAAACCCGGTAAGCTTTCTGAAAGCTCGTGTGAGTAAATTAGAATGAACGGTTGATTTTATTAAACCACAACTCATTTATCTCAAGTAAACATCCAACAATCTCAACAACCACAAGAAACATCAAACCAACACACATGAAACAACATGGAACACATTTCCACAATCACCAATCACAACTCTCGCCACTTTGGCACCTAATCACAACTATCGCCACTTTGGCCCCACGTTAGAGCTCTAACTGCCTCGTTACCTCTGACACCTTGGCCCAGGGTCAAGTAACGGCACCTCCAGGTTACTCAGTAACCCGCGAACTTTGGACCATTTCATGTCCTCAGAACAATATATCCCCGTTATTATTTAACGGTCGAACTTTGGACCTCCCTGTCCTCAGAACACATACACTCCGGTTATCATTAACCAAAGATCCTTGGACCATTCGATCCTCGGAATCCTACTTTTCTCTACCTTCTATTCAACTCACAAAATCAACATGCTTATCACCAACATTTATCAAATATTAACAACATAATAAAATCATATTATCAACATTTATCAACAACATATTATCACAATTCCACACCTCAATGTCACACCATTCAATATATAATCACGTAAATATATATATATATACGTAACCATCCACATAGGAATGGTCACTAATACCAACTATAGTTCACACGATGCAAAATCAATAAATTCATTTTTAATATACTTTAAAACTCATTTCTTAAAACCATTTTCTCACACATAACAATAAATTGGTCAATTAAGGAAATTCGGTTCGTAAATGAACCAAGTGAGATTTACTCACCTCTAAACTCCCGCTACGTCTTCTTACAACCCAAAATACGATTCACAATCGTCCGCTAACAAATCCGTCAAACACCTAATCAAAACGATAATTAACTTAGCGTATAATTTCAAAAACACACTTATATGAAGATCCAACGGTCGGGTCTTCACCCGTGACCACACAAGGTCATCGGGACAGTCCTACGATCATTATATCAAAACTAGAATTCTATCGGACGGTCCAAACTTCATAGATCACAAATCGAGCGATCGAAATCAATCGAAATCGTAAAATTCATAACTAATTCATACGATATCCAAAATTCACATGCTATATATCAAAATGATCGTATCGACATGTAGAATCTAAAAATGAACAGAAACTACTCATGGTACCCCCGGAGGTGGCCGGAAAGGGCCGCCGGAGTTTAGGGCAGAGCCGCCGCCGACCACCACCAGTGAGAAAACGAGTGGAAGTGGTCGAAAATACCTAAAAACAGTCCGGTTTGCAGGAAAACCGAAATTTTCCGATAGTTGCTCCGTTCGACGTCAAAAGCTTCACTTCTGGTCTGAGTCTTTTTGCTGCGTGTTCTACTCCTTAATATAAGTTCAACGAGATAAAGAACTCAAGTTTTCATGGCCGGAGCTACGAGAAATCGCCGCTGGTTCGTTTTAGGGCTCGGATTGAGTTTTGAGTTCCACCGCCGTGTAGCCGCCACGAGAGCGGAAACCGTGACCACCAGTCGACTCACAGGAAGGAGTATAATCGATCTGGCCGGAGCTGTGAGAAAGAGGCTGGCGAAAATTTGCTCTGTTTTGGAGCTTGGACGCGCCCACGGGAGAGAAAATGAAGAAGATGAACAGTGCACCGACTGAAAATGGAAACCCCATTTTCGGAAACTTTCCATTTATATATATACCCAAATTGGCAACTTTTCTAAATGCTATAACTTCTTCGTACGAACTCCGATTCTTGCGTTCCGCATATGCACGAACTCGTATTGACGAGCTCTACGACTTTCATGAAGGAAGTTTCCTCAAATTCCTTACGTATAAATAAGTCAATTTTAATAACCCTAAATAACGTTAAATTTCGATACTAAAATCATTCGAAACCAAATTTCTCAAATAACGACATTCGAATCACACTCACAACTCATAATTCATATAATTTGAGAAATATTGAATTACGAAATATTTAACTGAAATTTCGAGTCTTCACAGCTGATCCTAGGTGATAGTTAAACCAATTGGTATGTTTATGAATGAAGTTGGTTCTATGTACCTATATACATATACATAATATATAGATGTATGAGTTCAGTGCTCTATGATCCTAGGTCGTAGTTGTAACGTCCCGAACCTAAATTTGCCCGTTTACTAGTCATTTGGACGGTAAATGATAACTAATTTCATTTTTACTTTGTTTCGATACTTTTAGTGGCCCTAAAAATTGACTTTTTGTTCGGGTCAAAATTTGGGAAAATGTTCTGCATGAAAGTTGTAGAGGACGTTAAACCGAGCGCGTGCATATGTGGTTTGTAAAAATCGGAGTTCGTATGCGAAAGTTATAAGCGAAATATTAAAATTACTGTTCATAGTAAAAAGTATAAATTTGAATTTTTACTGTTGGGGCCGGTAACTTTTCATTTTCTCTCTCTCTCCTCCTCCCCCGCGTTTTTTTTCTTTCTTTCTTCTCTCTTCATCCTTCTCTGCAACTCCGGCCTTCTTCCTTCTCCGGCCACCTGACGACATAAAGCCAGCATCTTTGGACTCGCCTCCTCTCCCTCTAGACGCCTGTGGTGGTATTTTGCGGTGGCTCCGCCCGTGGAACTCGGATTTAAGCTTTGAAGTTCACTGTAGCAGTTTGGGTGTTTCGTCGATTTCCGGCGATTCCAGCCATTTCTGGCCACCAAACCAGCGTCGAAGGTCGGGTTTTTGCCAAGGATCATTTCCCCCCTAGCCTTGAGCCACGATTTGCAGTGTAGAGGAGGAATTGAAGATTTGAAATTTCGGGTTACTATTCACGATTCGGGTACAAACTTCTCCTTAATTGTTGAGGTACTTCTACTCATTTTCTGACTTGCTCATAGTTGGGAGAATTAATGGGTGTGTTGAGAAGGTGCTGCTGCCAAAATTTGGTGGCCATTGGAGCTGGTGATTTTGGTGGCGGCGCCGCCACTGTCGGCAGCGGTAGCGGTGGCTAGGGTAACTGTTTAATTCCAATTTCTGACTAGTTAGATCCTATAATTATCCTAGAACTTGTATATGAAGTTTGGTGAGGATTGGTGGAGTTTTGAATCGGTTATAAATTTCTAAAGATTTGGATTTCGATTAATGTTAACGTGAATCCGATTGTCGGATTTTCTCCATAATTGTTGTAAAGTCTGAATTTGACGTCGGGCGGTGTTGGTGAAGTTTGGTTGGTTGTAGAAGAGAATTGGAGGAATTGAGGTTATGGGTTTAGGATTTAATTATTGTTTATCGTAACATTATTTTCTTTCGTCCGGTAATTGTTAGTTACGAATAATTATGTACAGGACGAGGTACCGACTCATCACTCGACGAGGATCCTTACGCTTGGATACCACGTTAGCCGTATACTGTGAGTGGACTTTTGGTTTTCTAAATATTGATGCATGCAATTGATTTTCCGAAATAAGTATTTACTTAATTAATGAACATATTATTATATTTTACTTTCGGGAAATTGATATTGATTATTGATTTTGTTTTGGGAAATGGATTAGTAATTTAAATTATTGTTTTAATTTATCGAGCATATTATAACGATTTTTAATTGTGGAATTATTTATCGTTCGAATTTCGGATTGGAATTTGTTATGCTCCATTTTAAATTTGTTATCTGAAATAATTTTCGACGAGTTGTTTTCCGAGATTATTTCCGGAAATGAAAGTATTATTTATTAGCGGATTTGCTTTTTCCGAGAAATCCTCGGAAATGAGATTTTTCATCGGAACTTAGGAACTTATTTGATTTTCGTTTATTGGATTATGATTCCGAATTTATGTTGGCGTGCGGGGTCACGTCGCTGGACTAAATTTCTTTTCTTGTAAGACATTGGGGATGTCTTACTGATTTTCGATTTTCGTATGGTTTTTACCCACCATACCTGGGTCGATATATTTTATTGCTAGCTAGCCTATTAGTACTCCTCCCTGCTTACTATGTGTTCGTGGGTGAGTAGAGCAGAGCATGGGATGCTCCAGAGTGTGGGACACTCCGACCCGAGCCGAGAGGCTCCCTTCTATCGTATGGTGATACTTCTTCCCTATATATTATTTTATTATTTTAACTAGCGGGGCTAGTTCGATTTCCCTAACCAGCAGGGCTGGTCTTATTTTCTTGAGTATCGGAATTCTTTCCTTTGCTCGGTTGTGACTAGCGGGGCTAGTCGGTTTTCTTGAGCTGAACTAAAGTTACTGTGTTTCTTTAAATTGCTGCATGCATCGGGTTTTTAAGAAGATATGTGCGGGAAAGTATAAATTTATTTTCTCCTTACAATTACTTATTTTTGTCCACTCACGCTAACGTTTTTATATACTTTTCCCCTGGGCCCTTCGTTTTCAAATGCCCAGTCTGCAGAGTAGCTGGTTCGGCATAGTAGGATTCGAGGCATAGCATCTGCTGCTGTTGTCTTCATTGTAGGTTAACTGTGGAACCTACCTGTATTTTATTTTCTCTTTCTCTTTTAGATTGCTCTGATAACCTGTGGGATAAATGTTGTATGATTCGTATTTTAGTTGTAAATTGTGGAGTTGTTGTGATTTGGGGAGCAGGGTGGCTCCAGAAGAATAAGGATGGTTTATTAGAAGTGTGAATGTGTTATTTATAGGTTTTTGGGTAGTCCATTTTAGGGGTGACTCTGCTGAATTTTTGGTAGAGTTATTCCTAAGGTGGGCCCCACAGGGCCACCTCGGATTTCAGGGTGAAATTCGGGGCGGGTCCTGTCAGTAGTAGTTCCTAATTGTTGTTTTTGTGTATGTATAAGATGAAAAAAGGATGGATGCATGTTGATAGGAGATTGTTGAGGTTTCAAATAGGGTTTGAGGATTTTCTTAAGTTTGCTTCAGCGAATGCTGCTAACAAATCAAATATCTGTTGTCCTTGTTTGAAGTGTTGTAACACTAATGGATTTTTCATTTGAGTTATTAAGGACCATGTATTTTTTTAATGGCATTGTGACTAGTTATAAGAATTGGAAATGGCATGGAGAACCTTCTGTCAAGAATACCGATAGAGTAGATGAATCTGAAACAGTAGATATGAATTGTAACCAAGATATGGGGGAAACTGAAGATGAGAAGATATCTAGTGGCTCGAATGAGTTTCTAAGCTTTGTGGAAGATAGAGATAAACTTATGTACCCCGGTTGTACAAAGACAACAAAGTTGACTGTCTTATTCAAACGTTCAACTTGAAAGCAAAACACGGAATGACTGATGGTTGTTATTCCGACATGCTAGTCATGATTGGCACCCGGTTCTCTATATGAGGCTAAAAAAACACTTGCAGCATTAGGGATGGAGTATGAAACGATTCATGCTTGTCCAAATGATTGCATGTTGTATAGAGGGCAAGCTGGGTGCATATAGTCAATAATTCATTATACGATTGAATTTTGATTGCCATGTATCACTGTTTATTTTGAAGTACTTTTAATAGTTTCATATTCCAAAATAATTTGTAGCTACCTTCATGAAGTCTTGAAGAAGTGTAAGATGGTGGATATGGTTGCCTTTGTCGATCGTGATCAGACTGGTACACTTGGGTGTGGAAATCCCACTGAAATGGCTCGGTCTTTGTTAGATCGCTATAGGCAAAGGAGGAAATCTTTGTGGTTCCATATAACTCAGGGTACGTCAAAAGTAATTAAAGCATCTGGTCTGCCAAGTTATATTGTTAATGGTAATATAACATATTTTTTTATTTATTTTATGTTATCCCATAGTGCTCATTGGATGTTGACGGTTGTGAACCCAAATGAAGAAGTCGTGCACTTCATGGATTCACTTAAAAGGCGACTCGATATTGGGGAATGAAAATCTATTGTCAATAAGTAAGTGTTTGACATTGTACTATAGTGATTGATCAGTTGGTGTTACTTGTTCATGTACTGGACTTGTTTACTAATTATCAATTTCTGTTTGAAGCTCTATTAAAATCTATAATGCTCACAAGAATCGGAAAGGAATGAAAGTAATTCAATGGAAGAATCTTACTGTGAGTCGGTTGAACTTTTTGTAGTGGTTAGTTTTATATGCTTCATTGTATATTTCACCTTCGATTATCTTAATTTTTTATTTTCAGGGTATTCCGAAGCAAAAAAAATGACAAGGCTTGTGGATATTTCATTATGCGTTACATGAAAGAAATTGTGGAGGCTAAGAACTTGGATTTTAGTATTAAGGTAAAATTGATCAACTGCTTACCTATGGACTTTATTGTTTAATGATATAGTGCATGCTCTGTGCATATGACTTTCATATTTAATTTGCTGCATTTCCTTATTGCAGTGGGGAACGAGGTCAAATTTGGTTTACACAAACAAGGATATTGATGAGATCTGAGCGGAATGGGCTAAGCATATTTTGAAATTCCCAAAAAATTAAGTATCAGCATATATATCTGCTTTTGTTTCTGGTAGGTTATGAGCAGTAGTAGTGTCTAGGAACTGCTTTTATGCATTTTGACAGAACTCATGGAAAGTGTTGAACAAATGCATGCAATTGTTGTAACTACTCTATTGATGCTACTAGGTTTTTGTCTTAGTTAGATTAGGATCCATGCAACAATGACAGTAATTAAAATCGGTTAATGTAAAGGCTAGCATGCTAGCTAGTTTAGTATTATGCTACTTATGAGAATGTATTTTGGTGGGTTAATTGATGCAATGAGGAATTTGCTGATTTCAGATTTTATAATTAATGTCTTTTTGATGACTAGTGTGCAGAATGAGGTTTGCTATGGTTCAAATCCAACAAATGCAGGTTTATGATATGTTATGTCATAAATACAGTAACAACATAAAAGAATATCTCTCTGTTGTTCCTTCATACTTGTAACAACATAAAACTGAAGTTTATTTCACTATCAAACAACAGAGTTGCCTTTAACAGACAATAGAAAACTGAAGTTTAACTATCAAACAACATAATACTTTTACCAGACAATAGAAAACTGAAGTTCAATTCACTATCAAACAACAAAAATATTTCTAACAGACAACATAAAACTGAAGTTCAATTCATTGTCAAACAACAGAAACGTGAAGTTCATTTAATTATCACACAACAGAAGAGTGAGTTTCTGAACTCAATCAAACTACATACCTACATGATTACATATAGTTATATTGTCTATCAGACAACATAAAAACTTAAAACTGTGGTTGGAATACAAGACAAAATACATAAAAATAAAGTCTTACAACTATTTAGACGACAGATGAGCATAATTTACCCAGTTATAAGTGATTTACAAACAACAATTAAATGTCTTTAAAAATGCATTCAGACAATAGATTGTCAAACAAGCCTTTATTTTGGTAACTTCAGACAACATATAGATGTCTTCTTATTTATTTTCAGACGATAGAAGTTTTATTAAAACTGTCGTTTGTACTACATTTGAACAACATTAATGTGTCGTTGTATATGATTATTAAGCACAGAAAGTCTCAAATACTTCAATGTTGGGTTGTTCAGAAGACACAGCCTCGCGAAACTTCTGTTGTCTGAGTGAGAATAGACGACAGAGGATATCTGTCGTCTGATGCCATAAGAGACGGCAGCTGGATAGACTACAGATAATTTATATATCAGATGACAGATGATATTTGCATAGTGCTGCCACGGTGGCCTTGTCCTTCAAATCCACCGCAACATGACTAGCATAATGCAGAGTGGTCTTACCTGCAAACACAGCCATGTCTTTAGTTTTCTCTGCTAATGGTACTGTGTATTCCACCTTTTTCTTCCCTGCACTTAATATAATATCTTTTGCTGCATATAGTACAGAAAAAATGAATGAAGATGTTGATGAACCTGAAAGAAAAGAAACAATAGAAACCAATTCATACTATAATTGTCCTATCCAAATTCGCATGGAAAATGATATTTTTGTTAAATTGCAGGCATAGAAACAATCTCGTATTTATTTTGTTACTCATTACAATAGTAAAAATGAATTTTATACCACTCTTTCATAATATATTTTCACAATCTCAATAAATGTTCCTCTCATTTATTGCCAGTATGATACCTTCAAACTATTTAGGAATTTAAAGCCTGAGTGATGCAGCTTTTACTTGACCTAAACATAATATAAATGTCAATAATCTCTTTAGGTACAAAGAAAACACAACAGAAAATAAAAATTGCATTTTAGATTAACTGAACAAATTCTGCACAAAAGTATAATCAAAACATTTAACTGCTAAGACTCCAAAACTTTTAGTTAGTATCCCAAGCGAGTGATCACTCAAGCATAAATATATTCCTTGCAAGCCACCATGCAGCAAACTCTACAAACCAATGATTGAGTGAAGCGAAGAAAAGTAGGTTAGAAAAGTTGCACCAAGTTTACTAAATACTATTTAACTTAGAAAGACAAGTTTTTTACGGTGTCAAGTACTTTCACTAATGCATAATGCAGCTATATGCAGTCTATGCATCTGTACTATTAAGAAGGATCAAAATTAAAGAAATAAATGGAAGGGGTATATACCAGAACCATCATCGTTTAGTATAGTTCATGCACACACATTCTCATCTGCCACTATTTTTGATTATGTGTAGGATCTCTAACTATATCTACAGTTCTACTTGATATGTTACCATAGTAAACTACTCTATGCATTCATATCATATCTAGTTGTTTGTGATATACGGCCGACTAATAATATGAATAATAAAGCAGCAGACTTACATCAATTATAAGAGACCAACCCTTCAGTCCAAACTTCAGACGGTTCTTCTTGGCCTCATAAATAATATCCTTTGATTTAGTTCCAGCAGGCACTGGAATGATTATATTAACCTCCTACAGACTCTGGGTCCATGAGTATTTCTCCATATCAAGCCCATTCCCTTTGTTTGGAACTGCACATAAATAATCAATGTTATAAAATCAAGAACATATAACTATACTCTATGTAATGGGGCAGCAAACACAATTAGCATTTGTATGAGA
Organism: Rosa persica; assembly: GCA_025331145.1. Classification (NCBI taxonomy): domain Eukaryota; kingdom Viridiplantae; phylum Streptophyta; class Magnoliopsida; order Rosales; family Rosaceae; genus Rosa; species Rosa persica. Next base: position 31,375,539 of record WFKR01000007.1, on the reverse strand, counting down.
AATAAAATAAAATGCCTACAAATATACTGTGCTTCATCATTCCAATACCACAACAATCACATTAATTTCTCTCCCCAAGCATATGGTTCAAAATTGCCAATTTCTTACAAACCCCCAAATATGCCACATAACAACAATTTTAAAATCTTCAATACAAATCACCCTAAAGCATTGAATTTTCAACATATCAGTCTTTACATCCTAACACATGTCCTAAAATCCAAACATATGAAACAATAACATCGTAAAACCACAACTCATATGCTAAAAGGTTCCAAGTTCAAACTTTCCACACTATAAACACATTGTTCTTCACCAAAATTTCCAACCAATTCTAGAGTTCATACATTTTATCCCATTATCTTCCACACTATACAAACACATTGTTCTTCAGCAAAATTCCAAGTGAACATTTCAATTTACACATCTCATTCCTAATTCCCTAGTAATCAATCAAACCCACAACATCATATCATATAACTAAATGCAACAAAAAGTTTATATCTTTGAAATCAAAAAGCTCATGATCCATACCTCTCTTTCCACTCTTCTCCTCCTCCTCCTTGTCCTTCTTCTCCTCCACCACCTTGGGCTCCACCTTGGCCTTGACCTCCGCCTCCTCCTCCTTCTTCTCCTCATCCGCCGCCCACCTCTTCTTCCTCTCCTTCTCCCTCACCGCCTTGAATATCGCCACCAAATCCCTCTCCGCCGTCGGCCATCGTATTCCTTAACTGGTCTATCCAATCACTAAACCGGGGAAAAATCACCAGTAAATACTGACTTTATCAAAGAAAAACCATAATAACTGACATATAAACAATGATCAGATAGCCAAAGGTTGAAACTTTTCTTACCTGTGTATCATATTCTAATCCAAATCAACAATTACAAATTCTGGGTAACTTGGAAATCGCCAAGAACTTAAAATCAAACCTTAAAAATCAATAATTCCTGTCGATTCTATAAATTTCAAACAAAACACCCAAATTTTCTAATCAAAGGAATGAACCAAATCCAAGTTTACAAATCAAAACCAAAAAATCAACCTCTCAATCCTCCTTACACGATTGTAGAAAAAAGAAGCAATCCACTTATTATAGAAATCCATACCACACTCTCGCAATTTAGAATAGACAGCTCTAGAAAAAAAGAAGAAGCAACCCACTCTCTCAATTTAGACTGAAGACATGCAAAATCAAAACCAATTAAATTCTAATCAAGAAACACAACTGCTCTCTCTCTCACTCATTCACCTTGCTTAAAGTACATACCTTTTTTTTTTTTTTTGAGAAGAAGCAAAGTACACACCTGCACACTCTCGATCCTTCTTGACCTCTCCCTTTGTGGAGCAAGCAAATAGAGCCACCGGGAAACCAACCAGAGTGCACAAAGCAATGGTAAACTTGTAATTGAGAGAAAAGATCAGTGGCAAAAGCGTCACTCCATTTCAAGCCCTTATGAACAGCAACTCTCCTTTAGTATATAGTAAATTTGAACTTAGGGCAAAAGCAGCACTCCACTTCGAAAGTGAAAGTACTGTTAAATGAAGAGGATAAATAAAACACCAACACAACAACTTTAGTAAATTGCAAACAAGGACGCAAAAAATGCTCAGGTCCTTGGCCAAAAGTTGCCTCCACCTCTATCTCTACCAAAACCAAAACCAAAACCCAAAAACCCTCTTCCTCCTCCTCCACCTCAATGCCTTCCCTCCCTAAAACCCCGTCGTGGCTAATGAAGCAAGCTGCAGTAGTGTCGCATTAAGTAATGTCTGTGCTAGTGTTGAGAGCGGGAAATTGTGTGGGACAGGTTACTGGTAAAAATGCTGCAATCTAGTCATGAGTGACAGCTAGGGTTTCTACCAGTAGAAAGGCTAGGTCGGCAGTGATCTAAGGAGAGGTGGTGGCAGAGTTGTTTCGGCAACCCACAACGACTTTGGTATAGATGAGTTTTTCTGTGGCACTGCAGTGGGACCAATGTAGGCGGAGGAAACGGTTCTAACAAAAATATGTCTTCTTATTTACAATCACACAACTGTATTAACTAGAATATGTTATCTAAAATTAACACATAATAATCAAATTTTGAAAAGTGAAGTGTGAGGATAACTCATACAACAGAGAAAACAAAATGATGTTGTCTAATGAGTCTTTCATACAACAACCCAGAAACGACATTTGTTTTGTGAATGATGCCAATGTCATGTGCAACATGACTGCACGGTAACTGTGCCTGGCATCTGGCGAGGGAAGGCACAACACTGATAACAAAATAACTATGGACTGTTTGTGTTTCATACAACGGGCTTTCACCCGTTATGCTAGCTTTCATCACACAAAACTCCAATACACAACGGAGATCGTCCAAATCACACAACATTTTTTTCTTCCGTTGTCTGTTAGCTTTTTTGGCCTAATGTACGAGAATTATTGATGAATGCACTATGATTAAAGACATTAACAATAAGATTGTGCACTATACCTGAAGTTGAAAGTAACAAAGAAAGTGTAGATGAAAAAGTGGTAAGGATGAGAGCGGTGAAGAAGATGGCGGTGAAGATGAAAAAAGAGATCAGGAAAATGATTTCTATGTCATTGCCTTAAAGCTGGAAACCCTAGTGTAGATATCTTTTCACATTTTAAACTCAAATTTGAACACTATGTAGTCAAAGCTAATATCGGTCTCTGTGATCATACTACAAGTGAGCACCCTAAATTTTCTAACCGTGCATCAAATCTTCACAAATCAGTTTCATATATGAAGTATCTATCTCTTTTAGCTCATTATTTGGAAGTTAGTATTACTTGACTTAATCCTTGACTTGTTAGTTCTCTTAATCATTCTTTGTTTGTCACATTTATAATTTTTAACAATGTGAATGTTGAATTTGAGCACTAGCTTTTGTTTGATCATTCAATGTAGTCTTCTTGTTTGCCTTCTTTTAATAAATTGAAATAATTGAAGCTGGTTTCCTAAAGTTGTTATCGATTAGAATCACTATTACTAGAGATTCTCTAGATATCACCGAATCTGGAATGGTTTGCCCTAGATTGTGAGGTAATATGAATTTCCAGTTATACACGCTACTAGATTATATACACATTAAGAAATCTCTGTTCATTATTTAAATGACCATCAGGTTGACAGTTGTGGTTGTAATACGAAAGGATGCTTGGACAATCCTCTGAAATCTCCACAAGATGTGCCTCCTTGTTTGATGTCAAAGCTGAAGATATCTCCATAATGAGTTTTACAGGACTTCCGGAAGAGAGATGGAAGTCATGAAGTAGTTGTTGAAGATGAGTCAAATACTAAAGAACATGATCATCTCTATGTCGATCTAATTATGGAGATGCATGTAAAGGGATTTGCTCATGTTTCCAAGAGGTTCGAAGGCTTATGAGGTTAAGTTGATGTAAGTTGCAGTCCTAATATAAAATTTACTGAGACCAAACACTCGTCTCACAATAATTTTACTTTAAATAGTCAGTTTTTGTTTTCGGAGGGATAACACCCAGGACACCCAAGTGCTGCATAACATTGGAATTTGTTTCTCTTGTCTATTATAGTGTACTTTACCTTGCCAAACCAAAATTCGTACAACTATTGTGTGTTATTGTTAAACAATATGTAAATTAGTTGTTGACTATTTCTATACATGAGTTGTTGCACCATTTATCCCTTTTTGAGTCTTGGACAATAACCCTCACTCTTGTACCAATTTGTTGTGTTTCCTCTTAATTCATTTACACTAGGTAACGTACCCGCACGATGTTGAGGGCAAATAGTTTTTTTTTTTATGTAGTTTTTTTTGTTTTTTACAATTCTACTAATGAACCCTAAAATATAAAGACATCATTCCTAGAAAAATAAGGTGGCAAAATACACGAAAAGATGACGAAGAACAAACAATAGTTTATGAAAATTGAGGTGTAAAAGAGTATCAGACATTATTTCTGAAATAATCCATGCAAATGTCCACTTAGATACTCTTCAACATATACTTTATCAAGCATAAAATTCCAAAATATGAAGAATTGAATATTGTTGACATACAAAAATTTATCGTAATTATAACAATTTTACATCAATTTTGTGATGCTGTCTGTTATTTAGAACATTGGTGTCTGACTAATGTCTGGTCTTTTCTGATCTTTCTCTACACTTACTAAGACATCGGTCGATTTTTAGTTTTACATCAGTTCTGGATTGATGTTTGGTGATATAATTCTAGTAGTGCTACAGTTTTTCAGTTTTCAGTATATTATGATCCAAGTTCTTTTCTTTCAACACTAGTACTAAACCACTGAGAATTTCAAATCAGTTCCCTCTAGACAAAGTTAGTAGACACAAAAATAAACATTTCGGAATTAAAATCACCCTAAAAGCGTTTTCCTAGAATTAGATATGGATTTTTATGTCATGCCCCGAATTTTAGAATAAAAATTCTAAATCCGAAACATGAATTACCACAACTCAAAATAACCATCCTAAAAATTTCTTTTTCTTAACAACCTCACCACACAATTTATTACAAAACCGAATTTAGTCTCGGTTAATTATTACAACTCACTTATAAAATAAATTGTAAAGCTCTAAATGAGCATAACAAATCTCTCAACTCATATGAAATAAAAATAAATGATGTAATACCTAAACAGCACGGTCACCTCCTTGGTTATCCTGACCTGCAGGAATATCCGCTACACCATTTGAATAATGTACCGGGATTGCAACAACACAAAGCCCGGTAAGCTTTTGAAAGCTCGTTTGAGTAAAAATAAAGAACGGTTGTTTAATTAAATCATATTTATTTTCACCCCAGTCAACACTCAACAATTTCCACGTCCACAAGAAACCAACAATCTCAAATCAATCACCAAATCACAAATCAACACAAAACCCTAATCCACATCTTTTTTCTCAAAACCCCGAAATCGTATTTATAAAAATACGGTATTGACAGACTAGAGCTCTAACTGAATCGTAGCCCGTCACCTGGCCTAAGTTATGGCATCCGACATATTTATCTTTATCGTATTTCATCAATATGTATACTTATATACATATTTAGAACGTCCGATAATCGTACTTACTCAACCAATCGTATCACATCATCCACTTAGAATTAGAGTGTCCGATTCCCCTATATCGGTCACTACGTTGACCCTAAATCCATAAATGAGCACAACAATATATTTTCACACAATGAAATCCACTCATCCAAGTTACACAATATTATTATGAAATGTAAGCATTTGAAATATAATCAAAATCATTATTCTAACTCAATCATATCATCACTCAACAACACACAATCAACATATATATTCCACGTAAATATATATATATATATATATATATATATACGTAATCATCCACTCAGGGATGATCACTAATACCATCCATAGTTCACACAAGAAAATCGTGAAATTTATTTGTATAATTAAAATTCATTTTACTTACCTATGACCGTAATTGATCAAGTTCATATGATTTTAAAAACAAATATTTACTCCATAAACAATTTTCACACAATTATGACAAAATAAATTAATTAAAAGTACTCGGTTAGTAATATGAACCACGTGAGTTTTACTCACCTCGAGACTCTCGCTGCGTCCTCAATTAAAATACAAACCACACCGAAACAGCTCACCCAAGTATAACCTGTCAATCACCTAGTCAAATGTGACTTGAACTTAGCCAATAATTCCAAAACATAATTAAACTACCATTCTACGGTCGGATTCTAAATTATAAGAAAATCCGATGGACGGATTCTCACGAATCGACTCCCTAATCACCGTTTTGCAATTATACGAAGATCCAACGGTCCGATATTCGCCCATGACCACAAAAAGCTACTGGGACAATCATATGATCATCATATCAAAACTACAAGTCCATCAGACGGTCCTAAATTCACAGATCACAAATCTACCGATCGAAATCTCAAAATTCATAACTAAATCATGCGATATCCGAAAAATACGTATAATATGCCGAAATGACCGTATTAAAATGTAGAATCTTAAAATGTAGAATCTTAAAATGTATAGAAACTATATTTTAGACCTCCGGAAGTGGCCAGAAAGGGCCACCGGAGTTAGTGGCAGAGTCGCTGCCGACCACCACCAATGGTGTCGGGGCCGAGCTTCTCCCTTCGTTTCATCATGTTGAGCAACTTTCATAATTAGCACAAGACCAGAAAATAATGGGAAGATGTCAAAATTTACCAAACACAGTCGGGTGGCCGGAATTTTTCCAGAAACCTGCGAGCTCCTAGTTCGACGTAAAAACTTCAACTTTACGTCTCGATCTCTTCTGGAAACATGTTTAGAAACTCATGGCGAACTCACCAGGCCAAGAATCACATGAAGAGGTGGTCTATAACTCGAGATATGCGGATCGAAGGGTTGTTTTTCGATCTAAACAAGTCGAACTCCGACGAAGGTGAAAACGTTATACCCAGGTCCGGTTCTTCTTGGTGCTTGATCAGCAAGTCGAGGCGAGTCCAATGAGCCAAGAATCACGTGAAATGGTGACTTATAGCTCGAGATATCGAGATCGAAACGAAAACGAGCTTTAATGGTTCGGGGCTCACCGCAGCCGCTGCTGGCCGTGTTGCAGCGCAAGGCTGCCTCTAGCAGCTGCGCAAGGTCGAGGCGAGTATAAGGGAAGTGGTTTGAGGCCTTGAGGTGGACGAGGAGGAAGAGAGAGCACGGTGAAGCCGTGCTCTGTTTTTGCTGAGCTCGGCCGCGCAGAGAGAGAGAGAGAGAAGGAGTGAACAGTTCCCAAAGGGGAAAGGGAGGCCGGAAGAAAAAGGAAAGTTTCCAAAAAAATTTAGGGTTTTTTCCCTATATACTCATTTTGGAAATTTCTTCTAAATGCGATAACTAAATCAGAAAATCCGATCTTTGTGTTCCGCATAAGTATGGACTCGTATCGACGAGCTCTACATCTTTCATGAAGGAAGTTTTCCCAAGTTTTACACGTATAAAATGTTGATTTTTTGAATCGAGCATTTCGAGCTTTTCGTTAAAACAATCGTTTCGAACCTTCAATAATTCTAAAAATGAAATATTATCGAGGCAACATTCGTAAAATTGTACAATATTCGTTCCACACAATTACACGAAATTAAAATGAAAATTGTGGTTATTACATTTTGAAATTTGCGTACAAAAACTAGTATTTCTGAAAGAAAAAAAATCTGCACTTTGTTATATTTTAGCCTTCAAGTTCTCTATTCTTTCAATGACTTAAGCTTAACATTCATTAAGCATTTTAATCTCATTTAATTAGTTATCAACCATCATTCTTTCAAAATTTTCTGAAGGCTTTACATATATTATTTTAAACAATTTGTCTAGACATTCTACAGTTCCTTTTATACTTTGTTATAAGTTTTTAGCAACTTGATTTTTTAAAGTGTTCTTACCACGTTTTCTAACAACAAACTCTATTTTTGAACCCAAAAATCAAAAATCAATAGAGGAGAGACTCTTCTTTGGAGAGTATTGTAAACAATTTGTTAACCTTGTCTATCGTTGTTTGTGTTGCTTAATTGATTTGGCTTGATGTCTTGATCGAATTTTGAGAGGTTGGTGGTTGCTACAAGGTTGCATATAATAATAATTTCTTCCAGTGCTGCAATAATGATGCTAGCAAAGATGGAATAGTACAGCACAAGAAGGTATTCAACTATATGAATTTTAGTATTGTCAACATATTGGGTTGAAAAACTTAAGTAGATTTAGTATCATCAAGATAGGTATACTTGTGCATATAGGATGTTGATTTTGGATATCTATTAATTTATTTAGGACATGAGAACCACAAAATTTATGCTTTTGCATATGGTGGAAAGCTGTGGTTTCTTGATGCAAAAGAAAGTATTAAGGATCTCATTCACTAAACTTCTTCAGTTTCTCTATAGACAATGTAGATGTTGATTTCTACTCTATGACATATGTCCAATATAATGAATTTTATTAAGAGTTGGATTACCACAAAAGTAAGAATATCCACCCCTCGTGATGTTACTTGACACTTGGGTTTTTACATTGTTGTAGTTATTTTATAAAGCTTCTTTTGAAGAAACAGTATGCTTTGCCAAATCCTGTAATTAAAGCTCTTGTTGCACATTTTATGAGATTTGTGGAGGGACCAAGGCTAAATCATGTGATATGGCACAAATCCATTCTATTTTAGCTTAATTATGTCCTCATCTGGTCATCTTCATCTCCTCCTAGTGTTCTCTTTTTTAGAAAATAATATGAATGCCAAGATTAAGCCAGTCATATTAATTGGATTCCAAATCCCAACTTTAAAACATAACTATCAATTCAATCAAAAATTTGTAATTGAATAAAGAACTTTTAAGTAGCGCATATGTAAGAAACTTATAAATGTTAAACTAACATGGATGACTACAAAAAATTTATAAATAGTTGACATTCTCGAGTATGATACAAACTTCTTTGGAATGAATTGATTATTAGAAGTAAGACATTATTATACAAAAAGTGTCAATTTTGGTCTATTTATGATTCTAGATGAAATTACTTTGTTTAGTTTTATTCAATATTACTTTGTTTCACAAGATCCATAATTGTTTTGGAAAAGTTGAATTTTGCATAGAAGAGTAGGATTAGATTGTGTAGTTTTCTGACATCCTTATGACTGGGCAGTGTGAAACACTATTAGAGTATTTACTTAAGTCCAGTGCTTTTGACTAGTCGGTGTGACTATGACTGCAAAAAGTATGGGTGACTGCTTGGTTAATGGTAATAGCCTTAGCGTGGGCGCCTCTATGTTGCAGTAAGGTTCATGGTGAAAGATATAGTGGTGCGATGTCGTCTGTATTGCTATCTAGGCTTTGTCATATGGTTGCATTAGTGTTGGTTTAGGTCTTTCTCAGCCATAATGAACATTTGCAAACCCGGAGGTTATGGCATGATGTAAAATGATGATGTTGCCGATGATGCAAATCATTCATTATAGTCATTGAGTGTCTCAATCTATTTAGGTGCCTAAATCAGTTTGGTTGGCCAACCTTTTGGGTGGTTTTTGGGTCTAGGTCAAAGCTCATATATTGAGTTTCAGTTATTGAAGGATCTATATTTAGGATTTTAGTCAATTTATGGGTGTGTTGCTTTTATTATTTGGTAGATTTTTGGCTGCTATACTGTAAAATGAGTCTCTGTATAAGTACACTAGTAGTACCAAAATACATATTTAGGTGAGCATTTTGTATTAAGGCGAGGCTAGTTTTGATTGGTTTGCCAAGTTTTCACCTGTATGTTTGATCCACAAAAATGAAGATTGGGTTGTTGGTATTTATCTTAGGGATCAGAAGCTGAGATGAGTGTCTTGTACTCTGCTTTAGCACTATACATGGAAAGAATCGGTTGCTTTTTGGAAACCCCAATCAGTAGGTTTTTTTACCTTTTGTTTCTACTAGTTTTTAAATAGTTGCTTCAGAGCAATGTTCTACTATATTAAGATAAATTATTGGTGTAATACACTAATATACCTTCTAGTTTGTTATCTTTTAGCTCTAGTTGATTTTGACTATTGGATGCTCTCACTTTTAACTGAAATGTCCTCTTATCGTTGCTGTTATTTCAATGAATCATTTCCCTAATAGACATGCAAAAAATCAAACAATGTTCAAGTAAATCTAGAATGTGTCTGGCCCAAACTCTGGGATACTTGACCTAGTTGTAATAAAGTTTTGAATTAGAGATATTCTCGAAGATATTCATAGATATCTGATTAATTATACGATTATCTTTCCTTGTACAACTCTGATTCTATGTCTTGTAATCCTCTATACAAAGAGACCCCTATTATCAATGAAAGTATGACTCAATTCTCTCCCAATTAAGTTTTCCTTAAACACGTTATCAGCACGAAGCCCTAACCCTGAAACAAATAGCCAAACCCTGATTCAAGAAGCTAAAACCCTAAATTCGATTATAAAACCTTGCAGCCTTTTCTGCCACCACCTCACACCTTGAAACCCTCTACACCAGGAGTCCAGAACCGGCTGGAAACCTATCGAACCGGCCACCGGAAGTTCCAAACTATCCGCAGCAAATACTCAACCAGTTCACCATCTTCTGGACCTCCAATTGCAACAAAATTTTTCCAGCAGCAGCGCCTTGATTTCAGGATCTAAGAATCATAATTTTTTTTTTTTTTTTCAGAACCAGCCTTAAAGATTCCGAACCGGCCACTTAAAGTAGCTGCATCGTTGAACCGCCAGAGAGAAGCAAAAAAAAAAAAGGAAAGGAAAAGAAGGCAGCCCAGAAGCCCACTGAAACAAGCCCACTGCCCGCTAGTCGACCTCGGCAGCCACGTCAGCTCAAGCGAGATTTTACGACCACTTCCGGTGACTTTTCTGGCAGCTTTCGGACCAAATTTTCCAGCGACCTATTTTTGGTAATTTTTACTGAAAGTTCGCGTTTTTATTCTTTTTCTCTTCTTTTTCTCGGGGAATTGCAAACTCCTTTCTTCTACCCCCCTTTCTTCATCATAGGGGAGACCTACTAAGTAGAACTGTGGGGGTTCATGCTCACTCCAAACTTGGAGCTTGTAGAATCTTCCAAACTTAGAGTTTGTTGAGAAGTTATGATTGACCACAAAAATCATTGTTTCGATCTAATCCAATACTTCTTGGAATCGAATTTCTTGGAAGCGACTACGCTCAGAAATTTCATATGTTTTTTGTGGTAGCCTCTTAAGCTCCAAAACTAACCCTAATTTCTTGTTCTCTTTCATGATGAGTAACTTGAACAGACTGAACTTCACTCCATTGGGAACAACTGGCTCTAGATGTCACAAGTGGGTTCGTGACGTCTGCCAGCATCTCAAGGTCGATGGAATCCTGGGTACGATTCTCGAGTCTAGCCAAGACGTGCTAACTATTGAGCAAGCTCAAGCTTTGGAAGCAAATAGAGCAACCTTAGAGGCAAATAAAGTGAAAGCCATCATCCTAATGACTCGTCGTATGGATGATTCGCTCCAATACAAGTAGATGAATGAAGAAGACCCCAGAAGGCTATGGGTATCACTCGAAGAAAGATTTGGCAACGTTTGTGACTCCTTGCTTCCTGAACTAGAAGTGAGATGGCATAGCCTTCACTTCTGTGATTTCAAGCCAGTTATCGACTACACCTCGGAAGCACTTCACATTAAATTCTTAATGGAATTCAGTGGAATAGATATCACAGATGTGATGTTGATTGAGAGGACTCTCTCTACCTTCCCCGTCTCTGCTTTGATGGTTGCAATGAACTATCAAATCGATGTTACTGCAAGACGGATCACAAGGTTTCATGAACTAATTGGAGCAATGAATGTCGCTGAAAAGTATGACAACATCCTTGTGAAGTACTATAGTTTGAGACCCGTGGAAACAGAGCATATTTTGGAGTCCAATTATAGTCGCGCCTCTAAGGGAAGACACCAAGAGGGAAACCCTAAATCTAGGGACAATTCTGGATCTCCTGGTCCATATTCTCGCTTTAATGAGGAAGGTAACCGCCAAAATAGGTGAACACAAAACCGAATAGGTCAACATGGAAAGAGAGAATGAGGCAACGCCTCTCGCCATATTGGTGGGGCCACCAACACTAAGAGCCATCCTAATGATGCTTTCAAAGCGCCTCAATTAATGGAGTCTGAGTACAGAGATGTATGTTCTCGATGTGGATTATCCAGTCATTGGGCACACATTAGTAAAGCTCATGAAGAAATTATCACAGCCTACAAAGCATATTGTGAAGCAAGAGAAGCTCACTATATGGAATAAGAAGATCAAGAAGACTTCAAATCTGGCTCGGATCAATAGATCGTCAATTCTGTTTAAGTCTTTATTTTTTTAAGAGATGTAATACGCAATTGCCATATAATTTGTAGTAAATGTCATTGGTTTAGTTTTTCTTCACATAGGCTCATCCAAAATGAGTATGACGTCTAGGAAGGTTTTGAAATAAGTGGTACTTAAGCGAACTTTGCTCCATCGACATCTCTCTACTCACCTGGTCATGTTATTTTGGAGTTACCGAAAGAAGTCAAATCATCACCTTTGTTTTGCATTATGTAACGTCCCGAACCTAAATTTACCCGTTTACTAGTCATTTGGACGGTAAATGATAACTAATTTCATTTTTACTTTGTTTCGATACTTTTAGTGGCCCTAAAAATTGACTTTTTGTTCGGGTCAAAATTTGAGAAAATGTTCTTCATGAAAGTTGTAGAGGACGTTAAACCGAGCGCGTGCATATGTGGTTCGTAAAAATCGGAGTTCGTATGCGAAAGTTATAAGCGAAATATTAAAGTTACTGTTCATGATAAAAAGTATAAATTTGAAATTTTAATGTTGGGGCCGGTAACTTTTCTTTTCTCTCTCTCTCCTCCTCCCCCGCGTTTTTTTTTCTTTCTTTCTTCTCTCTTCGGCCTTCTCTGCAACTCCGACCTTCTTCCTTCTCCGGCCACCTGACGATGTAAAGCCAGCATCTTTGGACTCGCCTCCTCTCCCTCTAGGCCCCTGTGGTGGTATTTTGCGGTGGCTCCGCCCGTGGAACTCGGATTTAAGCTTTGAAGTTCACTGTAGCAGTTTGGGTGTTTCGTCGATTTCTGGCGATTCCAGCCATTTCCGGCCACCAAACCAGCGTCGAAGGTCGGGTTTTTGCCAAGGATCATTTCCCCCCTAGCCTTGAGCCACGATTTGCAGTGTAGAGGAGGAATTGAAGATTTGAAATTTCGGGTTACTATTCACGATTCGGGTACAAACTTCTCCTTAATTTTTGAGGTACTTCTACTCATTTTCTGACTTGGTCATAGTTGGGAGAATTAATGGGTGTGTTGAGAAGGTGCTGCTGTCAAAATTTGGGGGCCATTGGAGTTGGTGATTTTGGTGGCGGCGCCGCCACTGTGGGCGGCGGTAGCGGTGGCTAGGGTAACTGTTTAATTCCAATTTCTGACTAGTTAAATCCTATAATTATCCTAGAACTTGTATATGAAGTTTGGTGAGGATTGGTGGAGTTTTGAATCGGTTATAAATTTCTAAAGATTTGGATTTCGATTAATGTTAATCGTGAATCCGATTGTCGGATTTTCTCCATAATTGTTGTAAAGTCTGAATTTGACGATGGGGCGGTGTTGGTGAAGTTTGGTTTGTTGTAGAAGAGAATTGGAGGAATTGAGGTTATGGGTTTAGGATTTAATTATTGTTTATCGTAATATTATTTTCTTCCGTCCGATAATTGTTAGTTACGAATAATTATGTACAGGACGAGGTACCGACTCATCATTCGACGAGGATCCTTACGCTTGGATACCACGTTAGCCGTATACTGTGAGTGGACGTTTGATTTTAATTCATGCATGCAATTAAATTTTTTAAGTTACGAAATTATTTAAAGTATCTTTTATTTAATGAGTATACTGTTCGATTTTTGATTATGAAATTATTTATGGTTCGAATTGCCGATTAGAAGTGGTTATGTACCATTTCGAACTTTTTATTAAAAATAATTTTCGACAAGATTATTTCTGAAAAATGAAAGTATCATTATTTATTAATAGATTCGGGTTTTTCGAAAAATCCTCGGAAATGGGATTTTTCATCGGAACTTAGGAACTTATTTGATTTTCGTTTATTGGTTTATGATTCCGAATTTATATTGGCGTGCGGGGTCACGTCGCTGGACTAAATTTCTTTTCTTGTGAGACATCGGGGATGTCTTACTGATTTTCGATTTTAGTATGGTTTTTACCCACCATACCTGGGTCGATATATTTTATTGCTAGCTAGCCTATTAGTACTCCTCCCTGCTTACTATGTGTTCGTGGGTGAGTATAGCAGAGCATGGGATGCTCCAGAGTGTGGGACACTCCGACCCGAGCCGAGAGGCTCCCTTCTATCGTATGGTGATACTTCTTCCCTATATATTATTTTATTATTTTGACTAGCGGGGCTAGTTCGATTTCCCTAACCAGCAGGGCTGGTCTTATTTTCTTGAGTATCGGAATTCTTTCCTTTGCTCGGTTGTGACTAGCGGGGCTAGTCGGTTTTCTTGAGCTGAACTAAAGTTACTGTGTTTCTTTAAATTGCTGCATGCATCGGGTTTTTAAGAAGATATGTGCGGGAAAGTATAAATTTATTTTCTCCTTACAATTACTTATTTTTGTCCACTCACGCTAACGTTTTTATATACTTTTCCCCTGGGCCCTTCGTTTTCAAATGCCCAGTCTGCAGAGTAGCTGGTTCGGCATAGTAGGATTCGAGGCATAGCATCTGCTGCTGTTGTCTTCATTGTAGGTTAACTGTGGAACCTACCTGTATTTTATTTTCTCTTTCTCTTTTAGATTGCTCTGATAACCTACGGGATAAATGTTGTATGATTCGTATTTTAGTTGTAAATTGTGGAGTTGTTGTGATTTGGGGAGCAGGGTGGCTCCAGAAGAATAGGGATGGTTTATTAGAAGTGTGAATGTGTTATTTATAGGTTTTTGGGTAGTCCATTTTAGGGGTGACTCTGCTGAATTTTTGGTAGAGTTATTCCTAAGGTGGGCCCCACAGGGCCACCTCGGATTTCAGGGTGAAATTCGGGGCGGGTCCTGTCACATTAGCTAGCATTTGGATTAGATTCTCTTAATGGTTAAGAGACAATGATGTACTTTATTGACTTATAAATAAAATTTTGAGTTCTTTTTATGACTCCATTTTGATTCTGAGCATATAGCTTTGTGACTACAATGGTTGGGTCATCAATATTAATTCAAGAACTTGGAATAGCCTAAGTTCCCTTTGCCAAATGTCACCTTGATTATTGGCACAGAAACTCTCTACGCTCTTAGGGCAAATAGCACCTATGAATAGCAAACGGATTCCATGTGAAAACAAATGTAGAGAACGGAAATGAGTTCCTTTGCGATACCTTTAACGATTGGGAACAATGGTGCATCTTAGAGAAGTTTATGTGTCTCTCTAGTGGACTCTATATCACTATTCGAGCTATTAAATCCAATAAAATCATGAGAGAACATCTCTTGGATTTAGACACATATTGGCTTTGTCACGACATGATAGGTCATCCTAGTCATGATATGATGATTCGTCTACTAAAGACTTCATATGACATCCATTCTCTCAAGTGAAACGAAGCATGAATCAATAGTTGATTCTTGGACTAAGTGTGACCGCCGCTGCTATCTCTGGTGCCGTCGCCGTCCACCACCAGCTTAGGGCTGACATAGTCCCTATCTATGATGCCATGGATGGCGTCCATCATGATGATGGCGCCCTAAGTGATGCTGCAATTACCAACTTTGCTTCAAATAGCATTTCAGATACTCAGTCCCAACCAAAATCCTCATTGGTTGCTTTTAAAGCCTCTCGCTTGTTTTAAAAAGCTTGTTCCTTAGGGAAATTAGGACTGAGACCATCCTATGCAAAGGATATGAAAATACTCATTCTGTTCTAGAGTCTGTGGAGATTCTGTAGACTAGTTCAACCAACTTGTGGACGTTTAAATATCTCATGATATTGGTTGACAAGCAAAGCCACTAGTCACGTGTTGTGCCATTGTCCACTTGTAATGCTGCTGATGCTACACTCCTAGCACATATCATATGACAGCGAGCTCACTCCCCAGACAATCTTATTCAATCAATTGGATTTGATGATGCTAGAGAGTTTACATCGAATACTTTTGATGGTTATTGCAATGGGACTGATGTTTGACATCATATTCCCACGAACACACCCAAATGGTCTACCGGAAACGACTACGATGGTAGCCCGGATATTGGTAATGCGCACCAATCTCCTTATATCCCCTTGAGGTGATGCAATATCACATGCAGCTATGCTAATTCATCTACGACCCACTGCTACTAAATCTATCTCTGCGTTACAACTAGTGACTAGGTACAAGTATGTCGTACTTACGCACATTTGAGTGAGCCATTTATGTGCCAATTAGGCCACCACAGTGCACTATAATAGGTCCTTACAGACAAATGGGCAACGCAGTTGGATTTGAGACTCCAATAATCGTCTGTCACTTAATACCTTTGCAAGGCGATCTCCTTATGGTTAGATTTGTGGGTTGTCACTTTGATGAGATAGTCTTCCCGCCGTTAGGGGGAGATAAAAACACGAATGTTCAGCAGAGACGACAAGAATTGTCATGGTTTGTCCCCACTATGTCTCATCTCGATTCCTGTTAAAGTGACAAGATCACACATCTGTTGCAAATATGCCTGCAAGGAAGGACGTCCTAGGAGAGGATGTAGCGCTACCCTATACGAGGTAGGCATGGCGCCAAAGTCAAAGTGAGTGGCACTCTGTGTTATAGGCCATAGACCCAGCTAGGATGCATAGGAAGCCCGTGGGTTCAAATGATACTTTGGCACAAACCAATCCTTAGTCATCGACACTCAAATCCGTCTCATGAGAATCTTCCGGATTATGGTTATCATTGGGAGATGCCTCAATATCAGAACCTATTCCTGAGAATATAGAGCTCTTTGAAAATACACTAGTGTACATGAGACGTGGGATAGAATCTCCATCCTAATTGATGATGTAGTCATGCATGAGTTTGTTGAGTCTGATGATATCGAACCACGCTCCGTTGATGAATGAATGCTAACGTAGAGAAATTTGGCTTAAATGGAAAGATGCGATCCATGTTCAGTTGGATTCTCTAATGAAGATGAAGGTTTTTTGAGCCAGTGATGCAAACACCTCCTAACATAAAACCTGTTGACTAATGGGTCTTCGTTAGAAAGCGTGTTGAGAAAAAGAGATGGTAATCTCGCCTTATGGCGCAAGACTTCTCATAAAACGCCCTGGAATCAACTACGATGAGACATATTCTCTCGTAATGGATATCATTGCGCTCCACTACCCTGTTAGTTTGGTAGTTTTCGAATAACTGAACATGCAGCTTACAAATATGGTCACTACGTATCTTTATGAGGATCTAGATACGGAATATACATGAAGGTTCATGGTGAACTTTATTTACCCAAGTCAAGTGGCTCTAGACCACGGAGCGCGTTTTACAAAGAGGTTGAAACGCTTACTAAAGTGACTACTTGATTGGGAAGAGATATGCCCACGCGTTTTCATAACAAATTTCGGATTCCATCGCGGTTTATGTTGGACATGATCTTCATTATAAGCCCTTAAAGAGCTAAGTGAAACCGTTGAACACTTGAAATCTGATTTTGAGATGAAAGATTTTGGGAAAACACGATTGTGTCTTAGTTTGGAACTTGGGCATCGTGTTGATAGATGCTTAGGCATTTTGACAAGGTCAAATCTTCAAGCACCCCCATGATCGTCTGTAGTCTAGATCCTGAAAAGGATCCTCTTCATCCAAAGGATGATGATGAAGACGTGCTAAAGGCAAAAGTGTCATGCTTAAGTACAATAGGCGCATTATTGTGCTTAGCTCAATACACAAGACCAGATATCTCATTTGCAGCGAACTTGTTAGTTAGATATAACTTTGAGCCAATGCGACGCCATTTGATTGGTGTAAAAGATAGCTTTCGGTACTTGAGATGTACGATTGATATGGGTTTGGTCTATCTCTATTAGGAACGCCGCTAACACTAGCTTGCGTCCTCTATCCCCATCCCTAAACAACATGCGTTTTGGAAGGTTTTGCTGATGTAGGGTATCTCTCTAACCCACACAAAAGTCTTCCCAAAGTGGTTAAGTGTTCACCATAGGTAAAGACCGTGATATCTTGGAGGTCTATAGAACAGACCCTAGTCGCTACATCTTCGAATAATGCAGAGATTATTGTTCTTCACGATATGGTTCGTGAATGTATATAGATTGGATCCATAATTATGCATGTTCGAACAATTGTGGTTTGAAGTCTACCACAGATAAGGCTACAAGCATTTAGGATAATGCTGCTTGTTTTGAAAAAATGAAGCAATGCTACATCAAAAGTGACAACACCAAACATAACCAGTAACAACAGACTCTCCTTAAGATCAAAGTGAACTAGGTTCGATCTGAGGACAGTGTGGCAGACTTGCTCATTAAGTCATTGCCTAAATTCCATTTTCGAAAAACATGTTGGTAGCCTCGTTTGCGGAAGTTATCCGAACTCCCATGACCGTTGTCATCAAGGGAAGATGTAAACATCAAGGGGAGATGTCTACATGTATGGTTTCGAAACGTGAATGGTGTGTTGTGCTCTTTTTTCCCTTTGATCGATGTTATTTTTGTCCTACTGAGTTTTTATTACTCGGTAAGGTTTTTAATGAGGTAATGAGAGGAGCACCACGTTTGGGCGACACAAGGGCGGAGTGTTTAAGTAAATCCAGAATATATGTTTAGCATAAACTTTAAGTTATTTCATCTAGTTGTAATAGAGTTTTGAATTAGAGATATTCTCGAAGATATTCATATATATCCGATTAATTGTACGATTATCTTTCCTTGTACAACTCTGATTTTATGTCTTGTAATCCTCTATATAAAGAGACCCCTATTATCAATGAAAGTACGACTCAATTATCTCCCAATTAAATTTTCCTTAAATAGGAAAAGAATTTTCAGAATCTTTTGTGTTTTTTTGGGTGTGTGAATGGGAAAACGATCTTGGTTGAAGAAGAATTACCACAAGTAAAGGAAAAAATTTAGAATGAAGAATTTACCAATTGGGCCTAATTTGCGCAATTGAGGGGTAGAGAAAGCCCAAGAAATGCAAAAAGGATTTAAAAGTAATAAAAGAAAAGCAAATCTGCAATCTGCCATTCGCCCATTTGGTGAGAGAAAAATTAAAAATTGAAGATGCGTTCGGAAGTCGCGACTCTCTCTTTCTGAAGGAGACTTTGTTTTGAGCTTTGGGCGATTGAGAGTAGCAGTGGCCGATCACACCTTCCCTTCAGATCCCCACCCTCGCCGGCGTCCGCCATGTTCCCCACCGTTGGATCTCTCTCACTCTTCGCCTTCGCCTTCGCCTTCGCCTTCGCTTGCCTTCTCCTCTCCCCCATAGCTGTCGCCTCCGAGGCAGATCACAAGGTAAACCCTAGCCTTCCACACTCCTCCTAGATCTCTCTCTTCTTTTGATTCCCCCGTTCAGATCTGTCAATTCATGATGCGATTGTTTTCTTAGGGCTAGATCTCAACTCTGTTTTCTGCATTAGTCATGTGCAGCGGCTTCTTTCGCATTTGCTTGTCTTTGGTAATACACGTGCATTTGAGTAGGTTTAATCATATATGGCGAGGCTAGTTCTTGTGTTGTAATCGCATAATATAGCTCATTGTTAAAGGAGCTGAAGCTGGATCTGATTCTGACCGGAGTTTTGAAATTGTTGATTTGTTGTGATATGAGCAACTTGTGTCATTGTTGACGGCACCCTCCGTTGATTATTCATACATTCCGTGTTAAAAAGAAAGGGTAAGATTATGTTTTTCGGCGTGTTGTGCTGGCTAATCATCACTGCCACAATAAAATCTGAGGTGCAGATTGATCTGATTAGCTCTAGTGAAGACGGCTGGTTCTCTTCGTTATAGATGGAAACAATACTAGGCTAAAATTGTTTTCTGTCTTCGCTCGTCACCTCAGATTTTGACATTGACTGTGTTGAATTTAATTTTGACACCCTTGTGTTGGATAGATCTAAGTTCGCTCCATTTCCTGCACTTACTTGACAATTGGTCTTGGATTGATGTACGCTCAGTTTGTAGTAAAATACACACAAGATCATTGTAATGGAGTGTCTAAGCCATGTCTGAGGTCAAATTGGACTAAACCATTGTTTTCTTCTTTTTCTTTCCCGTATATTGTGATTCTGTCTCTTACCTTGCTAACTCTTTGGTGAAAGTCTGACTTACAATATTCCCTTGTTTCTTCTGCAGTATCAAACAGAAGAACCAGTTACCCTTTGGGTAAACAAAGTTGGCCCTTATAACAATCCACAAGAAACATACAATTACTACAGTCTCCCTTTCTGTCATCCATCTGATCATGCTGCTCACAAATGGGGTGGTCTTGGTGAAGTCCTGGGTGGAAATGAACTTATTGATAGCCAGATTGACATAAAGTTCGGAAGTATGTGTACTTCCTTTTTATGCCTATATCTTTGTTTATGTCATTAGATTGTGGGTAAGTAATTACAACTGGATTTATTTAATTTTTCTCTGTGCAGAAAATGTGGATAGGGCTACCATTTGTCAACTTGAACTTGATGATCATAAGGTTAAACAATTCAAGGATGCAATTGAGAATAGCTACTGGTTTGAGTTTTTCATGGGTACGTTCTGCATATTCTCTTAAATTATCACAAGTACCGATTCAAATTAGATTTACTCAAAGTAGGGTACTTCTGGAAGCATATGAAACATCTGTTGCAATTCTTGAATCCACATTCTGAAACATTGATATTATAATATCTAAAATGTTTACAGTTACTGGCTTGCTTTCCCTATTGGTATCATCGCATTGTATTTTTTGATATCAATTGGTATGGGAGGTCTTGAAAATATTGAAAGATGAAGCTGAATCTAATGCATGGGAGAGATGGAATTGGGTTGCTAGTAGCACTGAAGTAGTCCAGAAGGAAAGCAGAATTTTGAATCAATATTATGACAATGCGACATTTACCTGTCTGTGTTTGTCACAGGATAATTCATGCAACAATAATAGATAATTAGGTTTCTCCATAGTCAGAATTAAGCATTTGTATTTCTGTGCCTTGGGTGGAAATCTCTGCCCATGATTTAATATTTTAATGCCATGAACATTTTCTTATCCACTATCTCATTGTTCTCAACATAGGGCGCTGTAACACACTGGAAACGTGAGGAACCTAGTTGTTTAAGCCAATTACAATCAATTATTGTTAATTATATTTCATGATTAGTATAATGTTAGCATAGACATAGTAAATACCAAAAATGTATCTGAAATGATAATAAGTTAAAAAATTATCTGTCTTTCAGGCTTTAGGCTGCTTTCTCTCTTTTCCAGACTTTTGACAATAATCATGCATAAGATGAGGATGTAAATATAACTTTGATGATGACTGTGCTTGTAAAATTTATATCAATAATCATTTTACATGTATAAAATTTTGTTACAAGTTTTTCTTCCCTTTTTTTTTCCTTAAACAATAAAAAAAATTCCAAGTTGCTGTGTGTGTGTTCACTGTCAATATAATGGCAAAAGGTCAAATAGTATGAATGTGGATCTCTGTCTGGTGGTGCTGTGATTGTTTATTTTATCTTTGTGTTTTTCAGTAATTTTGTATCTATCTTGGGGCATTTACTTACCCTAGCTTGCATGTTTTGCATGGTATCTCCTTGGACTTTTCGGTGCTGGATACAAGTTCAGATGATCTGCCTTTATGGGGTATGCAGTAAACTCCTCTCTTTAAATTTAAGTTGTGTATAATTTATCTTCTGATTAAATTGATCTTCTCATTATGTTTTAGGCTTTGTTGGTGAGTTGCACCAGGATAAGAACAGTGAAAATGGCAAACATGTTCTTTACACGCATAAAAGTATTATTATTAAGTACAATAAAGATCAGGTTTGTGGTTCTTTAATTCGATATGGATTCTATAGAGTTTGATTTATCATTTTTGTTAATATCTTAAATTTTAACTTTTGTAGATAATTCATGTCAATCTCACTCAAGATAGTCCAAAGCCTCTGGAAGCGGGAAAAAAATTGGATCTGACTTACTCTGTCAAATGGATTCCAACCACTATCACTTTTGCACGTCGCTTTGATGTTTATCTGGACTACCCATTTTTCGAGCACCAGGTAAGATTTTATCATGTGTTTATCTAAATTGCTCCGCAACCATGCAAGTACCAGTGTGCATTTTTTTGGATTTTTTTTTTTTTTGAGATCTATGTCCATCTTATAATATGCAGATCCATTGGTTCTCTATTTTCAATTCGTTCATGATGGTTATATTCCTCACTGGTCTGGTGTCAATGATACTGATGCGCACTCTTAGGAATGACTATGCAAAATATGCTCGGGAAGACGATGACCTGGAGACACTGGTGATGATCTTTGACTTGTATTTGTATCATCACTTTTCCTTGTTTGACATAAATAGAATAGATTCCAACTATTGACATGTGGTGACGCTTTTGTCAATATCTTTTGTAGGAAAGAGATGCTAGTGAAGAGTCTGGCTGGAAACTTGTGCATGGGGATGTTTTTCGACCTCCTCGGAGTTTGGTTATTCTTTCAGCTGTAGTTGGCACGGGAGCACAGTTGGCGTTGCTTGTTCTCCTTGTCATTTTACTGGCAATTGTTGGGATGTTGTATGTCGGGTATGTTGACAGCTTGCTGAAAGATGCTTGCTTTCTTATTTTCGGCTATTGTTTGTTTTATTATGAATCAGTATGAACATTCATGTTTGTGTTTGTATACATGTCTGTAATTGGCGGAAGCCCAACCTATCACAATCAGATAATAATTAGTTATATGTCTTGATATCGTCTCATAGTGTTCATCTTTATTACTCAGTGGTTAGAATTAGGAGGAATTGCCAAAAATTTTGTGAATATGTTATATCTTACATCATTTTTTCTGGTGTCTCAGGAGAGGTGCAATTGTTACAACTTTCATAGTGTGTTACGCTCTTACATCATTCATTTCTGGTTATGTAAGTGGTGGGATGTATTCACGGCATGGGGGTACGTATCTGCCTATTGGTTGTTTTTGTTTGTTTTCAGATTCTTAACCGTCTTGCTTTCTTTCTTTAATCACGGTGGTATGAACTTTAGTACATTCTGAAAGCTTGTTTTTGGGTATTTCTGAAGTGTGATGCTGTTTTTCTCAGGTAAAAACTGGATAAAGTCGATGATTCTCACAGCATCTCTATTTCCATTTATGTGCTTCGGAATTGGGTTTGTCTTGAATACAATTGCCATATTCTACGGGTCTCTAGCAGCTATACCATTCGGCACTATGGTGGTTGTCTTTGTCATTTGGGCTTTCATCTCGTTTCCTCTAGCGCTTCTTGGTACAGTTGTTGGAAGAAACTGGAGTGGTGCTCCTAATAATCCATGTCGTGTTAAAACTATTCCTCGTCTGATTCCTGAGAAAAAATGGTATTTGACGCCATCTGTGGTGTCGATGATGGGAGGACTTTTACCTTTTGGAAGCATATTCATTGAAATGTACTTTGTCTTCACGTCCTTCTGGAATTACAAGGTAAACTTGGACACCTGCATATGTTTGTTGCTGATGGAATACATTACGTATATAATGATTAAGGTGCATATATAGGACATCCTTTAAAGTAAATTTACAAAAGTTGGGAGTTACTATGACATTTCTCGATCATTGAGCTTTATGTAAGGATGTTAACATGAGTTTCAACGGCTTACTTCGTGTCTGTAAAACAATGAGTCCTGATGGGCTTCAGTGCCTGAAGCATGCTGGGAATCATTTGTTTGTCAATACTGGATTAAGTTTAAAATAGGATACTTTTCTTTACATGTTAAAGCTGAAATCTTAAACATGGAATAGACCACTTGGCAGGATTTAGTAATTATCAAGTTCTATGCTACATGTGAGAATTTTCATTGTTAGAAAGCTTT
Source organism: Rosa persica (assembly GCA_025331145.1). Classification (NCBI taxonomy): domain Eukaryota; kingdom Viridiplantae; phylum Streptophyta; class Magnoliopsida; order Rosales; family Rosaceae; genus Rosa; species Rosa persica. Next base: position 31,351,917 of record WFKR01000007.1, on the reverse strand, counting down.
TGCATAATGGAGTTCTTATCGACCCACTGCTCAACATTAAAATAATGTTTCTCTTGCTCTTTGTGGCTCTGAACAGGTGTACTATGTCTATGGTTTTATGCTTCTTGTGTTTCTGATTCTCATCATTGTTACTGTATGCGTGACGATTGTGGGGACCTACTTCTTGCTTAATGCTGAGAATTACCACTGGCAATGGACGTCTTTCTTTTCTGCTGCGTCAACAGCTGTCTACGTGTACTTGTATTCAATATATTACTACTATGCAAAGACGAAGATGTCAGGTTTCTTCCAGACGAGCTTCTATTTTGGATACACTCTGATGTTTTGCCTCGGCTTAGGAATCCTCTGTGGTAAAATTTTCTTGTTTTCATTGATTTTTGCTATAATGCAACACCTCTGATTGAAGTTCCAATAGAGACCTATTGAAAATGGTGAATAAGATTCAGGTTTCATGTCTTTTCCCTTTTGAATGTTTTGTAGGAGCTGTTGGATATTTGGGTTCAAATTTGTTTGTGAGGAGGATCTACAGAAACATCAAATGCGACTAGAATTTCTGTAATGGGACCAGATGGAGCTTCCCTGTGTAGAATGGTCTGTTGTTGAGGCAAAACATTCATGTAGGACAACATGCGGTGAGGAATGGGGACTTGATAATGTCAATGGGTGGAAATCACAGGGTGCGAGGATGGGGATGTATTTTTTCTCTGGACTAGGGGAAAGCCCTGAGATTTTCCTTTTTGTTTTCCCCGGCTGTAAGTGAAGGCCTTAATTTAGATTCACAGAGATTGTTTTATAATCTAAGAAAGTTAAGTTAGCAGATGTCATTGAACTCCTGTTATTTTATTATTTTCTTTTTCGTACCTTTTACAAAATAGGTTGCCCCATTACTCTTTCTATCTCCACGTCTTTGGGATAAACGAAAGGAGGGGAAATGAACTTTGTGCTTCTGAGTTATGTAACGACTTGTGAATTTTGATTCTATCTTATATACCTTGCATATATGTATCTCTGTCCGAATTCACAGTTGTGATATTTGTGTCTTTTCATCGTGGTATCTGAAATGTGTGGCTGATAAAGAGAATGAACACAGGATGTGTTGCCCAAGAGTTCTGGTCACTTGGTACTTGACCAGAATATTGTGCTCTATTTAAATTGCTTCTTGTGCACAATCGACTGGATCCATCCAAAACTTTCCGACATAAATAGGTACGACGGGAAGCTTGTTGGTCAAGTGTTCAATATGTACTTGAATACTTTTCCTCCCTCCCAGAGTCCCAGATATAAACAAACCTGTACAAGGTCTGGCCAAGTGATGTATATCATAAGTTCATAACAAGTGAGAGGAGGAAGAGGAGGGAGGATGGTGCCCAAGTCGTCGTTACTTGAGGACGTGGCGCAGGCCATGTCAGATACCCAATCATGTTATGACATGTCACCTATCCATGTTTAATCGAGGAGCCCAAAATGCTCTGTTCTTAGCATAATTTATTTATTAATTAAAATAAAATAAAAAATATATAAAAAGTTTCTAACGTGACTCATATAACCTAATAACTAAAATGAAGATATTCTAATAACGACTAGTTGAGAACTTTCTAATCAACGGTTTTGAGATGCCAAATTTTCGATTACATGAAACATACACATGATTTCCTATTCATGTAAATGGGTGCGGCTCAACAAAGAACAACTCATCTTCCAAAAGGCAGATTTACCTTCTGTGCCTCATGAATCAATACAATACTCACATTTCATCTGCAACAATTGGAATTTCATATGTTCAATAATTGCTATCTCTATCACAAACTACACTAATGTGTCAATTTACTAATAAGAGTATATTCATAGTAAAAGTAATTTCAGAATTATTGACAATCACCTAAGCCTCGTCCTCTTAGAAGTTCTGGTTTTCCTTCGAAATTTGTCACCTTACTTATTTTCACACGTCTCGAGCTTTTTAGCCTTTGAGACCTGCCCGTAACGCGAACAGACATACTCCTAGACTTTAACCTAACATGACGATGATGGTGGCTGCGAGTGCCATGCCTACTCTAACGGTTAACAGATCTCTGCACCCTATCTTTTCTTCTCCTGCTGAGTGACTTCCGCTTTCTACTAGCATTAAGATTACGATAATCGTTCCACAACTCATTATCCCCACTTGAACTGAAGCCTTGTTCAATGTCTTGAAATTGGCGGTGATGGAGATGGCGTCGGCGACGATGGTTTACCCTCTTAGTGTTCCTCAACTTGTACCACATGAAACTACAAATATCATGTAGTGCAGACCAATATGTCTCACATGCAGCCCAGTTTTTTCCAATGCATCGGAAGATCCCCAACTTGAATACTAAATAGAAGAATAGTAATGCTGAAAAAATAAAAGAGAAGATATTAAGAAACAAATAAACCATTCTCCAAACGAAGCTAATATCAGTGCCACTTCCAAGGCTAATCCAAAAAACCAAAACATCATAGTGAAAAATAAGATAAAACCAAGGATCCGATATTTACTTATGTAACAAAGGACCAGGATCATCAGCAGTTTCAACAGATTGGACACGCATAGATGCTCAATGAAACAAACCAAATCCCAAGGTCCTGAACACTCCCTGCAGAATCAAACATTTCATACTAATATTAGTACAACAGCTAGAAACAAAAACTATTTGGGGAAATGATCATTTACCCATTTTTAGAGTTAATTAACCCCACTTGCCCAAACACTCTAAGAGATTGCCTACTTACCCAAACACTCTAAAATATTATTTTCCAATACCCAATTAATTATTTTTTTATTCTTTTTTATTTATTTTTGGGACTTTTTTGCCCTCTCCTTTTTTCTCACTTAGAGAGAGAAGTCATCGGAGACTTTGCCTGGCTCCGGTGACCAATGGTCGGCCGCTGCCTCGGGTGACCGGAATCCTGCAATCGATTACCAGAATCTCGAATCAGTCTACCGAACTGGTGACCAGATTCCGGCGTCTGATTTTATTGCCCCCTAATAATACCCAGTAACCATATTATTGTCCCTCAATAATCATAATATTGCCCTCCAATAATCGTATTATTGCCCCCCGATAATCGTACTATTGACCCCCACTAATTGTATTATTGCCCCCCAATAATCAACGTGCATTCCCGACCAGAATGAGATCTTCCTTCTCGTTATGCCCACAGTTTACCCAAAAAAAAAAAAAAAAACTGAAAACATCCAAACAATGTTCTTCAAAAAGTCAACCTCATATTACGCTGTTAAGAGAAACTAATCAAACATCCAAGTTCCAAAAAGCTCAGATATGGAAGAACAACACACCAAAACAATGAATCTTCAGGTGTGCTTCGACAACAGGAAATCTAAATCAAGACCCAACAAATTCAAAGCTACACCTCCAAATCCAACCCCAAAATTGCAGCCAATACCGAATCCAAATCCAACCCAGCTCCATTTAAGTTGGTAATCACCATTTTGTTGTTCTGGAACCCTCTCGAATTGTGACTCAGAGACGACCTACTGGACCTCCTCGCTGATTTCGATCCTGTTCAGGCTACTCAGGAGCTCAACTCATTCATGAAGTGCTTCGAGGAAGAGATTTCCAGCGGCGCGGGACGAGCTGCGATCCATGATCCTCAAGGACGACGACAACGACCATTAAGCTAGCACGCAGCCAATTGGAAATTGATGTAGACCTGGTTCTTTAGGGGGGGAGAGGGAGGAGAGAGAGAGAGAGAGGGAGAGAGAGAGAGAGATTTCTCACCGGAAAGCTATCGGGGAGAAAGAGAGAGAGAGTGGCAGATTGCATAATTGTTAATTATCTGAAGCCTAAACACGACTTTACGCCTTTAAATGGAGTGAATGAGAATATTAATTTGTTGGTGGAGTGATTAGGAGTGTTTTCTCTCAAAACTGGGCTATGGGTCAAGGCCCCAAACTATTTTATATAAATGGAGATGGAAAACACTTTCACATCAGTGCATCAACACAACAATGGAGATGCATTTGATGGAACATATGTGCGTAAAATGGGAAGGCGCAACATGTCATCACATCATCTCTAGTTGGTTATGAATACATGAAAGGTAGAAGTGAAAGAAATTTTCATGTCAATGGCGATGTCACTTAAAATTAATTGCATCACTACAACAAACTAATCTAAGACAAGATGCATCGAATATAAAGAAGTAAGACTTACTGGCATGATCCGTCAAACATAGTCTTAAATGGAGACAAAAATGTTTTTTCAAGCAAGTTGCCGAGCCCATCCGTAGCTTTTCTGATGACAGTCCCCATTGCAAGAGGAAGTTCTTAACACTGTGTTTACTACAGCCAACTCCTTCCAATTAAATGCCAATCGCTCTGCAAAAGAAGTCCAAGTTTCTTCCTTGTTAATATTAACATACCGTTTTTTAATGCAATATACTAGATAGTAAGACTAGAAATACCAAATACAGAGCAAATACAAGAAAAGGACTGTACTCGCCAGCTTGGGGCAAATCGCCCCCTGAACCTGGCCGCTGAATTTGAATGTTCTTATTCATCCACTGGAGAAAAGATTTCACCTCATGCAAGTAAGAAGCAATATCTTTAGTTTATGGTCCAGCAGCTCAACTCAATAACTTCTTTCTCCTTTCCCTTCGCTCGAACTCAAAACTTCAACCAGAAAGATTGGTCTTCAAATCTCTTTACCGCCAAACCACTATCATATTAAACAAAATAATCCCATCAGTGCATGCGCCAACAAAACCCTAAACATGTAACGAAGAAACTTCACCTCATACAAACCTTACCTAGAGTAAAGGCACAATATGAAACTTATTACCACAAGGCAAACTTAAATCCTTGATTCCCAGCTATGAAACATTCCGAGCAACTAAGTCTACCAAGAGCCTATTTGACTAACACTATAACTGATGAATCGAGAATCGAAAATCACACAAATGAGCTACCTTTAGATTATAAACAACTAACATTTGACACAAACAACACACTGAAATACGAAAAATGTAAAATTCACACTCATAATTACACTAAATTTATCAGACATATATGAATAATTCTGGTATATTATTCTTCTCCCTGAGGAGGTCTATATATACAACTCTATTTGAATACCATATGAAAGACAATTAATAGTGCATATAATAAAAAAAACATATCCTAATTGATTATGTTCCTTAAGTGGTTCTAACATTGATTATGTCCTTTGAGGAGTGGAATACAGCTCATTCCAACACTCCCTCTCAAGTTGGAGCGTAGATGTCAATCATGTCCAACTTATCAAGAGAGCTGTTAAATACTTTCCCTGAAACTGCTTTGGTTAGAATATCTGCTATATGTTCTTCTGATTGGACAAACGGAAACCGAATTATTTTCCGGTCCAAATTTTCCTTAATGAAGTGTTGATCTACCTCCACATGCTTTGTACGGTCATGTTGAACTGGATTATGTGCTATTTCAATTGCAGCCTTGTTATCTCAATGTAAGTCCATTGTCTTCCTACTCTTGAAGCCCAAATCTTTCAACAGATGTCTAATCCACATCAGCTCACAAACTCCATGTGCTATGCCTCTGAACTCTGCTTCAGCACTAGACCTTGCAGCCACTTTCTGTTTCTTACTTCGCCATGTCATGAGATTACCTCCATTGAAGGTAAAGTTTCCCAAAGTAGATCTTCTATCAACCTTTGAACCTGCCCAATCTGCATCAGTATACCCCTCAATTATCAGCTTGTCTTTTTTGGCAAATAACAATCCTTTCCTTGGAGCAGCCTTTAGATACCTTAAAATTCAATAAACTGCATTCATGTGGTCTTCACTAGGAGCATGCATAAACTGACTGACTATACCAACTGCGTATGCAATGTCTGGTCTAATATGAGACAAATATATTAATTTACCAACAAGACATTGATACCTGGGCTTATTTACTGGAACTTGATCTTTCCATTCACCTAGTCTGTGATTCATTTCCATGAGCGGCTCAACTGGTTGACAATCAAGCTTTCCGGTCTCTGTCAATAAATCAAGGATATATTTTCATTGGGACAGTGAGATCCCTTGTTTTGACCTAGCGACCTCAATCCCCAAGAAATACTTCAGTTGTCCAAGATCTTTCATCTCAAATTCAGTAGCCAAATAATCCTGTAATGCTTTCCTTTCTACTGGATCATCCCCGGTTACCACCATATCATCTACATAGACTATGAGCATTGCCAACTTACTAGCTTTGTGCCTGATGAAGAGAGTATGATCAGAATTACTCTGCCGATAACCAAATGCTTTCATAGCCTTTGTGAATCTTCTAAACCACGCCTTGGGTGATTGCTTCAGGTCGTACAACGACTTCCTTAACCAACACACCTTACCAACATCTAATAACTTGCACTGACTTGTTGGTGGCATATCCATATAAACTTCTTCTTCTAAATCTCTGTGTAGGAATGCATTCTTCACATCATATTGTTGTAGTGGTCAATCATACATAGCGGCCAAAGACATAAGTATTCTAACGGTATTCATTTTCGCCACTGGAGCAAATGTCTCCTAACAGTCAACTCCATACTTCTAGGTATAGCCCTTTGCTACAAGTCTTGCTTTGTATCTATCTATGCTCCTATCTACCTTAAGTTTCACTATATATATCCATCTACATCTGGCAGTCTTCTTTCCTTGAGGTAATGGTACAATCTTCCAAGTAGCATTCTTCTGAAGTGCTTCCATCTTTTCATTCATTGCCGTCCTCCACATTGGATTATCCAATGCTTCCTGTACAGTTCTAGGAATAGACACAGTAGATAATTGATTGATAGTTAGTGCATATGACTCGGACAAACTATGGGTAGACACATGGTTAACTATTGGATATTTGGCTTTTACCCTAAGATCAGGTTCATACTGTTTCCTTGGAATTCCCTTGTTTGGTCTTTGAGGATATCTAAGTTCAACTGGTCTTATAGGAACAAATGAATGATTAGACTCTATAGGATTATATAAAACTACTTCTTGGGAAGGGCTTACATGTGGGTGAGTCTCCCATGGAAGTATCCTCATGCATTGGTGTAGAATAGGGGAAATTCAGCTTCTTCTTCAATTCGCTCCATTAGTCCCTCTGAATTGGCAGGAGCAGCTGGGGTGGAATTAAGCAAGTTAGTGCCTTCCTTTCGAAGGTTGGAAAGAACCTACTGTAGCAATCTTTCCTCCACTTCTTCGATTTAAGAGAAAATCTCATGTGAATTCTCTTCCATATACCTTTCTCCCCCTGAAGAGAAGGCTCATGAGCTTTATCTGTCACGCCCCGAATTTTAGATTAACAATTCAAAAATCCGAAACATGAAAATACTACAAACCCTAAATAATCATCCTGAAAATTTTTCTTTTTTTAACATACTCACCACACGAAATAAAATCAAACCGAATTTAGTCTCGGTTAATTATTACAACACAAATCCAAAATGTAATGTAAAGCTCTAAATGAGCATACACACACCTCACAACTAAATAAATAACAAAACTGCTATAACACCTAAGCAGCTCGGTCACCTCCCTGGTTATCCTGACCTGCAGGAATATCCGCTACACCATTGAATAGTGTACCGGGATTGCAACAACACAAAACCCGGTAAGCTTATGAAAGCTTGTATGAGTAAAAGAATGAACTGTTACTTAATTTAATCTCATTTATTCCCACACACAGCAACACTCAATTATTTTAACATATACAAATAATAACAATCTCAATCAACACCAATTCAATATAACAAGACCACCCCACTCACTACTTTCCCCACAACTCTCTTCATCGTATTTATAAAAATACGGTACTTGACAGACTAGAGCTCTAACTGAATCGTAGCCCGTCACCTGGCCTAGGTTATGGCATCCGACATATTTATCAATTATTGTATTTCATCAATATGTATACCTATATACATATTTAGAACGTCCAATAATTCCACATACTCAACCAATCGTATCCCATCATCCACACTAGGATTAGAGCGTCCGATTACCCACTCCGGTCATTACGTTGACCCTAAACCCATAAATGAACCCAACATATAATATCACATACTGAAATCAACCCAACCAAGATACATCATATTATTATGGAATTACACAATTGTAATATAATCAACTCATCAATTCAACTCAATCATATCATAAATCAAACAATCCACACATCAATATATATTTTCCACGTAAATATATATATATACGTAATCATCCACTCAGGAATGACCACTAATACCATCTATAGTTCACACAAGAAAATTATGAAATTCATTTGTATAGTTAAAATTTATTTTACTTACCTATGGACCGTGGTGATTCAAGTCCATGAAATTTTAAAACAAATATTTAATCCGCAAATATTTTTCACACAATTACCAAAAATAAATAAATTAAAATGCTCGGTTCGTAATATGAACCACGTGAGTTTTACTCACCTCGAAACTCCCGCTGCGTCTTCAATATATATATAACTCACAATAATCCCAATGCTCGTCAACTCAAGCCGTCAAATACCTAATCAAGTACGGTCTTTACTTAGCAACGAAGCATGAAATAAACCTAAATGATGATCCAACGGTCGGATTTCTAAAATAAAGATAATCCAACGGTCGGATTCTAAAATAAAGACAATCCGACGGTCGGATTGAATTTAAATCATAATCCAACGGTTAGATCCTCAGAGATTGCCCATGGAAACATCCTATCAAAATTATACGAAAATCCGATGGACGGATCTTCGTTAATCGCCTCCCGAATCACTATTTTATAATTATACGAAGATCCAAAAGTCGGATCTTCGCCCGTGACCACACAAAGTCATCGGGGCAGTCATATGAACATCATATTAAAATTTGAAGTAAAACCGATGGTCTGATCTTCGAAAATCTCAAACCGAAGGTAAATTGTAAAACCGTAAATAGTAACGTCAAAACAGAAATTGACTATTTATCAACTTTTTCTAACATGACCAAGTTATATCTCAAAACGCTCGTATGGATGCATAGATCATCGTCCAGATAACAAAAACTCAAAATTCGGTCCGACGCGCCGCCACACGCGGCGGTCAGACGGTGGTCAACGCGACGGTCAACGACGGTCAACCACCTCCGATGCAAAAGTCGTCAACTACAAACTTCTTCAAAATGAAATTTTGAACAACTTTAATACCTGACTTTTTCGGAGATGAGGTCTGGATCGTCCTAGATCGGGCTTTGAAGTTGGATTAATCTCGGCCCTCTGATCAGTCTCCAGATCGAATCAGGGACGTCGAAATCTTCAACTCTTGATCTACCACTCTACACTCAAAATCGTGATGCAAGCCATATATGAGGATGATCAGAAGGAAGAGCACGTCACGAAAATGGGGAGGATCGGCCCGTGCAGGGGCTTGGGCTTCGGATAGGGGCTTCGATCCAGGCCTAGGAGCGGCGGCTGGGCGTGGCGACGGCGGGGATCGACCGGGCGTGAGGCGGCGAAGCGGATGGGGGCCGGGTCCGGCGGCGGCGTGGCCGGGAAGACCGACTTCCAGTCGGGTCGGGTCGCCGGGTCTGTAGGCACAGTGACCAGGCCGAGAGAGAGACGGGGGCTGATGTGCAAAAATGGGATTTTTTCGTCCTTCACAACAGACTCAGATTTTTTCCCACTATTTATAGAAAAATTTTGATTTTCAAATATTCATAACTTATTCATACGAACTCCGAATAATGCGTTCCATATATGCACGGACTCGTATCGACGAGCTCTACAACTTTCATGAAGGAAGTTTTCCCAAATTTTGAACGTATAAAAAGTCGATTTCACGACCCCCTAAATAACGTTCGTTTCTGAAAATAAAATCATTCGGAACCAATTTTCTCAACCCACGACAATCCAAATAATCTCAAATATCACAATTCAATTAATATAACAATTATTGAATTACATAACTTTATTGTATGAAAATCTGGGTCTTCACAGTCTACCCTCCTTAAAAGAATTTCGTCCCGAAATTCAAGCATGTTCGTCCACAAAAAGCTGAGAATATCTCTTCCTCATGTCAGACTCCAATTCCCATGATGCATCACCCTCATCATGATGACTCCACAACACCTTCACAAGATCAACCTCTTTCCTACGAAGTTTCTTTGTAGACCTATCCAAGATACGAACAGGTTCAACTACAAACGTCACATCCGGGTTCACTTCGATCGTACCGTGGTCAATCACGTGAGACTCGTCTCGAACATACTTCCTGAGCAGAGACACATGGAAGATGTTGTGCACACCCGACATGCTAACAGGTAAAGCAAGACGATATGCCAAGTTACCAACCCTTTCTAGAATCTCAAAGGGTCCAACATACCTCGGTGCGAGTTTCCCCTTCTTGCCAAATCTCACCACGCCTTTCATTGATGAGACTTTCAAGAACACATGATCACCTGTCTCAAACTCCAACGGTCTCCTCTTCATGTCAGCATAACTCTTCTGTCTACTCTGAGCGGTTCGGATTCTGTCCCGAATAGTAGTGACCTTCTCTGTAGTCTCCTGTACAATCTCAGGTCCGATGAGCCCTTTATCCCCTGCTTCCGCCCAACAGATAGGAGTTCTACATGGCCTACCATAAAGAGCCTCATATGGAGCCATACCAATACTAGAGTGATAGCTGTTGTTGTAGGCAAACTCTACCAATGGCAGATGATCAGCCCAACTACCCTTAAAATCTAGAACACAAGCTCTGAGCATGTCCTCCATCACCTGATTCACTCTCTCGGTCTGTCCATCTGTTTGTGGGTGAAATGCAGTGCTCATAGCAAGAGACGTACCAAATGCCTTATGGAACCTACGCTAGAATTCTGAAGTGAAACGAGCATCACAATCAGATACAATCGTCACAGGCACTCTATGAAGCCTCACTATCTCGTTCACATATAACTTACACAATGCATCACCTGAGTACGTTTTTGCCACCGGAAGGAAGTGTGCTGATTTAGTCAACCGGTCAACAATCACCCAAATCGAGTCATAACTTTGCCTGGATCTGGGCAATCCAGTCACAAAGTCCATAGAGATGTCTTCCCATTTCCAAACAAGAATCGATAAGGGGTTTAGCATTCCTGCTGGTCTCTGATGCTCTGCCTTCACCTGTTGACAGGTAAGACACGTGTTCCGCCACATCCCTCTTCATACCATACCACCAAAACTGCCTTCGTAGATCCATATACATTTTAGTACCTCCTGGATGTATAGTATATCGAGACCTATGTGCTTCCCGCATGATCTCCTCCCTGAGGCTATCAACACTCGGTACATACAATCTCCCTCGAAATCTCAACCCTCCATCAGCCCCAATCATCCACTCAGAAGGACCCTCCACATCCGGGTCAGCAGTCATCTCAGCAATCCTCTCCTGAGCAAACTCATCAAGTGTCTGACCCTGAATGATCCTGGAGATCAAGGTGGGCTGTAAGGTGATACTACCGAGAAAGATTCCCTGTCCTGCTCCTGCGGGCATAAGGTCGAACTCAGATGCAGCTTCTAGCATACGCCACTCCCGCACCATAATCGATGCCATGATTACCCGCGGTTTCCTACTCAAAGCATCCGCCATTACATTCGCCTTTCCGGGATGATACTCCAAGGTGAAATCATAGTCCTTAATGAGCTCCATCCATCTCCTCTGCCTCATGTTCAATTCCTTCTGGGAGAATAGATACTTCAAACTCTTGTGATCAGAAAAGAGTTCAAATTTCTCCCCATAAAGATAGTGCCTCCAAATTTTCAAGGCAAACACCACAGCTGCTAGCTCTAGATCATGAGTAGGGTAATTCCGCTCATGTACCTTCAACTGTCTAGAACCATAAGCAACGACACTACCATTCTGCATCAACACACACCCCAAACCCTGATGAGATGCATCGCTATAAATGACTAATCCACCACCACTAGTAGGAATAGTCAACACCGGAGCTGTAGTCAATCTAGTCTTCAGCTCAATGAAAGCCTTCTCACACTCATCCGACCATACGAACTGAGTGTCCTTCCTGGTCAATTTGGTCAAAGCCGAAGCAATACCAGAAAACCCTTCAATGAAGCGCCTGTAATAACCGGCCAATCCAAGGAAGCTACGGATTTCTGTAACCGTAGTAGGGCGACTCCAACTCATCACTGCTTCAACCTTCGAAGGATCCACAGAAACTCCATCCTTCGAGACCACATGACCAAGGAACTTGACTTCACTCTGCCAGAAGTCGCACTTCTCGAACTTGGCAAATAGTTTCTGCTCTCTCAATGTCTGCAGCACTATCCGCAGATGCCTCTCATGCTCAGCTGACGACCTTAAATAAATGAAGATGTCGTCAACGAACACTACCACAAACTGATCCAAGTAAGGACTGAACGTACGGTTCATCAAGTCCATAAATGCTGCGGGGGCATTCGTGAGACCAAAAGGCATGACAAGAAACTCAAAATGTCCATACCTGGTCCTGAACGCCGTCTTTGGAATATCTTCCTCCTTCACCCTCAACTAGTGATATCCATACCTCAAGTCAATCTTCGAGAATACAGTAGCTTCTCTAAGCTGATCGAACAAGTCATCAATCCTAGGTAAAGGGTACCTATTCTTGATGGTCACCTTGTTCAACTGTCGATAATCCACACATAGACGAAGTGAACTATCCTTCTTCTTCACAAACAACACTAGTGCGCCCCAAGGAGACACACTTGCCTGAATGAACCCTTGTGCAAGTAAGCCATCAATCTGAACCTTCAACTCCTGAAGTTCAGCTGGAGCCATTCGATAGGGTGTTTTCGACACAGGTGAAGTACCTGGTATCACATCAATGGAGAAGTCCATTACCCTTTTCGGAGGTAAACCAGGGATCTCCTGAAACACGTCTTCATACTCTGAAACTACAGGAATCCCTGTAATCTTTGAAGTACTACTCCCTGATTCAATGTGGGCCAAAATCCCTATCCTCATGGTGATGTCAGACTTCAGACAACGGTAATGAAACACCGGTTGTCCCGGAACATGGAAGGACACAATCATCCTAAAGCAATCAATAACAGCATGGTTCGGGCTCAACCAATCCATACCCAAAATCACATCATACGTGTGATCCGGAATCACAATCAAAGACGCAGAGAACTCTCTGCCACCAATCCCAATAGGGCAATCATCACAAAGCATGCTAAGCTCAAGAGACACACCGAGAGGTGATGTAACACACAATGATCTAGTCAGAGGCATAGCAATCAAACCCAAAACATCCACAACCGAACTAGATATGAAAGAGTGTGAGGCTCCCGTATCAAACAGTACTTTAGCAAGAAAGTGATAAACAGATAAGGTACCTTCCACTCCCGTGCCTGCCTGACCAATGGCAAAGACTCTAGCATGAGCAGGTGGTAGCTGCCTCTGCTGGTTACCCTGCACTCTACCCTGATTTCGAGGACACTCTCTAGCCTGATGCCCTGCCTGTCCACAGCTGTAGCATAACCTACCCCGTGGCTTCATGCACGCACGAGAGATGTGGCCCGGCTCGCCACAGTTAAAGCACTTCACTGGAGCTGCTGGTGCTATCTGCCTGATAGGCATAGCCTGAACAGAAGGAGCTACTGCTGCCCTAGCTGGAGCCTGATGCTGAAACTGAGTTCTCTGTCTCTTCCAGAACCCACCCCTGAAGTCTCTAGCTCTACTGCTCCCTACTATGGCCTTTCCCTTGCCCTGGAAGTCTCTCTCAGCAGACTCCTTCTCTCTACGAATCAGGTTCTGCTGCTCAATGATCTGTGCCTTAGCCAAGATCTCTCTCTCGGTCTTCAGCTCCAAGATGGCTACGTCACGCTCAATCGAAGGACTCAACCCTCTCTGAAACTTCTTGGCCAAGTCCTCATCCTCCATCTGCCTCACATACTTGTACAGTCTGGAGAACTCCGCATCATACTCAATTACGGTCATCTTCCCCTGTACAAGTGCAAGGAACTCTTGCTCCAACCTCTCCTTCACTGCTGGTGGAAAGTATTTCTCCCTGAACAGCCTCTCAAAGCCGTCCCATGTCAAGGTAGACACCTCAATGCTCCTCTGAGTGACGTTCCACCACACCCTAGCCTCATCCTTCAGCATGAAAGCGGCTAGCTTCCTCTTGTCTGTCTCAGTGCAATCAAGCAGATCGAAATAGGTCTACAAATCCTCTATCCAACGATCCGCCACCATATAATCAGTGCCTCCTCCAAACTTGGTTGCTCCCAAGCGAGTAATTTCCCTTGCTAGCATCAGCAAGCGAGCAGGATTATCAACCACAGCTACAGGAGGAATAGGCTGCTCCTCATAAGGTGCATCTTCCTCCGACTCGAATACTTCTTCGACTGGAGGGGCCCTACCCCTTCCTCGGCCTCTACCCCTGCCACGAGGTCTACCTCTACCCCGACCTCTGGCTTCGTTTCCCTCAATCTCCATTACCTAATAAGCATGATATACTTGATTAATATACGCATAACACTTAAACAAAGCATAAGTCAAATGCAAGTCCATATTAACGAAGTACTGATCATACATAACAATGCTTAAATTTCCTAAAAGTACTAACGTTCCTAGCCAACCTAACGCACTCACATACCCAATGATATTGTCAATACCGAAGAGCACACGATGGGGATCCGCTGCAGACGGGCCATCACTCGGTAAGTATTGACATATCACCAAATATGTACCAAATATGTACCTTACGCTCTGATACCAAACTTTCACGCCCCGGATTTTAGATTAACAATTCAAAAATCCGAAACATGAAAATACTACAAACTCTAAATAATCATCCTGAAAATTTTTCTTTTCTTAACATACTCACCACACGAAATAAAATCAAACCGAATTTAGTCTCGGTTAATTATTACAACACAAATCCAAAATATAATGTAAAGCTCTAAATGAGCATACACACACCTCACAACTAAATAAATAACAAAACTGCTGTAACACCTAAGCAGCTCGGTCACCTCCCTGGTTATCCTGACCTGCAGGAATATCCGCTACACCATTGAATAGTGTACCGGGATTGCAACAACACAAAACCCGGTAAGCTTATGAAAGCTTGTATGAGTAAAAGAATGAACTGTTACTTAATTTAATCTCATTTATTCCCGCACACAGCAACACTCAATTATTTCCACATATACAAATAATAACAATCTCAATCAACACCTATTCAATATAACAAGACCACCCCACTTACTACTTTCCTCACAACTCTCTTCATCGTATTTATAAAAATACGGTACTTGACAGACTAGAGCTCTAACTGAATCGTAGCCCGTCACCTGGCCTAGGTTATGGTATCCGACATATTTATCAATTATTGTATTTCATCAATATGTATACCTATATACATATTTAGAACGTCCAATAATTCTTGAGTATCCCATCATCCACACTAGGATTAGAGCGTCCGATTACCCACTCCGGTCATTACGTTGACCCTAAACCCATAAATGAACCCAACATATAATATCACATACTGAAATCAACCCAACCAAGATACATCATATTATTATGGAATTACACAATTGTAATATAATCAACTCATCAATTCAACTCAATCATATCATAAATCAAACAATCCACACATCAATATATATTTTTCACGTAAATATATATATATATATATACGTAATCATCCACTCAGGAATGACCACTAATACCATCTATAGTTCACACAAGAAAATTATGAAATTCATTTGTATAGTTAAAATTTATTTTACTTACCTATGGACCGTGGTGATTCAAGTCCATGAAATTTTAAAACAAATATTTAATCCGCAAATATTTTTCACACAATTACCAAAAATAAATAAATTAAAATGCTCTGTTCGTAATATGAACCACGTGAGTTTTACTCACCTCGAAACTCCCGCTGCGTCTTCAATATATATATAACTCACAATAATCCCAATGCTCGTCAACTCAAGCCGTCAAATACCTAATCAAGTACGGTCTTTACTTAGCAACGAAGCATGAAATAAACCTAAATGATGATCCAACGGTCGGATTTCTAAAATAAAGATAATCCAACGGTCGGATTCTAAAATAAAGACAATCCGACGGTCGGATTGAATTTAAATCATAATCCAACGGTTAGATCCTCACGGATTGCCCATGGAAACATCCTATCAAAATTATACGAAAATCCGATGGACGGATCTTCGTTAATCGCCTCCCGAATCACTATTTTATAATTATACGAAGATCCAAAAGTCGGATCTTCGCCCGTGACCACAAAAAGTCATCGGGACAGTCATATGAACATCATATTAAAATTTGAAGTAAAACCGATGGTCTGATCTTCGAAAATCTCAAACCGAAGGTAAATTGTAAAACCGTAAATAGTAACGTCAAAACAGAAATTGACTATTTATCAACGTTTTCTAACATGACCAAGTTATATCTCAAAACGCTCGTATGGATGCATAGATCATCGTCCAGATAACAAAAACTCAAAATTCGGTCCGACGCGCCGCCACACGCGGCGGTCAGACGGTGGTCAACGCGACGGTCAACGGCGGTCAACCACCTCCGATGCAAAAGTCGTCAACTCCAAACTTCTTCAAAATGAAATTTTGAACAACTTTAATACCTGACTTTTTCGGAGATGAGGTCTGGATCGTCCTAGATCGGGCTTTGAAGTTGGATTAATCTCGGCCCTCTGATCAGTCTCCAGATCGAATCAGGGACGTCGAAATCTTCAACTCTTGATCTACCACTCTACACTCAAAATCGTGATGCAAGCCATATATGGGGATGATCAGAAGGAAGAGCTGATCGGCCCGTGCAGGGGCTTGGGCTTCGGATAGGGGCTTCGATCCAGGCCTAGGAGCGGCGGCTGGGCGTGGCGACGGCGGGGATCCACCAGGCATGAGGCGGCGAAGCGGATGGGGGCCGGGTCCGGCGGCGGCGTGGCCGGGAAGACCGACTTCCAGTCCGGTCGGGTCGCCGGGTCTGTAGGCACAGTGACCAGGCCGAGAGAGAGACGGGGGCTGATGTGCAAAAATGGATTTTTTCGTCCTTCACAACAGACTCAGGTTTTTTCCCACTATTTATAGAAAAATTTTGATTTTCAAATATTCATAACTTATTCATACGAACTCCGAATAATGCGTTCCATATATGCACGGACTCGTATCGACGAGCTCTACAACTTTCATGAAGGAAGTTTTCCCAAATTTTAAACGTATAAAAAGTCGATTTTCACGACCCCCTAAATAACGTTCGTTTTCGAAAATAAAATCATTCGGAACCAATTTTCTCAACCCACGACAATCCAAATAATCCCAAATATCACAATTCAATTAATATAACAATTATTGAATTACATAACTTTATTGTATGAAAATCTGGGTCTTCACATTATCTGTAAAGTAAGCCTCATCTTCATGAAAAGATACATCCAAAGAGACATGGAGAGTCTTCATCCGAGGATCATAACACCGATACCCTTTTTAAAACTCCGCATAGCCAACAAAGATACATCTTTTGGCACATGGATCAAGTTTGTGCCGCAGAGGTTTAGGAATGTGTACATATGCTACACACCCAAATACCCGAGGTTCCAAGTTAGGTAAAGTAGGAGTGGAGACCAAATTACATTACTTTTGTTGAGGGGTCTCAAAATTGACGACACTAGAAGGAGTTCGGTTAATGAGATAAGCTGCAGACTTCAATGCTTCGCCCCAATACTCATGAGGCACATTCATTCCAAATAGAGAGGCACGAAGAACTTCTAACAACTGACGATTCTTTCGTTCTGCCAAACCATTTTGCTGTGGAGTATAAGCACAAGAAGTTTGATGGCGAATGCCTTGAGACTGGCAAAACTCTGCCATGGCATTACTCGTATACTCCCCCCCATTATCTGACTGAAGGACCTGAATATTTCTCTGGTACTGGGTAGAGACCATCTTATGAAAGGCTTGAAATGCCTGACATAATTCCCACTTATTCTTCATCAACATTGCCCATGTCATCCGGGTGCACTCATCAATAAAAGTAACAAAGTATTTAGCACCTGACATGGAAGAATATTTCGCTGGACCCCAAACATTAGAGTGAACAGTCATGAATGGAATTGAACTTTTATTAAAACTTGGTGAACACCAAATATGGTGGCTCTTAGCCAGTTCACAAACATAACACTGAAAATCGGAATCACTCACAACTAAAAACAAATGTGGCTTCAACTTTCGAAGATATCCAAACGACGATGCCATAACCACACTACTGCTTTTGCATCTTCTATTCCCCCTGCCTTGTGTGCTTGTCCCATTTTCTGATTTCCCTTATCTGTCAAGTCAAGGTAGTACAAATTGCCCCTTCTAACACCAAAGCCTAGTATCTTCCTGGTTAGGATGTCCTGAAATATACAAAATGCAGGCCAAAAAATTACTAGACAGGATAAGGTGGTAGTGATTTGGCTAACATATAATAAACTATAAGCTGAAGATGGGATAATAAGAACATTGTCTAAGGTTAGGGAAGGAGATAAATTTACAGAACCCTTTCCAGTAACTGGAGAAGGACTACCGTCTGCAGTAGAGATAATGACTTGAGTGGATGGTTTGATGGATTGGAGTAGATTTGGGTCATTAGTCATATGGTCTGATGCACATGTATCAATTATCCATGTAGTATTACTAGAACCAGCATTAACATTGAGAAATCTACCAAGGTTACCTGTTTGAGTCACATTTGCTTATGGTAGTGACAGAGTATATGATTTTTGAGATGTTTATGTAGTTGCAATTGCAGTTATGCCTCTAATATTCTTCTGAGACTTTTTGGTGAAATCTCACCAGTCTGGATAACCCACAATTTTTCATAACACTTC
The DNA here is from genome assembly GCA_025331145.1 of Rosa persica. NCBI lineage: Eukaryota > Viridiplantae > Streptophyta > Magnoliopsida > Rosales > Rosaceae > Rosa > Rosa persica. Next base: position 31,333,048 of record WFKR01000007.1, on the reverse strand, counting down.
CATTTAGAATGACCAGCATCTCCACAATGTTGACACACCAAGCCTCTGGGCCGGATGGAAGAGTTATTCCGCGACCGAAAACTTGGTTGAGGAGCTTCGGATTTTGCTTGTGAGAATCCAGGAGGTGGCTCTTGTCTAGGACGATTTGCAATTGCTGCGGAGCCCTCAAGGCTAAGTCTATTGATAGCAAGAACTGTACTTTATGTATTCATTGAAGAAATTCCCATAGTCTTCTTTTGTTGCTCCACCATACGCACATAGGCATAACTGCTCTCAAGATCCAGCTTTGGTTCCTTTCGCAAAATTTCTCCACGCACCTGGTCAAAGTCTGAATCAAGACCACTCAAGAAGATATGAAGCCGCAGTCTCTTAATAGAGGTGCTTAGCTAAATAACTCCTACCACTTTGTCTTCTTGAGTTGTGCTCCTATGATCAATTTCTTGAAAAGTGGCAATCAATTCATTATAGTATGCATAGAGAGATCTGCCATCTTGCATGGTGGTGAATGATTTCGGGTTCAACTCAAAAATTCTAGTTTCATCAGACCCATCATAAAATGTCTTGGAAACAGCTTCCCAAATTTCCCGAGCCGTGCCAAGACGAATAAATCTCTACATCAGTGATGGAATCATTGAATCAATAAGCCAACTCTTGACTTTGTGGTTGTCAGTGACCCACGTACCAATACGCATCTCCATGACTTGAGACCAAAGAGAATAATTGTTTTCATCCAGGATGATGCTAGTAGGGAATGGTGAATTATCGCTGTGTACTGAACATGAACAATTGGTGGGGTTGACGATGCAGATGATAGAGATGGAAGGATTTGTTAAGGGTTCCCGTCGTCAACCATGGCTGAATATGGAAGAGAACTGTGAAAAAATCTGGTGATTGTGGATGGTGAGCAAAATAAACCAAATAAGAATTGGAATCAGATTGTTGGTGGTAGTGCGATAGTGATAAAAGAAAGAAAGGAGACAAATGGGTGATGGAGTGGTGTCAGAAAGGTATCGAATACCAAGGGAAAAGTAGATGCGAGTGGGAATTGAATATCTTAAAGACTGAAAAAAAAACTGCTGTCCACACCAGAAAAAAATATTGGAGATATGAAAAAGCTAAAAAACTTGTCTGGAGTGGTATTGTCATGGGAGCTCGGTATGGAAAGAAAAGAAAAAAAAAAAAGGATTTGTGGGTTTTACAGCAGTTCACTACAAAAGAAATATTGCTACTGTTGCCTTGAGCTTGCGGTGATGTTCAGAGTGGATGTTGAGAAGTAGGCTCGGGTCCGAAACAACAAGTTGGTGACCTATGATGATATGCAAGCAGGCGATTCTGTTTAGAACTGTTTTTGGTGTTTTCGTTGTTTAAGTTTGCAGTGGGATGGGATGAAATTTTATATTCGGGATTCGGGATTCGGAATTCAGGAATTAGAAGGTAGAAGAGAGAAGGGAGTTGTCCTGTGATTTAGGATAGAGTTGCTCTGATACCATATCAGACATATATGAATAATTCTGGTATATTATTCTTCTCCCTGAAGAGGTCTATATATACAGCTCTATTTGAATACAATATGAAAGACAACTAATAGTGCATACAATAAAAAAAACATATCCTAATTGATCATGTCTCTTAAGTGGTTCTAACATTGATTATGTCCTTTGAGGAGTTGAATACAGCTCATTCCAACAAAACTCATCAATTCAAACAACTTGTTCAAAAAGCTTCATTCAAAAGCGCCCAATCTCTTAACTTAGGCAGTCATATTCTCAAAGCAAATCTCTTTTGATATGGAATTCACACTAGACCTAAGGAAAACTCGAAATTGAGTGGCGCGAATACGATCTCTGTGGCAATTGAAAGAGCAGCAGAGAAAGCGAGAATTCATAAGGAAAGAGAGAGTTGAAAGAGTAGAGTAATCTTACTAGCCAGCAAATGAATGTTGTAGAGGGATTAGATTAGGGTTTCAGCGGCTCGAAGACTTTTCAGACTTCAGCGAGAGAGAGAGAGAGAGAGAGAGAGAGAGAGAGAGTGATAGTTTCAACAGCACAAAGGAGGAGGAGGATGGTGCCCAAGTCGTCGTTCCTTGAGGACGTAGCGCAGGCATGTCAGCTACCCAATCATGTTATGACATGTCACCTATCCATATTTAAATTTTAATCGAGGAGCCCAAAATGCTATCTATTCTTAGCATAATTTATTTATTTATTAAAATAAAGAAAAATATATAGAAAGTTTATAATGTGACACATATAACATACTAATTGAAGTCATTCTAACTAGGACTAGTTGAGGACTTTCTAATTAACGGTTTGGGAGGTCCACTTTTCGAATACATTACAGCAAATCAATCGTTGGATGTTTATGTATGCATGAATAGATCACTTCTAAATTATTTTTTTTCCAAATTGCGATCAAATTAATAGACGAACCAAATTTGTCAAACATTAACCGTTCATGTTCAAGCTGATAAATCATGATTATGAATGTCTTAATGATTTTAAATTGGGTTGAAAAATTGCATAAATAATCTACACATAAATATCAAAACATGTAATGGTTGATTTGCGGAAATGTGATTGAAAAGTAGATCTCACACAAAAGTTCTCAACTAGTCCTTATTTTAATGGTGCTCATTAAAAAGACTCCCCTAGTTAAAATATAAATTTGTTAGATACTTATAAGAGCCTCTAAGTGTGAAACCCTCACACCCGGGTTTGAATCTCGCCAAAGTTGATTGGAGTTAAATCTCAATCTATTCTTGGTGTCAAGGAGAGGAAGCGTTTTAACATGACCTCAACACAGATTAGTTGATGGGCTTAAAAAAGTACGTATCTATTTTGATGAAATAATGAAAATAAATCACGTCAACACATTGCTAGCAAACGAAAGCATGGAACGATGTTCCTCTTTAGAATGAGTATGTGCAATAGGACCGCCAGCTCATTGACCTGTCAAATGAAAGCATGGAATGATGCTCCTCCTTAGCTGAGTTTGTGCAATACGATTTGAGTACCCTCGTTCCCCAACTTAAGTTGTTTAAGCTTATTTCTATAAGAAATGATGAGATGATTTTCGCACTATCTCTCTTTTGATTCTAGGTGACTTTTGTATTTTGAGTTGTGAGAGAAACATTTTGGTTCATGTGGGTGTCTAGGGTTTGGGGTTTAGCTCTTTTTTCATCTTCTGAAATGTTTGATTTGATCGAGATAGTGCAAATTGACAATTTATGCGAAGTAAATAGTGTCAATATCGTGATTATCAATTTGGATGCAAATCCACAATTACAACCAAATTTAGAGGGTCTCCTTAAGATTTAGATTAACTGATTTAGTCCAATATTCTATTTTTACAGAAAATGTCATAGATAATAGCTACCATTTTCTATAAGTTTTATTATTAATTTGGGTCCAACGGCTATAAGTAGGTGAATAGGTATCCTCCTTGATAGTGGTCTTCATCGTACCCTTCTTGAGTTGATCATTATCTTATAATCTTTGCATGATCGCATCTAATGAAATGAAGTCTGCTTGAAAAACAAAAAAATTAAAATAAATTCAAGATTGTGTGTTGTGAATGATAGGACCCGCCACAAATTTCACCATGAAATCCAAGGTGGCTCTGCGGGGCCCACCTCGGATTTCAGGGTGAAATTCGGGACGGGTCCTGTCAGAGAACATTTCATCTAAGAGCATTTTTAATTGACTCTCTATTTTAGCTCCTTAGTTATTTTGGAGAGCATGTTTAGTTTATTTATTTATTTTAGCAACTGCATCATATTTTTAAGTGGCTCTCCAATCATGTCTCCAATTTTCATGGATCCGATTTGGGTTCCTAAAATTGCCATGAGTAACATATAATTAATAAAAATAAAAAAATAAAAACTCCCAATGTGAAACTGTATGAAAACGAATGAGTACTCGGGTAAAATCAAACCTGATGACTGGTCTAATACTAGCCAACTACATCCTCACCGAAGATTTAAATCTTCAACAATAGGTGAAGAGTAGCGAGAGTGTCCAGTTATGCTGTACCACCTAGATCTAGTATCACACCTCAAAGGATGTCAGACACTATCTCGTCTGTACAGTCCCTCAGGAGATTTAAGGGATCGAAACCCAAGGAAGTCGCTATGCCCCGCTCACTCTCAAGTCATTCTCATCAACTCAAGTAAGAAAATTTAATAAAGCATTTATAAACAATAAAAGAATTCAGAAAAGCCGCTAACTAAGGTGAGCCTCCCTACATCGATTGTTAATTCATGGTGACATATCGATGCACATGAACTTTGTTTACTAGTCCTCGATCCATCGATTTCAGTCCAAAGCTTGCCCAAAGGAGTATAACAGAAATCGCAGATTTTCAATCTCAAAGCATATGTTGCTGTCAATGACAACATTACAAACTATCTCCTATCTTAGTAAGACTGTACAAGTCTGGGTGAATGAATTTCTACAAAATTGAGTTCAGATATAATCATCTAAGAGAGTTAATAAAGGTAGGGGACTAGAGATCAAACTAGGTTCAAAGAAGTAATACAGTTATGAAACTAACAGCCTTGAAGGAACATGATCAGATTAGAAATAAGAGAATGAGGTTATCAAGCTAGCAAATACAATGAACACAACACAAGAATATCAACAGTAAGTTTCATCTGACTCAATACTGTTGAAAGACAGACAAAGAGTCCAATGCTTGACAACACACTTTATAAGGAAATATACATTAGAGCAAGGCTAAATAGCTACAAAGATCAATTGAAGGTCAAGAAGTGTTATGGTTATGGTATAAAACTTTCGACAAAGTATGTCCAGACTTGGAATAAAATAGGAAGAAAGATAAGAAATTTCATTTCTTAAAATAAATCTGGGTTCAACACTGAGGAGGTGAAAATACTCGAATCATTATCATATAGTTAAGAAGAGAAATCAGTAGCCTCTTGAAAGAAAATTCACATTTCAAACTTGTAAATGCATAAAAAAAAAAAGCTTGGTAAAAGGAAATCCTCGATTGGCTTGTTACTTAATTGATCAAGTCTGATATGAGGCTTGTGTCTCCGTTTCCAACGTAAGAATTTGATTTGTTAAGTGATTCAACAAGTCTCCAATGTAGGACCCATGCCCCAATTTCCAATGTGAGAATTTGACTTGTTAATTGATTGCATGTGTTGACCGAGAGCTACGTTGCAGGTGAGAGGCATGTTAAAGATCTCACATTAGAAAAGTGATGAAAGAAAATATAACTTATAAGTGAATGACTCCCAATTATTCAGAGATCTTTTGTGTTTAAACCAAATACCTAACGGATGGTTAAGTTGAGACAATATCAGTACATATATAGTAGGCTACAGGCCACATTTATCGTTGTTTAAAAAGTTTCTCCTAGTTTCTCCACTAATCATTTAAGGAGTTGTCATCTTAACGATATGCTTAGCTTCAATGATGCCTCTGTCGTCTCTCGATCAACAAATTACCGTAACTATTATGTGCAACAGTCTATGCGTCGTTGACTCTAAATATCATCGGATATTGTCTTAATTAATCATAACCATTTAGTGCATTAGCTGGTTAATTAAGCAAACAAGCCTGCATGTACGTAGTTTATTTAAAAGAATATCAATTAGTGATGAAGTATCCATTTATCATGTTGGATGTACGAAATTTCTTTTTACACATTCGCGACTTATTTCTTGGCACGTAACTCCAACGATAACAGACTCCCTCAATACGTTTATGTTTTGCAAGTCTTACCTCTTGTGGGTTTCATGACCTCATTAAGCAACCTTTTGTTCAGGTCACCTAATTCTCTCTCTTTTTTCTTCTTTTAGAAACCAAATCATTTGCACTCAATAAGTCCATGCCCACAAGAAGCAGTACGTACGTACGAACAAAATACAAGTACAGAATCAAGCGGAAAGTGAAACATGAAATAAGCGCTCGAGGGCGGGTGTGACACACACACACACATATCAAGATACATTAGTTAGTACCCTCAAGAAGACGCTTGAGTTTCTGAATCTGAACGGTGTCAAGTAAAGTAGACTTGGCTATGATTTCAGTAGGTAAATTGTTTTGAAACAGAGCAGTTTCCAGAGTCTGCACACCTGGGTTTGCACTACTGAAGCTGGCATATGCAAGTGCTGGAGTATCACCCACATTCACTAGGAAGTGAAACAAACCTTGAGGAAAAACCATGGTGTCACCCTTGTTCAGAGTCTTTACATAAGGCTTATTATTCGAGGCAATGAAACCAGCAACTACTGTTCCTTCCGCAAGGATTACGAGTTCTGTAGCGTCACGGTGTGAGTGAATCGGGACAACTCCACCAACAGCAAAGTCTGCACGAACCAATGCAACGCCTAGGCCATTGAGACCAGGAAAATTAACAGCAAATGCAGCCGATAGCCCGATTTTGTTGATACTTGAGATGTTACCAGCAACTCTTAGGCCAGAGAACACGAAGTCATCTACCGTAACCTTTGCGGGATCTTTGCAAGCGTACCCTGCAGGGCTTTGAGGAGCTGCATAGTCTGCAACACAAAAGTCTTGCATAGCAGCATAGGAACCGGAGAGAATGAGAGAAAACGCGAAGAAGACACGGGAAATCATCTTGATCGATAAACGTAAAATTAAGCTGATGAACTTATTTATCTTCTTTCTTTGGTCGAGTTATGTGCCTTGGTCACCTAATATACATACCTAAGAATACGACTTTAAATACTAAAGTTTGGCTGCCTAAAATATTACTCAACAGTATTGCTTGTCTTATCACCATGCTATTAGCTAGCTTACAAGTAACAGTTATTTTAGGAACTTGTACAATCATATATAGGACGTCTACCTAGTCAGACATAAGGATTAAAAATAAAATAAAAACAGTGGAGGGTTAATGCACTAATTAACTTTTTCTTTTTACCCCCACTGATTTCTCGTGTGGTTGTAAAATGGATCATTAAGCATAGTTTGACTAGATAATAAATCGGGAATATCGATTCAGAGTGATGACCAGACCAGAAGTTCGACTTCATCCGTTACTTAAAGCTAGCTGACTGCAACCGATGGTTCAATATGACTTCTGCAAAACACAAATAAACAAGACGAGTGGAGTTACAATTTTGGTCTTAGTGACTTAATTATTTTCTTGTTAATTATTATAATACTCTTCAATTATTAAAATATATATAGGTGAAAAGGGCCTGACCGGAATGTTTGGTAAATGTTCTCTTAGATAATTCTATAATAGTATATAGACATGTATGAGCTTCTATATATATGAGGCTTGTAAGTTGTAACTGATGAGTTGAAAAATACGTACATTATAGTTAATTAAGAATACCCCTTGCAACCTGTGCTTGTTAATTAGCATAGTTCCTCATCGCCAAAATACAAAAATATGAGCTCAGCTCTCTATATTTACCAATCGATCAATTTTAGATTGAATGCTCTGATTGTGGCGTTTACATGAATAATAATAAGATACACCACATGCTAAAATTTAAGGTTTTTGAGGATACATGTACTGCAATTACTTAACTCTTATTAACAATATATTTTTTACGTATATTTTCATATATACCTCTAAGTCTGATAACGTACATAATATTGTTAAAACAAACGACATGATGTTAACGGAGTAACATCACCCGCGTGCTCCAAACTTAGAAATTAGTAATCCAAAGATGATCTGTATATGTTCAATCCTTTCTTCCAACGTTGTACACTTTGCCATATTAGATATCCTCACTCAAATTTGTTCTCTTGGAGTTTGGACTCGTTTGGAAAACCATTTGACTGACTTGAGAATAAAACGTAGATTGTGCTTTTCTTGGAATCGGGAAATTGAGCTCTTACTAATTGAAACTGACTCATAATTAATTACTTATACTTCAAATCTTGTCAGGAGGATTTACCAAAAGGAGGATTGCGTGTCCATGATCGATCACTGTGTCGTTCTTCTAGTTCATATCGAAGGCTTGATTTCAACCATTGATTTAGCAACCATGAAACTCTATAAATTAATAGTCGGCTAGCTACTTCCTTAATTTTAATCAGAACTACATACAGACTTTAAGTACTGAAAATCTGAGTGCAGTAGAGCTACTAGAAGTCTAGAAGTGGTCTTCCTGCAAGTTCTCTCAGATCATGTTCTTTTGTTATGTAGTTGAATTGGTCTGTTCCAAGTGTTGATTTTCAAAAGTATCTATGATCAAAAAAGAAACAAACTTTATTCTGTAACATATATTCTCCCTGTCGTTGATATATGTAATAGTGCATAATTTTCTTGGTCCTTTTTGTGCGGGTCACTATGACCCTAATCACAAGGCCTCGCTATGTTTTACCATTCCTTGCATTACTGAGTTTGACATCCATTTCACCATCATCATCATCAAAAGTGGAAGATATCAGCAACGGAACAAGATGGGCAGTTCTGATTGCTGGGTCGAGAGGATCATGATAACTAAAGGCATCAGGTTAGATTTGCTAGATCATATATCTCTTTGGTACCAAAAGTATTATTTTCAATTTTTCACATAATTCTCCTAGTTATGTACACATGTAGATCGCTGAACTCCGGAATAACTGAGACCGGCCTTTCTTCTGGTAAAATGGCGATCGATCAGTGAATTTCGTAGTTAGTGTAGTGATTAGCACATACATATGCTCGATCGATCTTTTGTTAGTAAGTACTTGAAATTAACACAGTTGTTGTGCTACCTATGTATGTAGGCTGATGTATGCCATGCATACCAGATACTGAACAAAGGTGGACTCAAAGATGAGAATATCATTGTGTTCATGTATGACGATATTGCATTCAACCCAAAAAATCCTAGACCTGGTGTCATTATCAACAAGCCAGATGAAAATGATGTTTATCAAGGAGTTCCCAAGGTCAATAGTTTCTATTATCCAGTTCATTATTACCACCTAGCTAGCTATTATTTTATCAATTACCACTGTCATTTATTTAAATATTTTTAATCTTTTTTTTTTTTTCCCCTTGCAGGACTATACAGGAAAGGATATTAATACTCACAACTTCTATGATGTTCTTCTTGGCAACATAAGTGCCTTCACTGGTGGTAGCGGCAAGGTTCTAAATAGCGGTCCAAACGACCGCGTTTTCATTTATTACGCTGACCATGGCAGCCCTGGGATGGTCGGTAAGTAACTTGATATCCGGAGACTATACTTTGTATTTTAGGCATGCCAATTGAAGGTGATTACGTATATGCTTCATAGATGTGCTGAAGAAGAAGCACGATGCAAACGGTTACAAAAGCATGGTAATTAGGTTTAGCAGCCTTATAAATTTTTCATATGTTTAATATTTTCAGTTTTGGGTACGTAAAAAGTTTAGTTAAAATCCATTAATTGATTTTGTTAATTATTTATGCAAATTGCAAAATCTTTAGGTGTTTTATATGGAAGCTTGCGAGTTTGGGAGCCTGTTTGAGGTAGGGCTGGGCACGGTTCCAGACCGGCACCGGTTTTACAAGGACCGGGACCGGGATCGACAATCTCACTTCGGGCCGATCTTGCAGTTGCACAAAACAGGGACCGAGCTAAATCCGGACCAGTAATTGTTTTACAGGGATCGGGACCGATAGTCTTACTTCGGGTCGGGACCGATAGTCTTACTTCGGGTCGGGACCGTAGTTGCAGATAACAGGGACCGGGATAAACCCGGACCGGGACAAAACCGGCTCGTTTTTCGGGTTTCCGGTTCCAGTCAATCTTTGTAGCATTGCTGCATTTTGCTACTTGACCTGCTTCTGTTTAGAGTGTATAAAGAGTAATGCAATATGATTCTATGAACTAGCAACAAGCCAACAAGGCTGCAAAGCATGAAAATAAACCAATAAACCATTCTGCAAAGTGCAATCTGCACTTGCAGCAAGGCTGCAAATAAATCCATCTTGCAAATAACCATTCAATGATTTCAATTTTCAATCAACACAGTTACACAGCAAGTTCACCAACAGTCCAACACATATTGTCTTAACTCTTAACAACATAACAAATTAAAAACCAAAACAATGTTCAACAAGACAACAAGTGAACAAACAAATTAAAAACCAAAACAATGTTCAACAAGACAACCAAACAAACAACCAAACTTCCATCAGTTCCATGCTGCCATGCAGCAACTCCTCCAGTCCTTCGTCTTCAAATTTTTCCCCTACACATTTAAGGTTAAAAAGACATTGTATTACACATTTATACATTATATAGTTATACATTTATACTTTGCACCAATGCAACATCATAGAAACAAAAATAAAAAAAAGGCAGCAAGGCAATAAATGAATAAATTTATATACCTTTAGCTTTTTTTGGTGGCAACAGCCCTTATTTTGCAGATTTTGAGGTCCCAGCAGCGGCACTTGTTGAAGGAGTTGCAGCTGCAGCTCTTTTGGAGACTTTTGCAGACTTTGAGCTTGAGCTTCCAGCTTTGGTAGTTGGTTCTTCTTCATCACTTCCAGCAGCTACTGCTTTTCCCTTTGCTACATCTGCAACAACTCAAGAAGTAATGATTGAGACATGTAAAAATTAAAATTGTAAATTGCAAACACCTCACCTAAAGCAAGAAACTACAACAAATCTACAAATGCAAACATTAACATATGTACCTCTCTCCAGTTTTTCATAAAACTCAAGCTCTTCTAGGCTTGGATAATACTCGATGTCAGATTGATCTCATTTTCTGATCCAGTTTTGCAAGCAAATCAATGCTTCCACACTTTTAGGAGTTAATGAACTCCTAAAAGGGTCAATGACTCTCCCACCTGTGCTGAATGAGGACTCGGATGCAACTGTACTAACTTGGATTGCAAGTACATCCCTTGCAACAAGAGCAAGGTTTGGATATTTGCAGCTGTTTATCTTCCACCATTCAAGCAACTACCAATCTTCATCTTTGAGATTCTCCATTGGATCTAATAGATACCTATCAACTTCACTCCCAACAACCACTTCGTCTGATTAAGCTAGGGCTCTTTGCCAACCTTCTAACATCTCTGCCATTTTTCCGGACATTTTCTTGCTCTTCTCCTTGGCCTTGGCCTTGGACTTGGACTTGGAAGATGTGGCTGTTGCAATTGTGCTGCTAGAAATGACGCAGCTTGTTCCAGTGCTGCTCCTAGAACTTTTACTCTTTGAAGAGGCATTGGTTGATGATCTATAGAGATCAGTTAAGCATATTAACAGCTCCTTCACATCATTGGCCTTGGCCTTTGCTTCAGTAGCATCAAACTGGAGGTGAGTTAGACATATGTGACTAATGTTTTTCAACTTGAACCTTGGATCCAAGACAAGGGCTACTAACAGCAGTTGGTTCATATCATCAACCGTTCCAAAATACTTCCTAAACTTTGCTCTTATCTTCACTGCCATCTCCATCATTAGCTGTTCAGTTTCACTTCCAAAACTCTCATCTGGAGGCACAAAGAGTACATCAATCTCAGCCTCGATTGCTACAATGTCGTGAAAAGCTTTATGAGCAGTGGGGTGTTTGGTTGCACTAATACTCATTGTCACATCGTAGAAAACCCTCAAGAACTTCACAAACAGTTCAACTTTATCCCAATCTGCAGCATCTGGTGGCCCGACTCTTTTTCTTGGTTGAACTGATTTTTTTTGAACTTGTATTTCACCCTCCTGTTCCTCTTCAACCTCTTCATCTTCATCAAAATAGTCTTTGTACTTATTGTCTTCCTCATCAGCCATCCGAGCAAAAGCTGGCTTCACCTCCAAAGCTATGTCAAGCATAAAAAATGTGGAATTCCATCGCGTTGGAACATCCAAAGCTGGAATTCTTTGAGAATCTATATGGCCTTCCTGTGTCTCCTTTTGAACACACTCTTTGAAGCAGTCCAATCTATTAGAACTACTACTAATATATTTCACAGCATTTCTGATTGCAGCACAACTTCTATCCATAATTCTCAAGCCAGCCCTAACTATAATGTTCAAGATGTAAGCCAAACACCTCACATGCATGAACTTGCCACCAAGCACTAGGGGGCTCTTCCATCCAGCCATTTTCCTTTGTAGATACTCGATTGCCACCTTATTTGCACTAGCATTATCAACAGACACTGTCAACACCTTATCTATCCTCCACTGAAGCAAACATGTTTCTAACAGCTTCCCAATGGTGTTGCCTTTGTGATTGGGAATTACACATAAGTTCAAGATTCTCTTATGCAAATTCCAACCACAATCTATGAAGTGCGCTGTTAACACCATATAATTGATGTTCTATACAGATGTCCAAGTATCTGTTGTTAAGCACACTCTATGGTCCCTTAAAACCATCCGAAGTTCCTCTTTCTTCTCCTCATACATCTCCAAGAAACACCTCACTATTTTTCTCCTAGAAGGCACCTTAAATCGAGGAATTGCTACTTTTCAAAACCACCTAAACCCTTCATTCTTGTACTTACATGAGCATTTGCCTAGCTTAATTAGGTAGAATGAGCCACACTCATACCATCGCCAGAAATACCAGCTCCCGTCATAAGAGTCACCTATAGGTACACAGCCAAGTAGGCTACTGCCTTGGCCTAGGCTTACTCCCAGATCACCACTGACGCGCCGCCACGCGCAGCGCCAGCACAGCATCAGAAGCTCCAGAAACTGGGAACTGAAGCATGTCAGTCCCACATTGAAAAACATGGAGAAGATCAGCTCCCTCTCCACCTATAAAAGGTTTTCTCCTCTCTCCTCATTAATTACGCATTTACTACTTGCCTACTGTTATCCTGTCAGTACAAATACATTGACTAACTTAGGCATTGGAGAAGAGAAGACCGCCCGACGCGGTCTCCCTCTGACACCCTCTTTGTATTTCACTTGACAGGTAATGGGAGTACTGATAATATCAAGCAACGGTCCGCTCACTGGGCCTGCGTTGATCATAATTTAGCCACCGCTAAATATCAAGCATTAACATTAGCGTCGTTTGTGGGAGGCCAACATAAAGGCTTCGCCACTTATCATTGAGTTAAGTCGTCTTAACATATTCTTAGCGGCAACTTGTACCATGACTAACGGTAGCGGGGAAAACGTCGAGGAGTAAGTGGGCCAGCCCGCCAACCCCAACCCCGCCAATCCCACGCTAGCATTAACCCAGCAGTCAACGTTAACCGAGCATTATTCAACACTCCAACCAACCCTAGTACGGGTCCCAGGGCTCATCCCAAGTCCAGCAGACCCAAACTGCAACGGAGGCCCAGCCAGGCAGCAGTCGCCCAGCGGTCCAGGACCTTGCCGCTATGTACGAACTGGCACTGATAGATCTCCACAAAGCAAATAGGGAGCGCGAACAAGAGCGCTGGAAAAAAGCCGAAGCCTAAAAACAAGTGGCCAGACTAATGTCGAGGTTCGACGAATTGAAAAAGGCGCTGGAGGCAAACGCTAATACAGCACAGAGCGAACAGTCACGGAGCACTAGACGCAGTCGACCCAACACTGGCGGAATTATACCTGTACCAATCGTACAGATGCAAGTGCCGTTAAACCCGCCAGAATTAAGGGGCCCACCCCCTCCGCCCCACCTAATTATGGAGCAAGAAGCTGAATCACAACCAAGTACCAATCGCTTGACAGTCAGAACTAGGACCGAAGGTAACCCACATGCCGCTAGGCATGGGTTAATCACGCAGAACCCCCAAGCGGGGCTAGCTGGCGATGCCACCGCCCTAATATTAGAAATGATGCAGCAATTGGAGCAGAGGCTAGCCCTGGCGGAGGCAGGCATCCCAGCACCAACACCAAATTCGCTTTTCACATCCAGACCAGGGCCATTTACCGCCAGAATCCTGCAGGCCGTTAGACCAGCACACAAAAAAACACCAAAGACGTCACATTATAGCGGCACGTCTGATCCATTCGTCCACATGGACACCTTCAAAAAGGTCACTAACAACAAGGATTCGATGACGCCACCCTCTGCCACTTGTTCAGTGAAACATTGGATGGTAAGGCAATGAGCTGGTTCTTTGAATGCCCGCCAGGGTCCATCGACTCATTTCAAGGACTGTCAAATGCTTTCCTTGCTTGGTTCATCCTGTTGGCCGCCGGACATCACAACACAACTCAGCTGTTCGACCTCAAGCAAGGGACGGTAGAGTCATTGAAGGCTTTCGTCACCAGATGGCGGGCGGCAACGTCTCAGTGCCACGATCTTGATAAGACAATGGCACTGACAGCCTTCAAGCAGGGCCTCCTCAAAGGACCATTCCTCTATCACCTCAATTACATTCATCCAAACGCCGCTTACGACCATGTCATGAGTGAAGCTGTCATCCATACACAAGAAAAATTCATCACGTACGGAGAGAGTCCACCACCACCACTAACATCTGTAAAGGCAGCCCAGCCTGCCACCAGCCATCGGAAAACCACTAGCAAGACCACCACTACACCACCATTTGACAAGAAGAGAGAGTGATAACAAGGCAATTACCAGAGCAAGCGGCAGAGGGACCAACACTAAAATAGGGGCAACCGCTCATCTCAGGGGGATAACCGTAATAAGACGGAGCCCTCCCAGCGGCATGCAGCGTTTACAGTCCTCACAACATCATACGAGGATATATTCAACCAGTGCAAAGATCAGATACCACCACCACCCCCAAGAAAGCACCCAAGGATGGGAAAACCGGAAACACAGGTAAATGGTGTAAATACCACGAGGACAGCGGACACAATACCAACAACTGCCACGCCCTCAAAACAGCCATCCAAACTTTATACTGAGATGGTAAGATGGAGCAATTCAAAGTGGGCCATCCGCCACCCGTGATCGCCAACATCGAACCAATGGGCGACATCAACAACATCGACAGTGGCGCCCTAATCATCAACATGTCTCACAGGGCAAGGAAGTGCTATGCGCGTGCTAACCACGCCAATGAAATTTGCAACATCCGCGAGGAACCCATTACCTTCTCAGAGGAAGAGGAGCGCGGAGTACATTTGCTCCACGACGATCCGTTCTTAATCGACGCCATACTCAGTAAATGGTCAGTAGGAAGAGTCCTGGTCGACAATGGTTCCGCTGTAAATGTCATCTTCAACGGTTGTTACAGCAAACTCCTACAGAATAGGAAATTACTATAGGATCATGAGCCATTGCTTAGTTTCTCCGGTGACGTCACACAACCATTGGGTTCGGACTACATGCGACTAGGTATTGGCACTAGCCGACGAACTGTAGAAATCCACACAGAGTTCATCATTGTAGACTGTTTCAGCTCATACAATGCCATCATTGGTCGACCGGCGCTCAACAATCTCAAGTGCATCATAGCCGGATATATGCTTCTCATGAAATTTCCTACGCCCAACGGGACAGGCTGTGTCAAGGGAAGTCAGCAACTGGCACGGGAATGTTATTCCACAACTGTGGTACGCTCGGCGCGTTGCCATGAGATCTTAACGGTGGGAAACCACACACCAGCACTAAACATCTTTGAGGACCCTAGGGAGGACGAGAAGAAATATGTAAAAAAAGAGCCTGTCAACCCAGAAACTTCCTTGAGGGTTATCAGCATCTCAGACGAACACCCTGAGCAGACAGTCTGCATCGGTGCTCAGCTTGACCAAGCGATAGTGGATGAGCTCACCCAATTTCTGCGTGACAACGCAACCGTCTTTGCATGGTCCTACGCTGACATGCCAGACATCTGCCCTGAGATCATAACGCACAAACTGAGCATCAAACCATCCTCCTACCCTGTCAAGTAGCGGCGTAAGGCCTTTGAGGAGGAAAGGTATCCAGCAATAGGGGAAGAGGTTGCCAAGCTCCAGAACATTGGATCATCCTCCAAGTCAACTACCCCCAGTGGATATCCAACTTGGTCATGGTCAAAAAGCCTAGCGGAAAGTGGAGGATGTGTGCCAACTTCAAGAGCCTCAACAAGGCCTGCCCCAAGGACAGCTTCCCGCTACCTCGCATAGACCAACTGGTCGATGCAACCGCTGGACACGAGCTGCTCAGCATGATGGACGCATTCTCCGGCTACAACCAGATCAAGATGCACCTCGGCGACCAAGAGTGCACCTCTTTCACCACTGACAAGGGCCTATACTGCTACAATGTCATGCCTTTCGGTCCGAAGAATGCCGGAGCAACTTACCAGCGGTTGATGAATGCCATGTTCGCTGAACATCTGGGAAGAATCATTGAGGTTTATGTGGACAACATGTTAGTAAAAAGCATAAAAGCTAGCGGACACGTAGCAAACCTCAGCCTAGAAAAATGTTTCTTTGGAGTCACCGCCAGCAAATTTCTTGGTTACATAGTCAGTGAACAGGGCATAGAAGCCAATCCTGACAAGGTGTAGGCCATCCTCAACATGAAGACTCCAGAGTGGAAGAAACACCTTCAAAGCCTCCAGGGCAAACTAACCGCTCTTTCTCGGTTTATCTCCAGACTTACTGACAGATGTCTCCCATTCTTCAAAGTGCTGAAGACAGCCCAAAAGAAGGTCATCGACTGGAACACGGACTGTGACTAGCTTTCCAAAGCTTGAAAGAGTACCTGGCAACAGTCCGACTCCTTTCTATTTCTATACAAGGGGAGACATTGTATATATACCTAGCGGTATCACAATCAGCGGTAAGCTGTGCCATTGTTCGGCGGGACGGTCACGAAGAGCTCCTCGTATTCTATGCCAGGCAGAGGCATGAACGGGGCAGAAACAAGATATCCCCACTGGAACAACTCTCTCTCGCACTCATCGTCCCTACCAGACGCCTCCGCCAATACTTTCAGGCCCACACAATCCATGTCCTAACAAATCAGCCGCTAAGACAGGTAATGCAAAACCCTGAACACTCGGGGCACCTCAACAAGTGGGCCATCGAGCTTTGCGAGTTTGACATCGACTACAAGCCTAGGACCACCATGAAAGGCCAGGCGATACCGGACTTCATTGCTGAGCTCACAGAGCGTCAGTGTGTAAATGGCAGAGAAGCTGAGCCTGGCACAGAAATAATAACCGCTGATGACCCAACCCCCCAGCACTCAGACTGGAACTTACACGTCGATGGCTCCGCTTGCGCAAAGGCCAGCGGTGCAGGCGTAATCTTGACGGGGCCAGGGGGACTGAACGTGGAATAGGCATTGAAGTTTAATTTCAAAGCCTCTAACAACATGGCGGAGTACGAAGCACTCATTGCCGGCCTACTCCTTGCCATTGATTCTGGGGCTGAAAGCGTCAACATTTTCAGCGACTCCCAGCTAGTCGTTAACCTAAGTCAACGATAGTTTTCAAGCCAAGGATCAACAACTAGCGGTATACTTGGGATACGTCAAGACGCTTCTCAAAAAATTTAACTTCCACACCATCACACAGATCCCCAGGGAAAAGGATGCCAAGGCTGATTCACTGGCAAGACTGGTAACCGCTCAACCACATCAAAGTCCGGCGGACACAAGGGTAGAGAGTCTTGACAGACCAAGCATCACAAAAACCCTAGCGGAGATTTTTAACATTAAAGTTGGCCCCAGTTGGATGGACGAAATCATTGAGTATAAACGCAAGGGGACTCTTCCAGCAGATAAAGTCAAAGCACGACAACTCTAGCGGAGAGCAACCCGCTACAACATCCAGAATGGCAAACTTTACCGCCAGGAGTTGGATGGACGAAATCATTGAGTATAAACGCAAGGGGACTCTTCCAGCAGATAAAGTCAAAGCACGACAACTCTAGCGGAGAGCAACCCGCTACAACATCCAGAATGGCAAACTTTACCGCCAGGGTTTCACTCACCCCAACCTCTGATGTCTAACCCCATAGGAAGGAAAGGTCGTACTTATAAAAATACACGGCGGGGAATGTGGAAACCACTTGGGCGCCAGATCTCTGGCCAACCGCACAATGCGACAGGGCTACTTTTGGCCCACGCTCAGCAACGATGCCAGAAATATCTCGAAATCCTGCCACAAATATCAACAATATGCTGACCTCCCACACACCCCGGTGGAACCTCTTTCAATCATCATTGGCCCATGGATTCACTCAACTTGGGGCCTGGACTTAAAAGGAAAGTTCCCAACCGTAAAAGGACAGTTCAAGTACATCATCGTCGCCATCGACTATAATAGCAAGTGGATAGAGGCGGAACCTCTGACATCAATCACTATCGCCAAGGTAATTCACTTCCTCTAGAAGAACATCTACTGCCCTTATGGTGTCCCCCACACAATCATCACAAACAACGGCACGCAGTTCAACAACAGGGAGCTCATTTCCTTCACCGCCAACTTGGGCACCAGGGTGAGTTTTGCATATGTCGCTCACCTCCAAACCAATGGCCAAGTCGAGGTAGCAAACATGATAATCAAAAAGCTGCTAAAAAAGAAACTCGACGGCGCCAAAGGTTTATGGGCGGAAAAACTTCCTGAACTCCGGTGGGCCGTCAGGACTACCCCAACTTCCGCCACAGGTGAAACACCATTTTGCATGATGTTCGGAACAGAAGCTATCCTACCTATTGAGGTCACTTAACCCACCTCTAGAGTCGAAGGCTACTGCCCTGAGACCAACGGCGAAGGTGTAAGACTAGACAAGGACCTCCTAGAGGAAAAACGACACAAGGCCCATTTGCAAAATTTACAAAATAAACAGCGGGTATCGCGTTTCTACAACGCCAGGGTCAAGGCCCGGAACCTCCAACTGGGGGACTAGGTAATGAAGGAGGTCATCCCACCGCCAACTGTACTCCGCACAACTTGGGATGGTCCATACAAAATTACGAAAGTCGTTAGCCCCGGCACCTTCTACTTAATGGACAAGGATGGCGTCACAACGACCCACCCTTGGAATATCGAACACCTCCAATATTCCTACAAATAGTCATGCCGCTACCCAAGAGCATCTTGATTTAGCTAAATTTTTGTTCAATATTTAGCTAAGGGAAGCTACCCAACGGGTACAACCCCACTTTTGTAAATGCTGATCCGTCAGTTACCAATGAAATGAGGAATTATTCAAACCATAATTGCCAAGCCCATGCACAAGAATTAACTGGCGACGCCAACAAAATTCAGTGGACCACGTCCGCTACATCATGCACTTGGAACAATTTTAATTCCTTTAATGTTTCGATTAGTTAACACATAAGTCAAGGCTCTAACAGTATGGCGGCATACAACCAACACAACCCAACGATGAGTACCACAACAAGAATCTCGAAATCAAATAACCAGTTGAATTTATTAGGGATCGGGATTCTCCCCCCCCCCCCAAAAAAAAATGTTTCAGAAAATTACAAAAGCCTCAGCGGCAAACAAAAAAAAAGAAATAAAGAAGAGATCTCAGCAGCACTATAGTGGCTGATCGTCAAGGGGTCTAGGAAGCTGCAGTGCCATCCTCGCCTGCCGCTAGCGGTTATTGCTCTGACATATGGCTCGCCTGATCGGACCCATGAGCGGTCGGACTAGGAGTCAAGATGGTGCCATCTGGTTGAGGTGGAGTCTGCTGAGAGTCGCCCGCCAGATGTTCACCGCTCTCCCCACTTCCTGAATGAACACCCTCAGCCGGAGTAGGAGTCACCGCACTAGCAGAAGGCGTTGTCTGCACTGACGGTCTGGCGGGCTGGGACCCCTTCACCCAGTCTATAGCACCCTTCTGCCTCAGCAAATCCAGGTTAGCGGTAGTGCCAGACTTTGCCGCCTCCGCCATTGCATGTTTGTACTCGGCGGACTGTTTAAACGCCTCCATAGCGGCGCCCTCCGTGCGACTCTTATCCAATTCTAGCCGGGCAACTGCGTCTGCCAACCTCTTCACCTCGGCAGATTTGGCGACAGAATCCCGCTGAAGGATCTCAATCTTCTTGACCTTAGCCGCCAGTTGATCCTTCAACATAACCATGTCCTACTGCAGCTTAGAAACATCGTTATTCAGCTCGAGGTCACGCTCAACGGCGATAGGCAGCTTGCCATGGGCATCTAACAGATCACACTTGGCCTTGGACAGGAGCATTCAGCTTGAGGTCACGCTCGACGGCGACAGACAGCTTGCCACGTGTCCCACGATCGCATTCAGTTTCCGGAATAACCGAGGCGTCACCTCTGAGATTGAGTCGATAATTACTCATATTAATGAAGAAGAGACGGGCGTGCTCAGAACTCATAATCCCAAATGTTAGACCGATGCATGACGGCCACGTGGTAGAAGCCATCAAAGGGGGTGAGTATACCAATCGTCCAGGTTCAGTGCCTCTACGCAAGAGGGAACCCCTCCCTTACTTATCTGGCAATCGAGTCTCCGCTACGCGCAACACCGCTAGTGGAACTTCTCGCTCCTCATCTGGCAATCGAGTCTCCGCTACGCGTAACACCGCTAGAGGAACTTCTCGCTCCTCATCTGGCAATCGAGTCTCCGCTACGCGCAACACAGCTAGCGTAACTTCTCGCTCCTTATCTTGCAATCGAGTCTCCGCTAGCAGAACTTCTCGCTCCTCATCTGGAAAATCGAATCTCCGCTACGCCCAACACCGCTAGCGGAACATGCCGCTCCTCATCTAGCAATCGAGTCACCACTACGGGCAACACTGCTAGCGGAACTTCTCGCTCCTCATCTAGCAATCGAGTCTCCACCTACGCGCAACACCCCGCTAGCAGAACTTCTCGCTCCTCATCTTACAAGCAAAACTCCACTACAAGAAACTAGTGGAACTCCCCCCCCCCACTTACCTTACAAGCAAGTCTCCGCCAAGCGGCTCTACTGCGCCTTATCCTCGGCGGAGGTATTCCCGCCTCATCCAATGCTTCAGGCTACGCCTCACTTGCAACAACCTCCACGTGGTGTTGCAGTAAAACCATGATCCTCTGGGACAAACACGGGGGCACGTCAACAATCTTCGACGGCCCTGATCAGGCACGTTGACCCCCGCTGCTTGGGTATCAAAGCTTGGGCTCGCTACCTAACACCCTATGTTCAACGATCAACCAACAATACATAGACTGGATAGAGGTCTATCTTAGTCGGGGAGTGGGGGACTCCCTGGGGGCCTAGCATGGGCCCACCTGAAAGGGTAAAGCGTTTGCTCAATCAGTCCATGGTTGACACTGCACTGATGCTAATTATGCTTTGCAAGTCTAGCGGGAGTAACGCTTCAAACCGCTAGGGAACTCCCCAACCAAGATAACCCTCCTTGACTGGGGACTTGGGGTACTTGTACTTACATGAGCACTTGCCTAGCATAATAGCTACAATGAGCTACGCTTATACCATTGCCAGAAATACCAGCTCCCACCATAGGAGTCACCTATGAGAACACAGCTAAGTAGGCTACTGCCTAGGCCCCGGCTTACTCCCAAATCACCACTGACGCGCAGCCACGCACCGAGCCAGCACAGCATCAGAAGCTTCAGAAACTGGGAACTGAAGCATGTCAGTCCCACATCGAAAAACATGGATAAGATCAGCTCCCTCCCCACCTATAAAAGGTTCTCTCCTCATTAATTACACATTTACTACTTGCCTACTGTTATCCTGTCAGCACAAATACATTGACTAACTTAGGCATCGGAGAAGAGAAGACAACCCGACGCGGTTTCTCTCTGACGCCCTCTTTGTATTTCACTTGACAGGTAGCGGGAATATTGATAATATCAAGTAACGGTCCGCTCACTGGGCCTGCGTTGATCATAGTTTAGCCACCGCTAAATATCAAGCATTAACAATTCTCAATGCGGCTAAATGGCAGTTCATCAATAACTATCATTTCAGTCGTAGCTTTGACACAATCTTCCTGTGACCACCCTTTATTCACCTTCAAGCTAGCTTCAACTCCACCATCACTAATCAATCTGTGTGTCTTCTAAATTCTCCCTCCTAGGATACTTTTTGCATGATAGGAGCATTTTAATGCGATGTTTTAAGTGTTATTTCCTTATATTTACTTAGTTATTCCTTTAGGAAAGTTTCTATTTTCTATTTTTAGGAAGTTTCCTGTTTTATTTGTAGAAAGTTTCTATTTTTCATATTTAGAAAGTTTTCCCATTTTAGTTTAGGAAAGTTGCCATTTCTTGTTTTAGGAAAGTTTCTATTTTTGGTAACAATTTCTATTTTCAGGTTCTTGGAATAAATGAGCTGCAATGAGCTCAAAAATGAAAAGAGGAGCTAGTCAACGTTGGAGGGAGGCAAGATGAGATACAAAGGGCTGCACAAATAAGCAGAAATGAAGAAAAGAAGTTTTCCTGTTCCAACCAGGAAATCCTATCCAATAAAGGAAATGGCTCCTATGCCGTCCAAGAAGTGTGATCGAAAGCATGGCATGAGAGAAGCTTCTTGAAGACCTTAGAAGATGACATGGCAAGGAGGTGACGCAAGAAGGCCCAAGAATTCTCAAGAGACATTGGATTTCGGCAGAGATGGATAAAAGCCCAAATGAGCTAGGGTTTTGTGATGCCAAGAGATATTTTTGGAGACTTAAGACTTGTTGCCGTGAAATCCTAAGAGGAAGAGAGAAAGATGGCGTGAAAATAAAGAGAAGAATAAAAGATTACACCAAGAGATTTTCTAGGGAGATTTTTAAGGATGGAAATATTCTTGGGGAAGTTAATTTGTGTGATTACCGTGAAAAGAGAGAGAGAGAGAAAGGAGGAAGCCAACGTGAAAATCAGAAAATATCAAGAGGAAGACGTTGGGAGAAGAAATAGGGAGAAGTTTAAGGAAAGAAGAAGTGTGTGCAAGAAGAAAGACGTCCAAAACAAGTCTAGGTGCATCCTTAAATTCCCTAAAGGAATTTTGGCCGAAATTCATGAAGAAAATCAGAAAATCTTTATATAATTTTGGCAAGGATATATATTTAAGGAATTTAGACTTATTTTGGAGTTTTGTGATTGGTTGGAAGACACACTAAATCTTGCTTGGCGAATTCTCATTGGTGGAAGCCATGTGGAATTATTAATTTAATTCTCTGGAAAATAAAAGAAGAATCAAGGAGTTAGGGCAACACCATGCCATCCCCTATATATACTCCTCATTCTTGACGTCCTCCACAATTTACACACTTTAGAATTTTCAGAAATACTCTCTCCATAACGTCCTCTCCTCCTCCATTCTCTAGTTCGGTTTCTGTAATTTTAAGCAAGGGAGGAAGAAGGAAGATGAAGCTGTGAGCATCCCCTCCATAATCCACCTTGAAGCCTTGAGCTTTGAAGATTCCTTCCAAGATTCAGAGTTAATCATCACCATCTCCTTTCATGGTGTAATTCGACATTCAACCTTGTAACCTCTTTCGGTTTTCCTTGTTTGAATTTGTATGATTCTGTTCTAGTTAACATAACATTTGAAACAAGATTTTAATTTCGAATTCTATGATTGAATAAATTTGAGATTCTTATAATTGTGATTCTTGGTTGCTTTTGTGAGATTGTTTAATTAAACTTGTGTGATTGATATCTTTTATGTGTTTATCTTGTGTGGTTCGAAACATATAGGGTTTATGCATAATTGTTGCTAGATTTAAGAACATGATTCACCTAATTGTTTTGTGAACTTGAATCAAAAATAGTAAAAGTTTTGGACAAAAACTGATTTTAATTGTACACTTGAATGAACTTTTCTAGGGGTTATTCAAAAGTAGTAAAGGATTGCAATTAGATGAACTTTTTCATACTAAGTTGTATACTTGAATTGATAACCT
Source organism: Rosa persica (assembly GCA_025331145.1). Lineage (NCBI taxonomy): Eukaryota > Viridiplantae > Streptophyta > Magnoliopsida > Rosales > Rosaceae > Rosa > Rosa persica. The sequence continues at coordinate 31,309,378 of WFKR01000007.1, read as the reverse complement.
TTCTTATGTTCTTCATGCGTTAAACATTTGTTGATGATCTAGCTTTCTAGAATTTTATTGCATGTTTGATAGGATTAATCTTTGTGCTTTCACTTAGGTTAATTAGTGATGGAAAGTAAAAAATGGGAAATAGTTTGCTTCAAATGTTTCACATGATCAATTCTTTCTCATGACTTGGAAGAACAATTGTAGAGTTGAATCGAATTTGATTATGGAGTTAGTTTTGATCTTTGTTTCTTATGTTTCATTCTTGTACTTGTGTTTATATATTTTCTTTGTTTTATTTCTTTTAATTTTCGAAAACCAAAAACCTAATCCCCCCTTTATTTCGTAAATGTGTTTATATTTTATTTTATTTTTGTAAATATTATACTTTATGTTTTTATTAATTGTTTAATTGTCCTATATTGACAGGTGTACCCTCAATCCCCGGATTAGAACGATCCCTATTTACCGTATACTAACGATGATATTTTCAGGGTTAAATTATATGCTTACTTTTAGCGTATCAATTTTTAGCGCCGTTGCCAGGGATTGAAAAATCACTTGTTAAATTGTGAATGTTTGTTATGTAGATATTGTTCAAAAAATTTACTTGGATTAATTACTTAGGATGTTATTTATATTATTGAACACGAATTTTAATTGTAGGTTGTAAATTTAAAGGAATAGTTGAAGTCACGTTTGTTAATATTGGCCTAAACCCCTTATTGGCACCTAGCTCAGGTCCCTTAAGGTTGAGGGCGGCCTTTATTAACACTTGTTGAACTGTCTTCACACTTATGACCTTGTTCATCTTAGTAAGTATAACCTATGTGAAATGGTGTTTAGAAAGGGGACAACATTCATGACTGGTTCTTGAATCCATAAGTGCTTATAAATGGGTCTAAACCACTATGTGGGAGTAGCTCATGCCAAAATGGATTCTGCCTCTCGTGGTCGCCCTCCTCCACCTGGGTATTTCAGTAAGGTTGCCCAAAGATGCTTAAGGGAATTTGTGTCTAGGCGACTATACTTGGGCTGCATGTCCACTTGATTTACCGCTTCGAATTATATTTGATATCAATGATATTTATAACAAAATAAAATGTTGTGACGCACTAAGGTATATTGGATTAAACATAATCTTGGAAAAGGGTAGCTGTTTCAGCCCTATTGCACACCGAGATTCCCTGTTCCCGTACCTAAGTGTTGAAAATAATTGTAAATAAAAGAAAAGAAAGAAATAATTGTACATGTTTTCGTGAAAAATTAATGGTTGGTAAGAGTGAGGATTTTATTATGAGTTTTTAACCATAATCAGAATAGGTGAAGGACTTTATCTTTAACGTTAGTCATACGACTAGTTTTAAGGGTAGAGCCCTTGGGTAGCACGTCTAACCTTTGGTTAAAGGTTCATAATGAGATTCAAGCTTTTGGTAACTATGAGACTCACCCTTACTTGTAAAGATTTGACGTTTGTTGCTTGTAGTTTTGTGTGAAAATTTTGTGCGTATTTTGTCTAATTATTCTTGTAAAAAAAAAAAAAAGGTGAATAGTGACATTTTATATGTTTTAGTGTGTAGTTTACTAACTTCTTTAATTTTTAATGTGTTCAGGATTTCCACGAATGACCGAGCCCTCTAAAATCCCTAGTGCACGAGAGATTGAAGAAAGACTTACTCGTTTACAGAATCCTCCACAACTTGAATACAGAAGGCCCTCTCCTTTGAAATTCAAGGCCTATACATTTAACAAGCAAGGGAAGAGGATCTTTCCTTCTGAAGAGTCCAAATCACCTACACCATCTCCATCACCACCCTCACGTACACCCTCACCTTTGGTTTCATCAAATTCACCTCAGATCACACCACCTCTTTCACCTTCACCACCCCCTGAAGAACAAGAACAAGAACAAGAAGAAGAAGAAGAAGAAGAAGAAGAAGAAGAAGAAGAAGAAGAGGACATGGGTGGAAACGCAAAGCAGTCCATTAGGGAACTTTCCTCATCAGCGGTCGAAGGAGGACTCCCTTCGAGCATTGTGTACCCTGCAGCTGCTGAAGGAAGAACTGCAGATTTTGAGCTTAAGAGTGGATTGTTGCATAGGTTACCAATGTTCCATGGCCTTAGTGTGGAGGACGCTAACAAGCATCTCCGAGAGTTCCAGACTGTGTGTACCACCATGCAACCACAAGGAGCTGATGAGAATATCCTAAAGTTAAAGGCATTCCCTTTCTCTTTAGCTGACAGAGTCAAAGATTGGCTATATGAGCTTCCTGCTGGACACATCACATCTTGGGATGCCATGATGAAGGCCTTCTTAGAGAAATACTTCCCAGCTTCTAAGATCATCGCACTCAGAAAGCAGATTAGTGGAATTGTGCAAGCCCCAGATGAATCCTACGCAACATATTATGAGAGGTTCAAGTCTTTAATTGCCCAATGTCCTTAACATCAGATGAAGGATGAGAATCTGCTTACATGCTTCTACAAAAGACTTTTGCCCTTGGAAAGGCAAATGCTTGATGCTTCAGCTGGAGGAGCCTTTGTGGATAAGTCACCAGCTGCTGGAAAGGAACTCATTGCTAATCGTGCTCAAAACACCCAACAATATGAGGGTGTAGGACTCACAACTCGAAGGGTGCATGAGATAAGTACCAATTCCGCCATTGAGGAAAAGCTGAACAAACTGACCCTTCTCACACCAAGGGACCAATGCAAGCTTGTGGGGTATGTTCTACGCAAGGGCATGTGACTGACCAATGCCCCCAATTCATAGATAATGGAGGATGGGAGTCTCTAAATGCTATAGGTGGATATCAAGGGGGTCCCCCACGTCCAAGGTATGATCCTTATTCGAATACCTACAACCCTGGGTGGAGGGATCACCCCAACTTCAAGTGGACCAACAATGATAATGTTCAGAATCCTCTTGGTGGAAGTTTTCAACGCCCTCAAGGGCCATCCTTTCAAAGACCCTATGCACCTCATCCTCAGGCCTCTAGAAGTTCAAACTCTAATTATGATAAGATGTTTGAGGCCTTAACAAATTCCACACAAGCTTTGATCCAAGGACAACAGACCCATACAAAAGACATTGCAGATCTCAAGAAGGAAATGGGTCAAGTTGTGGACCTCATAGGAAAGATTCATGAGACTGGGAAGCTTCGTAGTAACACAATACCCAATCCAAAAGGTAATGTGGAGAATGCATCTGTTGTGACTACTAGGAGTGGAAGAGTGTTTATGGATCATCCTAAAAGATCAAAGGACACTCAAGTGGATATTGAAGCTGAAGAAGAGAATGAACCCACCAAGTTGAGACTTGAAAAGGACCCTGCAACGTCCAGGGTAGAAGTAAGGACGTCCTCCCCATTAAAGGTAAATCCGGAAAATAAAGGTAACCATTCTAACTTATCAAATTCGGTTATTGCTAACCCTTCTTCTTCTTGTATGCCCTTCCACGCAGGTTTGCCCAATCCAAGAAGGACGAAAGTGACCAAGCCATCTTGGAAACTTTCAAGAAGGTACAAGTGAACCTACCCCTCCTAGAGGCCATCAAGCAAGTCCCCAAGTATGCCAAGTTCCTAAAAAAGCTTTGCACCACTAGGAGGAAAAACCGAGAAAATGAGGTGGTAAAGGTAAGTGAGAACGTCTCTGCCTTGATTTAGAGGAAAATTCCTCCCAAATGTAAGGATCCTGGAAGTTTCACTATTCCATGTACTATTGGTATTTCTAGATTTAAGAATCCCATGTTAGACCTAGGGGCGTCCGTTTATGAAACCCTAGGTCTAGGAGAACTTAAATCTGATAATGTTATCATTCAGTTAGCTGACAGGTCCAATGCATACCCTAGAGTTTTGTTGGAAGATGTGCTTGTGCAGGTTAATCATCTTATCTTCCCAGCTGACTTCTATGTCTTGGAAATGGAGGACTTTCTTGTGAGTTCTACGCCATTACTTTTGGGTTGCCCTTTCCTAAGGACCCTAGAACAAAGATTGATGTGTACGAAGGATCTCTCACAATGGAATTTGATGGTGATATTATTGGCTTCAACATCTTTGAAGCCATGGGGTTTCCTCTTGATGTTCATGATTGCTTTTCTATTGATATCTTGGATGATCTTGCGGCAAAAAATGTTTGATATCATGAATGAGGATACCTTAGTCACTACACTCGAACAAGGAGTAGGGTACACTAAAAATGGCGCCACCATTCAAGAGGACATGCTTAGGGATACTTGTGAGGACAAAATCTTTGAAAACGTGTCCTTCCTTGAGGCATCACCCTTCATAGGTAAGTCTACTTCTCCCTTGTCCATTCAGTTATCTTCTAACAAGACTCTACCTTCAGTGGTCCAGGCCCCAGAACTTGAGCTTAAAATTCTTCCAGACCATTTGAAGTATGTCTACTTAGGAGACAAGGAGACCTTACCAGTGATTGTATCCTCTACACTTACGGTTTCATAAGAAGAGAGGTTGGTGGAAATGCTGAAGCAACACAAGACCGCCATAGGATGGACATTGGCAGATATCAAGGGAATCAGCCCTACAACTTGCGTCCATAGGATACTTCTTGAGGAGGGGTCCAAACCCACTAGAGAGGCCCAACGTCGTCTCAACCCTCAAATGATGGAAGTTGTGAAGAAGGAGGTCATCAAACTGCTAGATTGTGGCGTGATTTACCCCATTTCAGACTCTAAATGGGTATCCCCAGTTCAAGTTGTACCCAAGAAGTCTGGAGTGACTGTTGTGAAGAATGCTGAGAAAGAACTAGTGCCCCAGAGGACAGTTACAGGCCACAGAGTTTGTATTGACTATAGGAAGCTCAATGTCACCACAAGGAAAGACCACTTTCCTCTTCCATTCATCGACCAGATGCTTGAGCGACTAGCTGGACATGATTACTACTGCTTTTTGGATGGCTACTCAGGCTACAATCAGATTGCCATAGCCAATGAGGACCAAGAGAAGACAATGTTCACCTGCCCTTTTGGGACATTTTCATATCGTCGCATGCCTTTTGGACTCTGCAACGAACCAGGTACCTTTCAAAGGTGTATGGTAAGTATCTTTTCAAATTATATTGAGAAAATCATAGAGGTATTCATGGATGATTTTTCTGTTTTTGGAAAAAGTTTTGATGATTGTCTTAATAATCTAGAATTAATTCTCAAACGTTGCATGGAAACCAACCTTGTGTTAAACTGGGAAAAATGCCATTTTATGGTTAGGCAGGGGATAGTTCTAGGACATATTGTCTCTTCTAGGGGTATAGAGGTTGATAAAGCTAAGGTAGACCTTGTGCGTTACTTACCCTCTCCCACTTCTGTGCGAGAGGTTCGTTCTTTCCTTGGTCATGCAGGGTTCTACAGGAGGTTTATCAAGGACTTTTCAAAGATATCAAGACCTCTATGCCAACTACTCCAGAAGGATGTGACGTTTACCTTTGACAAGGAATGCCAATAAGCTTTTGAGAAGCTTAAGGAGCTTTTGACGTCTGCCCCAATCATGTTACCTCCAGATTGGTCTTTGCCCTTTGAATTGATGTGTGATGCCTCTGACTACACAGTTGGAGCTGTTTTAGGGCAAAGGAAGGACAAGAGACCCTATGCCATCTATACGCCTCAAGAACTCTTAATGATGCACAAATGAATTATTCAACTACTGAAAAAGAGTTACTTGCAGTGGTATTTGCACTTGAAAATTTTCGTTCTTACTTACTTGGTACTAAAGTCATTATCTATACTGACCATGCAGCTCTAAAGTACTTGATGACCAAGAAAGAGGCGAAACCAAGGCATATCAAATGGGTCCTACTCCTACAAGAATTTGATGTGGAGATCAAGGATAAAAAGGGTAGTGAGAATGTGGTAGCTGACCACTTGAGTCGTTTGGTGTATGCAGAGGACTCCCTCCCTCTAGTGGAGACGTTTCCGGATGAGCAACTGGACTCCAGGTAAGTGAACCATGGTATGCAGACATTGTAAACTACATTGTTTCTAGAAAAATTTCAGATACCATGTCACGTGCTCATAGGGATAGGCTTAAGAAAAATATTAAACAATATGTTTGGGATGAACCTTACCTTTGGAAATATTGCTCTGATCAATTGATTAGGAGGTGCATACCTGAACATGAACAACATGCCATACTTTCTTTTTGCCATTCTAAAGCATGTGGGGGTCACTTTGGGTCCAAGAAAACTACGTTTAATGTGCTAGAGTCTGGGTTCTTTTGGCCAACGTTATTTAAGGATGCATATGCCTATTGTTTAACATGTGATAGATGCCAGAGAACCGGAAATCTAGGTCCTAGAGATCAAATGCCATTGTCTAATATCATAACTGTTGAAATATTTGATGTCTGGGGTATAGATTTCATGGGACCCTTTCCTTCCTCTTTTGGATTTCTCTATATCTTACTTGTTGTGGACTATGTTTCGAAATGGGTGGAAGCAAAGGCCACTCGAACTAATGAGTCTAAGGTTGTTGCAGATTTTATCAAGTCTAACATCTTTAGCAGGTTTGGAATGCCTAGAGTACTTATTAGTGATGGTGGATCTCACTTCTGCAATCGAACGATTGAGGCCTTGTTGAGAAAATATGATGTTACACATAAGGTTTCGACACCTTATCACCCCCAGACAAGTGGGCAAGCTGAGGTCTCCAGTCGTGAGATCAAGAGGATATTAGAGACGACTGTGAACCCTACTGGGAAGGATTGGTCCCTATGCTTGGAGGATGCTTTGTGGGCCTACATAACTGCATACAAAACTCCCATTGGAATGTCACCATATCGCATTGTGTATGGCAAGCCATGCCATTTACCTGTGGAGTTAGAGCACAAAGCCTGGTGGGCCGTGAAGCAATTTTACATGGATCTTGATGCAACTGGGCTTCATAGGAAATTGTAATTGCAAGAGTTAGAGGAGATACAGAATGATGCATTCGAAAGTGCAAGGATATACAAGGAGAAAACAAAAGCCTTCTATAATAAGATGATTCATGGAAAGACTTTTGTAGTGGGCCAGAAAGTTCTTCTTTTCCATTCTCGTCTCAAACTCTTCCTAGGTAAGCTTCGTTCTCGTTGGATTGGGCCTTTCATTATTACTAATGTGTTCTCCCATGGAGCTGTGCAAATAAAGCGTGAACAAACTGGCAATAAGTTCAAAGTCAATGGCCATCGCCTGAAGCCCTATTATGAAGCGTTTATGGAACATGAAGTGGAGGCTGTACCCCTCCAAAGTTCCCCACAACTGGAGGAATAAAAGGAAGTACAAGTCTAGGCTGAAAGACTATAAACATTAAGCGCTGCTTGAGAGGCAACCCAATTCAGAAGAAGCTATGGAGGAGTCTACAAACGCAGATTTGCTTTCTCCTTCCCTACTTCTTTTATTTTTCTCTTTTCTTTTGTTTTAGTGTGTCTTTTCATAAATTCCATCCCTATATGCTTATTTGTTCATTTGATAGGAGCATTTTAATGCGACGTTTTAACTGCTATTTCCCTATATTTTCTACGTTATTTCCCTAATAAAACTCTGTTTAGGAAAGTTTCCAGTCTTCGATTGGGAAAGTTCCTATTTGTAGAAAGTTTCCATTTTGTAGTTTCTATTTTTCATTTTTAGAAAGTTTCCCATTTTAGTTTAGGAAAGTTTCCGTTTTTCATTTTAGGAAAGTTTCTATTTTTAGTGACAGTTTCTATTTTCAGGACCTCGGAGCTAAAAAGTGGAAATGAACTCACGAAAGGAAAGAGGAGCTTGCAAATGTCAAGGGGAGCAAAAATGAGACACAAAGAGCCACACAATTGAGCAGAAATGAAGAAATAAGCTTTCCTGTTCCAACCAGGAAACCCTGCGAAATGGAGGAGAGCTTACCAAGCAAGTTTCCAACGCAACCATGAAAAGGAAATGGAAAAATGAAGTGCCATGCATTGGAAGGTGACAAGGCTTGAAGTTGAAGCAACAAGGCCCAAGAACTCTAAGAATTGACTTGGATTTTCGGCAAAATGGATCAAGGCCCATGGAATTAGGGTTTGTGACGTAAGGAGTAAACCTTAGAGATGTTTTGACGTCCAAAGCAAAGAGAGAAACAAGGAGATGGCGTGAAAAATCAGAAAATATGAAAGAAGATTTCGGTGGAGATTTCTTAGGGAGATTTTAAAGGAAAGAGAATATGTGTTTATCATGAAAAGCTCTCAAAGGAGTCTAGATTCATCCCTAGAATTCCAAAAGGAAGTTTGGCCGAAATAAAAGAGCAAAAATCAGAATATTTGCAAGAGAATTTCGGCAAGATTATTAGGGAATTAAAATGGAGTTTTGTGATTGGTTGGACCACTTCATATGGCTTATTTGGCAAGCTATCATTGGAGGAAACTATGTGGAATTTCAGATTAATTCCATGGGGAATAAAGAAGAAATACACGGCTTGGAGACCAAGTATTGCCGTCCCCTATATAATCCCCTCATTCTAGACGTCTAGGGGGGCCATTCCATACACTACACACTTAGAAAATCAGAAAATCTCCTTTGGTTGCCGTGAGCTTTTCCTCTCCTCTCTCCATCCTCTAGAGCAAGCCACGGAATTCAAGCAAGGCCAAGGAAGAGAAGAAGGAGCCGTGACCTATTCCTCCATCAACCACCTTTGAAGCTTGCTTTCGAGATTCAAAGATCCCAACATTATTCATCCATCATCATTCTCCATCCACGGTGTAATTCGACCTCTACCTTGTAACCTTTGCTATGAATTTCGTTGGTTTTGTTTTAGTTGACAATTATGTTTGAACAAGGTTTTTGATTCTGAAATTTATTTAATTGAATGAGAATTTCGACTCTTATATTGTAATTCTTGGTTGCTTTTGTGAGAATCGTTTGATTAAATTTGCTTAATAGATATCTTTCATATTTCAATCTTGTGTGGTTCGAAACACTTAGGGTTTTTATATGATTGGTGCTAGAATTTAAGAACATGAATCAACTTTTTGGTTTTGTGTAACTTAAATCGAAAGGTAGTAAAGGTTTTGTGCAAAAACCGAATTTAATTAAAGAGGATTGCAATTAGGTGGACTTTTTCATACTAAGTTGCACACTTGAGTTGATAGCCTTTCTATGTGTTTCATGCGTTAAACATGTTATGATTGTCTAGCTTTCTAGAGCTTGAATGCATGTTTGATATGATTAATCTTTATGCTTTCACTTAGGTTAATTAGTGTTGAAAAGTAAAATATGGGAAATTGTTTGCTTTCTAACGTTTTACATGATCAACTCCTTTCTCATGACTTAGATGAACAATATTAGGGTTGAGTCTAATTTGATTGTAATTTCGGTTTTGATCTTTGTTTCTCTCATCCCATTCGTGTAATTATGTTTTTGGGTTTTAATTGTTTCCTTTATTTAGTTAATTTTCGAAAACCTAAATCCAAAAACCCCCATTTTTCGTAAATATGTTTATACTCTGTTTTACTTTTGTAAATATTATACTTTGTGTTTATATTAATTTTTTAAGTGTCCTACATTGACAGGTGTACCCTCAATCCCCGGATTAGATCGATCCCTATTTACTGTGTACTAACGATGACATTTCAGGGTTAAATTATGAGCTTGCTTTGAGCGTATCATCATTAGATCGATCCCTATTTACTGTGTACTAACGATGACATTTCAGGGTTAAATTATGAGCTTGCTTTGAGCGTATCATCATTGCATGATTATAATTGATTACATTGAGGACAATGTAATATTTAAGTGTGAGGGAAGGGATTTATACTTTTGTCTTGAGTCATATATACTGAAATATACAAAAAAAAAATCGAAAAATGTCAAAAAATTAAAAATAAAAATTTGTTGCTTTTGTCTTTGTTTTTGAGTCATAGGATGCCCTTTCAACTGTCTAGGATGAGCTTATATCTCTGAAATTATGACTAAAAGAGGATCACAATATTAAGCTGATTTTAAATGGTATTCTTTGGTTAATTGAGATATATGAAAAGCATGTGCATCTGTAGTGGATATGGATTTCGTGACCCTAGTACAGAATTTGAGCATGTTAAGATGAGTTTTGATTCATAAAAGCCATGTGAGATATTAAGCCCATGTCCCTTTTTCTTAGAGTGATTAATGAAAAAAATGAATTATACTCTTATTTTCTTGGCGATGATTTTGTTGATCTCATTATTCTTTCATCTTGATTGATTGCATGCCATAGAATTTAATGGACTAGAGAATGCTAGAATTCACTTTTGTGCTTGTCGAGACGTTTATCAATACATGACCCTGATTCTGGAAAGGATAAAGGCAACTTAGGATTTTACCACCATTGTAATACCCGCAATTTCATTTTAAATTCGAGTGATTGTATCGAATGATTATTATGCGATTTCACGATTTATGTTCGATAATCATTCATTTTTACAATTATCGAAGTTTCGAAACGTTTATTTTAACGAAAAGCTCGAAATACTCGGTTTGAGAAATCGACTTTTTCTACGTACGAAATTTGGAGAAACTTCCTTCATGAAAGTTGTAGAGCTCGTCGATACGAGTCCGTACACGTGCGGAACACGAAGATCGGATTTTTTCTGAATTAGTTATCGAATTTCGAAGTTTTCTGAAACATGTATATATAGAAAAAATTTTGGAAACCCTAATTTTTTTCTTCTACCGGTTCTTCTTCTTCCTTCTGTTTCTGGAAAAAAAAAAAAAAAAACTGGTTCTCTCTCTCTCACCGTCGCTCTCGACCGAAAAGGGGAGGAAATTTCTCTTTAATTGTTCTCCCTCCACAGACCACCTCTCGAACTCAAACCAAGTCCCAGGCGTTCGTCTCGAGCTGCTCTAGCTCCCGGAGGCAGTTTCACAAGGCGGCGCAGCCTGTGGCGGCCGGCGGCACAGCCCGAACCGAAAACGGCCATTTTCGGTTCGATCTCGATATCTCGAGCTACACTCCACCATTTCACTTGATTCTTGTCTCATTGAGCTTGCCTCAACTTCCTCTACAAGCACCAAGAAGGACCGGAACTGGGTCGAACGTTTTCATGTTCGTCGGAGCTCGACCCGAACGGATCGAAATACCGAAACTTTCGATCAAGATATCTCGAGCTATACACGATCGTTTCTTGTGATTCTTGGCTTGTTGAGTTCGCAAGGAAATTCTGAACGAGTTTCCAGAAGGGATCGGGGCCTGAGGTTGCAGTTTTCACATCGGTTTTCAAGCTCACCGGTTTCTGCATATTTTCCGGCCGCCGACTGTAAATCGGTAATTTCGATGCCTTCCCGTCATTTTTAGGTCTTGTGCTAGTTATGAAAGTTGCTCAGAATGATGAAACGAAGGGGACAACCTCAGCCCCGACACCATTGGCGGTGGTCGGTGGCGGCTCTGTCCCTAACTCCGGCGGCCTTTTCCGGCCACCTCTGGAGGTCTAAAATTTGGTTTCTGTCCATTTTATGATTCTATGTTTCGATACGATCATTTCGGTGTATTATACGTATTTTTCGGATATCGTATGAATTAGTTATGAATTTTGTGATTTCGATCGATTTCGATCGTTAGATTTGTGATCTGTGGAATTATGACCGTTGGATGAACTTGTAAATTTGTTATGATGATCATATGACTGTCCCAGAGGCTTTGTGTGGTCATGGGCGAAGATCCGACCGTTGGATCTTCGTATATGTGAAAAACGGTAATTAGGGGAGCGATTCGTGAGAAACCGCTCGTCGGATTTTAATGTAAATTAGAATCTGGCCGTTAATTAGTAGTTAAATTATGTGTTGAAATTGTTGGCTAAATTCGAATCACATTTGATTAGGTGATTGACGGATTTTATTTGAGTGGGCTATTCGGCGTTAATTATAAATTATAATTATATTGAAGACGCAGCGGGAGTTTCGAGGTGAGTAAAACTCACGTGGTTCATATTACGAACCGAGCATTTTAATTTATTTATTTTGGTAATTGTGTGAAAGATATTTGTGGATTAAATATTTGTTTTAAAATTTCATGGACTTGAATCACCACCGTCCATAGGTAAGTAAAATGAATTTTAACTATACAAATGAATTTCATAATTTTCTTGTGTGAATTATAGATGGTATTAGTGGTAATTCTTGAGTGGATGATTACGTATATATATATTTACGTGGAAAATATATATTGATGAGTGGATTGTTGTGTGATGATATGATTGAGTAGAATTGATGAGTTGATTATATTACAATTGTGTAATTCCATAATAATATGATGTATCTTGGTTGGGTTGATTTCAGTATGTGATATTATATGTTGTGTTCATTTATGGGTTTAGGGTCGACGTAATGACTGGTGTGGGTAATCGGACGCTCTAATCCTAGTGTGGATGATGGGATACGATTGGTTGAGTATGTGAAATTATTGGACGTTCTAAATATGTATATAGGTATACATATTGATGAAATACAATAATTGATAAATATGTCGGATGCCATAACCTAGGCCAGGTGACGGGCTACGATTCAGTTAGAGCTCTAGTCTGTCAAGTACCGTATTTTTATAAATACGATGATGAGAGTTGTGGGAAAAGTTGTGAGTGGGGTTGTCATGATATATTGAATTGGTGTTGATTGAGATTGTTTATTAATTGCATATGTGGAAATAATTGAGTGTTACTGTGTGTGGAAATAAATGAGATTAAATTAAGTAACAGTTCATTCTTTTGCTCATACAAGCTTTCATAAGCTTACCGGGTTTTGTGTTGTTGCAATCCCGATACACTATTCAATGGTGTAGCGGATATTCCTGCAGGTCAGGATAACCAGGGAGGTGACCGAGCTGCTTAGGTGTTTCAGCAGTTTTGTTATTAATTAGAGGTGAGGTGTGTGTATGCTCATTTAGAGCTTTACATTACATTTGGATTTGAGTTGTAATAATTAACCGACACTAAATTCGGTTTGATTTTATTTCGTGTGGTGAGTATGTTAAGAAAAGAAAAATTTTCAGGATGATTATTTTGAGTTTGTAGTATTTCATGTTTCGGATTTTGAATTGTTATTCTAAAATTCGGGGCGTGACAGTTTGGTATCAGAGCGTAAGGTACATATTTGGTGATATGTCAATACTTACCGAGTGATGGCCCGTCTGCAGCGGATCCCCATCGTGTGCTCTTCGGTATTGACAATGTCATTGGGTATGTGAGTGTGTTAGGTTGGCTAGGAACTTTAGTACTTTTAGGAAATTGAAGTATCGTTATGTATGATCAGTACTTGGTTAATATGGACTTGCATTTGACTTATGCTTTGTTTAAGTGTTATGCGTGTATTAATCAAGTATATCATGCTTATTAGGTAACGGAGATTGAGGGAAACGAGGCCAGAGGTCGGGGTAGAGGTAGACCTCGTGGCAGGGGTAGAGGCCGAGGAAGGGGTAGGGCCCCTCCAGTCGAAGAAGTATTCGAGTCGGAGGAAGATGCACCTTATGAGGATCAGCCTATTCCTCCTGTAGCTGTGGTTGATAATCCTGCTCGCTTGCTGATGCTAGCAAGGGAAATTACTCGCTTGGGAGCAACCAAGTTTGGAGGAGGCACAAATTATATGGTGGCGGATCGTTGGATAGAGGATTTGCAGACTTATTTCGATCTGCTTGATTGCACTGAGACCGATAAGAGGAAGCTAGCCGCTTTCATGCTGAAGGATGAGGCTAGGGTGTGGTGGAACGTCACTCAGAAGAGCATTGAGGTGTCTACCTTGACATGGGACGGCTTTGAGAGGCTGTTCAGGGAGAAGTACTTTCCACCAGCAGTGAGGGAGAGGTTGGAGTGAGAGTTCCTTGCACTTGTACAGGGGAAGATGACCGTAATTGAGTATGATGCGGAGTTCTCCAGACTGTACAAGTATGTAAGGCAGATGGAGGATGAGGACTTGGCCAAGAAGTTTCAGAGAGGGTTGAGTCCTTCAATTGAGAGTGATGTAGCCATCTTGGAGCTGAAGACAAAGAGAGAGATCTTGGCTAAGGCACAGATCATTGAGCAGCAGAACCTGATTCGTAGAGAGAAGGAGTCTGCTGAGAGAGACTTCCAGGGCAAGGGAAAGGCCATAGCAGGGAGCAGTAGAGCTAGAGACTTCAGGGGTGGGTTCTGGAAGAGACAGAGAACTCAGTTTCAGCATCAGGCTCCAGCTAGGGCAGCAGTAGCTCCTCCTGTTCAGGCTATGCCTATCAGGCAGATAGCACCAGCAGCTCCAGTGAAGTGCTTTAACTGTGGCGAGCCGGGCCACATCTCTCGTGCGTGCACGAAGCCACGGGGTAGGTTATGCTACAGTTGTGGACAGGCAGGGCATCAGGCTAGGGAGTGTCCTCGGATTCAGGGTAGAGTGCAGGGTAACCAGCAGAGGCAGTTACCACCTGCTCATGCTAGGGTCTTTGCCATCGGTCAGGCAGGCACGGGAGTGGAAGGTACCTTATCTGTTTATCACTTTCTTGCTAGAGTACTGTTTGATACGGGAGCCTCACACTCTTTCATATCTAGTTCAGTTGTGGATGTTTTGGGTTTGATTGCTATGCCTCTGACTAGATCATTGTGTGTTACATCACCTCTCGGTGTGTCTCTTGAGCTTAACATGCTTTGTGATGATTGCCCTATTGGGATTGGTGGCAGAGAGTTCTCTGCATCTTTGATTGTGATTCCAGATCACACGTATGATGTGATTTTGGGTATGGATTGGTTGAGCCCGAACTATGCTGTTATTGATTGCTTTAGGATGATTGTGTCCTTCCATGTTCCGGTACAACCGGTGTTTCATTACCATTGTCTAAAGTCTGACATCACCATGAGGATAGGGATTTTGGCCCATATTGAATCAAGGAGTAGTACTTCAAAGATTACAGGGATTCCTGTAGTTTCAGAGTATGAAGATGTGTTTCAGGAGATCCCTGGGTTACCCCCGAAAAGGGTAATGGACTTCTCCATTGATGTGATACCAGGTACTTCACCTGTGTCGAAAGCACCCTATCGAATGGCTCCAGCTGAACTTCAGGAGTTGAAGGTTCAGATTGAGGGCTTACTTGCACAAGGGTTTATTCAGGCAAGTGTGTCTCCTTGGGGTGCACCAGTGTTGTTTGTGAAGAAGAAGGATAGTTCACTTCGTCTATGTGTGGATTATCGACAGTTGAACAAGGTGACCATCAAGAATAGGTACCCTTTACCTAGGATTGATGACTTGTTCGATCAGCTTAGAGAAGCTACTGTATTCTCGAAGATTGACTTGAGGTATGGATATCACCAGTTGAGGGTGAAGGAGGAAGATATTCCAAAGACGGCGTTCAGGACCAGGTATGGACATTTTGAGTTTCTTGTCATGCCTTTTGGTCTCACGAATGCCCCCGCAGCATTTATGGACTTGATGAACCGTACGTTCAGTCCTTACTAGGATCAGTTTGTGGTAGTGGTCGTTGACGACATCTTGATTTATTCAAGATCGAGGCATCTGCGGATAGTGCTGCAGACATTGAGAGAGCAGAAACTATTTGCCAAGTTCGAGAAGTGCGACTTCTGGCAGAGTGAAGTCAAGTTCCTTGGTCATGTGGTCTCGAAGGATGGAGTTTCTGTGGATCCTTCGAAGGTTGAAGCAGTGATGAGTTGGAGTCGCCCTACTACGGTTACAGAAATCCGTAGCTTCCTTGGATTGGCCGGTTATTACAGGCGCTTCATTGAAGGGTTTTCTGGTATTGCTTCGGCTTTGACCAAATTGACCAGGAAAGACACTCAGTTCGTATGGTCGGACAAGTGTGAGAAGGCTTTCATTGAGCTGAAGACTAGATTGACTACAGCTCCGGTGTTGACTATTCCTACTAGTGGTGGTGGATTAGTCATTTACAGCGATGCATCTCATCAAGGTTTGGGGTGTGTGTTGATGCAGAATGGTAGTGTTGTTGCTTATGGTTCTAGACAGTTGAAGGTACATGAGCGGAATTACCCTACTCATGATCTAGAGCTAGCAGCTGTGGTGTTTGCCTTGAAGATTTGGAGGCACTATCTTTATGGCGAGAAATTTGAACTCTTTTCTGATCACAAGAGTTTGAAGTATCTATTCTCCCAGAAGGAATTGAACATGAGGCAGAGGAGATGGATGGAGCTCATTAAGGACTATGATTTCACCTTGGAGTATCATCCCGGAAAGGCGAATGTAGTGGCGGATGCTTTGAGTAGGAAACCGCGGGTAATCATGGCATCGATTATGGTGCGGGAGTGGCGCATGTTAGAAGCTGCATCTGAGTTCGACCTTATGCCCGCAGGAGCAGGACAGGGAATCTTTCTCGGTAGTATCACCTTACAGCCCACCTTGATCTCCAGGATCATTCAGGGTCAGACACTTGATGAGTTTGCTCAGGCGAGGATTGCTGAGATGACTGCTGACCCGGATGTGGAGGGTCCTTCTGAGTGGATGATTGGGGCTGATGGAGGGTTGAGATTTCGAGGGAGATTGTATGTACCGAGTGTTGATAACCTCAGGGAGGAGATCATGCGAGAAGCACATAGGTCTCGATATACTATACATCCAGGAGGTACTAAAATGTATATGGATCTACGAAGGCAGTTTTGGTGGTATGGTACGAAGAGGGATGTGGCGGATCACGTGTCGAAGTGTCTGATGTGGCGGATCACGTGTCGAAGTGTCTTACCTGTCAACAGGTGAAGGCAGAGCATCAGAGACCAGCAGGAATGCTGAACCCCTTATCGATTCCTGTTTGGAAATGGGAAGACATCTCTATGGACTTTGTGACTGGATTGCCCAGATCCAGGTAAAGTTATGACTCGATTTGGGTGATTGTTGACCGGTTGACTAAATCGGCACACTTCCTTCCGGTGGCAAAAACGTACTCAGGTGATGCATTGTGTAAGTTATATGTGAACGAGATAGTGAGGCTTCATGGAGTGCCTGTGACGATTGTATCTGATCGCGATGCTCGTTTCACTTCAGAATTCTGGCGAAGGTTCCATAAGGCATTTGGTACGTCTCTTGCTATGAGCACTGCATTTCACCCACAAACAGATGGACAGACCGAGAGAGTGAATCAGGAGATGGAGGACATGCTTAGAGCTTGTGTTCTGGATTTTAAGGGTAGTTGGGCGGATCATCTGCCATTGGTAGAGTTTGCCTACAACAATAGCTATCACTCTAGTATCGGTATGGCTCCATATGAGGCTCTTTATGGTAGGCCATGTAGAACTCCTATCTGTTGGGCGGAAGCAGGGGATAAAGGGCTCATCGGACCTGAGATTGTACAGGAGACTACAGAGAAGGTCACTACTATTCGGGACAGAATCCGAACCGCTCAGAGTAGACAGAAGAGTTATGCTGACTTGAAGAAGAGACCGTTGGAGTTTGAGACAGGTGATCATGTGTTCTTGAAAGTCTCACCTATGAAAGGTGTGGTGAGATTTGGCAAGAAGGGGAAACTCGCACCGAGGTATGTTGGACCCTTTGAGATTCTGGAAAGGGTTGGTAACTTGGCATATCGTCTTGCTTTACCTGTTAGCATGTCGGGAGTGCACAATGTCTTTCTTGTGTCTCTGCTCAGGAAGTATGTTCGAGAAGAGTCTCACGTGATTGACCACGGTGCGATCGAAGTGAACCCGGATGTGACGTTTGTAGTTGAACCTGTTCGTATCTTAGATAGGTCTACAAAGAAACTTCGTAGGAAAGAGGTTGATCTCGTGAAGGTGTTGTGGAGTCATCATGATGAGGGTGATGCATCATGGGAGTTAGAATCTGACATGAGGATGAGGTATCCACAGCTTTTTGGGGAATTGGGTACTTGAATTTCGGGACGAAATTCCTTTAAGGGGGGTAGATTGTAATACCCGCAATTTCCATTTTAAATTCGAGTGATTGTAACGAATGATTATTATGCGATTTCACGATTTATGTTCGATAATCATTCATTTTTACAATTATCGAAGTTTCGAAACGTTTATTTTAACGAAAAGCTCGAAATACTCGGTTTGAGAAATCGACTTTTTCTACGTACGAAATTTGGAGAAACTTCCTTCATGAAAGTTGTAGAGCTCGTCGATACGAGTCCGTACACGTGCGGAACACGAAGATCGGATTTTTTCTGAATTAGTTATTGAATTTCGAAGTTTTCTGAAACATGTATATATAGAAAAAATTTTGCAAACCCTAATTTTTTTCTTCTACCGGTTCTTCTTCTTCCTTCTGTTTCTGGAAAAAGAAAAAAAAAACTGGTTCTCTCTCTCTCACCGTCGCTCTCGACCGAAAAGGGGAGGAAATTTCTCCTTAATTGTTCTCCCTCCACAGACCACCTCTCGACCTCAAACCAAGTCCCAGGCGTTCGTCTCGAGCTGCTCTAGCTCCCGGAGGCAGTTTCACAAGGCGGCGCAGCCTGTGGCGGTGGCGGCACAGCCCGAACCGAAAACGGCCATTTTCGGTTCGATCTCGATATCTCGAGCTACACTCCACCATTTCACTTGATTCTTGTCTCATTGAGCTCGTCTCAACTTCCTCTACAAGCACCAAGAAGGACCGGAACTGGGTCGAACGTTTTCATGTTCGTCGGAGCTCGACCCGAACGGATCGAAATACCGAAACTTTCGATCAAGATATCTCGAGCTATACACGATCGTTTCTTGTGATTCTTGGCTTGTTGAGTTGGCAAGGAAATTCTGAACAAGTTTCCAGAAGGGATCGGGGCCTGGGGTTGCAGTTTTCACGTCGGTTTTCAAGCTCACCGGTTTCTGCATATTTTCCGGCCGCCGACTGTAAATCGGTAATTTTGATGTCTTCCCGTCATTTTTAAGTCTTGTGCTAGTTATGAAAGTTGCTCAGAATGATGAAACGAAGGGGACAAGCTCAGCCCCGACACCATTGGCGGTGGTCGGTGGCGGCTCTGTCCCTAACTCCGGCGGCCTTTTCCGGCCACCTCCGGAGGTCTAAAATTTGGTTTCGTTCCATTTTATGATTCTATGTTTCGATACGATCATTTCAGTGTATTATACGTATTTTTCGAATATCGTATGAATTAGTTATGAATTTTGTGATTTCGATCGATTTCGATCGTTAGATTTGTGATCTGTGGAATTATGACCGTTGGATGAACTTGTAAATTTGTTATGATGATCATATGACTGTCCCAGAGGCTTTGTGTGGTCATGCGCGAAGATCCGACCGTTGGATCTTCGTATATGTGAAAAACGGTAATTAGGGGAGCGATTCGTGAGAAACCGCTCGTCGGATTTTAATGTAAATTAGAATCTGGCCGTTAATTAGTAGTTAAATTATGTGTTGAAATTGTTGGCTAAATTCGAATCACATTTGATTAGGTGATTGACGGATTTTATTTGAGTGGGCTATTCGGCGTTAATTATAAATTATAATTATATTGAAGAAGCAGCGGGAGTTTCGAGGTGAGTAAAACTCACGTGGTTCATATTACGAACCGAGCATTTTAATTTATTTATTTTGGTAATTGTGTGAAAGATATTTGTGGATTAAATATTTGTTTTAAAATTTCATGGACTTGAATCACTACGGTCCATAGGTAAGTAAAATGAATTTTAACTATACAAATGAATTTCATAATTTTCTTGTGTGAATTATAGATGGTATTAGTGGTCATTCTTGAGTGGATGATTACGTAAATATATATTTACGTGGAAAATATATATTGATGAGTGGATTGTTGTGTGATGATATGATTGAGTAGAATTGATGAGTTGATTATATTACAATTGTGTAATTCCATAATAATATGATGTATCTTGGTTGGGTTGATTTCAGTATGTGATATTATATGTTGTGTTCATTTATGGGTTTAGGGTCGACCTAATGACTGGTGTGGGTAATCGGATGCTCTAATCCTAGTGTGGATGATGGGATACGATTGGTTGAGTATGTGGAATTATTGGACGTTCTAAATATGTATATAGGTATACATATTGATGAAATACAATAATTGATAAATATGTCGGATGCTATAACCTAGGCCAGGTGACGGGCTATGTTTCAGTTAGAGCTCTAGTCTGTCAAGTACCGTATTTTTATAAATACGATGATGAGAGTTGTGGGAAAAGTTGTGAGTGGGGTTGTCATGATATATTGAATTGGTGTTGATTGAGATTGTTTATTAATTGCATATGTGGAAATAATTGAGTGTTACTGTGTGTGGAAATAAATGAGATTAAATTAAGTAACAGTTCATTCTTTTGCTCATACAAGCTTTCATAAGCTTACCGGGTTTTGTGTTGTTGCAATCCCGGTACACTATTCAATGGTGTAGCGGATATTCCTGCAGGTCAGGATAACCAGGGAGGTGACCGAGCTGCTTAGGTGTTTCAGCAGTTTTGTTATTAATTAGAGGTGAGGTGTGTGTATGCTCATTTAGAGCTTTACATTACATTTGGATTTGAGTTGTAATAATTAACCGAGACTAAATTCGGTTTGATTTTATTTCGTGTGGTGAGTATGTTAAGAAAAGAAAAATTTTCAGGATGATTATTTTGAGTTTGTAGTATTTCATGTTTCGGATTTTGAATTGTTATTCTAAACTTCGGGGCGTGACAACCATAGCCAAATAAAGCATGTGTCCATATTTGTGCCCGTCGTGGGACCCCCTTAGCTTAACCCTTTTGAGCCTACATTAAGCCTTTTCTTTCATCACCCTCAAAACTATTTAACCCTTAACCCTAGTATAGTTATATCCTTACCTTTTGTTCTAAAGACTTAGTGGAGCATATTTTTGAGACTTTACTTGGAGTTTTGGCGTCAAGGAAGACTTTTGAAGACATGAAGAAGTTCAAGTGTGGGGGTAGACTTGTCCATAAAGAAAAAAACATGGAAGCCGTTAAAAAGAAAAAGAAAAAAATGTGTCTGGCTAGAAAAAAAAAATATATATGTTATGGATTTTAGTCCCCCATATTTGGTGAGTTTGGAGTTTGTTTTAAATTGAAGGCCCACTATAGAAAATTTGGTCTTTGTCCAATTCACAATGAAGCCTCTATGGATGCATGACGTTGAAGACATGGTGGATAGTCTCTCTACATCAACAAGTGCTCTACTAGGTTTTTAGGATACTTTGTGATTTTCCTATTCCTTCGTTTCTTTAAACCTCAAGCCTTAGCCTCATTACAACCTTAATTATAAGACCTCTTTGATCCTTAAGATGGGACAACCTTTGATGTGGAGATGAGTTATGACTGTTGAACCTATGGCTTAGGTCCCTTTGTGCATGTGATTGATATCTTTCATGAGATCTTTGAAAATATATATATATATATATATGTGCTTTCGTTTCTTACATATGTGATACACTTGTCTATCTTTCACATATACTTGAGTGAATAAGCTTTTAAGCATGAGCCTTGAATCTGAGAGAAGAAAGAGTAGATGTACCTTGTGAGGATATGAATCATGCTTGTCTGAAACATGCTGAGCTCCACCCCATCACCACTGTTACAACCAAGTCCTACTTGTGTATGTGTGGATTATATATTTCAATTAACTCTTGAATGCTTAAACATTGATTCTTGGTTGAGTGCTAATCTTGGTGTTGTGAAAGTAAGAGATTGCTGAGACAAAAATGTTGAAGGGCAATAGAGTCATTATATGTGTAGAGTCTTTAAATTTTAGTTGAGTCTTTGTGTGATTTTGCTAAGGGACTAGCAAAAGTTAAGTGTGGAGGAATTTGATAGGAGCATTTTAATACGACGTCTTAAGTGTTATTTCCTCATATTTACTTAGTTATTCCTTTAGGAAAGTTTCTATTTTCTATTTTTAGGAAGTTTCCTGTTTTATTGTAGAAAGTTTCTATTTTTCATTTTTAGAAAGTTTTCCCATTTTAGTTTAGGAAAATTGTCATTTCTTGTTTTAGGAAAGTTTCTATTTTTGGTAAGAATTTCTATTTTCAGGTCCTTGGAATAAATGAGCTGAAATGAGCTCAAAAATGGAAAGAGGAGCTAGTCAATGTTGGAGGGAGGCAAGATGAGATACAAAGGGCAGCACAAATGAGCAGAAATGAAGAAAAGAAGTTTTCCTGTTTCAACCAGGAAATCCTTTCCAAGAAAGAAAATGGCTCGTAGGCCGTCCAAGAAGTGTGATCGAAATAATAAAGTGTCATGGCATCAGAGAAGCTTCTTGAAGACCTTAGAAGATGACATGGTAAGGAGGTGACGCAAGAAGGCCCAAGAATTCTCAAGAGACATCGGAGATCGGCATAGATGGATAAAAGCCCAAATGAGCTAGGGTTTTGTGATGCCAAGAGATATTTTTGGAGACTTAAGAGTTGTTGCCGTGAAATCCTAAGAGGAAGAGAGAAAGATGGCGTGAAAATAAAGAGAAGAATAAAATATTACATCAAGAGATTTTCTAGGGAGATTTTTAAGGAAGGAAATATTCTTGGGGAAGTTAATTTTGTGTGATTGCTGTGAAAAGAGAGAGAGAAAGGAGGAAGCCAACGTGAAAATCAGAAAATATCAAGAGGAAGACGTTGGGAGAAGAAATAGGGAGAAGTTTAAGGAAAGAAGAAGTGTGTGCAAGAAGAAAGACGTCCAAAACAAGTCTAGGTGCATCCCTAAATTCCCTAAAGGAATTTTGGCCAAAATTCATGAAGAAAATCAGAAAATCCTTATATAATTTCGGCAAGGATATATATTTCAGGAATTTAGACTTATTTTGGAGTTTTTTGATCGGTTGGAAGACACACTAAATCTTACTTGGCGAATTCTCATTGGTGGAAACTATGTGGAATTATTAATTTAATTCTTTGGAAAATAAAAGAAGAATCAAGAAGCTAGGGCAACACCATGCCGTCCCCTATATATACTCCTCATTCTTGACGTCCTCCACACTTTACACACTTTAGAATTTTCAGAAATACTCTCTCCATAACGTCTTCTCCTCCTCCATTCTCTAGTTCGGTTTCTGCAATTTTAAGCAAGGGAGGATGAAGGAAGAAGAAGCCGTGAGCTTTGAAGATTCCTTCCAAGATTCCTTCCAAGATTCATCATCACCATCTCCATTCCCGGTGTAATTCGACCTTCAACCTTGTAACCACTTTCGGTTTTCCTTGTTTGAATTTGTATGATTCTGTTCTAGTTAACATAACATTTGAAACAAGATTTTAATTTCAAATTCTATGATTGAATAAATTTTAGATTCTTATAATTGTGATTCTTGGTTGCTTTTGTGAGATTGTTCAATTAAAATTGTGTGATTGATATCTTTTATGTGTTTATCTTGTGTGGTTTTTAACATATAGGGTTTATGCATAAGTTTTGCTAGATTTAAGAACATGATTCACCTAATTGTTTTGTGAACTTGAATCAAAAGTAGTAAAGGTTTTAGACAAAAACCGATTTTAATTGAAAAGGATTGCAATTAGATGAATTTTTTCATACTAAGTTGTACACTTGAATTGATAACCTTTCTTATGTTCTTCATGCGTTAAACATGTGTTGATGATCTAGATTTCTAGAATTTGATTGCATGTTTGATAGGATTAATCTTTGTGCTTTCACTTAGGTTACTTAATGATGGAAAGTAAAAAATGGGAAATCGTTTGCTTCAAATGTTTCACATGATCAATTCTTTCTCATGACTTGGAAGAACAATTGTAGAGTTGAATCGAATTTGATTATGGAGTTAGTTTTGATCTTTGTTTCTTATGTTTCATTCTTGTACTTGTGTTTATACATTTTCTTTGTTTTATTTATTTTAATTTTCGAAAACCAAAAACCTAATCCCCCCTTTATTTCGTAAATTTGTTTATATTTTATATTATTTTTTTAAATATTATACTTTGTGTTTTTATTAATTGTTTAATTGTCTTATATTGATAGGTGTACCTTCAATCCCCGGATTAGAACGATCCCTATTTACCGTATACTAACGATGATATTTTCAGGGTTAAATTATATGCTTACTTTTAGCATATCATTGCATACCTTCTCGATATGTCTACGCAAAGTACTCGTACCATTAAATGAAGAATCAGCTACGAGATCAGCGGAGCAATACTTGCATTTGGCCCTTTTCTCAAATCTACATTCTTCTTTCTTCCCATCTTTTTCAATGTAGAGTATTCTGTCATACTTCTCGTAATGATTCCACACATTTGACCTCGGGGCAGCCCTCTTTGTTTTACTTTCTCTTCTTCTCTTTTTCAAGTTTTTCGGCAAACCTCGGGATCCCTGAGTTGGTGCTTCATCCTCTGTTTGTAATGCAGCTTCTATTTCCTTGGCTGGTTCCTTGTCCTCACCTTGCTGAGACACATCATTTGCATCATTCCCAACAACAACAATTTCATCATTATCACCATCATAATGAGAACTGACTGTATGACTTGAATCAGATGGGGTTGCCATTAAGGCATCAAGTATTCAAGTCTGTACAATGTCCGGGAAAATACAACCCGCATAATTAAAAAATGGTTATGAGATCAATACACTTGCTGACAAGCATTAAGCCATTAAGTTCATTCAAATTTCAAAATTTCAAATGCAAACATTTCCACTGATAGATGCTTTACATGTTCAGTAGCCCCCAGTCCCTCACCAAGTCACCATGGCATCTCAAGGGCACTTCTTATCAATGTATGTTCCTGCAGAAAAAAGAAAAGAAAACGATTCTTAATGTAAACCACAAACACTAAATTTTCTTGCTGATGTAGATGTGGCACATTGAGTCATTGATATTTAACAAAAAAAAAAAAAACAACATACCACTCAATTCAAGATCTAAAGAAGAACTAAGTCACTAACTTATAAATTTTCTTGCTGATTTAGATGTACTACATTGAGTCATTGATATTTAAAAAAAAAAAAAACAACATACCACTCAATTCAAGATCTAAAGAAGAACTAAGTCACTAACTTATAGATTGAGTGCCTCTGGAGACAAACAATAGAAGATATTTGCAAACATGTAATGCAAATTAAACTGGTCGAACAAATTCTAGCACCCATGACAATACCATAAAAAGATACCATCTTTACAGAAACATGTTAGTATTTCCTATACAACAAATGTAGCATACCATGGATGCTTGAGCTTTTAAGTCCTCAACGTCAAAGTTCCAAGCGCTAACACCTCACTGGCACTCACTCTTATGAAAGAAAAGACAAGATGATACCACAAATTATTGCAGAAGAAGAAATTATAACATAACTATAAAGTTCATATAAGTATATAACTAGGCTTAGACCTGTGACATTGCCTCTTGCTCTGTTGTGTGTATGTTTTGCAGACCTGTAGCTTTGGGAAGGCACCCAAAGGGGAGTCTCAGAAATCGTTAATATTCAGAAAGCTAACCTGCAATTCAACACCAAGACTTCAAACACAGTACACAGTACAAAGCTGACCTGCAATTCAACACCAACACCAAAGACTGCCATAGACAGCAAATCAACATCTATACATAGATATCGAGATTTCAACCACAGAGAGCCATCCAAGATCTAAAACCCACCTACTATTCTTCTTTCAAGAGATAACCCCAAGTCTTCCTAATCAGTAATCACACCAATTTCAAAGATAACAAGCAAATAGAAATCATAATCAACCAAATCTGAGCTCAACAAACCCACATGCAACCAGAAACCACCAAATCTACCCCTGAAACTCACCAAATCCCACAAATCAAACTCATTTATGCACCAAAATCCACTCCAAAACCAGAAATCCACCAACACATAAAAGAATCGAAGAGAAGAGAAGAAGAAGCAGTAGTACCTTTCTTGGCCAACAGTGTCCCAAATCTGGGCCTTGATGGCCGATTTGGCCTCGACATCAATTATGGACTTGGACTCACGGTTGAACTCGTTCTTGGTCAACCTGGAGAGGAGATTGGACTTGCCGACGCCGGAGTCACCAATCAAGACCACCTTGATGTACCTGGGAGGCAGAGACACAGACCGATTGTGAGAGCTGAGAGGCAGAGCCGCTAAGTCGCAGTCTCGCGGAGATTAGCCGAGTAGGAACTGAGTAAAAAGTCGAAAAACAATTTGGGATTTTAGAAATTTAGAGTTTAGGTTTACTTACTAATCACATGTGGTCATGTCCATACTAACACAATGGACTTCGAAACTAACCAATAATTGAAAGACACGTATACAAGCTAGGTTTTTTCGGTCCATGCAGTCACCGCAAGTCATGAACCAGGACCGAACCGGCACATTGAGTACAGGGACCGAACCGGCCAAGTAGTCACACAAGTTAAGAATCGAGACCGAACTGGCCAAGTAGTCACGTAAGTTAAGAACCGGGACCGAACCGGCACACTGAGTATAGGGACCGAACCGGCTCAAAATCACTTATTTTCCCTCTAAAACCTGACCCGAACCGGCCGGTCCGGATCGGTTCCTTCCGATCTTTCGGTCATTTATGCCCACCCCTAGTTTCAGGGCCTCCTTCGCAACAATATAAGCATGTCACGCCCCGAATTTTGGAAAAAAATTCAAAATCCGAAATATGAAAATTACCACAACTCAAAATAATAATCCTGAAAATTTCTTTTCTTAACAACCTCACCACACGAAATCAAATCAAACCGAATCTTGTTTCGGTTAATTATTACAACACAAATACGCAATAATTTGTAAAGCTCTAAATGAGCATACACACCTCACAACTCAAAGAAATAAAATGTAACTGCTGTAACACCTAAGCAGCTCGGTCACCTTCCTGGTTATCCTGACCTGCAGGAATATCCGCTACACTATTTGAATAGTGTATCGGGATTGCAACAATACAAAACCCGGTAAGCTTATGAAAGCTCGTATGAGTAAAAGAAAGAACGGTTACTTAATTTAATCACATTTATTTCTACCTAAGTCAATATGCAACGATTCTACAAATACAAAAACCAACAATCACAATAAATCAATTACTCAACACCAACCCTTACTCACATCTTTCTCCACAATACCCCATCATCGTATTTATAAAAATACGGTATTCGACAGACTAGAGCTCTAACTTAATCGTAGCCCGTCACCTGACCTAAGTTATGGCATCCGACATATTTATCTTTATCGTATTTCATCAATATGTATACTTATATACATATTTAGAACGTCCGATAATTGTACATACTCAACCAATCATATCCCATCATCCACCTTGGATTAGAGCGTCCGATTACCCCTTACTGGTCACTACGTTGACCCTAAATCCACAATATGTACAACCGTATGTTTTCACAAAAGTAAATCAACTCAACTAACATATATGATATTATCATGAAATTAAAGCATTGAATATAATCCAAATCATCATTCTATCTCAATCATATCGTCACTAAAATCACTGCAATCAATATATATATTCCACGTAAATATATATATACGTAATCATCCACTCAGGGATGACCACTAATACCATCTATAGTTCACACAAGAAAATCGTGAAATTCATTTGTATAATTAAAATTCATTTTACTTACCTATGGACCGTAGTGATCAAGTCCATGTGATTTTAAAAACAAGTATTTAATCCATAAATATTTTCCACACAATTACCAAAAATAATTAATTTAAGTATTTGGTTCGTAATATAAACCACGTGATATTTACTCACCTCGAAATTCCCGCTGCGTCTTCAATAAATATAACTCACAATAATCCAAATGCTCGTCAACTCAAGTCGTTAGGTACCTAATCAAGTACGGTCTTTACTTAGCAACGAAGCATGAAATAAACCTAAATGATGATCCAACGGTCGGATTTCAAAATAACGACAACCCAACGGTCGGATTCTTAAATTAAAGACAATCCGACGGTCGAATTGAATTTAAATGATGATCCAACGATTAGATCCTCACGAATTGCCCTTGGAAACATCTTATCAAAATTATACGAAAATCCGATGGACGGATCTTCACTAATCGCCTCCCGAATCACTACTTTACAATTATACGAAGATCCAACGGTCGGATCTTCGCCCGTGACCACACAAAGTCATCGGGACAGTCATATGAACATCATATTAAAATTTGAAGTAAAACCGATGGTCTGATCTCCGTAAATCTCAAACCGAAGGTAAATTGTAAAACCGTAAATAGTAACATCAAAACAGAAATTGACTATTTATCAACTTTTTCTCACATGACCAAGTTATATATCAAAACGCTCGTATGGATGCATAGATCATCGTTCAGATAATAAAAACTCAAAATTTGGTCTGACGCGACGGTCAGACGGCGGTCAACGCTAGTCAACCACCTCCGATGCAAAAGTCGTTAACTACAAACTTCTTCAAAATGAAATTGTGAACAACTTTAATACCTGACTTTTTCGGAGATGAGGTCTAGATCGTCCTAGATCGGGCTTTGAAGTTGGATTAATCTCGGCCCTCTGATCAGTCTCCAGATCGAATCAGGGACGTCGAAATCTTCAACTCTTGATCTACCACTCTACACTCAAAATAGTGATGCAAGCCACCTATGAGGATGATCGGGAGGAAGAGCACGTCTCGAAAGATTGATCGACCCATGCACCGCCGGAAAAATGGTTTTCCGGCCGGGTCGGATTTTGGCTTCGGATAGAGGCTTCGATCCAAGCCTAGGAGAGGCGGCTGGGTGTGGCGACGGCGGGGATCAACTGGGCGCGAGGCGGCGAAGCGGATGGGGGCCGGGTCCGGCTGCGGCGCGGCCGGGAAGGCCGACTTCCAGTCGGGTCGGGTCAGCGGGTTTGCAAGCACAGTGACCAGGCCGAGAGAGAGAGACGGGGGCTGATGTGCAAAAAAAGAATTTTTTCGTCCTTCAAAACAAACTCAGATTTTTCCACTATTTATAGAAAAATTTCGATTTTCAAATATTCATAACTTATTCATACCAACTCCGAATAATACGTTCCACATATGCACGGACTCGTATCGACGAGCTCTACAACTTTCATGAAGGAAGTTTTCCCAAATTTTGAACGTATAAAAAGTCGATTTTCACGATCCCCTAAATAACGTTCGTTTTCGAAAATAAAATCATTCGAAACCAATTTTATCAACCCACGACAATCCAAATAATCCCAAATATCATAATTCAATTAACATAACAATTATTGAATTACATAAATTTATTGTATGAAAATCTGGGTCTTCACAACTACATGCAGCAGCAAATTCAAAATAGAGCAGTTGGGGATTCTATTGTCTTGGAGACTTCCCTAGTCCTCCTCCAGGTCCAGGATACGACGTTTGCTTGGGAGAGGATGAGTTAATAGTTAAGGTGAGGGTTTTGGGGATTAAGAGGAATTTGGGGGAGGACATAATTGGAGATATCACATCCAATACATTGAGAAAGATGGAGTCTTTCTTAAACCCTAAAATGTGTGAATGGGATATGGTGTTAAACCCTGAGGTCCCGTTTGGTTGGCAGGAATGTCAAAATATGAAAATGATTTATTTTCTTTTCCAAACCGATATGGAATGGAATAGGTTTTTGTATTTTCATATGGATGTTTGGAACATTACTAAAAATTAAATTATGAAATTTATTTTCCATTTCTATTGTAGTGTTTGGTAAATCATAAAAATGAAATATAAAACTATAATTTTCAATAACACCCTTTTACTAATTAAAGTACAAAATATGGCATTAACTTATACAGAATTTTTGCGAGAGAATAGAAATTTTTTAGAGGGATAATTTATATAATTTTGGCTTTGATGGTGGGAATGGAATTAGAATACCACCCGTTACTGGATAATTCAATTCAGGTTTTATGAAAGAGTTTTTATTTCATTTCCAATGTCTAATTATAACCAAACGACACCTATAGGATCTCACTCACCCTAGTTATCTTAAACCAAAAATCCACTGGTTCAGTAAATTTGATGGGAAAATAAAAACATACCCTAGTTATCTTAAACCAAAAATCCACCGGTTCAGTAAATTTGACGAGAAAATAAAAACATTGCAGATGCAGAGGATCGAACCCTGTGCCTCTCGCATGAGAAACCAGCGCTCTACCATTTGAGCTACATCCCCAAATCCAGACCTTTTCCTGTTCTGTAGTTACTTGAATATGAGTAAATAAGACTAGGAGGAAGAGAGCGTGGCCACCACAGGTAGTCACTCACCAGTGACCACTAAAGTTGTGAAACTCCACGTATGGTTGGTCCTATGGTGATATCAAAAAGATAAAGGTATCCACAATGTATCACCACGTGGCAGATAAGGGTTGATTGCCACTTGAATTTGCAGCCACATTGTTTGCAAGCCATCCCCTTATCTATACTACTAAGCCTTTCCCACCCTCTCTTAGCTTCTCATTCATTCATTTCTTCATTCCTAGTAGCAAGCAACCAAGCAAGCCAAGCAGCAATAATGGCGGCTCTCTCCGGCACCATGGTCAGCACCTCCTTCATCCGTGGGCAGCCCATGAGCAGCCTGAGGTCGGCTCCCAACGTGGGTCAGGCCCTTTTCGGGTTGAAGGCCAACCGTGGCGGCCGTGTTGCCATGGCTGCATACAAGGTCACGCTCAAGACCCCTGAAGGCGTATCCGAGTTCGAGTGCCCTGATGATGTCTACATTCTCGACGCCGCCGAGGAGGCCGGTCTTGACCTCCCGTACTCTTGCCGCGCCGGTTCTTGCTCTTCCTGCGCCGGAAAGGTTGTTGATGGCAGCGTCGATCAGTCTGACCAGAGTTTCCTTGATGATGACCAGATAGATGGTGGATTTGTCCTCACCTGTGTCGCCTATCCTTCCTCTGATGTTACACTCGAAACCCACAAGGAAGAGGAGCTCACTGGTTAATCACTTCACCACCACCACCACCATCATCATCATCAACTCCATCGAATCACAGTGCTAATTCATTTCAGTCTTTTTCCATTACTATGTTTTGATGTGGCTTAGGGGTCTCTAAATGAGTTGCTTAATGTTTTTCTACTCTCATTTTCTAGTATGATAAATTATTGTACCCTTGTATGAATCTGCTGTCTCTTGTAATCTCTCTATATCTTTCACTCTCTCACTCACACTGTCTCGCACACATAGCTACCTCAAGTCAAGGATATTTCAATCAGTTTGTACATTACTTGTCAGAACTTACGTTCAGCTCTTGAGCCATTACTAAACATAAAACACCTACATGGTACATTCAACTCACCACCGCTGTAGTTTATCTGAATTTTCGAGATAACTCCATCCCACAAAATTATATGAAACCAAACGTGGCCAAGCTAGTTACAAGTCGAGAAACTATATTATCTGAAACAACCCTAAAAGGAGTATCAACTTTTTGTTCCGGTTGATTGCCTTCGCCATCTTCTTCACCGGTGATGCACTAATGCTTAGGTTCTAAAAAACACAAGTTCTTGATTTACAAGTCAAGAACTTATGTTTTCTGAAACAACTCTAATAAAGTATCTACTTTTTCTTCTTCTCCATTAATGCCGTCGTCATCTTCTTCGCTGGTGGTAGGACGTTGTGATGCACTGATGCTTACCGAGTCAGCCAAATACTCTGCCACCCGGAATGAGTATTCATGTTGAGGCGGGTCTGTAGTTTCAATAACAGCGTCAGGCTGTTCCATTGGTGCTACAGTTACTTGATGCAGGGAGTCCAAGGAAGAGCTCCGAGATAAAGTGCCAGATGCAACTGTTATCTCATCCCTCTCATCAATTGTTGTGTCAAGTGAACAAACTGATCTTGCAGCATGCGAGTGTTTAGACCTCTCCTTTACTCTCTTGCACCAACTATGGAGTGATTCTCTGACACTCTCAGCAACCAGAGCTTTCTTACACCGGGATCCCATCTGAAATCATCAAATGCCAAATATTGAATAATCAAACTACTCAAATCAATTTATGTGAGTTAAATGACTTCAAATCTTTATCACATCCTGACATCCCTACGTTCCTTTAAATTGGAAATCCCCGGGGTCATTTGACTAAGGGGAATTTGTCCAGTCATTCACTCGTTGCACTGGATACTATTTATACTTCTTTTCTTATTCAATGATGAGTTTATGACAATGCACTTGTGTTTAATTATCGAAGAGTTCAAGAGCAAACCTGTGTAACAATGACGTTTAGAGGCACTGTGCTGTGACTACACCAGAACTGAACAAGAACACTGCAACCAGAAAAAAAAAATGTAACACTGGTATTAATGGTCCAACAATTCAGTCACTTTATGACAAAGAAAGGGTCCAAAACATTCAACAACCTATTACAATGGTTAACAAAATAGCACCTAACTATGGCATTATGATCATTTTCATATGTGCAAGCAAGAAAAGTGATGCAATTGGAAATTATTGCATCTCAAAGTAGATGAATAAGAAAGGAACATACCCAGAAGCCAACCGAATAACTATCAGTACGTGGTTTTTCATGAAGCATGATCTCTCCTTAAGTCCCCACTGCATTTACAAAGAGCAAGACTGGAATAAATTGAAATTTACATTACTGAAAAGCAGGCTCACAACTAAAGAACCATCAAGAAAACCTACTCCTAATTAATGAGCAAAGATAAACAGAATCTTGAAAAAACTTCCAATTGCTTGACTGTGAGGAACCTTTAACAACTTACATTATACAAGTGCAATCCTTCAGAACTTTAAATACCAACAGTGGGGAGGCAATGTATAATTTACATTATTCTTACCAGTTTCCATTTAATATCAGAAACAAATGAGCCAAACCGCATTAAACAGAAGACAATTAGCTAATAATCTTCTGTTCTGGAATTGGGTTCAAAGAAGGACATTAATGACTTATGTTTTCTTTTTTCTTAAAAGAATATCAGGGACTTATGTTGTGGAATTGGGTTCAAAGAAGGACATTAATGACTTATGTTTTCTTTTTTCTTAAAAGAATATCAGGGACTTATGTTGTGACTTGTAATAAATGTATCTCTGTAAAGGGAGGTAAAGTACAATACTATAGGTGTAGGTATTGTATACAATACTTTTTAAGTTGGTAGTTCTGGTAAACTCTGCTTCAGAAGTTTTTTCTTTTGCTTTCATATTTACGAATAAGAAAACATCTCAGAAGTTGTCTTTAGTTTCATGAAACTAGTGTCTTACCAAGGACCAGAGAAATGTTGCCATCTCAAAGGCATTCTGCATGCACACAAAAATTAGTGAGGATCAATGTCATTGAAAAAGTAATCTAGTATGAATGATAAATAAGAGCATAAGACAATATATAATGCAAGTAACCTGAAATATGATGAATTGTATCAATCGCAGAAGTATTACTGGTTTCCCAAACCAAAACAAATCGTCACGTGGCTTGACTTCAGTCCCAACAGTCGGCCCTGTTTGTTCTACGATTTCAAGTGCTAAGGAAGAGACAACATGCTGGAGCTTTGTTCCGACCAGCATGACAAGCTTTGGCATGAAAATTATGGAAATGATCCATTAGCAGAATAATGAGCAAGGGAAGTTGTTGCAAGTTTCAACTAGATTTGAGTTTGATATAATGATAACAAGTATATGTATATAAACTTACAATGGCAGGGATGAAGGAGAGCCAAAAATAAATATTGAGACCTGCAGCAAATAGACATCACAGAGAAAATAAACCTCCAATGTTTATATATTAAATGTGTTTATTTGTTCGTCAAAATATGGGCATGGGGGCCTAGTCTCCCAGCTTCATTGGTTCCACCCTCCTTTCAAAAAGGGGAAAAAATCGGAAAAAAAAAAATTTATTTGCATCTGAACATACCATGAACATTTACGAAAATGCACACTATGGCATAACCCCAAAGTGGCGAGCTGCAAAACAAAAAACTAACTCAGATACCTCCCAAATAATAAGAAATCTTTGAAAAGCTAAATATGCTTTAGACGATAGTTATAGGGAGTAGATCATCCACTCACTATTAGGCTGTTGCTCATTGTTTATGTATTAATGTGTGTGTGTGTGTATATTTTCGGCAATAACTCAATCTATTAAGTTTCGGAAGAATGCTGAATTACATTTACAGAAGACATCTTTCCCTCTTTTTTTTTTTGTTTTTTTTTTTTTTTTTTGGTGAAGGTTAGGAAAATAGAATAGAACTGCAGTCTTCAAGCACATGAGAAGCACAAACTAAGTTACTCAAGAAATCAAAATAAGATGTCAAGTAAAATGGAACCACATCCTGCTTTCCAAAAAACTGCGTACCTGATACCAAGAATCCCTTGAAATTCATCTTCCATACTCCGGACCATATATTTATGGAAGTTATAAGAATGGGGAAGTCTGTGCTTCTGCACATTATTTACACACAAGTAAATTGCAACAGAAATCAGTTGAATAATAGCATGTTCACAAATCATCAGAAGGGTTTTCAATGAACAAGGAGATAAGCCAAAATGCATGGATTAAGTTATGTTAATATCTATAACTTTGCCTAGATTTCAAATAGTTTAGGTTTCTAGTGCACCTCGAAAGTAAGAAATCGTATCAAGAAACTATCCTCTTTATTTATATGCATGTGATCTGAGCTGCAAAAGAAATGATGCTCCATCTAGAAAAAATTACCATATCTGAACCATTTTTTTCTTTTACTAGCATGTACTTGTGTGGGTTATAGAAATAAGACCTTATTCAAATCATTCTTCAGTTCTTCACTCATTAGGGTATAAGGACCTTATTCACACAGTCCATTAAATGGATGCCCACTTTATGTATGTAACTGACAAGTTCGACGAACCAGGGTTAGAATTAAAGTACTAGCGTAGGACTCAAGTACCTCCATCATCAAGGAGGAACCATTCCTAGACCAGACCCAACCATTGTCTCCCTCCCCCAAAACTACAGGATTTTGCTATCCCATCAAATTACCTTAAGGCTCGTTTGCTTTGCAGATCAGAGGCTGAATTGGGAAATGCAGGTATCAACATGATTGGCAAATGCAGGATTGGGAAAGTTCTTCAAAATTTGAATAGATATCGAACAACTAAAGTAATATAACTTTATGTAGCGAACTTAAAACAAAGGCTAAAATCTGCTCATTTATCAAAGAAAAAAGATAGTAAAATCATAGTAAATCAGCAGCTGGACCATTTACACTTTATCAAGTATTAGTATTACTGATGTATTGTAACTTAGTGGCACACAAAATAATGCAACTTTGGGATTTTCTTTTTAAACTTAATTTCTGTAGTCCATTCACAATACATAGACATGCAAGTGCATGACATCCAGTTGCCTCTTTCTTGCAAGTCGAAATTTAGGCCCAAGGTTCCTACATATGTCCAGATATATTGAGTAGAATATCAAAAAATAATGATGCATTTAATCATGTGTGTGACTGTATGAGGATAATGAATGTATGGCTTTGGAAAATAATAGGATATTAACATGCAGAAGCAAGGGCATCGATAATTGAATACCCACAGTGATGAAGCCCAAACGCAAAGCCAAGTAATCCGATCTCTGTACAGAACTCTTAAATTGTCGTAGAAAGCAAAGCTGCAGCATTAGGACACAAATCAATCTTTCCTTCTAAACATTTGAAAACCGAACATAACAAAGAGTCGGTAAAAATTGGAGGTATGGGGAACAATATGCTTGCCTTCACAGTTAAAAAAACGCATGCTGCTGATTTTTTTAACAGTTCTTGTTCAAAACAAGACTAGGAATTTTAATATCGAGTGTTTGTGATGATATAAAACCATAAGAGCAAAACTTTGTGGAGAGATAAAGGACCAATAGCTAGTTGGTTCATAAAAGCAGAACTCATGTCCATTAGTTTAGAAAAATCATGAAATGATAGCAGGTTTCTCTGCCCGCTAGTTGCATCACCTTAATTAGAAATTTAGAAGTTAAAGAGGCATAAAAAGCTTTGAGGCTTCTAAAAAGTTAATTAGATATCTGTGATGATCTTTTGCATTTGACGTGCATTAAATCAAGTAAACTTAATTGGAATGGTAGAGTACCTGTTGTAGGATTCGGCATTAGAGTAATAGTTACACAATCTTCTTCATTTTCTATCTTGTTTTAGTAGGTAAAGAAGAGGAAACATATATATTGGTTTTTATAATGAGCACCTCAATCGATACAGAAACGCCCTAATACTAAGGAAGAGGTTACCATCCAAATGAGAATCCGGTGCCTGCTCCATGGATGAGATGTGTGCTGGAAAACAAAGGTAGATTGTCGTCTCATCACCTTGTTTTTCTTTGCTACAGAACAAAACCAAGCTTAGAAGGGGGACACAGCCAAGATAAATCAATGTATTTTTAAAGAGATGCAAAGGTAGGATATGATTCATACGAAGATGCAGCAATAGAATATTTAAGAATCAAAGTAACAAACTGCACAAAACGACTATTGCTCATCTTCTACATGTATACAGCAGAAGATGGATGTTTAACAGTTATATGTGTGAGAATGTGTGAGCCCAAGTAGTGTATTTTGTTGCACAACATTTTGTGTATCTTGGACTCCATGGAAAGTGAACTAACATCCCTTCCCATTCAAAACACTGAAGTGAGGTTTTCGTTGAAGGAACTAATGAATATTTATTTCCAACCTAGAATATCATCCCAACATGAGAACTTCATTTCTTTTGTTCAAGATAATCTCTCTAGGCCCACTTAAATGACATCAACTACGAAAAAAATTGTATCAACGCATAAAGGTATTTCATTTTGTAATCAATCAAAATGATATCACAAGCAATAGGCACGAATTTCAGAAGTCACTAAGTGCTGAACAATGCCTGGAGGCTGCCTAACCAGTAAAGCTAAACGAACAGTATTTTGTAATCAATATACTAAAATATTCTGAGTTTTTGTTGTGCTGCATACCTTGGAAATTCGCATCAGCCAGTAAGCCGGCTTGATTTTCCCATTTCCTCCAACTGTATATCTGTAAACATGTGCACAAATTTAGGAGGCAGTGGACAAAGCAAGAAATGCTTCAGTGAGAATGAGGGATATAAAGGTTGCACCTTGCTCATAGCCAAACCAACTGCCACACAACTATACAAGACGTGGGTGATCCCAAGAACAAACAAGAACCGGTGCAGCTGCTCCAGTCCCTCATATGAAACAAATGGTTCACGGCCCTGCAATTAGCCGTTAGAACTGGCAAGGTGAATAAAGACATGCATATAAAATTTTAGAATCCCCACTGGCAAAGCATTTTACCTCGCCACATTGATGAGAAGAAAGATTGATTAATCCTGCTGGAATGTCAGTCACATTTTGAGAAGAAAAAGAACTCTCAAGCTCAACCTTCTTATTGGTGTTGCTGTAATCTTTCTCAGAACAGATATAAAATTTGCTGGTGAAAAGAGAAGAGTTTACACATATCTCAGAAATCCACCTTGCGGATTGCGCCAGCAACAAAGATATAAGACCAAGTAGCATGAGCTCTGCCAGGAAGACCAAAATTTCAATAAAATGTGAAAAGAAAAGTCCCCAACTCCCCAAGAACATTACACAAAAGCATAGTTAGGAGTTAAATCCTCAGCTCAGTTCACCTTCCTTGATCTTCTCCAACGAAACAAACAGCGCTTTCCTCCTAGTCTTCTTTAACCACTGTACACAAAGATTAATATCAAGAAAAGAGTTGAAAATCACATACAGAAGAAGGCCATGATAAGCTCAACAAAATAAGCCCAACATCCCAGAGAACAATAAATGGTATTCACGTTCCCTTTCCAATATTTTCTTAACAGTCAACCAGTTTGGTAAGAAGAAGCCAGAGGCAGCATTGGTATGAAATGCTTGGTTACCTTTCCAAATCTGTAGATTGACCTTTCTACGAGAAGGCAGACAAAGACCATGACTGTAACAACTGAAGCAACTGAATAAGTTGGTGTCTCGGCCAATGACCTTTGTTGCTGTATCACCTCCTCCATTTTTCTCTCCAACACCAAAACTTAAACTACCCAATTCAGTCCAAGAAGAAGAAGAAAGTGAAAGCTAGGCCTAGCTAGGACCAGGAAATACATACATACATACATATGGAGTAGTGTAATATATTAATGTTAAAGTGCAGGTGTGTGCATGTGCTTCCATCTTCTTCCCAACATAGGGGGTCTTCGTTTGTTGGTTTTTATTATTATTATTATTATTTTGTTGAAATTGCTTGCTTGTGGGTTGTTATTTTCTAAACAGACTCGCCTCCCGTTGCTTTGGAGTTTGGAGTTTGACGCTCTTTTCTCCCTCGATGGTGACTGTGTCAAGTGCAACCCAAATCACATGGAGTTGCCCAAAGAAAAGACACTGCTCACGTGAAGAAGCTGGTCTCTGTTGTGGAGTTGAAAGTTTAGGAGGGACAACTTGCCGACCTAAAATGAGGAGCTATCGCATTTTGAGACCCAAATACCACCTGGGTTCTTCAACAATCAGTTTTAGGGGATTGGCAGGCAAGGTATAGATAGTAAATATATACACAGTTACTTGTGATATAGATTTTGAACTTTAGAGCTCTATACTTTGTTTTTGTCGTTAAACTACATAAATCACAGGTCAAATGTCATATGTGAAAAGAAAACTTATTAGGTGGAAATTTTAATCATCTCTTTTTCTTTCTATAAGAAGTTTTATCTTTTTCATGGAATATTATTCAGTTATTAATCTATTTTAGGCTTGCAAGGTGGTCGTCTTGTGTGGAAAAGAGGCAGATATGGAGCGAGTAGAACACTTCCATAAATTTTCAGCCAATATCGCATCTCTCTCTCTCTCTCATGATCCAAACTGAAAGAAAAAAATTCTTATGCTCAGGTGAATTAAACTTGGCTTCTCATCTTGTTGAAATAGAATTATACTTTATATCATCTCAATTCTGTTATATTTTATATTTATCATCAGCATTACGCTTATTATTCATTGAATCTAATTTATATTTTTGTTTCGTTTTGTTTGGTTTTTTTTGTTCTTGAAGTGGTTATAAATCTTCTGATGAATTTTTCATATTTTGAGGGCTATTGCTCTGTGAATTTTTGGTTGGCTAATCTTCACTTTTTTTTTAAGCATTTGAGAATTGAGTCCCTGGCTTTAAGTTTGTTTGTCTCCATGTTTTTTCTTTTTTATCTTCCAACATATTTAGTTTCTTCTATTTTCATAAAACAATCACTCTCATGTTGTATAAAATTCTGAGAGAAAACTTATAAATTATTGGCTTAGAAGTAGTATATGCTTTTATAAAATTATTGAAATGGTTCATTTTCATTAAGTTTCACATGTTTTGCTACATAATTTTTTGTTTGATCAACTTCTATCTATTTCAATTATAGTTTTGCAAAAAGAGAAATTTGCCTCATTATTCATCCATTTTGTATAACAACATACTTGTGAATTTTGAGCTATGGCTTATATAGCAAAAATTTCAATAGGAATGTATCTAACATTCCTTACGGACTTAGAATACCTACTTATTATGTCCAAACTAATGAAACTTTGACACAATGAGACTAAGTACTAATAGCATATTGGAAGGGTGTGTGTGTGTCTATATATATATATATATATATATAAACCGAGCGGAAGTGGAGAATAACTTGAAAGCATGAATTTACTCATAAATTTAGCATATATAAAAGCATATATTTACTGATAATAAAACTGATTTAAATTATAAAACATAAAACTTACTAATTCAAATGCATGAAGGTATTTATGGTGATTACAGAAGGGAAATATATATATATATATATATATATATATAGTCCGGCTACGGTGCAGACGTCCGCACTGTGCGGACGATACAGATTTCCGTTTTCCCCCACTTTTCGATCACATTTTCACATCTTAACCGTTCCGTTTTTAGATCCTAATGTATAGATTACCTCTACAAAATTTCAGCCAATTTAGTGATCGTTAAGGCATCCAAAACTGTAAAATACAACAATGTACACGAACGGTTCTGGTTCGACAGATTTGGTTTGTTCGTGTAAATTACAGTTTTGGATGCCTTAACGATCACCAAATTGGCTGAAATTTTGCAAAGATGATCTATACATTAGGACCTAAAAACTGAATGGTTAAGAGCAAAATATGTGATCAGAAAGTAGGTGAAAACCGGAAATCCGTACTG
The DNA here is from genome assembly GCA_025331145.1 of Rosa persica. Taxonomy (NCBI): domain Eukaryota; kingdom Viridiplantae; phylum Streptophyta; class Magnoliopsida; order Rosales; family Rosaceae; genus Rosa; species Rosa persica. The sequence continues at coordinate 31,269,436 of WFKR01000007.1, read as the reverse complement.
AAATTTCAGTACAGACGTTCGCACCTGAGAAAAATTATATATATATATATATATTTGCAATACTTCATGTTTTGTAGACAGGGCCATCCCTGGGTGGTTAGAACGGTGCAGCCGCACCGTGCCTCTAATTTTTCAAGACCTCTGATCTTGTAGTTAGCTTGAAATGGTTATATAGTAAAAGAAGTTGATAAAAACCAAATAGCGTTACTAAATTAGTTGGCAAAGTCGCTTCTTAATTAGAGATGCTATCTTATGTTAGATCTGCTCTGCCACTTTCCTTCTATTTTTCTTTTTACAAGTTTTATAGCTTTTTTTTTAAATTATTTTCCTAGAAATTTATTTTCTTATATTTTTGTCTTTTGCCATTTTTTTTTCCTCTCTCCTTCTTAGTTTCTCAGTATTTTTTTGCTAAATCTTGAAGGCACTAGAGAAAGAAAAAAGAAAACACCTACTTGGGGAGATAGTTCTTGTATCAAACAATACAAACTTGAATTTAGAATAAAACTCAATATTTCACTGTCGTTTATTTACTTATGGAACTTAGTGTAATATATCTATTTTTTGCACCACCAAATATCCCTAGTCGTTTTAATGTATATCATAATTAGTAGGCCTCAAAATCTCAGAATTGACCTTGCTCTAATAGATATTTTTTGAACGTCTAATGGTTACAAATTGGAGTTGTTTGCTTGCCTTGAGTTATTTTTGAGATTAAATTAATCATGTACTACTTGCGTACATATGTCGTTAAAAATTTATTTCTTTGTAGTTATCAAAATGCTCACACACATATGCATGAGTTAAGTATATTTTTCAAATTTGATCTGATATAGTTTATATTTATGATATGTTTAGCAGAAATCATTCATTCTTAAATCCATTCAGCAAACATGTTGTTTTCAAGTTATGATGTTCAATGGATATAGAGCAAGTCACACTTCAGGTTTATCAATAGTTGGTTATTAATACGAAGATAATGAGTTTCTCACTTATGAGTTGTACTGAGGTTCATGTGTCAATGGACCAGATATAATTATATTTAGTTGAGTTAAGCATCAGAGGAAGATTCGTTATTATAACAAGCATTTGTGCCATGAGCCTGAATTTTGATTGATGACGGACCTATATTTGCAATTGTGAGATGTGTCCAAATCTGTTATTTGCTTCATAAAAATTGCAAAAGCATTTATTGTTTCAAGTTCATCTATGAAAATGGGGAATGAGGATCACCATGGATCTCCAACCCTAACAAATGAAGGTGAAGGTTCTAAAGAACATATTATCCTGCATGGTGAACTAGATTTATGGATTATAGAAGCTAAATCTCTTCCAAATATGGATTTAACTTCAGAAAGAATGAGAAAGTGTTTTACCATGTTTGGAACTTGCTCTGCTCCTTTTGGAAATAGGTCTACCACTAAAGCTCTTTCTGGAAAACGGCCTGCAACGATTACAAGTGACCCTTATGTTTCTGTTTGCCTAGCAGGAGCTACTGTAGCTCAAACTAGAGTAATTTCAAATAGTGAAAATCCTTCATGGGAAGAACATTTTTGTGTGCCTGTTGCTCACCCTATTACGAAGGTGGAGTTTCATGTTAAGGATAATGATGTTCTTGGAGCTGAACTTATTGGCGTAGTTGAGATATCTGTTGATAAGATCATTTCGGGAAATACAATTAATGATTGGTTTCCCATCATTGGTAATCCCGGAAATTGCTTGAAACCTTTTCCTGAATTGCATGTTTCTGTTCAGTTTAAGCCAGTTGAAAACAACCCTCTATATAAGAATGGTGTTGGTGTCGGGCCAGAATATAAAGGAGTTCCTAATACATATTTTCCACTTCGCAAAGGAGGGAGTGTCACTTTATATCAAGATGCTCATGTACCTAATGATATGTTACCTGAAATTTTACTAGATGGTGGTACAGTTTTTCAGCAAAGAAAATGTTGGGAAGAAATATGTCATGCTATTTTGGAAGCTCAACATCTTATATATATTATAGGGTGGTCTGTGTACCATCGTGTCAAGCTTGTAAGGGAACCAACAAAGCCACTACCCTCTGGAGGAGAAATGGAACTCGGAGAGTTGCTAAAATATAAGTCGCAAGAAGGAATCCGCGTTGTTATGTTAATTTGGGATGATAAAACTTCGCACGACAAGTTTCTATTGAAAACAGTAATTTCTTGACACTACTTCAAAGTTTTAGATAATTTATATGCATTTTTATTAATCTATACAATTTTATATAAAAATTTAGATAAAGTAAATTTTATGTTGGTTACTACAGTAATGGATACAACAAAACTTTTCTTAACTATGTGATGTCATTTATTTATTTTTTATTCAAAGCAAATTATGTTGCTTGCTATTTTCTCTATAGACATGAAGTGGGTGTAGTCTAAGCGTTTAAATGAAAGAAATTAGTCATCTAGTTAACAAACTCCTTTGAGATTTTCTATAACTTATTTAAAGGATATTGAAAATCTTTATCTTCACAAATTATGATAAATTCACAAGACAATTTGATAATTTTTTTTTCCATATCTATAGTGATTACTATCCCGCTTGTGTTTTGAGATAAGCCGACAAAATAGTACACATACACATTTATTACAATTGTTGTTTTATTTTATAAAATGATAACTAGCTTAATTGTAGGAAGGTGTCATGGCAACACATGATGAGGAAACAAAAAGGTTTTTCAAACATTCTAGTGTTCATTGTGTGCTTTCTCCTCGTTACGCAAGCAATAAGCTTAGCATTTTCAAGCAACAGGTGAGGAACATCTATTTTTGTAGATATAAATCAGTTTTGATACTAGAATTAATGAAACATTTGTCACTCTTATAGTTTATACAAATTCTTTTAGATTTAGATTCAGACATTGATTTAATTGGATTATTCCTTTAGTTCAGGTTGTGGGAACTCTTTTTACGCATCATCAGAAGTGTGTGATTCTTGACACAGCTTCTGGGAGTAACAGGAAAATAACTGCTTTCATTGGTGGTCTTGATTTATGTGATGGCCGATATGATACTCCTGAGCATAGACTATTTCGTGAACTTGACACAGTCTTTGAAAATGATTTTCATAACCCTACATTTCCCGTAAGTAGTTATAATTGAATTTATATGTCCTTTTACACTTATTTCATGTACTAAGTCTTTATAATCAACATCATTAATTATTAAATTGAGTTTATTCTAACCAAAATTTTTGTATCTTTTTGTTTTTCTAGTTTCTCTAAATTATAATGTGTAGTGTTTAATAATTGTATTTGTTGTAACATTACAGACGAACACTTATGGTCCAAGAGAACCTTGGCACGATTTACACTGTAAAGTTGAGGGTCCTGCTGCATATGATATATTAACAAATTTTGAGCAAAGATGGAAAAAAGCGAAAAAGCGTGACTTCAAACTGAAAAAAGTCACTAATAAGCATGATGATGCTTTGATAAGGTTAGATCGCGTCTCATGGATAGTCACTCCAACTTCTGATCATAATGGTGATGAAAAAGTACGTGTTAGCAATGAAGAAGATCGTGAAAACTGGCATGTACAGGTAAAAAGAAAAAATTTGCAATGGTTAACTTGATCTAATGGTATACTTATCTACTCTTTTGTGAAAAAATATACAAAAATTGTGGTCAGTTTTGACTCTTATATGATAGGTATTCAGGTCAATAGATTCAGGCTCTGTGAAGGGGTTTCCAAAAGGTGTTCAAGATGCTGAGGTTCAGGTAAGATCGAGTTTATGTAATTCTTGCATTCATATTAGCAATTATCTACATGATTAGGTCAATTTGTATCAGATTTTTGTTGTTTAATAATAATTTGACATGCTAACTTTTATGTTATAAAATGGTATCAAATAATATATAATAATCAACTAATCATTCACTAACTCATGAAAATGACACTTGTAGTCTAATATTCTCTTCTTGCAGAATCTTATTTGCGGAAAGAATTTGAAAATTGACAAGAGTATCCATGTTGCATATATCAAGGCCATAAGATCAGCTCAACACTTCATATACATTGAAAATCAGTATTTTGTTGGATCTTCGTATTATTGGCCTACATACAAAAATGCAGGTAAATTGCAATCTATTTTCTATTGTTGTCATGGATATGATCGATCAACTGCTAATTTATACACCGAAGCGTTAGATTTCATGGCATAATCAACATTCATTCAGTCTATTGAAAATCTCATAGTTTTTATGTTTAAAAGATTCATACACACAAAGACACATATTGTTACAGTAATTAATCAAATTTAGTCGGATAGGGATAGGTAGTTTTATTTTATTTATTTTATATTTTAGAGATGAGTGATTATAAAGATCGATAAAAACACCATAATCCATGTTCATCAACCAGAAATACAATTTTTTTTTATCAAATAAGAACCTCATTAATAAATGAAGATTACAATAAGAATGGGAATAAGAGCTTCCAACAAAACTCTGTTGACTTTAGACTTCACACTCGAAATCCATACTGACACACTGATGGAGCCAACTAGGCCCCTGAGTCCAAACAAAAAATAGGTTGACACAACTTCAAGGCTTCGTGTGCAAGTACTACAACTAATAAAAGATTGAAATAACTATTTAACTTCATCTAAAATATGACCCTCCAAACTAAGATCATCATTATTATCATGTAAACCATTTAAAACTGTCAAAGCATCACCCTCAACTTCCAGTTCATTGAAACCAACATGCAAGGCAAACCTGAGTCCATGAAGCAAAGCTAAGAGCAAGTGCAGCGGTTGCACTTTGACTGGGCAAAGGGAGGGATTTGCTGATGTGTTGACCGGGTAAGTGAATTTTGAGCTTCCACCAGCCCATGCATGACCAACCAAATCTTGGCTTTGCATGACTAGAGGAAAAAAAATCGGGCAAGCCCGTGACATTTTTCTTGCCCAAGGTCATGGAGCTGCCAGCTCGGCCCACTGGAGAACGTGGGTGACGTCAGGTGGTGACGCAAAGAGACAGACGTGATAGTGGCCCAGCGTGGAAGACATGGACAAATGGGGGAGCGCCATGTGGCCGACGCGTCTGCTTCCCTTTTTTGTCGCGTAGCGACAATGAATGTTGCATTGTGGGCGCACGTGGCTCACACCCGTTGGTTGGTTTGCGAATTTGAACACAACGGTCAACACATCTAGACCGTGGATTGAACAGTAAAAGGAGATCTGACGACTAGGGAATCAAATCAATTAATATGAATGTAATATAGCCAACGGTAAGACACGGGCAGAAAAAAATTTGTAAAAAATTGTAGTGAGCATGGAAAAAAAAAACCATAATTAGCATCAAATAGTGAAAATAAACAGTAGAATAAATAGATTAAAAACTCAATGAACAGTGCCACGATGAACAGTCTTGACCGGTCAAGAAAAAAACGGGTGAAAACCCATGTCCAGTGGTAGTGAACAGTTCCTTGACTGGTCGAATTCTTGACTTCTCGACTTTGCCTTTTCTTGACTACGGATGAATTTACTCTAACGACTCTACCTCCCATAGAGAGCCGTTACCAACATGAGGGACTGTTAAAGCACCTCTAAGCTTGCCCTGTTGATACCAAAACACTGCACCTATTCCACTAACTCCATTTTTAACATCTGTCGCTCCATCGAAGTTCAATTTTAGACATCCCAGACCTTGTGGTCTCCACCAGCATCCTCCAACTGTACCGCACCTCCAACCAAAGTTGGTTCTGCTCTCTTCGCATTTGTGGCAAAAAAAAGTCATCTGCCATTCCCCGACAGCAATAACCAGCTCCTCCAATTTCAGAATCTTCTCTCCATGACGGTGTAGATTCCTGTTTATCCAAAGCCACCAGATGAGAAAGCCAAATAGCTCCAGATCGTTACCAACATCAGTACTAAACACATGAGAGATGAGGTCCACAAAGGAGGGCTCCTTCCTGGTTTTGCACACATCACTCAAGAAAGTGAACTTTTAGACATGTTTAGCTTTAGGACAATCCCAAAACACATGGATAGCTGACTCACACCGAAATCTGCACTGCCAACATGATGCATCATGTGTTATTTTTAATTTCTGTAAGTTTTGATCACAAAGAAGAAAACTTTGAATAACTCTCCAAAGTAACAATTTGACTTTGTGTGGGACATTTAGACTCCATATATTCTTCCAAATAATTAAAATAGTAGAGGAGCTACACCCTGCAATGCTATCTCTTTTCTTAGCTTTTAACTAACACGCCACCCAATAACCTGTTTCCACACTAAAACTGTTAAATCCATAGGCATACTCAAAATCATCTCTACTTCTTGTGTACGAAACAAGGATTTAATTAAAGGAACATTCCAAGCTCCTGAATCCGTAAACAAATTTTTCACCTTCCAATCCACCGGTATAGTAAGAGAGAAGACAACTTTAAAACTAGTAGGATAAGGTAACCACCGATCACGTTTAATACTGACCTGTTTTTCATTGCCAATCTGCCATCTAGTTCCATGATCAATGACCTGTTTTCCCCACAATAGACATCTCTATACTGCCGAAGGTGTTGTTCCTAAGGAAGCATACAGGAAACAAGTAGTAGGAAAATACTTTGCTTACAAAATTTCACTAACCAAAGAAGGCATGCCCCAAAAGATTCTTTAAACTGTCTTTGCGAGCGTAAATTGATTAAATGCTCTCAGGTCCAAAAAAACTAATCCTCGATCCTCCTTCCTTTTACATAATCGCTCCCAAAATCATTGAATACCTCTAACAACACCATTTTTTCCCCACCAAAATTGACTCACTTTAGACTGGAATTTCTTGCACACCAATCGAAAAATGGAACACACTCATAGAATAAGTGAGAATAGCTTGAGCCACCGGTTACCCGCTTTAGAGAGGAACTTCCCTTGGCAGCCTTGTAAATGAATATCGAATCTTTCATTCATCTTGAAAAAGGCTCATAGAATAAGTAGGTCTTCTGGAAAAATTCTTTCTTATTCCTACCAATTGTTGTTGGGAGCCCTAAATATTTCTCATTAAAATCCATAACCGGAACATTCAAAATTTCTTATATATCTATTCTCATCTGATCAGGAACATTAGGACCAAAGTACAAAGCTGACTTTTGAAAATTAATACGCTGCCCTGTAGCACAGTCATACAACAAAAGGCTTTGTTTCAAAGAGACACAATCTTGGACAGTAGCAGTCACAAATAACAAGCTATCGTCAGCAAACAAAAGATGAGGAGAAGGTGCAGATGGAGCAACTCTCACCCCGTGAAACATACCCATCTCATTAGCACTATGAAGTAGACCCAATAAACTTCAGACACTAAAAGAAAAAGGTATGGGGATAGAGGATCACCCTGAATGCTTCTAGTTGGTGTGAAATGCCCAATCGGTTGTCCTTTTCAAAGAATAGAAAACGATACTGATTGAACACACTTCATTACCAAAGTCACCCACTAATGCGCAAAACCCCAACTTCTTCATTACTTCTTCTAACAAAGTCCATCCACACGGTCATACGCTTTGCTAATTTTTAACTTTAGCACCATCTTTAGCTCCCTAGTTGTCTGTTGAACACAAATAGTATGAACAGTTTCAAAAGCTGCAATAACATTATCCTGAATATTTTGACCTGGGACAAATGCACTTTGAGTACTAGAGATGATATCAGGCAGGTGCTTCTTTAATTTGTTGGCTAGAGTTTTGGAGATTAACTTATACACGGTCGAGTAAAGACTTATGGGTTGAAATTATGTCCTGCTTCAGAGAAGAAACTTTTGGAATGAGTGATATAAGGGTGTGATTAAATTCATCCAGCACCTTGCCCTCATTTAAGACACCCAAGCAAAAGTCACAAATGTCATCCCCTACCACTGACTAGAAAGATAGAAAAAATAACACCGACATGACATCCATACCTAGAGATTCTATTTGAAAATTTCATAGTTCTAATTTTCTTTTGCAATCTATCTAATCAAAGACCCACTACAAGTATTTAAGTAGTTATAAGACACATTTAGTGCTAGAATTATAGTTATTTTGTGACTTTGTGTGTATTATAGTGTTCTAGAAAACGGCCGCCTAGGCCTCCAAGACAGCGCCCAGGCACTAAGCGTCGGCTACCCAATTTGATTTTAGCCTAGGCGAATGGTTTGGGCACTGGGTTCCCACCTAGGTGGCCTAGGCGGAGGCTGGGTGGTCCTAGGAGGCTCTACCTGGGCGTCAGGCGCAGGCCGTTGAGTTTTTTTTTTCTTTGATTCTCGTCAAAATCAAAATGAGGATGAGAATCTAATTTGAAACAACTACAACTCCTTGATTCAAATTTGAAATCCAGCTCTCTCAGTGCCCTTGATTGAAAATTGAAAACCATGATATTGAATCTGATCAGAGGAGTTGAAAAATCACAAGGTCTTGAAATTTAAGAACTGAAACTTTCTTTTTGTGAGGTTATTCATGAGGTGACTGAACAATGAAGAAAAAGAAGAAAAATTGATGAAGAGATATATGAGAGAAACAGTGGAGGGTGGTGGCCATTGGTTTTGCGCAAGAGAGGAAGAAATGTTTTTATTCTGATATGCTGTTTGTAGAGAGAGAGAGACAGAGACAGAGACAGAGAGTGAGAGAGAGAGAGAGAGAAAATAAAGGGGTGGCTGCTGTTTGTTGAGAGAGAGAGAGAGAGAGAGAGGATAAATGACTAGATGGGCAGGTGTTAGAAGCATAATTGAATACTGGTTCAATGTTTCCTATATTAATTATATAAATATTCAATCAAATAAATATTTAGTTAAAAAAATTTAATAATTGTTTTAGGGAATCAGAAATTGAGAGAAATTCGCTGTGTATTTTCATTGATAATAGAGACCTCTTTATATAGAGTGTTATAATGCATAGAATCTGAACATACAAGGAAAGTAATTCTACATTGAATATGATTATAAATCATTCTATAACTCTATTACCACTAGGTCAAGTAACCTAGAGTTTGGGCCAGACACATAATTTGGATTTCCTTGAACACTCCCCTTTGTGTCGCCCAAACGTGGTGCTTCTCTCGTTGCCTCATTAAAAACCTTGCCTAGTAACAAAAACTCAATGGGACAAAATAACCTCGGTCGAAGGGGAAAAAGAGTACAACACACCCTTCACGTTTTGAGACCATACATGTATACATCTCCCCCTGATGATTACGATCATGGGAGTTCATATAGTTTCCGCAAGCCAATTCTTGCCACATGTTTCTCGAACGTGGATTTAGGCAATTACTTAGTAAACAAGTCTGCCACATTATCCTCAGATCGAACCTGGTTTACTTTGATCTTGAGGAGCTTCTGTTGTTGCTGATTGTAGAAGAATTTGGGCGATATATGCTTGGTGTTGTCGCCTTTGATGTAGCCTTGCTTCATTTGTTCAATGCAAGCAGCATTATCCTCATAAATGCTTGTTGGCTCATCTGTGGTAGACTTCATACCACAATTACTTCGAACATGCGTAACTATGGATCGTAACCATATACATTCACGAACTGCTTCGTGAAGAGCAATAATCTCTGCATGATTCGAAGAAGTAGCGACTAAGGTCTGCTTTGTAGACCTCCAAGATATCACAATGTTTCCCATGGTGAATACATAACCAGTTTGGGAACGACTTTTGTGTGGGTCAGAGAGATACCCAGCATCGACAAAACCTTCCAAAACACTTATATCGTTTTAGGATGGGGAGAGGGAACGCAGTCCACCATGTGTGGTGTTCCGGTTATTTGATAGGTCTAAATCCATCATCTCTCTGTAGGGATAGAATAAGCCCATATCGATAGTACCACTTAGGTATCGAAAGATATCTTTAACACCAGTCCAATAGCGTCGTGTTGGCGCGAAGCTATATCTAGCTAACAAGTTCACAACAAATGAGATGTCTGGTCTCGTGCATTGTGCTAAGTACAATAATGCGCCTATTGCACTTAGATATGGCACTTCTGCCTCTAGCACTTCTTCTTCGTCATCTTTTGGACGAAATGGATCTTTCTTTGGATCCAGACTACGGACGACCATTGGGGTGCTTGAAGGCTTAGTCTTATCATTATTGAAACGCCTAAGCATCTTTTGGGTATAAGCTATTTGATGAATCAGAATACCATCTTGACGGTGCTCAAGTTCCAAACCGAGGCAAAACCGTGTTTTCTCAAGATCTTCCATCTCAAACTCGGATTTCAAGTGTTCAGCGGTTTCCCTTAACTCTGTAAGGGTGCCAATTATATTCATGTCATCGGCATAGACCGCTTGTCCTTTTTATGAACACACGTGGGCATAGTTCATTATTGACATATCCCTTCCCAATCAAGTAGTCACTCAGACGGTTATACCACATCCGTTCGGATTGTTTCAATCCATATAGTGAGCGTTTTAATCTTATGGCCAACGCGCTCCGTGGTTTAGAGCCACTTGATTTGGGTAACTGAATTCCATCTGGAACTTTCATGTATATTTCCGTATCTAGATCCCCATATAGATACGCTGTAACCACGTCCATAAGCTGCATGTTCAGTTTTTCGGAAACTATCAAACTGATAAGGTAGCGGAACGTAATGACGTCCATTACGGGAGAATAGGTCCCCTCGTAGTCAATTCCAGGGCGTTGTGAGAAGCCTTGCGTCACAAGGCGAGCTTTGTATCTTACAATCTCGTTTTTCTCATTACGTTTTCTAACGAATACCCATTTATGACCAACTGGTTTGGTGTTAGGCGGTATTAGTAGAATTTTGCCAAATACCTTTATTTTCGTTAGAGAATCAAGTTCTGCCTGGATCGTATCTTTCCATTTTGGCCAATCAGCTCTACGTTGGCATTCATCAACGGAGCGTGGTTCGATGTCATCGGTCTCAATAATCTCACGCGCTACTGAATACGCGAATACATCATCAATGATGATGGAGCTTCTTTCCCACGTCCCATGTACACTAGTGTAATTCACAGAGATCTCTACGTTCTCAGGGATTGGTTCTGACATTGAGGCGTCCCCCAATGATGTCTCTTAGACATAACCATAATCCGAACATTCTCATAGGACGGATTTTGAGTATCGATGATCAAATGATTTGTTTGTACCTCATTCGCTCTTTTTCTAGGGCGAGTATCCTTCGAACCAATTGGTCTATCGCGCTTCCTTGCGAGACCTGCTGCCATAAATGCCACATCATTGCCATGCTGGGCAATGGCGCCATCTCCTGGTGTCACGGGAGTGGCATTATGTCCATTATTAAGGACATCAATCCTTGCAGGCACGTTTGTAACAGATATGTGTGATCTAGTCACTTTGGCAACATCAGAAAACGCATCAGGCAGAGTGTCTGCTACGTTCTGAAGCTCTATTATTTGTCACACTTCAAGTTCGGACTGTGCGGTACGGGGATTGAGATGAGACATAGTGGGGACAGACCACGACAATTCCTGTCGTTCCTGTTGAACATCTGTGTTCTTATCTCCCCCTAACGACGGGAAGACTGTCTCATCAAAGTGACAATCCGCAAATCTAGCGGTAAAGAGATCGCCTGTCAAAGGTTCAAGATAGCGGACGATAGTTGTAGATTCATAGCCAACATAAATGCCCATTCGTCGTTGTGGACCCATCTTTGTACGCTGTGGCGGCGTAATAGGCACATAAATAGCACACCCAAAAATGCGTAAGTGCGAGATATCAGGCTCGTACCCAGTCACTAGCTGTAACGCAAAATAAGATTGAGTTACAGTAGGTCGTAGACGAATAAGCGTCGCTGCGTGTAATATTGCATATCCCCAAGCAGAAACAGGGAGATTAGTGCGCATTACCAATGTTCGAGCTATCATTTGTAGTCGTTTGATAGCAGCTTCTGCGAGACCATTTTGGGTATGAACATGGGGAACTGGATGCTCAACATCAATCCCTAATGACATGCAATAGTCAATGAATGTTTTTGATGTAAACTCCCCAGCATTATCAAGTCGAATTGACCTAATTGGATGGTTGGGGTAGTGAGCCCGTAGACGGATAATCTGGACAAGGAGTTTAGAATAAGTAGCATTGCGAGTGGACAACAACGCAACATATGACCAGCGTGTCGACGCATCAACCAATACCATAAAGTATTTAAAAGGTCCGCATGATGGTTGAATTGATCCACAGATATCCCCTTGGATTCTCTGTAAGAACGGAATAAGTATTTTGGGATCCTTTGCGTAGGACGGTCTCAGTCCTAATTTCCCGAATGAACAGGCTTTGCAGAATGAGCGAGGGGCCTTAGAAGCAACCAATGAGGATTTTAGTTTGGCCGGAGCGTCTGTAACGCTATTAGAAGCAAAATGTGTGACTATATCTCCCATGATGGCATTAGAGCCATGTAAATTGGTGTGTGTGGCGTTATTGCCACTAGGAGGAATAACCATGGTGTCATGCTCATGGTTGGCGCCATTTGTGGCGTCATCACAAGGGACAAGAGCGGCCTTGCTGCTGCCCAAGACAGCAGCAGCGCCTGAGGCTGCAGTTTTTGCGGTTTTGCTAAGTCCGGAAATCAATGTTTGATTCTTGCTTCTTCTTATTCTGAAGAATGGATGCCCGTGTGAAGTCTTTAGTATACGGAGCATCATATCACGACCAGGATGTCCTAGTCGGTCATGCCAAAGCCAATATGTGTCTGAATCCAAGAGATCTTCTCTTATGACATTATTGGATTCAATTGGTCGAATTGTAGTGACATAAAGTCCACTAGATTGACACGTAAGCTTTTCTAAGATACGCTTTCTGCCGCAATCATTAGAGGTAATGCAAAGGAATTCTATTCCGTTCTCATTATGCGTTTCCGCATGGAATCTGTTGGCTCTTAAATCTTTAAAGCTCAATAATGTTCGATTTGCCTTAGGAGCGTAGAGAGCTTCAGTGACTTTAATCAAGGTGCCATTTGGCAAAAGGAATTGGGCTATTCCATTTCCTTGAACTAAACTTGATGGCTCAGCCATTGTAGTCACAGAGGAATATGTAGGCAACATCTCTAAGAATAATTGCCTATGTTGTAGAATGGTGTGCGTAGTCGCACTATCCGCGAGACATTATAGTTCATCCATTCCTAAAAGAAAAGCTCATAATTAAAAAGGAGTCATAAAGAAAAGAACTCAACTTTTATTGACAAGCCAAACGGAATTACATCATCGTTTAATCAAAGAAGATCTAATCCAAAAAGAAACTAGCTAATGCAAACAATGGCAGTCATCTAACTTCTTTCGGTAATTTCAGTGTAAATGTGACCAGGTGAATAGAGAGATGTCGGTGGAGCAAGGCTCGCTTAAGTACCACTTATCTCAAAACCTTCCTAGACATCACATTTACAAGGAGTACGCCTACTTTGAAGTAAGATTAAACCATTGGCATCTACTACAAATAATATGGCAATTGCCTACATCTCTTGGAAAATAAAAAGACTTAATCAAAATCGCCAATTTCTAGGTCTTGATCATTGTAGTCTTCCACCTTAGATCGAGATCGCCATCTTGATCTTCTTGTTCCATGTAGTTGGCCTCCCTTGCTTCACGATACATTTTGTATGTGTTCGCAACGTTCTGGGATGCACTACACTTCCTTGCCCAATGTCCACTTGATCCACATCGAAGACAAACATTTTTATGGTCAGGCTCCCTTGATCGAGGTGCATTTGATGCACGAGTTGGACGACCATTGTTCTTGGTGGTGTCACCACCATGGCCGGAGGCTCCGCCTCTCTCTCTCTTCACATGTTGACCTCCACGGTTTGACCTCCACGGTTCCGTGCACGCCAATCTTGGCGATTTCCTTCCTCTTTACGGTGAGAATATGGACCAGAACATCCAGAATTGTCCCTACTCTTAGGGTCTCGCTCCTTGCGTCCTCCCTTGGGGGCGCGACTATAATTAGACTCCGGAATAGACTTAGTTCCCACAGGTCTAGTATTATAGTTCTTCACAAGGATATTGTCGTGCTTCTCAGCTACGTTTATAGCACCAATGAGCTCATGAAACTTTGTGATACGTCATGCATTCACATCAATCCGATAATTCTTCGAAATCATCAGGGCAGAGACGGGGAAGGTAGAGAGAATCTTCTCGATCAACATCGTATCAGTTATGGTTTGTCCACAGAATTCCATCAAGGACTTGATACGAAGGGCTTCCGAGTTATAATCAAGCACGGACTTGAAGTCACAGAAGCGGAGGCTATGTCATCTCACTTCTAAATCAGGAAGCAGGGAGTCACGAACGTTGCCAAATCGCTGCTCAAGTTCCACCCATAGTTTTCTGGGGTCTTCCTCATTGAGGTATTCACTTTGGAGAGCATCATTCATGTGCCTTGTCATGAGAATTATGGCCTTGGCTTTATTTGCTTCGAAAGCACGAAGTTGCTCTACAGAAAGCACGTTCTGACTAGGCTCTTGGATAGTTTCCAGAAGTCCATCAGCCTTAAGATGTTGGCGCACATCTCGGATCCACCTATGGTATCCTGCGCCAGTTGTCTCTAGTGGAACAAAGTTTAACTTATTCAGGTAACTCATCCTGAAAAACAACACAAGATTAGGGTTAGTTTCAGAGCATAAAAGGCTACCACGAAAACAATAAGAATTTCTGAGCGTAGTCGCTTCCAAGAAATTAGGGATTTCTGAGCGTAGTCGCTCCCAAGAAAATCTGATTCCAAGAGGGGTTTTGGATTAGATCGAAACAATGATGTATGTGGTCGATCGTTTTTGTTCTCAACAAACTCTAAGTTTGGAGGACTCTACAAGCTCCAAGCTTGGAGTGAGCACGAACCCCACAGTTCGGCTTTAGGTCTCCCCTATGAAGAAGAAAGGGGGGTAGAATAAGGGATGTTGGAAGTCCCCGAGAAAAGAAGAAGAAATTGAAAAACTTCAAAAACGGGAACTTTTAGAAAAATTTACCTTGAAAAGTTGTCGGAAATCTTGACCGGAGAAGTCCTTTGAAGGTGGCCGGAAAAAGGTCGCATGGGGTTGCCGAAAAAGTGGCCGGAGACAAGTGGTGGCCGGAGCTAGGCTGGGTTGTACGGGGCTGCTGCAAGGATTGTGCAGGAGCTGTGCGGAGGCTGCCGGCAGATGTTGCAGGGGTGTAGGCAGGTGTCTCGGCAGATGGTGCAGGGCTGCGCGCGGGGCTCTGCAGGAGTAGGCGAGGTCTTGCAGGGGCTGCGCGCAGGTGTCGGCAGGTGTGCGGAAGGCTCTCGGTAGATGCGCGCAGGCTTCTCAGCAGATGCGCGCGGGCTCTCAGCAGATGCGCGCAGAGCTCGGCAGATGCACGCAGGCTTCTCGGCAGATGCGCGTGGGGCTCTCGACAGATGCGCGCAAGGCAGGCACAGGGCTCGGCAGATGCAGGGGCCGGTTCAGCTTTTTCTGATGCCCGGTTCAGGTCGATTCCGGCCGGTTCCGGTGGTTCCACCGCCTGGTTCTAGGCTCCTTAGGACTAGGTCTACGATATGTGGGGCGGTGGTTGTAGGATTTTGAAGGTTACGAAAATATGGTTTTCAGGGTTAGGGCTTCGTGCTGATAACGTGTTTTAGGGAATCAGAAATTGAGAGAAATTCGTTGTGTATTTTCATTGATAATAGGGACCTCTTTATATAGAGGGTTACAATGCATAGAATCTGAACATATAAGGAAAGTAATTCTATATTGAATAGGATTCTAAATCTTTCTATAACCCTATTACCACTAGGTCAAGTAACCTAGAGTTTGGGCCAGACACATAATCTGGATTTCCTTGAACAATAATTTAATTAAATATATATAATTTCCTCCTCTTATTTTATTTTTCATTATATATATACATCATATAATATATAAAAATTAAAAAAAAAAAAAACCGTCTAGGCGTCTGGGCGCTAGTCCCCTGTCCACCGCCCGACTGGCGCCTAGCATTTTTTCGAGCCTTAGTGTATTACAGTTTGTGTATAAGTTAAATATTTGACAACACACACACACACACACTAGAACTCTTCCAATACTATGAATGTGATGAAACAGTTAATTCACAGAGAAAAAAGTAAGATAAAGTGGGTTATTTTTTGTTATTTATGGAATTAAAATTTAGTTTCAAATTATCACAATTATCTTTGATGATACGATTTTCAAATTTTTTAAATATTTTAACATTATTTTTGTCAAATTTTTTTGTATTGGTTGACGAGGGATATTCTCTTAATTAACAGTGTGGGTGTATGTGTGCGCGCGCCTCAACTTACACATGTTTTAACTTTAGTTTCTTTTTGTCTAAACTTAGGTCCTTTGTCTATCAATTTCTATTTCTTCCGGTTTTGCCTGTGTAAAATAAGGTTGAAATTTATATCAACACAAGATTAAATTTAATTGGTCCCTACAATTTTGTGCTTTTATCAAAACATGATAAAATCTAAATTTAAGTTTATTGATGTTGAAGATGCAAAATCCAAGTTTTTATACTTTCATTGCATATCTTATTTACACTGAAATAACATTTTGAAACTTTTCTTCTCTCTTTTTCTCTCTGTTTTTTTTTTTTTTTTTTGGCAATTCACACCACACTTGGAAGATATGTGTTTGATATCTCAATGATATTATAGGTGCAGATAACTTGGTCCCAATGGAATTAGCTCTGAAAATAGCTAGCAAAATCAAGGCAAATGAACGTTTCTCAGTGTATATAGTAATACCTATGTGGCCAGAAGGTGTTCCAACTACCTCATCTGTTCAAGAAATTTTATACTGGCAGGTGAGGTGATGATGATAAACATTTGTGAGATCTTGATCTCTGCCTATTTATTGAAAACTAAATGTCTTATTGTCATCAAAGAAATTTTTAAGTCTAAGTTCACTTCATACAATAATGCTAAAGAAATTATAAAATACTTATTTCGCATTTTGTTAGTTCAAACATGATTTTTGTGTAACATTTATAGGCATTACCATTTATATAACAAAGAAGAAATACTCAAAACTCATCACCTTTAACAAGTACTCATTTTAGGTTTATAAGTGTTTTTTTTTTTTTTCAATATGCTAAAAACTTAATCTTTTAAAGTTTAGTGGTTGTATAACATCATATCTAATCTCTACTTGCAACGGTCATGATCTCTGAAATTTTTGTTCGCTACTTCCTTATTCATTTTCAAGGTGTAGGGTTAGGTTGCACACATACGTTTCTCGTTCTCCAAATTAGTCTGTATATATGGTGCAAGATGAGATTGTATGTCACTAAGGGTGCAACATGATATGCATACTTTGGTTATTTATTTATTCCTTAAAGCTTAAATATTTGAAGGTGAAATGAATTTTATAAGTTATGATCTTCTCGAGACAAGAATCAAACAAATTATGCGTTTATTTTATAAGCAATTACAAATAATAAGTTGAAAGCTTGGTGACTATATTAATACAAAATGGTAAACTTTATTGTATTATAACTTATGCTAGTATTAAAGAGTTAATTCTTAGTTTCATCATATGCGTGAGACGAGTATATTCGTTCTCTATTATGATTCATGTAATTTCATATTATTACTCTTTAAAGATCATGTCTATAAAAATTTAATCGATTGAGAGATTACTTTATGATCAAATTGAATCAAATATATAGATAGTTTGACAATAATTACTACTATTATGATTGACCATCTATGCTTTTCATATAAATGAATCACTAACAGATCTCAGTTTGATTGATTTTTTACATAATCTTTACATCAACAATTGAATCATGAAATTATAATCGGAAAATTGAGCTATTTGTAACAGGACAGAATATGAACCTGAAAATTATCTGTACTAAAGTGTTATGTTTTAATAATAGGAAAATGTCATAATACAACAAAGGGTAAAATAAGAAACTATGAATTTCATTAACTGTGATATTTAATGTCGAATCTAATTTTATCTTTCCAATATTGGCTTAAAGGATATCATATTACTACAGGCACAAACAATGGGTATGATGTACAAGATTGTTACAAATGCCCTTCAAGAGGCAGGCCTTTCTGATCAGTATCATCCACAAGATTATTTGAACTTTTACTGTCTTGGTAAGCGTGAACCTCCTTCTTCGAAAGGTTCATCTGAAGCTAATAAGTCATTTGACAATAGTACCTTGGTAAGCTTTTTTTCTCATTTGATTTTTTTTTTATTTAACACCAAGCAACAAGTCATTTAAAGAATACAAATTTTGTTGTCTCTTCTTAATAGGCATCAGCCCAGAAGTTCCGTCGGTTTATGATTTATGTTCATGCCAAAGGAATGATTGTTGATGATGAGTTTGTAATCATGGGTTCTGCAAATATTAATCAAAGATCAATGGATGGTTCAAGGGACACAGAAATTGCTATGGGTGCTTACCAACCACATCATACATGGGCAGCTCTAAAAAATCTTCATCCACATGGCCAGGTTTGAAACCCTTCCACTTTAACAACTTTGTTTATTGAAGATAAGAAAGACATTAGGAAAAAAAAAACTATTCGAAAGATACTTGTTGTTGGAGCCTACAATGGGAAGGTTCTCTAAAGAGCACTTTGGATAAAGCTGTAGGAAACTGGGATTGACTACAGTTTTATCCAGCCTCTTATAGATCAAAGTGTGGTCTTTGTGTTTATTGGTCCAGGTGAAAGGTATACCCTCAGCCTTGAGAGAAGTCATTTGAATATCATTTAGAAAGCTAGCAAAATTTTGCATATAAATATTTAAAAAGGGAATTTCCACCACTTTTTTCGTCATCCGAGCAAACATTATTAAAATCACTAGTAAGAATCCAATGATCATTATTTTGGGGTTCATGTAATTTTAGTTCATTTCACAAACTGTTCTGGACAAGTTTGTAAGGGTAAGCATAAACAAAAGAGGCAAACCACTTAACATTTAATAAGGAGTCAAAAACTTCACAATGCAGAAATCTATCATGATGCTTAATAATATTCAGATTAATAGTGCAAGAATTTCAAAGCAATAATAAATCACCACATTGTCCATCAGAGCATATAAAAGTAAACTTATCAAAATAAAAAGCAAATTGGGAAGCAATTTTAGTGGCTTGACACTTGTTAGGGATTCTAGTATCTAGGATGAACAAAATATCTAGCCTCAAGACAGTTTTGTAGAACTGAATTTGAGCTAAAAAGCCTAGCCAGGAACTACCTTGGCTATTCTAACTTAGAACTCTCCTGAGACAACATTAAGATTTGAAGCTTCCTTGTTCCAAGTCCTCATTGGCAAGGTTATTGGTTGCATTCATAACTATGATCATATTTCATTTCTCTTTTGAGAGCCTAGAAATAGTAAAGAAAAGTTGGCAACTGTAGTTGTTAAATATTCATGTTCATTAATCAAGTAATTTCCAGAAGTTAATAAAAAAAAGTCAGCTTTATTATTATTGATAGAATTCCAAGGTCTACTAGTAATGTGTAGGTGTAGATACAAAGTCCCAATTTTTAAGTTAGAAATGAGAGAACTAATAACAAATTGTCCAATAAGCAAAACTATGATTAGGATAGAACCACCACAAATACTAGCATGTTTAACTCCATTCAACAAACTCCAATAGCATGTAACCAATATCAAATGGAATAAGGTTGAATAAAGAAGAAAGCTGATGAACAAACATAAATTAAAAGAGCTAGGGCGGAGGACATAACATAAAGTGAAACTAACTTTTAGAGGCCAAAAGATCAGAACGTAGTTGATTGAATTCGAAGGAATTACTTACCATAACCAGAGGAATATGGAATGTTGAAACTCAATACCATAGGTTAGTAGCCAGAGCTAACACCGCAATCTATTCCTAAGCCAATGGAAAAGAAACTCAAGGGAGAATGGATGCCAGGATCATGTCACAGCACAATAAATAGCCAAACAGCTCATTGAAGATCATTAATCCGGCGACATTAAGATCTTGAAAATTCTGTGTTGGTGCTTTTTCCCCATCCACAATACTATTGTGATTTTGTGGTAGCAATTTGGTAAATTGAATCCCAACCAAAGAGCACGTCACCTAACTACCTAAGCGATCCAAAGAATTGGATCAAAGAATTCCGAACAAGGCAGAAGTCGAAGAAACCGTAGATCCCCTATTTATTATTTTTTTTTTTGAATCAACCTGAAAGGGCATTAATATATTCATCTCAAGTCAGAGTGGTCGAAACATACCATTCTGCTGTCATCTCAATATAGAGACAGACAAGAAGGTGTGATAGTACCCTCAGTGATACATAGACAGTAGGTCCACTCATTAGACATCAAATTACATAAAAAAAATAGTATGAATTCTCCTTTGATACTACTCCCGAGGTTGCTAGATAAATAGGCACACTAAATTACATAGCTTTCTAAAAAGATAGAAGATTATTAGAAAGTAAAGGAACTAACTATTAGATAAAAGACCCAAGAAGGCAGCCCAAAATAAAGTCACAACTCCAGCCCAGCAAGCATGGCAGACCCATGCCCAGTTCCAAACTCCACCACACCACAGTTGCAACTTCAGTAACTTCATCGCTTCCAATCCAAGCCGCCATGACCACGCTACCACGCCTGCGTTGCACGGTTTATACCGCCACTACCACGTCGAATACTTCACGCCGTCAAGCCACGACTTGCGCTACCAGACCCAATCCCTGTTGCCAACGAGTTTAGGATGCCATCAACATAGCTCCATCGTTGTTCACCACAACCACTGTGCAATTAGATGTTGCGCACCAAGAACTCGCAGCCTCCACCATCATGCCAAAGCATGGAGCAGCACCCCTCCCCAGAAAAACTTTTTCGAATAGCTTCAAGAAACCCCATCCGATAGCACACCACCCCAGACAAGGTAAGAAGCTTGCCATTAGGGGAGTCGCCGAACGAGACTCAGAGATGGAAAAAAGGGGGAAAAAAAACCCTAGGTCTCTTTTCAGAAGGAGAGAGATGCGATCGTTCTCCAAATGAATATATTATTGAATGCACGTGGATGCTTTATTTTATTAATGAGGTACTTATAATCCGAACAACTTTGGTTAACAGTGACCAAGTCAAACAATAACTTTTTTAAACTACACCTCTGTTATGGAATAATAATAATTAATAATAGTAATAGTTAATAATAATAATAATAATAATAATAATAATAATAATTATAATAATAATTAATATTGGTTGGATGCTAACCTTATGAATATAGAGAAGTTTTGCTATTAAAAGTTAGTAAAAGGTTTATAATTCATCACACATTCAATATTATACTTGTAATAAAAAAAAATTATATTTAACTTCAAACTTAGTTTTAAATTTATGGATTGTCTGCATTAGTTCTGTTTTAATAGAGGCAGGTTGGTTGACTCCAGGTATATGGTTATCGAATGTCTCTTTGGGCTGAGCACCTTGGTGGACTTGAGGATATCTTTAAAGACCCTGAAAGCCTTGAATGCACTAAGCGTGTTTGTGAGATTGCCAAACAAAACTGGAAACAATTTGTAGCCCAAGAGCATCGGGAGTTGAAGGGACACTTGATGCAGTACCCAATTCAAATTGGTAGAGATGGAAATGTGTCTTCCATACCAGGAATTGAATCATTTCCTGATGTTGGTGGTAAAATTCTCGGGGCACCCACCAATCTTCCTGATGTTCTAACAACATAAATAGCTATAATTAATTCAAAACTGTTCTCCTGCAAAAGTATGTGTATGAGTTCCACATAGTTCATTTATGCATATACAAGAATACTGTACAAAAAGGGGTTACATAGTAATCACCTCGCAGCTTAGGAATATCGATCTTCTGCTTAATCTATAGATGAGGTTAGGTTTTCAATATCATCGTTAACAGAATTTAGAGCCTAGTATTCTGTGTGATTAGGCTTTGCATTTCATAGACAAAATTTGTGTTTAATGTATTTTTCACCAAACAAGGATTTTTTGTACATGTTTTGTTTTTTCTTCTTCTGGTTCTTAAGTGTAAGCACAACTACTATATATTGCTGTGTTAGAATACTCTCAGATAATGTTCGTATCTTAGATAATAATTTCATCAAAGTAATAAACGATTTTTCATTTTATAATAACAATAAAAGTAGAATCAGTTCATTGTTATATATACGAAATCGGCCTACTCTTATTGTATACTAAAATATAGTTATGCAATTAAATTGAAAATGGTTTTTTGTCTATTAGTGTGATACTTTTTGGAAACAACTATTAGATTAAACTTAGCCGACGAGAGATTCAGGCCCCTAATGGGGGTGGATTGTGAGATCCTACATCGTCTAGGGGAGAGGAGGTGATGTGCCTTATATGTGCAGACTCACTTCCCCATCCGTGAGGGCGGGTCCTAAAACCGACAATATCTTGCTATACGGACTAGGATTTGACAACATGTGTCATTTTTTTATTTACTACATTGTATAAGAAAGCCACTAGCTAAGGAGAATTCTGAATCTTGTACTTGAAAGCCACTAGCTAAGGAGAATTCTAAATCACGTAGACCTTGTTGTCAATTATTATAGTACCTATGTCGATCCTGACAGAAACTAATCATCAGAATCACCAACAACGTACATCAGCAAACTTCACAATTCAGTACGAGACTTGATTTCATTAATCTGGGACATATCTATGGACACTAGAATGTTTGAAACCTATGGCTGAGTTGTGTTGCTCTAAAAAATTTGTTGCCATTGCGACCCCAAGAAAAGAGAGAGAAAAGAGAAAGGGAGGGCTCAAGAGGGTTCTAGAGAGATCGAGAGAGACGGGAGCGATGTTGTTCCCCCTACCATATGCTTTGGGTTCTTATATGCCTAAAATGACGTAAGATGGATGGTCCAGATCAAGCAGGTGGCAAGATTAATGACCCAATATATATAATAGTTATTTTCCTTATTTTTTAATCTTTTTAAAATCACAATACATAACTTGGGTATTCAAAAAATTATCTAAAAATGATGTAGATTTTCCGTAATGTAAACTTTCATCGCAATGCCCTTAAAGATTGGTGTTTGATTTGAAATAAATCATCTAAACAATTTTTAAGCATCTCGGTAATATTCATATTTTTAATTTTACAAATTCTTTGGGTTTTACAAATTCCAGCCTACTTAAAAAAAAAAAAATTGTGCTCAAAATTTAGAGTAAACCTAAGTATAGGTATACATTTTTTTTTTTGTACTTATCTCATGTCGCAACACTATTGGCTTATATACGCATTTTATCATGTTCAGATTGCCCAATTAGGCTTGTGTAGCAATACCAACTCATACAAATATTGGCTAAATAGTAGTTACTATCCAGTGGTTTTGATCCAAAATCAATTCAATCCCTGAACTTTCAATTTCATCAAGAACATCCTTACACTATGATTTCTCATACAATAGGTCATTCCCACCTGCGTCAGTCAGTGAAATGCAGCCATTAACCACTGACGTGGTCTGCTGTATGCCAACTCAGCCCCCATTGGCCCCACATGGAAGGGAAAATATCGAAATCAACCCTGGCTCTCTTCAATCCCATATTTTAGTTTGATTCTCTATTACGCAATCTTTCCACCCAACACAGTTGTAAATCAGAAAAACATGTGCCTGAGCACACCCCTCTCCTATAATTGTCTGATGTAACCTCTCTAGAATATAGAATTCGCACATTTGTACACTCTTCTATTTGGATCCTATAGAACTTAATCCAAACCCTATTATATTATTACATTTCCACACTCATTTTCCTTTTCAATCCCATTTTCAACTTTCAACCATGGATTCATAACCTCCGATTGAAATGTACTTCTTCTGCTTTGTTAGGGGCGGCCACCAAATCCAAACAATCGATATCGCCTGAGTCTTTGCCACGAATAGTGCCAGGTCCATCATATTTATGGGCATTAGAATATTTGAAACGTACGACCGAGCTTTATTGGTTGCTGGTGGTCTAAAAAATTATCACCACCGGGACTGCAAGAGGAGTGAGAAAGAGAAAGAGAAGTGGAGTGCTTAAGAGGGTTCCGGAGATATAGAGAGACGTGATGGCGATGTTATTCTTCCCTCCATCTAGTTTGGATCTATATATGCCTAAAATGATATAAGATGGATGGTCCAAATCAAGCAGTAGCAAGATGAACGTTCCAAATTGCACAATCTTAAATTTAATTAATGTCCTTTTAAAAAAAAAAAAAAATTTAGTTAATGTCATGCCTGACTCGAGAAAATGAATTTTCCTAATAAAAAGAGTGAAAAAAAAAGAAAAAGAAAAAAAAATTATAATAAGGAATTAAGCTTTCGACCTTCATAGACTCCTCATTTATTACACAGTTCAAAACGACAATTTAGTACAGTTTAGAAGAGAAATAAAATGTTCGACGAAAACTTGAAGAAAATAAAATTTTACAAAGCAACCATTGGATTCAAATAAAACGGTACTTGCAGAGCTCCTCACAAAATAAGGCTCCTTATTACATAGAAAGTAAAATTTAAAAAAAAATATTGGCATGTTTCAAATGGTACAATGCAATACGAGCTCTCAGGAATCTCTTTGATGAAGTGACCTCCAACGACCTCTCTCTCTATTTTTAATTACTTGAATATGGATATATAAATTATATATTATTTGGCGTCTTAATTTATTTTTTTCTTACCATCTTAGTTATGATATTTAATAGTTTTCCATGAAAACATGAAACGTTACAATGTTAAATTTAAATGATAAAATTTGGAACATTTTTGCCCGTTGATAAATATCCAAGGTCCTTTAAAACAAAAAAAAAAAAAAAAATCCAAATATTCTGGAATCTATAGGGTCTTGCATCGAAACGGATATTGGATGACCGCATAGCGCAGTGGATTAGCGCGTCTGACTTCGGATCAGAAGGTCGTGGGTTCGACTCCCACTGTGGTCAATCATTAAATTTTTTTAATTTTTTTTTTGGCAAAAATAGTTACCCACGTGAGAAGCACGTGCCCACTCCGAGTTATCGATTGGTGCCCCCCTCTGGCTCTCTTCTTCCTGGGTCCTGATTGCCGTTAGGTTTTAGCTCTCTTTGAATTTCTGAGTGTTTTAGGGTTTCGAGATCGAGTTATAGAAAAATGGGTTCGACAGGGGGAGTAAAGAGGCGCGAGGCATCCTCGTCTTCGGCGGCAAAAGAGGAAGATAAGCTGATTGTGACCCCATTAGGAGCCGGCAATGAAGTTGGTCGCTCTTGCGTTTACATGTCCTACAAGGGCAAAACTGTCTTGTTTGATTGCGGCATCCATCCCGCTTACTCCGGCATGGCTGCTCTCCCCTACTTTGATGAGATTGATCCTTCCACTATTGATGTCCTTCTCATTACCCAGTATATCTCCTCTGCAATTGCATTCACAATTGAATCTTGTCCTCATTTCATTATCATCTCTCCTTACTAATATTAGGTTTTACTTTTTTTTTTTTTTTTTTTTTCTTGCAGTTTTCACTTGGATCATGCTGCATCCCTACCTTACTTCCTTGAGAAGGTGCTTATCAACTTCTAAATCAAATTTTATACTCACTCTCTCTCTTTTTTAGTTTTATTTTCCTTCAGAAATTTAATATATCTATTACTTTTGATATAGACCACATTCAAAGGCCGAGTCTTTATGACTTATGCAACCAAGGCTATCTACAAGTTGCTTTTGACAGATTATGTGAAAGTCAGCAAAGTTTCAGTTGAAGATATGTTATTCGATGAGCAGGATATAAATGCTTCTATGGATAAAATTGAGGTTTGTTGTTTATGTATTTTTGCTTTAGCCCTGTTATGCTCCTAACTCGATAGCCTAACGTATGCTCTTTTGGTGTTTTCAATAAAAGCTCAAAATACATATATATAAATGAAAAACTGAGTAACTAATCACAGATTAACCATTAATTTGACTTGTTGTTTTTCCGTGTTGCACCTTTGGGAGTATGCACTTTTCCAGTGTTGCTCAGTTTCATGTGGGTCGTATGTTCTCTCGATTGAATTCCACTAAGTTGTCCAGTACAAGTTTCTTAGAATCTGAGTTAGATGCCACTGTTCGAAAATAATAATAATAAGAGAATCTGAGTTAGATGTTCATTGATCTATTGCTGCAGGGCTTTTAGAAATATCATTAATTTGGTTGATTAATATGTCTTTCATTTTTCTTTTGGCCAAATTAATGTTTTTCATTAATGGACTCTCAATTCTCACTGCCAACTTGACACTGTTATGAACTTTTTTATTAATCTGTATACTAATGGCTGTATCCATTTTTTGGTACATCTATTGTTGGATCCTTTAAGTACAACAAGGCATGAATGATTTTTCTCTGACGGTGCTTGGTAATTGTAGGTTATTGATTTCCACCAAACAGTAGAAGTTGAGGGCATTCGGTTTTGGTGCTACACTGCAGGTCATGTCCTTGGTGCTGCTATGTTTATGGTTGATATTGCTGGTGTTAGGGTCCTCTACACTGGAGATTATTCACGTGAAGAAGACCGACACCTCCGTGCTGCTGAGACACCACAGTTCTCCCCCGATATATGCATTATTGAGTCCACATATGGTGTCCAGCACCATCAACCTCGAAACATCCGTGAGAAGCGATTCACTGAAGCTATACACACTGCCCTCTCTCGAGGGGGTCGTGTCTTAATTCCTGCATTTGCACTTGGCCGTGCCCAAGAACTTCTCCTGATCCTTGATGAGTATTGGGCAAATCATCCAGAGCTCCAAAATATACCTATATATTATGCTTCCCCACTGGCAAAAAGATGTTTGTCTGTTTATGAGACATACACCCTTTCAATGAATGATAGGATCCGCAATGCGAAGTCAAATCCCTTCATCTTCAAGTTCATATCACCACTAAAGAGCATTGAGAATTTCAAAGATGTAGGCCCCTCGGTCGTGATGGCAAGCCCTGGTGGTCTTCAAAGTGGGCTGTCAAGGCAGCTATTTGATATGTGGTGCTCTGATAAGAGAAATGCATGTGTGATTCCGGGTTATGTGGTTGAGGGTACACTTGCTAAGACAATCATCAATGAACCGAAAGAGGTTACCCTTATGAATGGGCTAGCCGCTCCGCTTAACATGTCAGTCCATTACATCTCATTCTCTGCTCATGCAGACTCTGTTCAGACAAGTGCATTTTTGGAGGAGCTGAGGCCTCCTAACATAATCCTTGTTCATGGAGAGGCTCATGAGATGGGAAGGCTGAAAGAGAAGCTCATGACTCAGTTTCGTGATCGCAACACAAAAATCCTCACACCAAAGAATTGTCAGTCTGTTGAAATGTATTTTAACTCGCAAAAAATGGCTAAAGCTATTGGAAGGCTTGCTGAGAGGACCCCGGAAGTTGGTGAAAAAGTCAGCGGTTTACTGGTAAAAAAGGGTTTCAGTTATCAGATAATGGCTTCTGAAGATCTTCATGTTTTCTCACAGCTGTCCACGGCAAATGTCACTCAACGTATTACTATCCCGTATACTACTGGCTTCATGGTGATAAAACATCGGCTGAGGCAAATATATGAAAGCGTAGAATCTTCTGTGGATGAGGAATCTGGAGTGCCGACGTTGCAAGTGCATGATCGAGTGACTGTGAGGCAGGATACTGATAAACATGTTTCACTGCATTGGATGTCAGATCCTATCAGTGACATGGTGTCAGACTCTATCGTAGCTCTAATTTTGAATATCAACAGAGAAGTCCCCAAGATAGTCATCGAATCGGAGGACATAAAGACAGAGGAAGAGAATGGCAAGAAAACAGACAAGGTCATTCATGCTCTCCTTGTATCACTCTTTGGGGATGTGAAGCCTGGAGAAAATGGGAAGTTGGTGATCAGTGTTGATGGAAATGTGGCACAGCTTGATAAACAGAGTGGCGATGTTGAGAGTGAAAATGAAGGCCTTAAGGACAGAGTAAAGACAGCATTTCGTCGAATCCAAAGTGCGGTGAAGCCAATTTCTCTCTCTGCATCTTAGCTGCTTTTCCGTAGTGTTTCAATTTCTTTGTTTCTGTATCTGAGTTAATTTTCAGGCGTTGTAACTTGTAAGCAATACTCGGGAATTCTGAGTAGTAACACTAGTTTTGAGTGATTATTCTTTTTTCTGAAACTGTTTCCTTTCAGGGTTTCATTTGTTCACTAATGCGTTTTTGCAATGTCGTGTCGTTCTGTTTCTTAAGTCCATAGTTTTCTTTTTTGTCGTTTTGTTTTGGTTACAACTCACAAGGGAAAAAACAAAGTAATGAAACAAACAAACTGGCCTTTCTGATCGGAGGTATTTGGACAGGAGGCCAGGAACATTATCAACCACCGTGGTTTGTATAAACTCAACTAACATCTGGTTTCAACGCCAATTACCATGTTAGAGCAGTCAAATTCCGTTGGCTCAAAGTTTTCCACCTTGAAAGTCCGCAGGGCTCCTACAGCTGGGTCTCGTGATGATCCAGACTCTTTGGAAGCTGACATCTTCACCAACGTCACATGGGTCTTGTAGGACCCAAATACTGAACAACCTACCTCTGAGGGACCTGTGAATGTTGAGAATCAAACTTATGTGGGAGTTTCACTCAAGCATCGGGCCATTTCTGTCAACCCCCACTGGCACAACTAGCCTCATTGGCTGTTGTGGCTAGTTTGTTCTTGATACTTCATCTATGTCAGCAAGCAGTAAGGAAAACTATGAAGCTTAGACGGGGAGCTTCAAAAGTGATGAGACCAAGATATTTTTCTGTCCTATTCTTTGCCAGAGCATCAGCACTCATATCACACTCACGGAAAATATGTGTGAAATTGACATGCACAAGGGTAGACATGATTCTTAAGAAACAAGCGATTAGAGAGCCAGGAGGGTGCAAATCAACGTTGTTACCATGTTTCAAGATGTTGAACTTAAAACTAGCTTCAACCCATAGTAAATACCGTAGCTTCAACATCCAAAATCTCTTCAATACCTAAATTTACTTGAAACCAGAGTTCCAAGTACCAGCATGATCTCTAATGACAAGTGTGTAAACTTTTTCCCCTTGTTTTTTTTTTTTTTTTTCGGTTACATGGAGGCCAAACTAGCACACTAATGCTGAGCTCCCTATCTCTGCCAATACCAACAACATCAACATCTTAGAAACTCATAATGATTAAGAGGCTGCCATTCATCTTTCACAGTGTACTTTATGATTTTTAAAAATTGATACGCTAAAATGATTTTGAAAAATTGATATGCTAAAAACAAGCACGCAATTTAATCCTGAAAAATGTCATCGTTAGTATAGAATAAATAGGGATCGTTCAAGCCGGAGATTGAGGGTACAGCTGTAATTCCATAAACAAATAAAGAATTAATGTATGTATAAGGTATAATTCACAAAAATAAAACAAAGAATAAAAGAATATAAACAAAATTGTAAATGGGGGGTTTTTTAGGTTTTGAAATCAAAAACTAAAAGAAACAAAAATAAAAACGTAAAATACATATACAAGTAGAGATGAAATGCAAGGAACAAAGATTAAAACCACAATCATATGATCGAAACAAATTACAATTCTATAGTTGATTATCTATATTGTAATACCCGCAATTATCATTTTAAATTCGAGTAATTGTGTTGAACGATTATTATGCGATTTCACGATTAATGTTCGATAATAATTCATTTTTACAATTATCGAAGTTTCGAAACGATTATTTTTAACGAAAAGCTCGAAATGCTCGATTTGAGTAATCGACTTTTTCTACGTACAAAATTTGGAGAAACTTCCTTCATGAAAGTTGTAGAGCTCGTCGATACGAGTCCATAAACGTGCGGAACACGAAGATCGGATTTTTTCTGAATTAGTGAATTAAGAAGTTTTCCGAAACTTGTATAAATAGGAAAAAACCCTAGCTAATTTTTCAGAAGCCTTCTATTTTGGTCCGGCCTCCTTACATTTTCAGAAACCACTGTTCATCGTCCCTTACCTCCATCCCTCGACCAAAAACGACCGAAAAAGAGAGCAAAGTTCACCTTAATCGTTCTCCCTCCACAGGCCACCTCTCGACCTCAAACCAAGTCCCAGGCGTTCGTCTCGAGCTGCTCTAACTCCTGGACGGTGTCGCTTCCACCGGCAAAGCCTCCACCGCCGTCGAAACAGCCCGAAACAATCGGACCCGAAAACGAACCAAAACTAGCTTCTTGCGTTTTCGACAACCAAACCAAGTGAAACTCGTCCCTCTACATCGACTCAACCTCCTGAAGCTTCCAGAGGCAGTTTTACAAGGCGGCGCGACCTGTAGCGGCGGCGGCACGGCCCGAACCGAAAACCATCCTTTTCGGTTCGATCTTGATATCTCGAGCTACACACCACCATTTCACTTGATTCTTGGCTCATTGAGCTCGCCTCAACTTCCTCTACAAGCACCAAGAAGGACCGGAACTGGGTCGAACGTTTTCAAGTTCGTCGGAGCTCGACCCGAACGGATCGAAACAACCAAGCTTTCGATCAAGATATCTCGAGCTATACACGATCGTTTCTTGTGATTCTTGGCTTGTTGAGTTCGCAAGGAAGTTCTGAACAAGTTTCCAGAAGGGATCGGGGCTGAGGTTGCAGTTTTCACGTCGGTTTTCAAGCTCGCCGGTTTCTGGAATTTTTCCGGCCGCCGACTGTAAATCGGTAATTTCGATGCCTTCCCGTCATTTTTAGGTCTTGTGCTAGTTATAAAAGTTGCTCAGAATGATGAAACAAAGGGGACAAGCTTAGCCCCGACACCATTGGCGGTGGTCGGTGGCGGCTCTGTCCCTAACTCCGGCGGCCCTTTCTGGCCATCTCCGGAGGTCTAAAATTTGGTTTCTGTCCATTTTATGATTCTAGGTTTCAATACGATCATTTCGGCGTATTATACGTATTTTTCGGATATCGTATGAATTAGTTATCAATTTTGTGATTTCGATCGATTTCGATCGTTAGATTTTTGATCTGTGAAATTAGGACCGTCGGATGAACTTGTAAATTTGTTATGATGATCATATGACTGTCCCAGAGGCTTTGTGTGGTCATGGACAAAGATCCGACCATTGGATCTTCGTATATGTGCAAAACGGTAATTAGAGGAGCGATTCGTGAGAAACTGCTCGTCGGATTTTAATGTAAATTAGAATCCGGCCGTTAAATGGTAGTTAATTTATGTGTTAAAATTGTTGGCTAAATTCGAATCATATTTGGTTAGGTGATTGACGGATTTTATTTGAGTGGGCTATTTCGGCGTTAATTATAATTATAATTATATTGAAGACGCAGCGGGAATTTCGAGGTGAGTAAAACTCACATGGTTCATATTTCGAACCGAGCGTTTTAATTTATTTATTTTTGGTAATTGGGTGAAAAATATTTGCGGATTAAATATTTGTTTTAAAATTTCATGGACTTGAATCACCACGGTCCATAGGTAAGTAAAATGAATTTTAATTATACAAATAAATTTCATGATTTTCTTGTGTGAACTATAGATGGTATTAGTGGTCATTCCTGAGTGGATGATTACGTATATATATATTTACGTGGAAAATATATATTGTTGAGTGATGATATGATTGACTGAATTGATGAATTGATTATATTTCAATTGTGTAATTCCATAATAATATAGTGTATCTTGGTTGGGTTGATTTCAATATGTGATATTATATGTTGTGCTCATTATGGGTTTAGGGTCGACGTAGTGACCGGTGTGGGGTAATCTGACGCTCTAATCCTGGGTGGATGATGGGATACGATTGGTTGAGTATGTGGAATTATCGGACGTTCTAAATATGTATATAGGTATACATATTGATGAAATACGATAATGATAAATATGTCGGATGCCATAACCTAGGCTAGGTGACGGGCTACGATTCAGTTAGAGCTTTAGTCTGTCAAGTACCGTATTTTTATAAATACGATGTTGAGAGTTGTGTAGAAAGATGTGAGTTGGGGGTTTATCTTGATGTATTGAATTGGTGTTAATTGAGATTGTTAGTACTTGTGGATGTGGAAATTGTTTAGTGTTTGTTGTGTGTGGGAATAATTTTGAATTGAATTAAGCAATAGTTCTTTCCTTTTACTCATACGAGCTTTCATAAGCTTACCGGGTTTTGTGTTGTTGCAATCCCGGTACACTATTCAAATGGTATATCGGATATTCCTGCAGGTCAGGATAACCAGGGAGGTGACCGAGCTGCTTAGGTGTTACAGCAGTTTTTGTTATTTCATTTAGTTGTGAGGTGTGCATGTTCATTTAGAGCTTTACAGTTCATTTTGGATTTGAGTTGTAATAATTAACCGAGACTAAATTCGGTTTGATTTTATTTCGTGTGGAGAGGATGTTAAGAAAAGAAATTTTTAGGATGATTATTTTGAGTTTGTAGTAATTTTCATGTTTCAGATTTTGAATTGTTATTCCAAAATTCGGGGTGTGACATTTTGGTATCAGAGCCAGGTTACATATTTGGTGATATGTCAATACTTACCGAGTTGTAATACCCGCAATTTCCATTTTAAATTCGAGTGATTGTATCGAATGATTATTATGCGATTTCACGATTTATGTTCGATAATCATTCATTTTTACAATTATCGAAGTTTCGAAACGTTTATTTTAACGAAAAGCTCGAAATACTCGGTTTGAGAAATCGACTTTTTCTACGTATGAAATTTGGAGAAACTTCCTTCATGAAAGTTGTAGAGCTCGTCGATACGAGTCCGTACACGTGCGGAACACGAAGATCGGATTTTTTCTGAATTAGTTATCGAATTTCGAAGTTTTCCGAAACATGTATATATAGAAAAAATTTTGGAAACCCTAATTTTTTTCTTCTACCGGTTCCTCTTTTTTTTTTTTCTTCTTCTTCTTCTTCTTCCTGTTTCTGGAAAAAACTGGGTTTCTCTCTCTCTCACAGTCGCTCTCGACCGAAAAGGGGAGGAAATTTTCTCCTTAATTGTTCTCCCTCCACAGACCACCTCTCGACCTCAAACCAAGTCCCAGGCGTTCGTCTCGAGCTGCTCTAGCTCCCGGAGGTAGTTTCACAAGGCGGCGCGGCCCGTGGCGGCGGCGGCACAGCCCGAACCGAAAACGGCAATTTTCGGTTCGATCTCGATATCTCGAGCTACACTCCATCATTTCACTTGATTCTTGTCTCATTGAGCTTGCCTCAACTTCCTCTACAAGCACCAAGAAGGACCGGAACTGGGTCAAACGTTTTCACGTTCGTCGGAGCTCGACCCGAACGGATCGAAATACCGAAACTTTCGATCAAGATATCTCGAGCTATACACGATCGTTTCTTGTGATTCTTGGCTTGTTGAGTTCGCAAGGAAGTTCTGAACAAGTTTCCAGAAGGGATCGGGGCCTGAGGTTGCAGTTTTCACGTCGGTTTTCAAGCTCCCCGGTTTCTGCATATTTTCCGGCCGCCGACTGTAAATCGGTAATTTCGATGCCTTCCCGTCATTTTTAGGTCTTGTGCTAGTTATGAAAGTTGCTCAGAATGATGAAACGAAGGGGACAAGCTTGGCCCCGACACAATTGGCTGTGGTCGGTGGCGGCTCTATCCCTAACTCCGGCGGCCTTTTCCGGCCACCTTCGGAGGTCTAAAATTTGGTTTCTGTCCATTTTATGATTCTATGTTTCGATACGATCATTTCGGCGTATTATACGCATTTTTCGGATATCGTATGAATTAGTTATGAATTTTGTGATTTCGATCGATTTCGATCGTTAGATTTGTGATCTGTGGAATTATGACCGTTGGATGAACTTGTAAATTTGTTATGATGATCATATGACTGTCCTAGAGGCTTTGTGTGGTCATGGGCGAAGATCCGACCGTTGGATCTTCGTATATGTGAAAAACGGTAATTAGGGGAGCGATTCGTGAGAAACCGCTCGTCGGATTTTAATGTAAATTAGAATCTGGCCGTTAATTAGTAGTTAAATTATGTGTTGAAATTGTTGGCTAAATTCGAATCACATTTGATTAGGTGATTGACGGATTTTATTTGAGTGGGCTATTCGGCGTTAATTATAAATTATAATTATATTGAAGACGCAGCGGGAGTTTCGAGGTGAGTAAAACTCACGTGGTTCATATTACGAACCGAGCATTTTCATTTAGTTATTTTGGTAATTGTGTGAAAAATATTTGCGGATTAAATATTTGTTTTAAAATTTCATGGACTTGAATCACCACGGTCCATAGGTAAGTAAAATGAATTTTAACTATACAAATGAATTTCATAATTTTCTTGTGTGAATTATAGATGGTATTAGTGGTCATTCCTGAGTGGATGATTACGTATATATATATTTACGTGGAAAATATATATTGATGAGTGGATTGTTGTGTGATGATATGATTGAGTAGAATTGATGAGTTGATTATATTACAATTGTGTAATTCCATAATAATATGATGTATCTTGGTTGGGTTGATTTCAGTATCTGATATTATATGTTGTGTTCATTTATGAGTTTAGGGTCAACGTAATAACTGGTGTGGGTAATCGGACGCTCTAATCCTAGTGTGGATGATGGGATACGATTGGTTGAGTATGTGGAATTATTGGACGTTCTAAATATGTATATAGGAATACATATTGATGAAATACAATAATTGATAATTATGTCGGATACCATAACCTAGGCCAGGTGACGGGCTACGATTCAGTTAGAGCTCTAGTCTGTCAAGTACCGTATTTTTATAAATACGATGATGAGAGTTGTGGGAAAAGTTGTGAGTGGGGTTGTCATGATATATTGAATTGGTGTTGATTGAGATTGTTTATTAATTGCATATGTGGAAATAATTGAGTGTTACTGTGTGTGGAAATAAATGAGATTAAATTAAGTAACAGTTCATTCTTTTGCTCATACAAGCTTTCATAAGCTTACCGGGTTTTGTGTTGTTGCAATCCCGGTACACTATTCAATGCTGTAGCGGATATTCCTGCAGGTCAGGATAACCAGGGAGGTGACTAAGCTGCTTAAGTGTTTCAGCAGTTTTGTTATTAATTAGTGGTGAGGTGTGTGTATGCTCATTTAGAGCTTTACATTACATTTGGATTTGAGTTCTAATAATTAACCGAGACTAAATTCGGTTTGATTTTGTTTCGTGTGGTGAGTATGTTAAGAAAAGAAAAATTTTCAGGATGATTATTTTGAGTTTGTAGTATTTCATGTTTCGGATTTTGAATTATTATTCTAAAATTCGGGGCGTGACACGAGTGATGGCCCGTCTGCAGCGGATCCCCATCGTGTGCTCTTCGGTATTGACAATGTCATTGGGTATGTGAGTGCGTTAGGTTGGCTAGGAACGTTAGTAATTTTAAGAAATTTAGGCATCGTTATGTATGATCAGTACTTGGTTAATATGGACTTGTATTTGACTTATGCTTTGTTTAAGTGTTATGCGTGTATTAATCAAGTATATCATGCTTATTAGGTAATGGAGATTGAGGGAAACGAAGCCAGAGGTCGGGGTAGAGGTAGACCTCGTGGCAGGGGTAGAGGCCGAGGAAGGGGTAGGGCCCCTCCAGTCGAAGAAGTATCCGAGACGGAGGAAGATGCACCTTATGAGGATCAGCCTATTCCTCCTGTGGCTGTGGTTGATAATCCTGCTCGCTTGCTGATGCTAGCAAGGGAAATTACTCACTTGGGAGCAACCAAGTTTGGAGGAGGCGCTGATTATATGGTGGCGGATCGTTGGATAGAGGATTTGCAGACCTATTTCGATCTGCTTGATTGCACTGAGACCGACAAGAGGAAGCTAGCCGCTTTCATGCTGAAGGACGAGGCTAGGGTGTAGTGGAACGTCACTCATAGGAGCATTGAGGTGTCTACCTTGACATGGGAAGGCTTTGAGAGGCTGTTCAGGGAGAAGTACTTCCCACCAGCAGTGAAGGAGAGGTTGGAGCGAGAGTTCCTTGCACTTGTACAGGGGAAGATGACCGTAATTGAGTATGATGCGGAGTTCTCCAGACTGTACAAGTATGTGAGGCAGATGGAGGATGAGGACTTGGCCAAGAAGTTTCAGAGAGGGTTGAGTCCTTCGATTGAGAGTGATGTAGCCATCTTGGAGCTGAAGACCAAGAGAGAGATCTTGGCTAAGGCACAGATCATTGAGCAGCAGAACCTGATTCGTAGAGAGAAGGAGTCTGCTGAGAGAGACTTCTAGGGCAAGGGAAAGACCATAGCAGGAAGCAGTAGAGCTAGAGACTTCAAGGGTGGGTTCTGGAAGAGACAGAGAACTCAGTTTCAGCATCAGGCTCCAGCCAGGGCAGTAGTGGCTCCTCCTGTTCAGGCTATGCCTATCAGGCAGATAGCACCAGCAGCTCCGGTGAAGTGCTTTAACTGTGGCGAGCCGGACCACATCTCTCGTGCGTGCACGAAACCATGGGGTAGGATATGCTATAGCTGTGGACAGGCAGGGCATCAGGCTAGGGAGTGTCCCCGAAATCAGGGTAGAGTGTAGGGTAACCAGCAGAGGCAGCTACCACCTGCTCATGCTAGAGTCTTTGCCATCGGTCAGGCAGGCACGGGAGTGGAAGGTACCTTATCTGTTTATCACTTTCTTGCTAGAGTACTGTTTGATACGGGAGCCTCACACTCTTTCATATCTAGTTCGGTTGTGGATGTTTTGGGTTTGATTGCTATGCCTCTGACTAGATCATTGTGTGTTACATTACCTCTCGGTGTGTCTCTTGAGCTTAGCATGCTTTGTGATGATTGCCCTATTGGGATTGGTGGCAGAGAGTTCTCTGAGTCTTTGATTGTGATTCCGGATCACACGTATGATGTGATTTTGGGTATGGATTGGTTGAGCCCGAACCATGCTGTTATTGATTGTTTTAGGATGATTGTGTCCTTCCATGTTCCGGGACAACCGGTGTTTCATTATCGTTGTTTGAAGTCTGACATCACCATGAGGATAAGGATTTTGGCCCATATTGAATCAGGGAGTAGTACTTCAAAGATTACAGGAGATTCCTGTAGTTGCAGAGTATGTAGATGTGTTTCAGGAGATCCCTGGGTTACCTCCGAAGAGGGTAATGGACTTCTCCATTGATGTGATACCAGGTACTTCACCTGTGTCAAAAGCACCCTATCGAATGGCTCCAGCTGAACTTCAGGAGTTGAAGGTTCAGATTGAGGGCTTACTTGCACAAGGGTTCATTCAGGCAAGTGTGTCTCTTTGGGGCACACCAGTGTTGTTTGTGAAGAAGAAGGATAGTTCACTTCGTCTATGTGTGGATTATCGACAGTTGAACAAGGTGACCATCAAGAATAGGTACCCTTTACCTAGGATTGATGACTTGTTCGATCAGCTTAGGGAAGCTACTTTGTTCTCGAAGATTGACTTGAGGTCTGGATATCACCAGTTGAGGGTGAAGGAGGAAGATATCCCAAAGACGGCGTTCAGGACCAGGTATGGACATTTTGAGTTTCTTGTCATGCCTTTTGGTCTCACGAATGCCCCCGCATCATTTATGGACTTGAAGAACCGTACGTTCAGTCCTTACTTGGATCAGTTTGTGGTAGTGTTCGTGGACGATATCTTGATTTATTTAAGGTCATCAGCGGAGCATGAGAAACATCTGCGGATAGTGCTGCAAACGTTGAGAGAGCAGGAACTATTTGCCAAGTTCGAGAAGTGTGACTTCTGGCAGAGTGAAGTCAAGTTCCTTGGTCATGTGGTCTCGAAGGATGGAGTTTCTGTGGATCCTTCGAAGGTTGAAGCAGTGATGAGTTTGAGTCGCCCTACTACGGTTACAGAAATCCGTAGCTTCCTTGGACTGGCCGGGTATTACAGGCGCTTCATTGATGGGTTTTCTGGTATTGCTTCGGTTTTAACCAAATTGACCAGGAAGGACACTCAGTTCGTATGGTCGGATGAGTGTGAGAAGGCTTTCAATGAGCTGAAGACTAGATTGACTACAGCTCCGGTGTTGACCATTCCTACTAGTGGTAGTGGATTGGTCATTTACAGCGATGCATCTCATCAGGGTTTGGGGTATGTGTTGATGCAGAATGGTAGTGTCGTTGCTTATGGTTCTAGACAATTGAAGGTACATGAGCGGAATTACCCTACTCATGATCTAGAGCTAGCAGCAGTAGTGTTTGCCTTGAAGATTTGGAGGCACTATCTTTATGGTGAGAAATTTGAACTCTTTTCCGATCACAAGAGTTTGAAGTATCTATTCTCCCAGAAGGAATTGAACATGAGACAGAGAAGATGGATGGAGCTCATTAAGGACTATGATTTCACCTTGGAGTATCATCCCGGAAAGGCGAATGTAGTGGCGGATGCTTTGAGTAGGAAACCGCGGGTAATCATGGCATCGATTATGGTGCGGGAGTGGCGCATGCTAGAAGCTGCATCTGAGTTCGACCTTATGCCAGCAGGAGCAGGACAGGGAATCTTTCTCGGTAGTATCACCTTACAGCCCACCTTGATCTCCAGAATCATTCAGGGTCAGACACTTGATGAGTTTGCTCAAGTGAGGATTGCTGAGATGACTGCTGACCCGGATGTGGAGGGCCCTTCTGAGCGGATGATTGGGGCAGATGGAGGGTTGAGACTTCGAGGGAGATTATATGTACCGAGTGTTGATAACCTCAGAGAGGAGATCATGCGGGAAGCACATAGGTCTCAACATGCTATACATCCAGGAGGTACTAAAATGTATATGGATCTACGAAGGCAGTTTTAGTAGTATGGTATGAAGAGGGATGTGGCGGGACATGTGTCGAAGTGTCTTACCTGTCAACAGGTGAAGGCAGAGCATCAGAGACCAGCAGGAATGCTGAACCCTTATCGATTCCTGTTTGGAAATGGACTTTGTGACTAGATTGCCTAGGTCCAGGTAAAGTTATGACTCGATTTGGGTGATTGTTGACCGGTTGACTAAATCAGCACACTTCCTTCCGGTGGCAAAAACGTACTCAGGGGATGCGTTGTGTAAGTTGTACGTGAACGAGATAGTGAGGCGTCATGGAGTGCCTGTGACGATTGTATCTGATCGTGATGCTCGTTTCACTTCAGAATTCTGGCGTAGGTTTCATAAGGCATTTGGTACGTCTCTTGCTATGAGCACTGCATTTCACCCACAAACAGATGGACAGACCGAGAGAGTGAATCAGGTAATGGAGGACATGCTCAGAGCTTGTGTTCTGGATTTTAAGGGTAGTTGGGCGGATCATCTGCCATTGATATAGTTTGCCTACAACAACAGCTATCACTCTAGTATCGGTATGGCTCCATATGATGCTCTTTATGGTAGGCCATGTAGGACCCCTATCTGTTGGGCGGAAGCAGGGGATAAAGGACTCATCGGTCCTGAGATTGTACAGGAGACTACAGAGAAGGTCACTACTATTCGGGACAGAATCCGAACCGCTCAGAGTAAATAGAAGAGTTATGCTGACTTGAAGAGGAGACCTTTGGAGTTTGAGACAGGCGATCATGTGTTCTTGAAGGTCTCACCTATGACAGGTGTTGTGAGATTTGGCAAGAAGGGGAAACTCGCACCGAGGTATGTTGGACCCTTTGAGATTCTGGAAAGGGTTGGTAA
Source organism: Rosa persica (assembly GCA_025331145.1). Taxonomy (NCBI): domain Eukaryota; kingdom Viridiplantae; phylum Streptophyta; class Magnoliopsida; order Rosales; family Rosaceae; genus Rosa; species Rosa persica. The sequence continues at coordinate 31,229,906 of WFKR01000007.1, read as the reverse complement.
CTTGACATATCGTCTTGCTTTACCTGTTAGCATGTCGGGTGTGCACAATGTCTTCCATGTGTCTATGCTCAGGAAGTATGTTCGAGACGCGTCTCAGGTGATTGATCACGGTACGATCGAAGTGAACACGGATGTGACGTCTGTAGTTGAACCTGTTCGTATCTTGGATAGGTCTACAAAGAAACTTCACAGGAAAGAGGTTGATCTCGTGAAGGTGTTGTGGAGTCATCATGACGAGGGTGATGCATCATGGGAGTTAGAATCTGACATGAGGACGAGGTATCCACAGCTTTTTAGGGAATTGGATACTTGAATTTCGAGACGAAATTCCTTTAAGGGGGGTAGATTGTAATACTCGCAATTATCATTTTAAATTCGAGTAATTGTGTTGAACGATTATTATGCGATTTCACGATTAATGTTCGATAATAATTCATTTTTACAATTATCGAAGTTTCGAAACGATTATTTTTAACGAAAAGCTCGAAATGCTCGATTTGAGTAATTGACTTTTTCTACGTACAAAATTTGGAGAAACTTCCTTCATGAAAGTTGTAGAGCTCGTCGATACGAGTCCGTACACGTGCGGAACACGAAGATCAGATTTTTTCTGAATTAGTTTTCGAATTAAGAAGTTTTCCAAAACTTGTATAAATAGGAAAAAAACCCTAGCAAATTTTTCAGAAGCCTTCTATTTTGGTCCGGCCTTCTTACAATTTCAGAAACAACTGTTCATTGTCCCCTACCTCCATCCCTCGACCAAAAACGACCGAAAAGAGAGCAAAGTTCACCTAAATCGTTCTCCCTCCACAGGCCAACTCTCGACCTCAAACCAAGTCCCAGGCGTTCGTCTCGAGCTGCTCTACCTCCTGGACGGTGTCGCTTCCACCGGCAAGGCCTCCACCGCCGGCGAAACAGCCCGAAACAATCGGACCTGAAAACGAACCAAAACTAGCTTCTTGCGTTTTCGACCACCAAACCAAGTGAAACTCGTCCCTCTACATCGACTCAACCTCCTGAAGCTGCCAGAGGGAGTTTTACAAGGCGGCGCGGCCTGTAGCTGCGGCGGCACGGCCCGAACCGAAAACCACCCTTTTCGGTTCGATCTTGATATCTCGAGCTACACACCACCATTTCACTTGATTCTTGGCTCATTGAGCTCGCCTCAACTTCTTCTACAAGCACCAAGAAGGACCGGAACTGGGTCGAACGTTTTCACGTTCGTCGGAGCTCGACCCGAACGGATCGAAACAACCAAGCTTTCGATCAAGATATCTCGAGCTATACACGATCGTTTCTTGTGATTCTTGGCTTGTTGAGTTCGCAAGGAAGTTCTGAACAAGTTTCCAGAAGGGATCGGGGCCTGAGGTTGCAGTTTTCACGTCGGTTTTCAAGCTCGCCGGTTTCTGGAATTTTTCCGGCCGCCAACTGTAATTGGTACTTTTCGATCCATTCCCGTCATTTTTTGGTCTTATGCTAGTTATGAAAGTTGCTCAGAATGATGAAACGAAGGGGACAAGCTCGGCCCCGACACCATTAGCGGTGGTCGGTGGCGGCTCTGTCCCTAACTCCGGCGGCCCTTTCCGGCCACCTCCGGAGTTCTAAAATTTGGTTTCTGTCCATTTTATGATTCTAGGTTTCAATACGATCATTTCGGCATATTATACACATTTTTCAGATATCGTATGAATTAGTTATGAATTTTGTGATTTCAATCGATTTCGATCGTTAGATTTTTGATCTGTGAAATTAGGACCGTCGGATGAACTTGTAAATTTGTTATGATGATCATATGACTGTCCCAGAGGCTTTATTTGAGTGGGCTATTTCGGCGTTAATTATAATTATAATTATATTGAAGACGCAGCGGGAATTTCGAGGTGAGTAAAACTCACATGGTTCATATTTCGAACCGAGTGTTTTAATTTATTTATTTTTGGTAATTGGGTGAAAAATATTAGCGGATTAAATATTTGTTTTAAAATTTCATGGACTTGAATCACCACGGTCCATAGGTAAGTAAAATGAATTTTAATTATACAAATGAATTTCATGATTTTCTTGTGTGAATTATAGATGGTATTAGTGGTCATTCCTGAGTGGATGATTACGTATATATATATTTACGTGGAAAATATATATTGTTGAGTGATGATATGATTGACTGAATTGATGAATTGATTATATTTCAATTGTGTAATTCCATAATAATATAGTGTATCTTGGTTGGGTTGATTTCAATATGTGATATTATATGTTGTGCTCATTATGGGTTTAGGGTCGACGTAGTGACCGGTGTGGGGTAATCGGACGCTCTAATCCTGGGTGGATGATGGGATACGATTGGTTGAGTATGTGGAATTATCGGACGTTCTAAATATGTATATAGGTATACATATTGATGAAATACGATAATGATAAATATGTCGGATGCCATAACCTAGGCCAGGTGACGGGCTACGATTCAGTAGAGCTCTAGTCTGTCAAGTACCGTATTTTTATAAATACGATGTTGAGAGTTGTGTAGAAAGATGTGAGTTGGGGATTTATCTTGATGTATTGAATTGGTGTTAATTGAGATTGTTAGTACTTGTGGATGTGGAAATTGTTTAGTGTTTGTTGTGTGTGGGAATAATTTTGAATTGAATTAAGCAATAGTTCTTTCCTTTTACTCATACGAGCTTTCATAAGCTTACCGGGTTTTGTGTTGTTGCAATCCCGGTACACTATTCAAATAGTGTGGCGGATATTCCTGCAGGTCAGGATAACCAGGGAGGTGACCGAGCTGCTTAGGTGTTACAGCAGTTTTTGTTATTTCATTTAGTTGTGAGGTGTGCATGCTCATTTAGAGCTTTACAGTTCATTTTGGATTTGAGTTGTAATAATTAACCGAGACTAAATTCGGTTTGATTTTATTTCGTGTGGTGAGGATGTTAAGAAAAGAAATTTTCAGGATGATTATTTTGAGTTTGTAGTAATTTTCATGTTTCGGATTTTGAATTGTTATTCTAAAATTCGGGGTGTGACATATATCATGAAAAAGAAGTTGACCATGTGAAACGTTAGTAAGAATACGATTTTCAGTTTTTTACTTTCCTTAAATATTTAATCTAAGTGAAAGCACATAAGTTAAACCTATTGAACATGCAATATAGTCTAGAAAGCTAGCTAATTAAGAATACATTCAACTCATGAAGAACAAAGAAAGGATGTCAACCAACGTTGTTAGGATCCGTTTATCTTATGGGCCAGACTCTTACATGTTTTATGGGCCATTATTGTGATGTGGGCTTAGACTTTATGACCATCTTATATACCTATTGAGATCTATTGCAAGGTGATTATTGAAGAATACTGAAGCTTTCATTTACTTATTTCCTTTAGTTTTCTCTCGTTTCCTTCTTTTACGATGTCATTTCCGGTTACGATCCTGGGGATTGGAACAATTGGTATCAGAGTCCGTAATTAGGGCCTATTTCCAATGATTCCGATGATGTACGGCGGTGGGATCTCCCACAGGTGTTACAACGCTCATTCGTATCACCCTTACAGTAACCATAGCTACCCACCACCTCCTTCCCAATTTTCATCGCAACTAAGCTACCCACCACAACCACCACCACCTTTCCAAACAATCATTAATGGGTACATTTTCCTCACTAATTTCCACATCTTTCTGCAAATCAACTAAGCACCGTTGCACCTTCGCCTCACAATTATTACCCGTGTTCCCAAAACCAATGTTACTCAAGTACTAGGCTTCTCACCCCCACGCCTCAATCACCTTCAATTCCAATTCACTCTCATCCAAGTGAAATCTATCACTATTACCCACCTACCCAGCCTCATTTCATTCCCACAAACCAGTTTGTGCCTCCACCTTGAACTCATGAGCAACCATGTCCTATTTCAGATCTACAGTGGTTGGAACCTGGCCTTTAGCTTCGTCCAATTCCAAGGGAACTTGACCGGAAATATGATTGGGAGGTCCCGGTTGTTGATCCAGACTACTCCTCTTTCACACCAGAGCCTATGGTCAAGCTTAAGGGAGTTGAGAAACCACCGTCACCACCACGAGGTTCTAACAAATTACATGTTCACAAAGAACACACAAATGTTAAGTTGCATGTGTGAGATGCAAGACTCTTTAAAGAGTTCGATGGATACCTTCATATCTGAATTCAAGAAGGAGCTATAGTTGTTAAGGAGTTCGTCGCAATCTCTGGCGAGCCAAGTTGATACTCCATGAAAGCTTGGCTCTCCATTGTCGTCAACACCTAAAATAATTCCGGCTACAACTAAGGCTTCATCATCACTTATTCCTGCTGATAATGATGGATTCGACCTAGATGAAAGCAAGGAATTTTAGGAGTTGCTTTATGATGGCATTGATATTCATACTAGTCATCTTGGAGATGCTTCAACAGACTTGTTGACTGCAACAAAGTTAGTACATAATTTAAAACTCTATCAATATAGTAAGAGCAAGCAGGAATTGTTCTCAACCGGGGATTAGGAGAATTTGTTCCTACAAAAGATATCAGAAAAATAAAACAAATATATATATATATATAGAGAACATCCTTACTTTAAGTATTTGAGGATTTTCACTATTTTACACTAGTATATGACCTAATTTAATGATTTTTAACCATTGATCCTTTAGATTTCTAAGCAAAAATTGTGTCTACAAAAAATCAACCAAATCCATGATCATTTGGTCACTCAAAAGTTTTCCAGGCTAGGACGAAATGAGGAGGGTGAACCTTGATCTGAAAATTGATATATAGCATTTGGAGAGGATCTCTTTCAATTCATTTCATCATTAGATGACTTGAATATATAGCATATCACACTTACATTTACCGATTTACGAAACAAGTTTGCTAGGTATAAACTCCCAAAAAGCGTGTTAATCAAAAACCATCAAAAATGAGATTTTCTCTCAACTAGTTTTTCTTTCCAAAACCCTAGCAAGCGGCCTCCTTACCACTCCCCACCCCCAGCTTCTCTTTCACGCCTCTTTCATGGTTTCCATTGACGCCATCACTGCTAGTTTTGCTGCCTCCTTGGCTCTGGCTGATGGTGGTCAAGCCCCAGACCTTGGGAAAATTGGTGGAGGTCATGAAGAAAATCCTCCCAATATTTTCTTCTCAGAAAACCTCTCATTCGCCGACCTATGGATTCTGCCGCCTTCAAATCTCACTTCCTTCACACTTGGATGGTGGAAAGGGAATTAGGGTTCAGGAAAAGAATGATAATCTCTTCCTGTTCTCTTTCGAATCAGCCTAGGACCGGACTAAGGTTCTCAAAGGTGGAGTTTGGTGTTTTGATCGTGCTCCGGTCTGCCTGGAGGAGTACAACGGAGTTACCTATTGCTGAGGTTCCAATGAAGCATGTTCGAATTTGGGTTAGGGTTTCAGGTATCCCTCCACTTTATGAAGAACCTGACAACCTTAACCCTCATTGGGAACCTCTTGGGGGGATTCTTGGATTACGACAAGAAGGAGTTTTGAAGCTATGCGTATATTCTTCTTGCACGACATCTCCAAACCCATTCTCTTTGAACGCAAGATCTTCTTGGCTGCAGCGACTGAACTGATCTTGAAGTTTCAATTTGAGCATCTCAAAGGTAGGTGTTCTCAATGCGATATGATTACGCATTCGGGGGCCAAATGCATGGAACCTAATATAGCCATCTCTATTTCGAGGGTTTTGCAATTTGGTGGTCCTCCAACAGCAGTTGGATCCTTTTCCTTTTCAGCTCAGGCTAGCTGGGAACCCCCAAAACTCCCTCTGCCTTCCTCAAGAAGAAAAAGCATGTAATCCGAAAGTTGGACAGATCATCATCAGGTGATGATCAATCTGCTAGTACCGTGCAATATATGGCTGCTGAGAGGGCTAGTGAGCCTGTTGTAGTGCAGCAGCTAGGAAAGGTTGGGACTGATACTTCGGTCCACTGGTCCATGGCTGATGGTTCCGAATCTGGTCCACTGGTCCAAGCTAAGCAAGTGGAGCCTGGGGTTTACAAGAAAAGAAGTAGGATTGGAGGTTGTACTCCCTCCCCAAAGAAGTTCAAAACAATTCTGGGTGGTAAGCTGCCTACACTGCAAGCAGATGCCCTAGGGTTGGTTGAAGCTGATAATGAAAGTGAACAAGGAATTCTGAAGAAGAAGGTTGGAAGACCTCTAGGAAGCAGGAATAAAAATCCTCATCCACAGAAGAAGGTACTTGGGGCCTTGCATCTGACTTACCCTCCTGCTGATGCTGTTCAAGAGATTAGCCTTAAGAATAAGGGCAAAGGAAAGCTCTAAGCTTCTTGTATTCGGTACCTAGCATTTGATTCCAATCTATTGCTATTTAAGTTTAGTTTCTCTGATTGTACACCAATTGAGGTCTTAGGCAATTAGGGTTACTCTAGCAAGGATTTAGGTAGTTGTTTGGATTTGTCTCCGAATGGCTAGGTCTAAACTTTGTGCTCAAGTTGTTCCCAATGAGGGTTACCTGTTATGCACTTAACAGCTTAGACCATCTAGGTTTTATTTGGTGTAAGACAACGTATGATGTACATACCTTCTGGCCATAGATAAACAATGAAATTATCAACTTCTAAAAAAAAAGAATGGTTAAACGTTTTCCGATTTGGCTAATTATTTGTATATGTGTGTAGGTAACTAGAGAATAAATGGTGTGAATATTAAAATACATGCTAAAAATAAAAACATCCTCACTTTATGATCTTAAGGATATATATATATATATATATATATATATATATAGAACTTTTCTCAGGTAAGGATATCCTTACCTAAGGTTTAGGTACAGATTTGGTGTTTTCAACCATTTTCCGATCATATTTTCATATCTTAACCGTTAAGTATTTAGAGCTTAATGTATAGATCCCCCCTGCAAAATTTCAGTCAATTTGGTGATCGTTAAGGCATCCAAAACTGCAATTTACACGAACGGACCGAATCTGTCGAACTAGAACCGTTCGTATTTATAATGGTAAATTGCAGTTTTGGATGCCTTAACGATCACCAAATTGGCTGAAAATTTACAGAGGTGATCTATACATTAGGACCTAAAAACTGAACGGTTAAGATGTGAAAATGTGATCAGAAAGTGGGTGAAAACCGGAAATCCGTACCTAAGAAAAACTAAGGACATCCTTAGTGTAGTCGACTGATATAGAACTTTTCTTAGCGGTTCTCCACTGCGGACGTCCGCAGTTTTTTGATCCGTACGGATTTCCAGTTTTGACTCACTTTCCGATCACATTTTCACATCTTAACCGTTCAGTTTTTAGGTCCTAATGTATAGATCACCTCCGCAAAATTTCAGCCAATTTGGTGATCATTAAGGCATTCAAAACTACAAATTACAACAATATATATGAACGGTTCCGGTTCGACGGATTCGGTTCGTTCGTGTAAATTACAGTTTTGGATGCCTTAACGATCACCAAATTGGCTGAAATTTTGCAAAAGTGATCTATACATTAGAACCTAAAAACTGAACAGTTAAGATGTGAATGTGTGTTCGAAAAGTGGGGAAAAACACAAAATCCGTACATTTTTGCTTAGGTGCGGATATCCGCACCTGAGCAATGTTATATATATATATATATAGAGAGTATTTATGATTTATAAAGAAAGAGGATTTTAGGATTTAATTTCTAATCTAACAACTAAGCAATATACAAGTGACATATGAAAACACATAATCAAGTAGATAAATATGAATGGAACGAAATATAGATGTAATTAACTACTACTAACACATTGGTAAGGTTTCTGTAAGGCCCCGATTTTTAAACACACTTAAAAATCAATAATCTCATAATTATACACGCGTGATGGTTCAGGCATCAATACGAAATACCTGAAAAACTTTTTCCTTTTAAACCAAGTACATACTGATGTCCTAAACCCACAAAAGCAATATATACACTCTCCGCAGAGTCATATATTATACGAATTTATGAATTAAATTACCACAACAAAATATTAAGTAAATGCTCCTCGGAGCTTACTACAAGCAGAAGTCTTAATCTCGATGAGTTATAAAATTGGCTTCCTACTGTAAAAGCTGCTATCACACTACCTCAGTTTCAGCCACTATTATCCTGACCTGCAGAATTAACCCATACACTATTGAATAGTGCACCGGGTTGCCACACAACAAACCCGGTAAGCTTATGAAAGCTTGTATGAATAAACTCAAATACAACAACCAAAACAACTCACACAAATCATGGGAAAAACCCACATGTTCTAATTAAGGAAACACTCACATAAATCACGGGAGAAACCTACACGTTCCAATTAAGGAAACAACTCACGCAAATCACGGGAAAACCCCACACGTTTTAATTAATTTTTGGGAAAAACTCACACGTTCCAATTAAGGAAACAACTCATGCAAATCATGGGAAAAACCCACACGTTCCAATTAAGGAAACAACTCACTCAAATTACGAGAAAAACCCACACGTTCCAATTAAGGAAACAATAAAAGAAAGAATATACTCAAGACTCTCTTTTAAAAACTCATACTCATGAGTCACAAGTAACCTCACTGTTACACCCATGAGATACCACAGGCGGACAGACTAGAGCTATAACTGATCGTAACTACACCCCTGGCCAAGGGCATTTTTTCGATAACCCATCCCCGATCACATTTCGTGATCCACGATCCTCAACCCTCAGGTATTTAGATCCATGGTTTAAATACCAAAACATTAAGCAAGTCGCAATGGACTCAAAATGTTACACAATCTCGATCACATTTCGTGATCTCTCGATACAAAGACCAAAACATTAACTAAACCGCACTAGACCCAAAATGTTACCGGAATCTAAAATGAAAGATTCCCCCCATAATTGTTCCCTATCAATTACTCCCGGTACAAAGACCTAACATTTAAATAAGTCATATGTGATCTGAAAATGTTCCACAATACACAACACTTTTCAAAACAATAGAAATCAACCATTTTCACAATATATTGTTTACCGACAAGTAAACCCGAAAACAATAATATGAAACTTATCACACATATTGCTTTCTATATAACAAAACCACCCACATATACATATATATATATGTATATATATTTATATATTTCACGTAAATATATATATACACATACACACATATATACACGTAGTCATTCACTCATGAATGCTAATAATACTAACTATAGTTTGCAGTTAAATAAACAACTCTCAACACGATAAGGTAAATCCGTCCGTAAATGAATATTGTGAAATTACTCACCTGGAAATTCCTGCTACGTCTTCACACCGTTAGCTTACTTACAGAACGTACTCTGTCAAGCACCTAAGGAAGGTACAACCTCGATTCAGTACACGAATCACAAATGATTAAAGTTCGAATCCCCAAATCAAACTACAACTCGTAAGTAACTCCAATTGAGGCGAAACCTCATCCGCGACCACCCAAAGTCTTCGAAACACTCCTACAATCGATATGTCGAAACCACAAGTTGCTCGAACACTCGAATCGTCACGGATAGAATAATCGAAGGGTTCGAAATCACAAAAACCCTAACATGCTCATACGATCTCCAAAAATTAAGTATTATATATCGAAATGCTCGTATCAACGAGTAGATGATACATAACACAAGAAATTGTCCCTTACATGGTCGAAACGCTGCCAAAGAGCCACCACAGACTAGTACAACCACCACAACCACTGCCGGGCAAAACTCAAAACCACCACATTCCATCAGTCCAAAATGTTAATAACATCAAGTGGAGCAACTTTAATACCTGAGATTCAAGCCAACTAGGCCTAGATCGCCACCAATCGTCGTCCAAAGCTAACACACACTGTTCACCGTGAGTTGACTTTGCTCTGGTGAGAATCGATCAAAACTACCACCAAGGATTGAACAAGGATGCTCCCACGAGAAGAACAAGCCAAGTTTGAGCCGCTGTAGTTGCCGGAGGAGAAAGTTCTGGTCGATCTTGCCATCGACAAACTTTGGAGCTTTGATCCGTCGCCCTATGTGAGAATCAAAGCAAACCGTCACCAGAGGGAGGTAGGCAATGTAGCTCTGAATGGTCCTAGGTTGGTCTGGTGGTCTTGCCGGAGTTGCAAGTTCAGAGAGAGAGAACAGAGGTTCTGGAATTTTTTGGAATATTACCGAAATAGAAATTTTCAGAATATGAGAACTATTTCCTGAAATTTCCCAATTTATACAAAAATTTCTGAAAAGATAAATAATTTTCGCAGACCATAACTTTCTCATACCAACTTCGATTTCCACGTTTCACTTGTCCAAGAACTCGTATCGACGTGCTCTACGACTTCCATGAAGGAAGTTTTCGAACAAACCCAACGTATAAAAAGTCAACCCTCGTGACCCCCTAAAATTGACGCTTCCTGAATAATTATTCGTCCGAAAATAATTCATTTCAATCCCGAACCACGTACTCATACCTATAACCACTAAATTAATTTCGGAAAATCCTCGGACAGTAATAACGAATTTCCGGGGTACTACAGTTTCAAAGCATCAATCACGAATTAAAACATGTCAAATCAAGGAATCAATCAAGAACAGAGATGAATGCATACAAAGTCATTTTTACTTCTCTTAATTAAATTAACAAGATGAATATACCATAGTTAACCCTATTAGGTATGCAATTATTAGTGGTAGCTAATCACTAAAACAATTTTAACACATTAGGCACATATGAAAGTTTGATTAATTCAAGCAAAGATAACGAGTTAGAACGCTATTCTCATCATGCAAAGCTCATTGTTGATTTACCTAAGGAACTATAGGTTTTCCACTTGAATTATTAAGACCTAGAATGCTAGAAAATTTTAATATGGATTCAATTACAAGCTCATCAATAAATTATGCATCCAAAGATCAATTAACACATAAATGATGGGTTATTCGCACAAAATCAACAAACATGCATGACAATAATGAAATCGCAATTTTTGTTTTTGAAAACCTAAAACCTAAACCCTTCCTTGATCAAGAGCCATTACTCTAGCTCTTGGTGGAAGATCAAAGCTCAGCTTCATCAACGACAAAAGTAACATCCCAGATCCCTCATCATCTGAATGTGAAAGTTGGTTATCCAAAGACCAACTTGTTATGTCATAACTCCTTAATTCAATAGAGCCAAAACTTGCTGAAATCTTCAGCTATTCAAAGTCATCACGACATCTCTGGGATGTTGTCAAAGACATGTATGGCAACCTACACAATGCAGCAAGAGTGGTCCAACTCAAAAAAGATCTTGCAAGGATTCAACAAGGTAGTCTCTCATTTGTTCAACACCTTGGCAACCTAAAAGCCAAGTGGAATGAACTTGATTTGTATAGACCTCACACCACTGATGCCACCATATGGCTGAAAAAAGCTGAAGAAAATAAAGTGTTCCAATTGCTTGCAAGTCTGGGATCTGAATATGAAGATCTTAAAAGCCATCTTTGATGAGCCCTAAGCTTTCTTCATTCACAACAGTATGAAACTTCATTGAACGTGAAGAAGTGTGCAAAAAGGTGATGAATATGGACACCAGTGCTAGAGGGTCAGAAGCTAGAGCATTTGTTGCAAACAAAAGTGTCACAAGCTACAGAACATAAAGGGTAAGAGGCCAAATCTAAAGTGCACACATTGTGAACGCATTGGATAAACTGATATAGGCTACACATGAGAGAGATGTTGGATATTGCATCCAGAACTAGAACCTAAGTTCAATGAAGAGCAGAAGAATCAAAGAGGCACCATAAGAAGCTCTTACATCTCTAATCCAAAGGCAAACTTCAGCAACACTTCTGAAGATTTGATGAACTTCACACCCAATCCAATAACTCATAAATGAGTTTGCTACATATCTTCAAAAGAAGCACGACAGTTTAGAGAGCAATGAAAATGTAAGTACAACTGCTATGCTTGGAAAGTTTGCTGGTTTTCTGGCAAAATCAAATATGGCTTCTTCAGAGGATATACCAGGTATTATTTGTGCCATTTCTACTGCTTTAGATGTCAGTAAGAATGATGATTTTTGGATAGTGGATTCAGGTACCTCAGATCACATGACAAACAATTCTTCCATATTACATGATTTTGAAACCTTGTCAAAACCTTTACATGTCTCAATTGCAAATGGCAACGATGTATCCATCTTAGGAAAAGAAAAAATGAAGCTTTTTTTCAGATACCGTTGAGTCATTTGCATTATTTGTACCCTCATTTACATTCCAACTTTGTCTGTAGGAAGGTTAACAAACTTTTTGGATTTTCTACCAATTTTCTATTCTTATAATGTTGTGTTTCAGGATCGAGTGTCCAAGAAGACGATTGCTAAGGGTTCTTTCTAAATGGCTTGTACTACATATCAACTTCATCAACCTTTTCAAAGTGTTTTCCAACAGAATCCAAATCTGCAACATAGCAACAATTGTGGCATAAAGGCCTAGTTCATCCTTCCTTTCATGTTTTTTCAATGTTGTTCCCTAGTTTTTGTAAAGTCTCCCGTGAGTGTGAGACATGTCATATGTCAAGGTTTACTAGATTGCCTTTTCAAATCTCTCAATCTAGAACAACTAAGCCTTTTGAGATTGTACATCCTGATGTATGGGGACCAGCGTCCCTAGAATCATTTGATGGCTATGTTTTGTGTCACCTTTATTGTTAATTTCACTCGAACCACTTTTGTGTATCTTTTGAAATTCAAGAGTGAAGTCTTCAAGTGTTTCCAAGATTTTCATAACCTTGTCACAAATCTATTTTCATCTAAAATTTGCATTCTAAGGTCAAGACAATGGCACTGAATACACATCCAAAATCATGACTGATTATCTCAGTGCTCAAGGGATTATTCATCAAACCAGTTGTGTGGGAACACCGCAACAAAATGGCATTGCAGATCAAAAATAGAGATTTACTTGAAAGGGCTAAGGCCTTGATGCTTCAAACAAATGTTCCAAAAAAATTCAAGTCTCAAGGAATTCAAACTGCAGCTTACATCATAAAAGATTGCCTAGCAATGTGTTAAATTTCAAATCTCCATTTGAAGTTCTAAAAGGTCAAAAAGTTGACATAATACACCTTCGAGTATTTTGTTGTACGTGTTTTGTACATGTTCAGTCAAATAACCAAGATAAGTTTGACCTCAGAGCTATTAAATGTGTGTTCCTAGGGTACTCATCTACCTAAAAGGGCTACAAGTGTTACAATTCATAGACCAAAAAATTGTTTGTTTCAAGGGATGTTCGTTTTGATAAGTTTGACTCTTTCTTTCAGTTATTTGATAATGAACCTCAGGGGGATATTTGTGACTTTTTTCCCATACCAATTCCTGTTGAAGCTGTAGTAGACATTCCTATTTCATAACAACTAGTTTAACAATTTGTGGACACTGAAGAGGTACAGGCAAACTCCAACACTCAAGGTCATCAACCAGAGGTTGTACCAAACACGTCTCAACCTCGAAAAAACCCACCAAAGGGGAGACATCTACCAACATGACTTCAGGAAAATGAGACCTACACACCACGTTATCCTCTTGTACAAGTTGCTCACTCCACCAATAGCTCCTCTCCACACAGAGCATTCCTCGTCAAGATTTCCAAAGAAACCGAACCAAGGAACTTTGAAGAAGCAAATCAATCACCAGTTTGGAAGAAAGCTATGCATGATGAACTCAATGCCCTTGACGATGATAGAACCTAGAGTATAGTTAAGCTTCCCAAAGGTCAGAAAATTGTAGGGGCAAGATGGATTTACAAAATCAAGTTCAACTCTGATGGTTCGATTGAGCGACATAAGGCAAGGTTAGTTGCTCGTGGCTTCACTCAAACCTTTAGTGTTGATTATAAGGAGACCTTTGCTCCAGTTGCTAGAATGAATACAATTCAAGTTTTATTATCTTCCGGATTCTGGAAGTAAACTACCTCAGTTCTCTCCTCATCTTTGAGAAACAGGATGACCTTGGCCTCCACTTCACTCACCGAACCTGCCTCTATATCACCCCTTTGAGAAGATTGTGCCCCTCCGCACGTTCCTCTCAATTGCTGGAACTCCATGTCAGTCCCTTGCGGAAGGAGAGAACGGATTCCATAAATCTTTCAAGGGCAAAGCTGCCCGAACCTGGAGATCTATCCATTCTCAATTCATTAACTGCAGGGAGCCGCAATTCACATAAAAAAAAAACTCATTAACCCAGTACTACACTCCAAAAGGTCAACCTCTAAATCATACTAGAAGAAGAGACTCTAAACAAATAAAAAACCAAAAGAACCACAGAAGCCAGAGCAACCACCGAGCAAGGAAATGCGAGGAAACCATAACAACCAACAAAAAACCCAATCACCGAGCAACTAAAGTAAGAAACAAGCAGGAGTCACGGGGAGAGAGGAACAGAGAAGCCTCCGCTCCAATTCACAGCTCACCCCCTCCGTCTATTTCAGAGAGAGCCGTTCATGCAGCACCTGTATGAAATGAAAATAAGTACCATCCAAGGCCCTCCAAGGCTAGTCACTTTATCTGTTGTATTTGATTCCTTTCCTTCTCTCCCACCGGAAGTTGAGGATGTTATGTCGGTTGAACACCCAAAGTAGATATCTCCGTTTAGGAGAATCGCGTAGAAGGGGGTATTGAAATAGAGGGTTGGTTTAAAGCTCCTTCAGTGCCCATGTATGATTCACCTTCCTTAAATGCTTTAAGGAAGCGGCTACCTAGATTCATTCTATCATGATATGCATGAAGACCGGAGCGCCTCACGTCCATTAATAAGAAAGAAGAAGCAAAAGCCGAAACAGCAAGATCTGAGCGGGTGCCCACGACGAAGTCTTTGGGTCTGGTTCCGGTTCTTCGTCTATAAGTTGTGAATTGTGAATGGTCTCTATACCAAATGGATGTCAAGAATGCCTTCTTACATAGGGATCTAAAAGAAGATGTGTATATGAGATTACCACCTGGACATCCACGTGAAAGTGAAGCTGGAATGGTGTGCAAACTTCACAAGCCTTGTATGGTTTGAAAAAATCCCCGCATGCTTGGTATTCCAAACTAAGTTCAGTTCTTCTTGCCTCAAGCTTCAAGAGAAGTCATGCAGACTCCTCCTTGTTTGTTCGAAATAGCAAGGCTGGCAAGTTGGTTGTTCAAGTGTATGTGGATGACTTAATCATCACTGGAGACAATATGGATGAGAGACTAAGTCTCTCAAGTCAGCCTTGCACAATACCTTTAACATCAAAGATCTTGGACCATTGAAGTACTTTCTTGGTATTGAATGGATTACTCCTCAAATAGTATATTCTTAAATCAACGCAAAAATGTTGTTGATCTTCTTGATGAGGGAGGAATGACAGATAGTAAGCCTGCACAGACTCCTCTTAGGAGAAGACTTAAAATAGATATTAAAGGAGAACCTCTCTGAGATATTTGTGTTTATCAACACCTTGTGGGTAAGCTCATCTATCTCACCATCACAAGGCCAGGCCTCACTTATGTTGTAAGTTTGGTCAGTCAATTCATGCACTCCCCTACCACTCATCATCTATAGATTGTAAAAAGGATTCTTCGCTACTTAAAGGGCACAGTTGATTGAGGAATTGTTGTGAAGAATAATGGTCACTTCAACCTTGTGGGTTACTCATACTCTAACTGGACAGGAAATGCCATCGATTGAAAATCCACAACTGGGTACTATACTTTCATTGGAGGCAACCTAGTTACTTGGAAAAGTAAAAAACAAAATGTGATTGCTGGTTCTAGTGCCGAAGCTGAATATCGTGCAATGGCATACACAGCTTGTGAACTCATATGGTTAAGTACATTATTGGGTGACTTGGGCATTGTGTGCACTACGCCCACATATCTACATTGTGACAACCAGGCTGCCATGCATATCGCAGCCTATCTAGTCTTTCATGAACGCACCAAACATATTGAAGTTGATTGTCACTTTGTTCGAGATCAGGTTCAGTCTAAACTTATTGAAACAGTGTACACACGATCATGTGATCAACTGGAAGACATTTTTACCAAGATTCTCGCTTTCGCTCAGTTTGAACATCTACTGTCCAAGCTTGGCTCAAGGAGCTCCCTTGATCTAGCTTTAGGGGGAGTATTAGAAGCTACAAAATTATAGGCTTACCTACTCCCATACTCTTCTTGGTTAGAAGGCTTCGATCTTCCTTCTCCTCACTCTAAAGTCTTCTGCAGTTTAGCCTTCTAGGTCCTAGTTTTATAGCTCATAGTTAAGAGTTATCATTATGCACATGTAGTCCTTGACCCATTGGTCATTGGCTTGCTATGTCTTCCTCTTTCTATAGTCTGTATCTTGTACATGTTTTAGTGTGATCAACATACAAACACCAACATTCAAATTCAACACATAATATGAGAGTTCATATCCACACCAGTATCGAACTCCTTGGAACTGGGATTAACTTGCTTTGAACCAGAAGCACCAATTCTCTCTTCCCCAATATGACACTCCTCCACCCATTCTCATCAGGATCTAATGATATTGTAAAATCAAATGAATAGTTATTAGCAAGCAATTGAACTACAACACCATAAGACCCGGGCTCTCCGTTGGCGTCTACTCCGGCCGATTCCATACCCACGGCGAACTTCTTCTTGGTGTACTCATACTCCATATTATTTTCTTCTAACCTAAGCAATGTCATCCAGTTGAAAACCTCGAACAGATCCAAAACAATGAAGGCAGAGGAGCTCGATTTAGAGCAATCCAACCCGGAATCGTGGCTATTTCGTCATCATTAACAATCATGGAGGCTTGGTACTCGCTTATTTGTTCGATATGTGCCATCTGGAATCTATGAGAATCGAATCAAATAGATTTGAATTTGACATCGATGAGAATCGAGTTTTCGAGAAGACACCAATTTGGGATTATGGTCTGTCGGGGATGCTTCTCCTTTGCCAAAACTTTAACCAGCGTTTTATCCCGTGCCTATTATGTTACTACCCTCAAGATTTTACAGCAACAATTGTCTTTTTTACTATAACACTTGTTATCCCCGTAATTACATCACTGCCCTTCTTATTCAAATTTTGTGGACAACAGCCATCCACACGTCCTGGGCCCACAAGGGCGTACCGTATGCCCGGTGTACTCCAGATGCACCCTAGAGAACATACCTGATATGAATAGTGGCATGTCATAATTGTAGGACTTCCACATCAATAAAAGACCACACCCCTAAATAGGAGGCCAAACCCCCCCCAAATTTGGTACAAATTTTCTAATGACTCATTTACGATGTCAAGACTGTCATTGAACTGATTTGAGCATCTGAATGTCTTTAACCGGTACACACTGATCCCTTTAACCGTACTCTTCTAGTTTGAAGATTTATTAGGATCAGCCCAAGGACCCTCTCAACTCTGTCGGATAGGTACGCTCTCTATTACTTACTGAACTTGACAAATACAGAAGTTACATAGAAGATCTATGTTGTTTACTTCCATGAAATGTTAGTGGAGGGTAAGAGAATCACTCACATTCCTCTTCAATCCTATGTTTACTAACCTAGAGAATAATGAAAATTGTATGTCAAGAATGGCTCCTTCGGAATAATTTTTTTTTTTACCACGAATCAACTTTTTATACTATAACTGCCCTCATATTTTCAATAACCCAAAAGAAATTATCATATATTCTTAGGAAACAAACTTTTCTATCCGAAAACAATCCAAAAATAGCCGTACATTCATATACATCTTCAACTAAAAACAATCCGAAAGTAGCCCGTTTTCCTCAGTCATGAATGAAAGTTAAAAAAAATACAAATAAACTATTGACCGAGTTACCTTGCAAAATTCAAGCCTAGTAACCTTGGGAGCAATACATCTGCATTATATTTGAAAAAAATAAAAAATTCTACATTACATAATTTGAGGAAACATCAAAACTTCCATTCGTATAGAGACGATTTTACGAACATATGATGACAAAGGCGCCACTATGCAATATGACCCTAGAAAGACAATTAAGTTATAGTGAAGCAACGAACAAACATTAATTAGTTACAATATCTACAATGAATCTGAACATGAATTAATCACACATCCTCAATCTGCGTTCGGAAAATGGTATTGTCTCCAAGTCCTCTGGTATGCCAGCCTGCAACAGAACAATAAACACAAGCAAACCCAACAAAATCAATCATGTTGATCATCAATATCTATGTAAACATTTTTTTAATAAGAATCAAACTTCTACTAAGGAATTTTTTTATTTTTTTTGCTCAATTTTAAACATTGCACGTGAAACCTACAATGCAATAAATTTCACTGATCCAAATTGTTCATGCTTTAAATCTCTACTCATAAATCATATATTCCAAAATTGCAGCCAAATAAGAAGTCTTAAGGTAACTGAGATCAAACAAATAGACAAACACAACATGTCAAATATTAATTGTCACCATGAATTGCATAATATTATGCAGATATGATCTATGAGTATATATTAATTCATAGTTTTGGGAGAAATCATAGAGCAAGATGTTTAATTTTTTCATAAATGGGCAAGACTTTAATAAATGGGCAAGTAACAAATTACCAAGACCAATTTTATGAAGATAAAAACAAAAAAATGAAATTTTGGTCTAATTAATGTGCGGTGAAGACTGTGATGCCAACTTACATATTATCATTGTGTTTAACACTTGACGACTGATAAATGATCAAATGTTTCTGCCTTCATCGTATTTGAATGCGTTTTAAAGACAAACTAGAGCCAAATTACAACAGTGATAATTTCATGTCTGCTTTCCAAATGATCCTTTATAAGGTAATATAATTCTCCCCAGTGATCATTGTGTTTTTTTTTTTTTTTTTGGTTTTGGAGAAATAATTCTATTAACTCGTACCAGATATAGAACAGACAAAGAACCAAGGTTGCATAGGCAGTTACTTGGAAGGAAGTTACCAAAACTCTTAAAGATTCAATGCAGGGTTATTCATCCTAGATATCTTCATGAGGTTTTACAGATATTAAGTTTCCAAATCCACCCTAGTTAAATCTCAACACATTATGGCATTATTTTAAGCGGTTACCTTTTTCTACCAGTTTTCAAATGGGCATGGCAAATACTGCACCGTAATCACATGCTTGATGAGATTCCACTCCTCTTGACGGTGAAAGATTACATATCTATATGGGGAAAAGAATATGGACAGGCAGGCTCTGAAGGCAATCAAGGGTCTGATCTGGAAGCTGTGAATGATGAAAGGAGACCTGCAGCGTGGGCAGGTAGAATGTCACCAAATGTTGACATGGCGGCAGCTGATCTATCCTTGAATATGCCCACTTGCCCATCTGTTAACATGGATCCCAGTTTCAATGTGCTCTCTCCAAATCTACTTCCAGCCTGCCCATTAAAAGGAACATCAATTTGAGAACCTAGCTATCATATGCCAAGCAAATGCAACAAAAACATTTTGTCCATATTCCATATTTGACTTATTACTGTGTCATAAAAAACTACCTTTCATATAGCATTTGACAACAATTTAAGAATGCAACTTGTAAAAGACAAAAAATGTGTAAACATACATCATATACAGAACTTTGAGATATATCAAAAGCTCAAAACTATGTATCTGAATCACCATAGTATGTCCAAAGAACATGATTAGCACTGTCATTCTGTCATTTGAAAATTGCATTACAAACAATGGATGCTATTCGAGCATGACAAAAACTCTAGAATGCAACTGTAGAAGAGGAAAAACTTGTAGCAAGAAAAATAGGAAGAGATAGAAAGCCTTGCCTGCATGAAAGATTTTAAGATTGGTACCGCAACCCCAAAACTTGAGTTATCATCCAAATCAATACTTCTGGACAGCTCTCCATTTGTATAAGCTTTCCAGGTACTTCTTGAAGAAATATCATCAGAAGATGTTTGAATGGATGTCTTAGCTGCTGTCCCTCTTGAAGACAATGCTGGGGCACTAAAATCCAAGATGAAGTCAAAACTTAGAGTCCTCTATTCAGTGGCACACCCTTAGCCAATATGAATATGTATTCTTTTCAGAAAATGTAATACGGGGAAGCACTAATCCGTCTAATGAAATGGATCAACAAGAGCAACCCAATATATACAGTTCACGTATATGAAAAGAATCAATTGGCAATACAGTGTGCCTATGCACACTCATGCAATTTAGGTAGTGACAGTATAAACTGATTTTGAGTATAGAAAGAGTAACCTGATTGGAAGGTACTTAAAGCGAGGAACAGAAGAGCATCTCATGATATTGGACTCTGAATTAGTAGGAAGTTTCTGAACAGTGTCTGTGTACATGCGATTAAGTTGCACAAAGAATCCAAAAAGGACGGCATGCCGGAGATAGGAGTGCTTCTCATTTTCCCAGAGATACGGCTCATACCTAAGATGGGAGAACTTAGAAAACTGCATAACTACATATACCAAGTTACCAACTAACAAAATAAAAAGGTACGACATTAATGATACCCAGGATGCTAATAAAGATGCCCTACATTCAGTTTTGAATCTGGCTAAAGTTTAAATTGTTGATGTACAAACGAGGTCATGAACTACTAAGATGCATTAGAGATGCAGATAACAGAATATTATAAAAATTACTCTTAGGTGAGATCAAGTAAAGGATTCTTGTCAGTGCATACATAATATCACCACACATCATTTTATTCCCTTTCTTGGCCACTATCTGTTTGCAGAGATAATACAGAGATATTATATAGAAACTATGCCACTTCAAAGATTTCAATTACATTCGGTAAAAAGAAGGCGCTTCTGCGTATACAAAAGCCTCATTATAAAGACCTTTAAGCTCACATGGTCTTACCTCATAATTCTAATCAAAACCAAAGTAAAATTGAGGACTGAAAACATAGATGATTGGAGTATAAATGGGTTTACACTACTGAAGCGATGCATGCCATTTGTAATCAAATTCAAAAATTAGCACCCCACACACCCGACTTCTTTGTTGCATACTTTAAAAAGTGCAATGTTCAAATTTAAAAAAAAAAAAAAAAAATTAAAATTAAAAATTAAAACTTCTAGATGAATTTACATTCCATTTATGTTATGAATTAATATCATCAATTTCCATTAGCACTAAACACTATGTCATGTGATCCACTATCAACAATGACCAGCTAGCCAAGAAAATGACCTACTAACTTTAGTGAGGGTAACTATTATTCACACCTGTTGGAGCTAAACAATGTGGGAAAACAAATATAATATGACCATCAGGATGATCATTAGAATTGTTTAAATCTCACAACTATATATAATTGACAGGAATAGTTAAGCTTACGTAAGCCAGTCTATGGGATCCAATCTTTGTGAAAAATGATGTATCAACCCATCAAAACGCTCTCTAGTCGCTGACTTCATACGGCTTTGGTCCTGCTTCCTTCTGAAAGTACTTTTTGCCTTCCGCTCCTCATTCAAATTAGAATCACCCCCAGAGAGGACATCAAAAACAAATCTCAAGTCTAACAAAATCTGCAAGACTCCTTTTTCTGACACTTGAGACCCGCCAGCATCTAGATTAGAAAGGAAGTCCCCATAAATGCCAATGACCTACATGCAAATATTCTGATCAATATAAAAAGAAAAATAGATTGAATCACTCCAATGGGGAATTTAGACAAGACTCTCAAATGTATTGAAATTCCTCAGCAATAACCAAACCACCAAAAAACAAGAAAAAGAAATATCACAGCTTAAATTTGAAACCTTTTTGTCATTTTCAAATGACCAACAACTAGCAAAATGTAAATTCTTTTAAATACCACACACAGAAACACACACAACTGGAATATCGTAAAGTATACACTATTAATAGTTAAGAAGAAAGGTTTCAAGCTATGGAAGGTTATATGCAATTCCAGAGACCAAACTATAATTAGCAATAAAATTAAAAAAAATATATTGTCATCATTGATCAAGTGGCTTGTGGAATCTAAGAATCTATTCAATCTTGAGTAATATCACATATGCTAGGTAAAAATAGATTCATTGTGTTACAATATTGGAGGGGGAGACTAGTTTTTGTTGTCTTACTTTTTGTAGCCTATACATAATAATTGGAAAGAACAAAAAACATATTAATGAATACAGAAAAGATGAAGTGAAGTAAGATACCAAGCAGAGTCGCGTACCTTTTCCAACAGTTGTAATGCAAATTTTTGCAGAATTATTTTGTCAAGAACATGACCTCCTATTCGATGAACCTCTTCACATATACGGAATAGAAATGAGACTACATAGAGAGAAGGCATGGATGGGAGCCATATTTTCATCTCTGATTGGTTATCATCAGACTGCTCTTGCCTAACTACTGTCTCTTCCCAACCCTGCCCAAAATAACAGAAAATATGACAAATGGCTATTTGTATTCTAACCAAGAATGTACTTGCAAACCGCATATAGGGTAGCCTAATAAGCCAATAACAGAAAATATGAGAAATGGCTATTTGTATTCTAACCAACAATGTACTTGCAAACCACATATAGGGTAGCCTAATAAACCATTAAATTGGTGCACCACTCCAATGTCTTGGTTAGTAGATCAATGAACACCAAGTATGCTTCAGAAATACTAATACAATGTTGAGATACCCATGATAGTCAGTTATTAAGTTGAGCCAAACCGTGGCATCATTAAAAGCAGTTAATGATTAATGCAGCCATTTTACTTTATCTCTGTTACATGTAACAACTGCAGACCAGATATTACATTATAATATTCAACACCAGCTTGCAGTATCAAGTTTAGATTCAGAAGTATCCACAATCTTTTAGTTTCACTTTCTCAAACAAAAGAAACAGACAAAATGATGAATCTTTTATACTACCTAATAAGTCTTTAGTATGTCGATTACTGACGATATTAGCTCTCAGTTTATGTTAGGTATAACAGTAAAGAAAGAAAAGATAACAAAAGCAGTCTGTTCAATGCGACCTACCCTCAGGGGAGTTGAGGATGACAAAGCATCATCCTTTTCTAGATCACGGGAAAGGATAACTGAGAGCTCGTCAGATAGCCAAGTCATCCAGAAAGTGTGTGCTCTAATGCGGAGATTTCGCATAGTCACATTAAGCTCTTCAAGTTTAGGGCTTGCACTTTGGCTGGCTCCAAGCAGTGCAGCAGTAGCAGATGAGGTGTGTCTTTTAGAGCCCAGGGGGCTATCAAGCACATGAGAATCGGTGGGGGCTCTTGGCTGTCTCAATAAGAATGGTAACTTGTCGAAAACTGCAGACTCAGTTTCATTCACCCAAGACCTTGGAGGGCCAAGTACTAAGGGTATGTGTTTGGAGTGATTCTGCAATGCAAACAAGAGTCTCCCAATGAATAGAGCCCTTTCAACGGTTAGCAGCCTTTGCCTGTTGCTGCCCTTTTCCAAATTATCAAGCTCACTACTCAGTTGCTCCAATATGATGGATATAGTTTGGAAACACTTGTCTTGTAGATAGGGTGCCAGATTCTTTAATCTAACAGCTGCCTTTGGTGATTCCAGAAAAGAGAGGAGGTCATCAAGCACATCCTGACAGCTGCTATCCACCGCATCCCTAATATCACTAACTTGAGGACCAAAATAGAAATTGAGACAATTCTCTTCACATGGCAGAGCAGTAGCCTTCTTACTATTGGATTTGGATTCTATAAACCAAACTCCACCACCTGCACCTAGGAATTCAATGGCCTCACCATCATTAATATTGGCAGCCGTCTTGAGCTTCTCAAACCTGGAGTCCACAATCACCTTCATCCTCCCAACAAATCCACTTTCAAAAATACTGTCCCAGAGGTCTGAATCGTCTCCCAGAACAAGTTCACTCATTCTACTCCATGGCAGGTCAATTTGGGAGCCGAAAACTTTCTTGAGCCACTCCAAGCTTCTTTCCAAGACCTCTTTGCTATTCATAGTCTCCCTTATCAACCTCTCAGCGGACGCAAGCTCTTTGCCGCTGCCAATAGCATCAATGAGATACCTGCCATTGATCTTATCCACCATCTGAGCTCCACAGTCCGCAAGCCATGAAGAAGAAGCTTTTGCAATATAGTCTTTGTCGAGCATTACCATGGCAGACTCCAACTTGTCCCTGAAGGAATTCCAAAGCTTGACCTCCTCATCCGGGTTGGGAATGCCACCAAAGAGTTGAGATGCAGGAGGGCAACCCAAGACCACCTTGTAAAACAGAGGCATGTCGTTGAAAACCCGGAGAAACAATTCCCCAACCTGGCCCACAGTGACCTGAATAACCCTCAGGGCCTCGCAAAGGACCGAAACAACCTCGGAGCATTCAACTGCAATAAAGGTCAATTAAGCATGAAATCTGTTTAGAAATTTGATACGGAACCAAGTGAAAAACAGAGTGTACAGACCTGAGGAAGTGGAAGTATTCAAAATGTGGGAAACCCAGGCCTTCCGGGCGTCGAGGAAGAGGGACAGGACTTGTTGGGGAGGGAGGTCGTCGATGAGAGCAACGGCAGCCAAAGCGTCGGCGTAGCAGGAGACGGGGAGGTTGGATTGGCGGTGATCGGAGAGGCGGTCGCGGGCGCGCTGGGAGATCTGGGACTTGAAGCTGTCGACGATCTGCCATTGGTGCTGGAGGAGAGGAAAGTGAGAGAGGAAGGGCTTGTGGAGGGTGGTGAGGGTGAAGTGGACGTGGCTGGCGCGGACGTAGCGGGCGGCGGACTCGAGGAACATGGACTCGTCGAGGCAGCCCCAGATGTTCTCGGGGGTGTCGACCAGGTACTTGACCCGGCAGGCGATTCCGTAGATGCGGACGGAGGAGTCGGAGGAGGACTTGGAATCGGAATCGGAATTAGAAGAAGAAGAAGAAGAGAGGGAGAGAGAGTGGATGATGGCGTGGTGGACGGAGGAGAGGTTGCGGGAGATGGAGTGGGCGGAACGCTTCATGAGGACGATGGAGTCGGCGGAGTCGATGAGGTCGCGGTAGCGAGTGCCGACGAGTTGACGGAGCTCCTCCTTCTTGGCCTGGATCTGCTTCCGCGTCGTCGATTCGACATTGCGAATCTCGGTGATGCCTCTGGTGCGGAACAGCCCTTCCGCGTCCCTAGAAGCCGACGCCGCCCCTCCCTCATTGCTCGTCGAACTCACTCTCATCCTTCCTCAAAACTCAAAACTCCAAAATCTGCAGCAGAATCAAATATCAATCACCAATGCAGAAATTCCGGGTTTTTTTTCCCCAAATATAGGGGAAGAACAGAGACCATTAGTCCGCAAAATCTTCAAGTACCTTGTAGAGGTGCAATCAGTGCGTTTCTGTAGAAGAAGGGGATCGGTTCATCAAGACAAGGAGATCTGGTGCTTCAAGATCTTAATAGTTAGAGAGACCATATCCA
Organism: Rosa persica; assembly: GCA_025331145.1. Taxonomy (NCBI): domain Eukaryota; kingdom Viridiplantae; phylum Streptophyta; class Magnoliopsida; order Rosales; family Rosaceae; genus Rosa; species Rosa persica. Next base: position 31,204,486 of record WFKR01000007.1, on the reverse strand, counting down.
AAAGGACCAAAAGTAAATACGGGTAAAATCAGCGCTAGGTAGTTTGAGTGAAGGCTAATACCTAAAGTGTCCTTATTGTTCTTAGAAATTGTCATCTATATCCCCCCAACCTTTTATCTTTCTTCAGTCCTCTCTCTCTCTCTCTCTCTCTCCCTTTCCCTGCTTCGTTTCTCCTCCTGCTCCTCCAATACTAGTGCTACTGCTTCTTCTCCTTTGTCTCGGGTACGTTTAATCTCTCTTCGTATTTTTCTTATTTACAGTTTTTTCCTTCCTTTTTAATTGCTATGCCTTCATATTCATTTCTTCTTTCTCTGTTTTCTTTCTTGGTTGTTTTTATTACTGTGATTATTCTAAATTTGATTTCTGTTTCTTTGAAACAATTCCTAACTTAGCTGCTCATGGATTTAACTAATCTAACAACATACATCAAACTATTTATTTCTGAATTATTTCGGTATCATTTCAATGAAATATGTATGTATAGCAAACTCGAGTTTACTACTTCAAACAAGTAGACAAGAGAATGTGAACTGATATCAGATAAAAAAGCATCTGGAATGGTTGAATGATTTTGGATCGTCTCAGTAAGAAAGGGGGCTTGTTCTTTTAACCAAACAGACCCTCGTTTACAAATTGCAAAATGGAAAACAATTATGTTGCTCCAAAAGTATACACACATACATCAGTGTAAAGTATGTTGAGTCAATAGTTTGGGTACTTGAACAGTTGGAAACTTATGCTCTTTACCTAAATTCTATTAATAATCATATTCTGCCACGCTACTCTTTGCTAGTTGTGCATTCTTATTTTGCTAGGTTTGGGATACACATTTTACGGCTGACATCTTACCTCCATATCAAATCCCTATATCTACATTTTGATTCTGTAATAATCCCTAGCTTGATGGTGTGGTAGCTAATGTGTAAACATTTTACATCGGGTGACTGCATCCTTTTGTTGTCAAATGAGTTACTGCAAAGGGTGTAAACATGTTCTTTCAAAAAGAAAATTATAACATTATGGCTTTCATGCATTTGCCAGACATATGTATTAAAATTGATGCTGACAAAAAAAAAGAGACAGATTAATCTGTACAATGTACATATTTTGGAAAGTACAAAAGAGTTGCACAAATGTAAGTGAGGGTACTTTATTTTAAGTCACAAGCCACCAGCTACCACACACTTAGATACTGTTTCTTATAAGCACAACAGTTCTGAAAACAAAGATTACCCTATGCTCTGCAGCTTTACCGCACTGATGAATTTTCATACAACAATATTGATAGTTTATTATTACAGTGCAGCAATACCAAACTGGGCTTGAGTTCAGACCCAGCCATACTCATATGTGGCAACTAGAATGCCATAAGATGATTTATCCATCAAAACTCATACATGCCTCAAAGCCTTTTGTCCCCCCTGTGCACTCTATTCCGCTCACCAGGTTCACACCATCAGATATCTTTTCAACCTGTAATTTCTTTACACACTTATTTCCAATAATTGTTTTCTTATTGCAGTTAATTCTATTTGATGTGGGTACATCTCATTCTGTATGTTCAGGACTAATGTTACAGAGGAAATTTCCATAGAAGGTTGCAACTTGAGCTTCTCAGTTGCAACAAAGCAAGGTAAAACCATACCCATTCTTAAAGATTGCTCGCTTCGCATTCCGTCAGGGCAGTTCTGGATGCTTCTTGGCCCCAATGGTTGTGGGAAATCTACCCTCCTAAAGGTATGTAAAAGCTGTTTCTTGCTTGAAGGGTTAGTGTTATCCAATAGTTGATTTTGCCATGGTTTTGTTGATTTGCATTCTTATCATGATGAACCAAAAAGAAAACGACAGAAGAGTAAAGAAAATAAAAAGGACCTTTTATGACTTGTATGCTAAAATTTAGGTGTGGCGTGAGGAATTAGGTGTAATATAAATAAATAATCAGAAAAAATAATAAGCAAAACTAATAGTTTTGATCCTCATTTTTTATGAACTTTTGCAGATTTTGGCTGGTCTTTTGAATCCAACAAATGGAACTGTGTATGTGAAGAGGCCTAGGAGTTTCGTTTTTCAAAACCCAGACCATCAGGTTTATTTTTATAACCTTTTGTTTCCATGCTTTCAGTTTTATTCTTTACCTTCGTGATATTAAAAAATATGTTGTGGAGTTGTGGGGTTTAAGGATGGACTGCTGGATAGGACTTGAGTTTTCTATTAAGAGAGTTATTCTTATATTTACTACATTTATGTGGATATATAAACATGGTGATTATAGCAGCCAATGTTTGCGTTCAGTGCATTGTACCATTTAATACAACAGATTTGTATTGCAACATATAATGAAACTTGCTTCTGCTCATTTCTGGACAAAAGGATACAGAATATGGAGTGAGCACTCGAATGTTCTTGGCCCATTGAATAGTTATAATCTTGTTGTCTTCTATCATCTTGGCTTGATATACCTGTCAACCAAAACAACGAGCTGCTAAAGTGTGGTTACCGGACTACTGCCCAAAGAACCTGTGACGCTCAAGTCAGAAAGCGTAGTGATTTTAGCTGAGTTTGTCACAAGAAACAGATAATGACCTGAAATGATGGGGGCGTCCCCCTTTTTACAGGAAGCAACTTGAGGTTCTAGTCCCCACTGACCTGTCGAAGCTTATGTGTATAGAGCTCATTTACCCTGTTGCCTTGACATGTGTGGCATGTGCTCCCTGTACATGGTTTTGTGTATCAGATGCTGTTTGTCATGCCTCCAGCTGTCTACTTCTAGAAGTCTGGAGGGAATATACCTTATTGACATCTATCAAGTTGTGCCGTCATAACTAGATTGTCGGCATGCAGTATAAAAGATAACACCCAATTGGTATATATATCCATATATGTTAACCCAGTCAGATGTTAGCTTCCGTAAAATGTTTCTGATAGAGGTTTTTGGGACTCCTATTTCCTAGCTTTTATTTGCTATCTAAAGAAGACGATGCAAATATATGATATATCTAGGTTTGTGAGTGCTTCTCTCTACCTTATTATTAGGGAATGTTGGATTTTGAAGGAACTTAAACAAGCAGGAGGTGGAGGAGCTCTCTGCATTTCCCTATATTTTGGATATGCGTGTTTATGCCAGAATTCCTTTAGAAATTTTTTTGAGTAACAATTATTTTCTTCTCAGCACTTCGTTCAGATCTATAAGTTCCTGCTTGGTTCATGGTATAGTAAATACACTTGGGACAATCCTAGAGGAGAAGGCATAAAACTTATGGGTTTTTAGCAGTCATCTGGACATTGAATGATTGAAAGTTGGAAAGAAAGGCATCTTTGGAATTTCAAAGGTTTGGGACTGGATATTAAGCCAAAAATAAATAATGAACTAACTTTTTCCCACACCTTTGAAATTTTTTACATCCTTTAATTTCAAAGGCTGGGAGTTCTTTGTTTCTTTTTAAGAAGCATAAAGCATATCTGGTAGAAGGGAGCAGGCCAATGTATTGCGGGCATGGTTTTCACTGTACTTTGGATGGTCTGGATGGAGAGAAAAATAAGGTATTTGAAGGTTTAGTGGATAGGGATCATTAGACGAGGTTTGGTTGTGATCTTCCCCTTAGGCATCAATTTCTGTAGTCTTGGGATATATCTTTTTAAGAAGTTTCTAAGATTGGGAGGTTGTTATAGGTTCATGCATGGGCGAGCCGTTTAGATGTAATTAGTATTTGTCTGCTTTCATGAAGGCCCAGATAGTGTTCAGTATGATGTATTCCAATTCTTTATAGCAATAAGAGTTCTCTTTTTTCTTCTAAAAGAAAAAGGAACTTGTATGGAATATAACAGATTTATAAATCCTTTTTGATATTAAATGTGAAATTGAATACCAAAAACGAATTTTCCTGCTTGTGTCACTACAATAAAGCTACTGAAGGAACTACTTGTTCAGTTTATGTTGTCACCATCTTTCATGTAACAGGTAGTAATGCCTACAGTTGAAGCAGATGTGGCATTTGGTCTTGGTAAGTTCAACTTGACACGCGATGAAGTCAAATCTAGAGTGTCAAAAGCTGCAAATGCTGTTAGCATGTCGAAGTACCTGCAGGTAAATGAAGGACAACTATGACTCCAAAATTACTCAACATACACGACAATTTTAGCAAGAAATTTTACAGGTTTTCCTTTTGTCGCATTTGTCAAGAGGTCAGTTCAGACTCTTAGTGGTGGCCAGAAGCAAAGGGTTGCCATTGCCGGTGCTTTAGCTGAAGCATGCAAAGTTTTGTTATTGGATGAGCTGACAACATTTTTGGATGAAAGTGATCAGGTAGTTTCTCTCCTCCGATTAACATGAAATGAGGGTTACAGTTTTATCATGTTATCATAAGACGCAATTGCAACATATTGAACTGCATTTAGATTCTCTCAAAAAAAAAAAAAAAAAAAAACTGCATTTAGATGGAAAGTGAATTGGTAACCATCAACTATACGTAACACTTGTTTTTTTTTTTTTTTTTTTCATTCTCACCGTTCTGTTGTGAATTCGTGAGCATACGCAAACCCACATCTAAAAGGCTACACATAGGTAAATTCCATATGATGGTGTTGGAGCCCATAATCAGACAATAGGCTTTTGCAAGTCACTTGGGCACCTTCATATGGCTTTTTATTCTTTTAGTGAAGAATACGGCTTTCTTAATTAATAGTCATGTCACTTCAGCAGTCATCTTGTTCCTATTTTTATATAGATGAACATAGATGTTGGGCCTCCTGAGATACTTTCTTGACAAGTTAAGCATTTTCTAGACGATAGATATTCTCTATGCTTTGTGCTCTACTATTGTTACTGAGTTTTGGCTTTTATAACAAGGTTGGGGTGATTAAAGCTGTGAGGAATTCCTTGGATAGTTCTGGGGAAGTTACCGCATTATGGGTCACTCATCGCCTAGAAGAACTTGAGTATGCAGATGGTGCTGTTTATATGGAAAATGGGAGAGTTGTGATGCATGGCAATGCAGCAAGCATTATGGATTTTATTAAAACCAGGCAATCAGCATATATCAAGGAAATCAATTCTTGACTGGTAGTGAGAGACTAATTTTCTGTGTATAACTTAGGTTGATTATTTAAGAATCTATTCTCAGAGTTTCAACAAATTTTCCAATTAAAATTATAAGAATCTTGGTGAAAGAAAACAATTAGCTTTTATCGATCAAATTTTTGATTGGATTGATTTGGTCTACAAAGTTCACCAGAAGTCATGGCAGTCTTCAGGGGCTTTCTGTGACCTTCCGAGGTCTCCTTGAGCCTCTTTTGAAGCCCTAGAAGGCTAGAAGTCTAGAACCACACCACCAACAACTTGTGGTGGAGCCGAGGGGACCTAGGTTGCGCAACAACCTAAGGTTATTGCAATCTTGACCCCAGAAAAAAAAAAAAAAAAAAAAAAAAAAAAAAAAAAAAACTGTTTTTCATATTCTTTCTCCGAAGCATTGAAATAAATGTCTATATAGGAAAAGAATATATCTATCGACTTATCTGCCTATCTAAACGAATTTAAACAATACAACTTATTGTACTAGAACTCTAGTGGATAGCAATATTCCCTCTGTTGTCAATAAGGTCAACAAATTGTTAGCAGATCACTGGTTTACAAATTGCTCCTTAAGATTTCTAGATAAACAAAATCAACTCGTTCACATTGTTATAATCAGATTATCTTTTAGAGCTCTTTGATCTGATGCATGGATGAAATTGGTTCCATTAGAAACATGTCTACTTTGTATTCGAAGTACAGAGTGCATATTTGGAGTGTAAAATGATGTTTGAGGTGCCAGTCCGTGCAGCTTCGTTTTGATCTTTTGGCAAATTTCACTGAGGATCAGTGCAAAACTTCTGTCTCAGTATTTTGGTTTCCAGTCTTTGTTCAATCAGTGATAAAGAAGACCAAACAGAGCCTAACACAGATAACAAATATGCAGACTCACTAGTTATATTGAAGACAGCGAAAAATTCTGATCAATCATCTTTTCCTAATATCATTAGGTACGGTGGTATTCAAGAGGTGAACACTACTTTTTAGTTTGCATTTCAAATGTGCTTCTCTTTGGAAGAAAGAATTAAAATAGACAATGAAGCTATATGGAAGATGAATGATATTTCTTTGTTCTCCAGAAAAGAGAACTGTTGATGAACAAATACATAAGTATTGACTAGAGTTGGATCCAAATTGAGAATACTGCACAAAAGTTTAACACAAGAAAGCATCTGCACATATAAAGATATTCTTTTATGAAGTTTCCAACAATTGCAACTGTAACTCTTTCACCTCAGCCTTTAGTGTAAGTTAATTAAAAGATCGATCTAAACGAGCTGTTGCAGAGAATCAGTAGCAAGAGGAAGTTAATTAAGGATGTAAACCTCCTAATCAAATTCTGAACATAAGTAAAGCAGCCAAATAGACATGAATCCAACACCATGGTCCCAAAAATGGAATGAAATTCCACGATAAGAAGCAGCCCCTCAGCAGGAGAAGGCAGCAGTTCATCACCAAGAAATGGAAGAGGAAGGTGAACCCAGATTACCAAAATGTCAGCAGCAACCCCTATTGTAACTAAAAAACGTCATAGCTAACGTATGACATTTCCAGGGTCCCTTCTCGTTGAAGCATGGCAGCAGCAGCTGCCGCCGGCCAAAGAAGTTCATCCTAGGTACCCCATCCCCCTTCCCTTAATGTTGAATGCACTATTACATGATAACGATGATTTATATGATATGCATGCCATACATCAACATGCATAGCACGATCAAAGATTACAAAATTACATATCACCAGATTACTTGATACTCTGCATATTTTGAAAAATTTTAAAACAGCCTATGTTTTTCTATAATTCTCATTGCTACTTCAAGTGCCATTATCGCCATGACTACTAAAGCTACCTGTGCAACTCCCAATAATGAAATAACTGGGAGGTAGAATGGTATCAATGTAATATTTAGTGTAAAGACGCCGATGAACTGGGATGTAAAAAATATGCTCGAATGAGATGTTCAATTAGTACTTGGTAGTTCTTTCACATGCACCGGTGCTCTTTTATCTAACAGCTAGTCAAATTTATACAGGTTTATGTTCGTTCAATTTCTTTTTTCTTCTTTTCCAAAAATCCCATGTATTTAAGGTCATCACATTCCACTAGCCATTTTGTTTTGTAGAAAAAGACAACTACTGTGACACACCAGATCCTCCAGTTTGTCAATCACTGTTTGTTTTTGTTTTCTCCCGGCTTTCAGTCATATATATTTGAACTCATTTAAAACAAAACCCACCTGCTAAGTAGTTTTGCAAAAAGATAAATACTGCTCCTCAACTAGATCTGAAATTTGAACTTAAAAGGAAAGAAAGCTTCTACAAATCAGTACTACTGGTTACAAATTAAGAGAATCAAAACTAGCATGCAGTCTTTGATTTTTACTGATTGACTTCTTTAGTGTGCATTATATTTTTCTTAATTTTGCTTGAAATTATTGGTAAGGTTTCGTATATGATACAACTAGGAGTACCAACTGATGTTTTGAAGCATATATGTTGTTATAAGTATTGTAACATGATTACGGATTACGTCTTTTGATATTTGTTTTGACTCTGTTAATCTAATCTGAAATTAGAAATACTGGTTTGGGTATAACATACAACTCTTGAACATCTAGTTTGTTGAATATGCGTGTTCTGCTACATGTAGGTCATGGAGAGGCTGCAGAGGGAGTCCTCGTTGATCAGGATTTGAATGAACCAACCATGGGAGAAAAACTTGCTAGTTTCAATATCGTACCTGATGATAGAGTGGAGAGGCAAAATTAAGAAGGCTCTTCTCTCAATGCAAAGCCTCCAAGTGCAGACTGTGTTCATATTTTGCTTAAGCAAGCATTACACGCTGATGATCGTGCCCTTCTATTAGAGTGCTTATTATACACCCAAGATGAGAAGGTAGTGGCTCCCATATTCCATTTTAGTTATTCTATATTGCTGTTAAAGGCAACTGTTAATTTGCTTGTTATATCTGCTGTTTTTAGGTCATTGCAAAGTCTGTCTCTCAGTTGAATCCAGCTGCTATTTTGAAGCTCTTACACTCTCATATCACCTATATATATGTAGCAAATTCGAAATGGGTTTGTGAAGCAGCCTTCCAGCTGGTGATTTTTGGTTTTCATGCCCTAATGTATTGGCTACTGCTGTTTTCTGAAAGGCTAAGAGTTGCATAATGTCGAGACTAATGGTTGATTTCTGTGTGATATGCTGCATCTAGCTCGGGTAGAGCTCCTTTTATATGTCAAGTGTCTCTAAAATGCTCTACTTAGTGCTAATAAAAAAGGGGAAAGAACTGGGTTAATGCCAAATGAAGCTTCTCGACTACAATGATTGTCCGATCTATGCATACGAGATATGATTGACAAGAATGAAGAGTGACATTTATTTCCAGATATTTCAATTACTGATGAAACAAAAAGGCCGAGAGCGCATTTCAAAGAACTTGAAGATGAAATTAACTCGGATTCAAATGCAGAATACAACAAGCTAACTAATATACAGACAACAGAATGAATTGTATTCTATCAGTTAACAACTGATCTTGGATCTTACTAATCACTTCAGGATGAACCACCAAAGCAAACTTGGAACACCTCGTCCACCAATGGCTGCCGTTAAGCAACGGAATCCACACGACTCCAGTTCTGCAGTTACTTTATCAACAACCGTTGCTGACAGCACTAATCATATGGTTAAGGGAAATACTATAGACAACATCATAATTCAAGATGGTTAAAACCAAGGCATGAGTAAATGTGCTGAAGAATTTAGGCAAAATTTTTTTGTTAAGATAAAAGCATATGAAAAAGAAGAGCTTGAGGAGCAAGGTAACTGAAATAAAAGGAATCATGAAACAGATACAGGTTGGCAAAAGTGTGAGAACACAACCTCCACCACCAGCTCCTGTCAACTTACCATTTGAGTGTAGTTCGAAGAATGATTGAAGCATGGCTAACCCCGTGCATTGGAGCAAACCTTGGTTCATTTCCATCAGCTCTTCTATTTTCGCCTCCTTCTCAGTTACAGAGATTTCATCAGGGGCCTCTGATCAGATAATGGTAGCCAATTCCGCGCTGATAGAATCAACTGCATTAAACACAGAAGCCATAGCATCTGGAATCTGGATGCCTCAATGTCCTCTCTGAAACACCAGCAACTAAGGCCTTTGTGTTCCTCCCAACTTTTGTGTTAGTAATGAGCATTTTGAGTGGCATGTTCGATTTGAGGCATGTCAAACTGCCCGATCTAAACTTGATCATATTCCCCGTTTCATGAACAAAGTTCAGACAGATAAGGAAGCTAAATATCTCAAAAGATATCTCAACAGATGACGATATATTTTCGCCTATTCCTTTATCCATCAACTGGTCTCCAGTCCATGATTATTAATTAGATGGTGTTCCCTCATAAAAAATAATATTGTGCATATTTCAATACTTCTTAAATTACTCCAGCTGGATTATCTTAACTTTAAGGATTCAATAGTTCTACATTAGACATGATCAGTTTAGTATGAGAATTGATATACTTTACTCCACTCATCCTACTTGTAGTTTATCTAAACAATGTCCAAAAAAGTGCAGCCTTTTGCAACAAGGACCTAATCATCATGAATTTTAACCAACAGTATACTTGTATTAGGAAAGGATCAGACTTGGAATCAGTATTTACACCCAAAGTAACAACCCATAGCAAAATAATAGAAGAAGAAAAGAAGAGCCAGGCATCTCAATAGAACAAGAAGACTATAACTATTGATAACTCTTGAGGGATCCGACTAAGACAGTGGCTTTATACCGCACGTGGCGCAATTAAATTTTTATACTTACATTAACATAAACGTCTCAGCTTAGTGGGCCTACATGTATAATACTAACGGTACTGAAGTGAAGAGTTGTAAGAACAATGTGGTTGAGGTTAATTGCACCATATCCCTACAGAGTAAAGATTTGAACCTAATTACAAGACACTGCTGACAATTAGCTAAACATTCATAAATTCAAGTATATATAACTCTCTATTTTCTCCTATAAGGAAACTCAAGATGCAAAGCGGATCTAGTGGTCTCTAGGGCTCTAGCAAGCACTAATGAAGTAGTTCCATAATATTCATACAGATTATGAACCTCTTCCTGAATGAACGAAATATTGCTTGGACTGCATTAATAAAGTTCCCTTCCCCAGTAGATTTTCTCATCCTAACATACTACGGCAAACTATTACCTGAATCATTCCAAGAACTATATAACTCAAGAATCCTAGACAAGAAGATTAGGAAAACAAGAAGAAATGCAACATTGTGAAGGTAGATTTGTCAGGGACAGGTCACATAATAATTACCATATGTGTGCTGTGTTGTCAATTCCAGATGGCTTTCCATGGATGATTTTTTCACCTTCAAATGCCCATTTATTCAGCAAGTCAAGTTCGCTTCCGCCAAAATCTAACCACCTTTGGTGGCTGAAATCCATACTCACACAATCTGAGTAAGCAAGAAGAGCACCAGAGAATGCAACACAAAGTGTGGCAGATGAACCAAGACCTGAACCCAAAGGAAGTTCCGAACTGATAATAACTGTTGCAGGCTTAAATCTGACACATAAAGAGAGGTGAATCAGAAATTAAGAAATATGAACAAATGGCTGAGAATTCAATGTAGTCAGCTGTAGAAGCAAACCACAGTCCCATACCCTTGGATAGATGAATATAGCCAAAGAAAAGCCAAGACTCCAGCAGCTATTCTGATCTTTGCCTCTGGAATGTTTAGTTCTTCAACTAAAATAGCAAGTGATCTGTTCACCTCCGCCAGACACGAGGTAGGTGTTGATGGGTTGGGAACATCTATTCTGGATAGTGCTTCCTTAATCCTACCAACTGGCCACAGAAACTGTAATCCAATATCCTTGAGCTCCAGTCTAAGTAAACCATTATTATCTATGAATAAAAGCAGAAAACTTCAGTACAAAAGTTCAATCAGCAGGATGTTAATGTTATATATTTTACTCTGAAAACCTATATCCCAGAAAATTTGTCACCATTTCTAATATCACCTAAACCCTGCAAATTAAACTACAATCGACAGAATTGGTTTTCACAGAATCTCAAAAGGGCTTTCTTCACTTCCCAACAATACCAATAGCCAATCTCACAAAAAGCCACAAACTTTGTGTTTGACATGGCACAGTTGTCACAAAGCTTAACAAAACCAATGAACCCACCAAGAACAAAAGTTTCTTCAAATCATTGTAAATAAAACTCAAAAGGGTATAATCCAAATAACATCAGAACCACAAACAGAACTCAAAAACTTCAGCAAGAATGTTGCATGTCATCTCAATCTTGAAAACCTGTTAGTGAAAATTATCAGACTTCTAATATCACTTAAACCCTTCAAATTCAACTTAGCAATAACGAATGCATTCATTCACAAATCAAAAGTGCGTTCTTTACCCCATGCTTTTAAACAATACAAATACATCATCCAACCTCAGCTCAAACAAAAGACTGAAACTTTTTGAGTTAACATAACACAATCACAAAGCTTTAGCAATACCCATGAAGAGAAATCAAAAGGGTATCATCCAAATAACGTTTCAACCAAAACCCAAATCCAAACCAAACCAAACCAAAATGCACAAAATCTAGATCAAAACAAAGAATGACCCAAAAAAGAGAGAGAACGTACCAGAAAGAGCGGGAAAGCGTAGAGTGGCATAGGTACACAGGTCAATGGAGGCAGCGACGGCAGTAGATCCACGAAACACAGCATGTTCACCAAACAGTATGATCTTTCCAGGTGCTCTGGCTTTTACTTCCATTTTTTGGGCTCAAACTTAGCTGAAAATCAATCTGGTTTTCAATTGGATTGAGTTTCTATGTGGTGCTTGAGCTTGTTGGTTTGGTTTCATAGCATGAGACCCAGAACTTTGTTTATTGATATTTACTCAATAATTCCTATGCCACCAGAGCCATAATTCTTAATCTTCAACGAACATGATAGAATGAGTGAGCAAATGGCATATGATCTTCTTTTCGCACAGGCTTAGGGACTTCCATAAACACATTCCATAACATCACAGACTCATCATCCCCACCAGCTGCAGAAGCCACAGTGCATCCATCCGGGCTCTGAGTCATGAAAAGAATCCTCGATGTATGCCCAGTGATTTCTGTCCTCCTCACCATTGAGGGGTAATCCCACAATATTAGCTGGTTTTTGGTAAAACCGTGAGAACTCAACAGTTCCCGGTCATGGTGATTCCACAGAAGAGCAGTCACCTGTGAGCCTGTGTCGATTGAATTCAAGCACGAGCCTGTGCGTGCATTCCAAAACTTAATGCACCGGTCATCCTCACCTCCACCAGAGGCTAGCAAATTCCCTTGAAATGGGCACCAAGCAAGGGCCTTGACTGCTCCACTGTGGCCTTCAAGCTTGTGAAGCCACTGTGACTGCCTTGCAGAGGTTGCCGCCGATCTGTCCCATATTAAGACCCGACTATCATTCCCTTCACTAGCTAAATTCTGCCCTGAGTGTGACCACTTCAATCCACACACCTCCTGCCGGTGACCCATGTAGTTTTCCATGATGTGAGATTTCACACTTACATCATTGTTTACAATACAACCATCCCTTCCCCCAGTTGTAAGAATGTGACTATTCCACGCTAGGGCTCCTACTCTTCCATGATGGCAACCTCTCAGCGTTCTTACCAACTGACGAGTCTCACAATCCCATAATTGGACATCGGAATTGCTCAAGCCAATAGCAATATGCTGTGCACCAGGACCCCAGCTGACGCTTGTCACGACATCACCTAACTCAATTTCTGTACTCGATTTGTTGTCAGCATTCCATAAAAAATTTGTGAAGACCCCAATTTTTATAAAATAATTTGTGTAATTCAATCATTATTCTATTATTTTAGTTATGATATTTGAGATAAATTCGTATGTCGTTGTTTGAGAAAATTAGTTTCGAATGATTTTATTTTCGAAAACAAACGTTATTTAGGGGGTCGTGAAAATCGACTTTTTATACGTACAAAATTTGGGAAAACTTCCTTCATGAAAGTTGTAGAGCTCGACGATACGAGTCCGTGCATATGTGAAACACAAAGATTGGATTTTTTATGAATTAATTATGGAATTTACAAGAAATTTCCATTTTGGTATATATATTTTGGGAAATTTTCTGAAAATAGGGTTTCTATTTTCGGGAAGCCGCAACCTCTCTCTCGGCCGAACCCAGCGGAAAACAGAGCAAGGAGACACCGGCCAAGCTCTCCATCCTCCGTCCACCTCAAGCCCTCAGACCACTTCCATTGGCTTCGTCTCGACCTTGCGCAGCTGCCAGAGGCAGTCTTACGCCGCGACACGGCTGGCAGCGGCGGCGGTGAACCCCGAACCGTTAAAGCTCGATTTTGGTTCGATCTCGATATCTCGAGCTACAGATCATCATTCCTCTTGATTCTTGGCTCATTGAACTCGCCTCAACTTCCTGTACAAGCACCAAGAAGGACTGGACCTGGGTCGATCGTTTTCACCTTCGTCGGAATTCGACTTGTTTAGATCGAAAAACAACATTTCGATCCACATATCTCAAGTTATAGACCACCTCTTCCTATGATTCTTGGCCTGGTGGGTTCACCATGAGTTTCTGAACATGTTTCCATAAGAGATCGAGGCGTGAAGTTGAAGTTTTTACGTCGAACTAGGAGCTCGTCGGTTTCTGGAAAAATTCTGACCACCCGACTGTTTTTGGTATTTTTCGACCTCTTCCCATTATTTTCTGATCTTGTGCTAGTTATGAAAGTTGCTCAAAATTATGAAACGAAGGGGAAAAGCTCAACCCTGACACCATTGGTGGTGGTCGGCGGTGGCTCTGCCACTAACTCCGGCGGCCCTTTCCGGCCAACTCCGGAGGTCTAAAATATAGTTTCTATACATTTTAAGATTCTACATTTCAATACGATCATTTTGGCATATTATACGTATTTTTCGGATATCGTATGATTTAGTTATGAATTTTTAGATTTTGATCGATTTCGATCGTTAGATTTGTGATCTGTGAATTTAGGACCGTCTAATGGACTTGAAGTTTTGATATGATGATCATGGATGAAGATCCAACCGTTGGATCTTCGTATAATTGCAAAACGGTGATTAGGGAAGCGATTCGTGAGAATCCATCCGTCGGATTTTCATATAAATTAGAATTCGACTGTTATATGATAGTTTAGTAGTTTAGTTATGTTTTGGAATTATTGGCTGAATTCAAATCACATTTGATTAGGTGATTGACGGGTTATACTTGGGTGAGCTGTTTTTGTGTGGTATTTTTAATTGAAGACACAGCGGGAGTCTCGAGGTGAGTAAAACTCACGTGGTTCATATTACAAACCGAGTACCTTTAATTTACTTATTTTGTCGCAATTGAGTGAAAAATATTTTTGGATTAAATATTTGTTTTTAAAATCACATGGACTTGATCAACTATGGTCCATATGTAAGTAAAATGAATTTTAATTATACAAATGAATTTCACGATTTTCTTGTGTGAACTATAGATGGTATTAGTGGTCATTCCTGAGAGGATGATTACGTGTATATATATATATATACGTGGAATATATATTGGTTGGTGTGCTTGTTGAGTGATGATTTGATTGAGTTGGAATAATGATTTGGATTATATTTCAAACGCTTAAATTTCATAATAATATTATGTATGTTGGATGAGTTGATTTCATTGTGTGAAAACATATTGTTGTGCTCATTATGGATTTAGGGTCAACACAGTGACCGGTATGGGGGAATCGGACGCTCTAATACTAGGTGGATGATGGGATACGATTGGTTGAGTAAGTATGAGTATCGGACGTTATAAATATGTGTATAAGTATACATATTGATGAAATACGATAAAGATAAATATGTCGGATGTCATAATCTAAGCCAGGTGACGGGCTACGATTCAGTTAGAGCTCTAGTCTGTCAAATACCGTAATTTTATAAATACGATGTCGGGATTTTGAGAAGAAAGATGTGAGTTAGGGTTTTGTGTCGATTTGTTGATTTGGTGATTGATTTGAGATTATTGGTTCTTTGTGGATGTGGAAAGTGTTGTGCGTTGACTTGGATGAAAATGATTATGATTTAAATTAAACAACCGTTCTTTCTTTTTACTCATACGAGCTTTTAAAAGCATACCGGGTTTTGTGTTGTTGCAATCCCGGTACACTATTCAAATGGTGTAGCGGATATTCCTGCATGTCAGAATAACCAAGGAGGTGACCGTGCTGTTTAGTTGCTGCAGCATTTATTTTGATTCATTTAAGTTGTGAGGTTTGTTATGCTCAATTAAAGATTTACAATTTATTTTGTGAGTGAGTTGTAATAATTAACCGAGACTAAATTCGGTTGTTAGAATTAAATTGTGTGGCGAGGTTGTTATGAAAAAGAAATTTTCAGGATGGTTATTTTAATTTGTAGTAATTAATGTTTCGGATTTTGAATTTTTTACTTATTCCTTCTAATTCCTTCGATTTGGCTTGTTTTTTGGTGTAATAGCTTCTAAATCTTTAAACGCGCTGTTTTTGTTCATTTCAAGCAATTTGATCACTTTGTTTCATTTTTAGTTTATGAACAGTGATTTTCCAAACTTGCTTCAAATTCCTCTAAAAAGGCGTGTCTTTTGGTGAGATGGCTTCTAAATCTTTAAATGCGTTGTTCTAGTGAGATTCAAAGCGCTAGATACTTTCCATTAATTTCAAACAATTTGATCACTTTGTTTCTAGTTTGAGTTTATGAACAGTGATTCCAAACTTCTATTTCCAAATTCCTTTGATTCCAAATCTAGATTTTCTCTATTCTTCCTATTTCTCCGAATATACTTACCTTGGATATGGCTCCAAGTCATAGTCTTTGTAGGGGAATCACCTGCCAAAATTTTAGAGACAGAAAACACAATATGGAAGCACTATATATAAACAAAAACCGTAAAATTGTAAGCAACAATATATCAACCCAGAAGAATGAACAATATGAAGAACAATTCAACAATATATCACCCAGAAATGTAAATTGTTCAGTGAAATCCAGAACGAGAAACCTAAGAAAAACCCTACAAATATGAAATTCAACAAAAAAATATGAAGAACAATGAGACGAAAATAAGCAAAAGCCCAAAATAAAAACAGAAAACAAGAAGCAATTGAATGAATCAGTGGATACAGAGACTGAGAGCGAGAACGAGTGAGAGTGAGAGAGAGAGGCAGATAGAGCCAATTGAAATTTGAGGAGGATTAAACAAACGGCTAGCTGCTTCGTATTTAAGCGCGGGATATGGCGGTTTGTCCAGTACATACAAATATGCGTCCTGCGTATTACATACGCTAATACCAATATGCGTATTGTTTTACGAGTCTGACCTACAAAATAAACAATACATACGCGTTTTGTTTTATAAGCCGTTGTAAATTGTAATGACGAAAGTGCCCCCGCGTGTTGTTTTTTTTTCCTCCCCCCCCCCCCCCCCCCCAAAAAAAAAAAATTAAATTAGATATGTAAATACAGTTTTAAACATTTTAAAGTTAAATATGTAAATAAAAATGGATAGACATATTATTGGATCTTATAGGAATTTAATACATCTCACTAACAGTAGTGTTATACATCTAACTTTAAATTATATAAGAAAATAAAATAAATTGTGATCTTAAGTTTTGTTCTCCTTTGAGCTTCCTAAATTAGTATCATCATCGTATTTCTCATATGTCCAACTTTTGTTTTGGTTTTAGCTAGTTCAATTGGCATCATTTCAATCTAGCATTTGATGATTAAAAGAACAAAAAAAGTATTGCACCTAACACCTCACGATCATTACTAGTAGGCTTCAACCTAAGTGCCTCAGCTCTTCCATTCATTAAAAATCAACGCTTCAAACAAATTAACACCTTTGACTTCAGGCAATTGTCTTTTTCACAAAGAACATTTCTTGGCCACTTGAAGCAGATTTCTTCCACCTCACACCGAAGCACGTCTGTGGGCACTCCCTAGAACGCAAAACATTGGTTACATGTAGCTAATAGTTATAATGATATATATTGTTTCCATTAGTGTATTTCATTAATAAGATGTAGTGTTGGTTGTCACTTGAAATGCATCTTTAATTACTAATGAGTTTACTGTAGCGGATGCCTCTTGTTGTGGGTCTGCAATGGAGAAGAAGTCATGCATGTGGGAGCCAGATATAGGTTGAATTTGCAGGTCAATTGGTGCTTGATGCATAAATCACAATAACTAAGTAGGATAAGAAGGCTTCATCAACTTCGATCGTAATATTTTCTACTGATGGACTAAGATGAAATGGCAATATAATATGCCTTCTATTGGTTTCAGGTACTACTCTGATTCTATTTTCTGAAGGACTACAAAGGTACTTATCAATAGTTCCCAAAGTAAACTTATGCTAATTCTCAAAGTAAACTACAAAGGTACTCATCAGCAGTTCAGTACACAGACAAATTGGCAGAGTATCCTCCTGTCATTTTTACGAGCATGACCATTTGCAACTAGTTCTTCCAGAATGTTTAGAAGAGTATCCTACTCATTTGTCCAAACATGTCTTTCTCTCTTTTATCTACCACTTATAAGACTAATATCTTCATAATCCATTCTTGAGAACACAAACAAAGATGAATAAATATATAAAAAAATAAAACATTGGCAGTAAAGTTGTCAACATTTAAAATAATAATGGCAATTGGGTGGCATTTAAAGTTGTCAACATTGGCAGTATTCTAGTTTTGTCTATGCTATTCCTACCAAGTGTGGAGTTGCAGCTAAGAACTAAGGTGACAATAAAACCACATCAGCAGCCTCATCTTCATACAAATGTGACTATATTGTCAAAGGAGTATAATTTCATCCACGCAATTTCACACCAGGATTTCCAAAACTTCATGAAATTTTAAACCAAGATACAAATGACAGAGCTCATATGTAACATCAGGACTTAGATAGTAGATGCATAGTCAGTTAAACTATTAGAATGTTTAAATACAACAACAAAACATAAAAGAGAAAAGAGCAAAAATGGATGATATAGCAAAAACTTTGATGGTGATAACATTAAAACACCATGCTTCAAGGCTTCATCAAGAAGACATGCAAGGCAAATGGCTTTCCGTGGGCCCCTCCTTCAAGTATAGTAAGACATGACTAGAACATAAATTTTCTGTTACACAATGCTAAGAGACGATAACAAAAATATGACTAGAACACCAAAATTGTAGTGTACCCTATTGAGAAATGGCACGAAAACAACATGACTATACCACCAAATTTCTTCTATATAATATTGAGAAAAAATACAATTTGTTCTAATGAAAAAGAAGGAACAGATAACATCGATTGATCCATGAAGAAGGTACAAAGTTATGAGTTATGACCAACTGAAAAATGTACATAAGGAGCACAACAAAGCCTCCACTAAGAGAGAAACAATGCATAAGTAACAATTTTGGCCCCAACTCATTTACAAGGAACCATTAGTTCACAACTCACTAAACCTTAAACCCAGTACACATTACAATATGCATTATGAAATAAAAGAATCTTTTTACAGGAAATAGCTTCAACATAAACTGGATTTGTAGAACCTTTATCATGACCAATTACAGCCTAGCATTATGGCTTCTTGGTACAATGTATTTGGCTAAATCCTGACTCCCTAATGCACAGGCCAGTCATCAAGTGTTACAATACTAAATATGAAAAACTAAGCACATAGCTTCAATACAAGAATTTTACAAGCTCACACATAAGCCTAATATAGTCAAAAAACTGATAAGGTATTATAATAAGCAATTTTCCTACAAAAGAAACTATGTCCAAATCCATAGTAGTCGGATGCAGTTTTAACCTAGGCTACCTACAACAAATTACCAGCTTCTATTCTTGGAACTTATCTATCATCTCATTACCATGTTGTCATTTTTTAAACCAAAACAATATAAACCAGCTGAGGGAGAGAGAGAACCAAACACTTAAATCAAAAACAATATAAACCACAACTAGCAATCTAGCAGTAATGCAGTCACAGAGACTCAGGGAAGGAGAGCTTACCAGAAGATAAACCATTACGAGAAGTTGATGCATGAGCCAAGACCCTATAACCAATAGAACACAAGCTTATTTCAATTCACCATACCGTGGAATGATTATAAACCAAATCTTAATCAATCAAAAATTCATATTACCATGCCTTAAATTTACAATCCCAGATAAAAGAGAAAGAAAACCCATCAAATTATAGAGAGAAAGATCCATTACATATGACTAAAGTTGAATCTCCTAGAGAAAGTAGCAACTAGAGATCGAGAAGCACAAGCAAGAGTTACAATTGAAGAGAAATTTACCTAAAAGACAGCTAAATGAGACTAGCCGCAAATGATTGGAAAATTGGGACGAAGCAAGTACGATAAGATTAGCAAGATGAAGGTCTCAAGATTTTTGTATGACGCTTTCCTGTATCTAGATTTCCCCATTTACTGATCATTTGGAGGGTAAACAGCAATCATCTTTAATTTTTAGTTTCATCTCGAAATTTTTAGGGGGTCTTTAAATCTGAATTTTTCTTTGATCTACTTTTTTAGGAAACTTCCTTCTTATAAGGGACATTAACCAAGTTCATGGACACGGGGTATGCAAAAATCTGAGTTCCTACGAAGAAGTTACGAGCCGAAAAGTTGGGATTACTATTTTAGGAAATTTGATATAAATAGCAATTTCAACTTAACTTTTCGGGAAGGTTTCCATTTTGGTCGGTGAGCCCTATTCCTTTTTCTCCCGAGCTAGATCCGGATCACCAACCCAACCTGAAACAAAACCTGGTAGGTTTCGCCGTCGTCCAACCACCTCAGGAAGTTTGATCGGTCGCGTTCGGTACACC
Source organism: Rosa persica (assembly GCA_025331145.1). Taxonomy (NCBI): domain Eukaryota; kingdom Viridiplantae; phylum Streptophyta; class Magnoliopsida; order Rosales; family Rosaceae; genus Rosa; species Rosa persica. The sequence goes on along the minus strand of WFKR01000007.1, from coordinate 31,184,472 downwards.
TCCCCACGGTGAACAAGCCTCTGTCCACCATCAGCCTGATTTGCATATGGGAGAGAGAATCGAAGCAATAAGCCTCTGGCCAACTCGTTTTCAAGACTCAGTTAGAAATTCATTTTTCGGCCACCATAGCTTGCGCTAACACGCGGGCTTTGAAGCCCTCATCACTCTTTTTCAAACCATACCAACCTTTTCCATCAATTCAATTCGTGTAGGATGAATGGAAGAGTAGAGTAAAAATTGGGATTTCAGAGTATCAAGGTAGTTTCTGAATTATACACTTAAAATTGATATGTCACGCCCCTATTTTTTTAACACAAATAAAAATCGATATATAATCTCCTAATCATATATGCGTGATGATTCAGCCATCAATATAAAATACCTGAAAACTTTTTCCTTTTAAACCAAGTACATACTGATGCACTAAACCCACAATGTCAATATATACATGCTCCGTAGAGTCATATATTACATAAGTTACGAATTAAATTGCCACAACAAGATAATAATTAAATGCTCCTCAGAGCATACTACAAGTGAAAGTCTAAATAATGGTAAAGTCACATTGGCTTCCCACCGTGAAGCTGCTAACACGTGATACTGCTGAAATTGCCTCACAATTTAACCCTGCAAAATGTAGTTGTCAGTATAGAATAAGCAAGGATCGTTCAGTCCTGGGATTATTGGGTACACCTGCACAAAAAGGTCAATTAACAAATAAAAGAATAAAATGGAGGTTTTGAGATTTGGTTGCTAATATACTTAAAATAAAAACGAAACAAATAAAACTATTTACAATGATCGACTTCCCTAACCTAGACCAATACCACTCGAAGATCCATTTCAACATGTTACAAAAAAGTGCACATTTTAAATGCCTAGATAAGAGCCCAAATGAAAAGCCTTAGCGGATCAATTCATTTATCTAATTCGTTCTAATATAGACTTGATCGGAAAAGTCCTTACTAAGCCAAATACTACTAATTTTCGAAAACACTCAGCGTAATTCTCTTAACTAGTAGTATTATCTAACCCTCAAATCAACTCACACGTGCAAATTAACCATTACACATAGAATTTAACACGTAATTTTCAGAATCATTTAATTATTGAGACATGATTTTTACCACTCTTTAGAACTAATTGCTACTTGTTTACTTAGCGCCTTAATAAATAACAATTACTCTTGGCAAATTAAGCAAACACACAAGAACTCTCACCGTTATTCTAGCGTGCAAACTTATTAATCTAACTCTGTAAATTACCTAAACACGTAAAAGGGCACAAGACTGTAATATGCATAATCAAAGAATTCCTGAAATTAACTCAATAATAAACTGAAAATCTCAAAAATATTAATAAAAATATTCTGAAAATTTCATGTCTCCAATTACACAACTCGCAAATCCAAACACACAAAACCGAAACAAAAATTGTAAGTAGAGTCATAGTTACACTTTGAAGCTTTCCTCAGCGGCTTAGCAACAAAGTGATGAACTCGTCTCTGCTGTGGTGGTGGAGCATCCTTGACTCAGCACCTAAGAACTTCATAGATTGATGGATGGATGGATGGTGGTCACGGTCTCGTAGGTGATGGAGGATTAAGGAGTAAATTGGGCAGAATCTTATAATAGTTTTTGGCAAGGAAGTGATACCAATTATGGTCTGGACATTGCCTATTTATAGAGGAGCATTAGTTGGCTTTTGTCGATCATAACCTTCATCATTTGGACGGATGGGATTGCATAGCTTTCTTCATCTTTTCTTTTATTTGATGTTTCTTATTTCTTCTCCTCTTAATTTCTCATAATGGGGCACTTATAGCCTTAATTTTGCCAACTGAAACGTCTCTCTCCTTTATTCCCCAACTGAAAACGTCTTTCTCCTTTATTTTCCTTCTTCATTGCTTGGTCAAACTGATTTAATAAATGGTACAAAATTAAATTCTTTTAGAGAAAATAAATGGAATTAAAAAAATTTAATTTTAGAAAAATACTCTCATGAATTCTATCTTAAGGCCCATGGATTAGCATGACAGTAAGGAATCCTGATCCAGCTAGGATTCTTCATGAATTTTGCGTTTTCCGCCTATTTCATGCCAAACACTCTACAAAACTCTCAAACGACTCAATGACTCAAAACACAAAATTAAGGGAGAAACAAGACTAAAATGGGGCATATAGTCATTAATATCGTCGCACTTTGTACTCCTATCAGCACGCTACCTCAGTTTCAGCCACGATTACCCTGACCTGCAGGATTAACCCCTACACTATTGAATAGTGCACCGGTTTGCCACACAACAAACCCGATAAGCTTATGAAAGCTCCTATGAGTCACTCAAACAAAATCATGGGATAAACCCACACATTTCAATCAAGAAACAACTCACACAAATCACGGGATAAACCCACACGTTTCAATCAAGAAACAACTCATGCAAATCACGGCGGATAAACTAGAGCTCTAACTGATCGTATCCACTAACCTGGCCAAAGGCGTGAAGTCCTGATTTTCCCACTCTCGATCACATTTCATGATCCACAATCCTCAACTCGTAAGTCTTTGAATCCACGGTATAAATACCAAAACATTTAAAGAAGTCGCACTGGACCCAAAATGTTACACGAATCTAAAATAAAAGATTTCCCGTAATTGATCCCTATCAATTACTCCCGGTACAAGACCCACATTTAAATACGCCACATGTGAACTAAAAAGGTTCCACAATACACAACACTTTTCAAAACAATATAAATCAATCCTTTCACCAAATATTGTTTCATAAAAAGTCACACCCCAATCGAGGTGAACCCTCATCCGAGACTACCCAAAGTCTCCGAAATGCTTTTACGATCGATGTGACAAAACCACAAGTCGATCGGATAGTCGGATCCTCACGAATCGATAACTGAAACTATCGAAATCACAAAAACCCTAACATGCTCATACGATCTCCAAAAATTATGTATTGTATATTGAAATGCTCGTATCGACGGATATATCAAAATCAAAAACAGAAACTATTCCTGAGGTGGTCAGAAACTGTCGGAAAACACCACCACAGTGGCAGCGCCGCTGCAGGCCCAAAGTCGAAATTTGGCAAAACTTCCAACACAAAAGTTCTTCATCTCAACTCCAATTACAACTTTCATAAGTACATCAAAGTCAAATTATAAACTAATCGATTGAATTTTACCTTAGAACAAATCGGGCCAATTGAAACCCTAGAATTTCAATTCTAAAATTCAACCTCCACACTTTGAATCAATGCAAGTCACCTTAGAGAGAAGCATCTACATCCTTTGGGCCCCAAAAACCTCAAGAATCACCCGCAAAGGTGGCCGGAATCTCCATTTCTGATGAAGGTGATTTCAGCTCTACTGCAGTGGTTTCTCGGCCTTGCTGCTCCTCCTGGGCTCGAATCGTGAAGAACCACTTCCACAGACTTGCAGAGGAGGTTAAGGCCAAGAAAGCCCACTTTGTTTGACGTCCTATGGTGGCCGGACGGTGGAGAACGAAGCCAGCGAAGAGGAGAGCTGCATGCGGGCTCGGGAGAGAAGAGAGAAAATCTTTCCGAAAATGGAAACTTGGCTTTTTTTATGAATTTTTCCGGAAATTTCCCATATATAAAATGGAAATTTTTTCTAACGGCCTTAACTTTCTCATACGAACTCCGATTTCTGCGTTCCATATGTTCATGAATTCGTAATGACGCTCCCTACGACTTTCGTGAAAGAAGTTTTTGGAGAAACCTAACGAATAGAAAGTCAACCTTTGCACCCCCCCTAAAACCATATTCTTCGACTAATAACTCGTCCGAAACACTTCCGCTCCGTCCATGAGCCACGAAACCGTCCAATAACCACAACTTAGATTCCAGAAAAATCCTCTGAAAATAATAATGAATTTTTGGGGTACTACAATTGATCAATGTCATAGTTAGAGAGGTTGTTGAGATTGTTGTGATGAACATTTTGGTGTGTGCAGCTTGACCCAATTCGAGGTCGGAAGTGGCAGCTCATAGGGGGGCTTTCAGCCATTTTAGACCTTTTATTTTGGTTCGTTAGATAGAGTGTAGCATTATGGAATAAAAAAACAATTTGGGGAAGCATTTTATTTTATTTATTTTATTTCCTTTGAAATTATTTATTTTTCATCCACTCATTTTAACAGTTTTTAAATGCTTTTCCCAGGGCTTTTTGGTTTTACGTGCCCAGTTTGTAGATAGGTTGAGGTTGGGTAGGAGTTAAGGAGTAGTGTCCAGCGCTTTCATCTTCATTGTAGATTACTATTTAACCTAGTCGATCTTTATTTAGGTATTTTATTTGGATTGCTCTGATTACCAACATTTGTATAACTTTGTATTTTGAGTAGAGTTAAATTTATTGAATTATTGAGGAGTGTAGATTATTTTCACAGGTTTTGAATAGTCCACTTTTAGGGGAAGTTTAGTCAAATTTTTGGTAGAATTTCTTATAAGATGGGCCTCGCAGGGCCACTTCAGATTTCAAGGTCAAATCCCGGGGGAGGGGGGTGTTCTCCTGTCAATTTGGTATCAGAGCATTAGGTTGTTAGGTCCTGTAGACTTTCTTATTTCTTATTCTCCTGTTACCTTATATACTTGATAACACTTAGTACCTCACGAGTGATGGCCTGACTACAGCAGTTCCCCATCATTTACTCTTCGGTGCTGATGTAATCATCAAGTGTGTAAGGTATATATCTCAATGTCTTTCCTTTCAGTTGCTTGGTTTTGACTTTCCTTTTCTAGTACTATGCCTCTTAGACGTCAGCCTTGTAATAATTCTTCACGTGTAGAGGAATATGTAATATTGTGCACCCTGGTGATGACTATTGAAGGAAATGAAATCGTTGGGTTTAGCATGGATTACAAATTGAGAATCTTTTTTTAGTTTAGCAAAGTTTAGTGAGGCTACTTTAAGGTACGAAGCCAGACTTCGATCGCGCTCACGACTATTAAGGATGGTTGGCCATAGATATGGCCTATTTATAAAGGCTATATATGTTTCAAAATCTGGTTTTGAGTTGAAAGTAGAACTAGTAGTTCTGGTTCCTACGTTGAACCGAGTTTCGAAAGACGTAGTAAATGACATGGGCAGTTTAATAAGCACTAATTTGTGAGATGTATTAGCAATTTTGGTTAGAGATATTCGTAGTTTCAGTAGAGGCTTTGGTATACACATGATTGAAGAACTTTGCAGTGTCATACATGTAGTAGCATATTCACTAGGCAATGCTAGATAGTCACTTGGAGATGTTATGGCTAGCAGGGTAGTTATATCAAGGAGTTTCTCAAGTTGACTGAAAATGTTATTTCAAGGCTTGATCAAGGTTATAGTCAGGTACTAAAGTAGTGCAACGGAAGCGTAGTGGGCCTTTAACCAACATAGAATGATATGTACGATGATGCGTCTAATAATGGGACTTGTGCAGGCATAAAAGGTAGATCTGTCGCTTAGGGAGATTCCTATTACGAGAACGCATTGGGACAAGACTTTAGGCTAAGTTTCAACATTTTAACGTAGAGTGAATCCATTTTCGATATTAGTCATCCATTTCCAGTCGACCAACTCTTAGCTTGTCTAGTTAAGGAGCAATACTTCCTTTGGTTTTGAGTAGACTTACTTTCCTATTCAATGTATGATCGTCACATCTTCGGTGAGATTGGCACATTGTTCTCCTTCTCGAACTTATACTCCACATTTGTACGTGTGCCCCATTCCTTCTTTAACTGTATGACATTTTGAGGTCGAAATTTTTATAAGGTGGGGAGATTGTTATGCCTTGTATCTAGATTTACCCATTTAATAATCATTTAGAGGGTAAACGACAATTATCTTTAATTTTTACTTTCACCTCAAACTTTTAGGGTGTCTCTAATTTTGACTTTTTCTTTGATCTACTTTTTGAGAAAACTTCTTTCATGAAAGTTGTAGGGGACCTTAAACTGAGTTCGTGACATGCGGTATGCGAAAATCGGAGTTCTTATAAAGAAGTTACAATCTAAAAGGTCAGGGTTACTATTTCAGGAAGTTTGATATAAATAGCAATTTCAACTTGCTATAGGAGCAAGAAATTTATACCAACATGCTCATCATCAAATAGGGATTAGTTTCTATACCTACAGCTAAGGTCAATTCTACCTAAATCGATCGAAAATTGCTTCGAAAATCTCAGCACCCAAAAAACTGCAACTCTTCGATTACTCCTTCTTCCAGCAATTTGAGATAGGTGATGGATATAGAGAATCAACAAGGTGAGAGCTTCCAAACCTATGTGGTGGTGTCGCCAGACGCTAGAGTTGGCCGGAAAACCGAGATTCGACCGGATATACAAAACCAGTCTGCCACTGTAAATATGGATTTGAACTGCCTTCGTCGACAATGATAGGAGGAAATCAAGGCCGAAAAGATGGTCGGTTTGAGGTGGATCTCCATACGGGACCGGTCCGGCGGTTTGGGGTGGCCGGTCGGTGGAGAACCCGTCAGGTTTTGGATTTCAGGTCTGGTCAGTATTTGGGTGTGTCTTGACAGAAATGGAAACTTAGGATTTGACTGAAATGATAATTTCTGAAAATAAAAGAGTAAATCGCTATTTATAGTAGGTTTTCTGAAATAGTAATTTTGCACTCTTCTGATCGTAACTTCTTCATACGAACTCCGATTTAACGCATTCTACATCTTTCATGAAGGAATTCATGAAGGAAGTTTTCTCGAAAACTGAACTGAACAAAAAATTAACTTTTGGTTCCCTAAATTATCGAAACGAAGGTAAAAAGTAAGATTCTTAATTATTTATTGTTCAAATGACCGATAACTAGGTAAGTTTAGGTACGGGGCATGATAGTGATGTTGCTAGGACTAGAAGACCTACATTTAGTTATTATTATTATTATTTTTTTGAAAGACACGTTGAATGCCATGAAATTTCTCCTATGAAGTGTTGAATATCTTGAAACATAGATGAGATATGATGAAAAATTTGGTATTGCCCATTTATCATCTCGATAAAAGGCAAGAAATCGCCCTATGGGGTATTTTAATTTTTTTATTTACTCTCGGGCCTCTAGGCTTCGATTTTAGTTAATGTTGGTATATATGTAAAATATGACATGAGATGTATTTTTAATAAGTCTAATGATGATTCCAGTTGCCGTTTGAGAAGCAAAATGTGAACATGTTTGATTGATTGATTTATATATAACTGAATTTTGTTTTCTTGTTGTAACATTTATTGTGGAATTGGCTGTCTCTATGTAGACCATATCTACTTGTCAACGAATAAAAAACACTTGTTGTCAACAACTCACTCCACATTGTTCTACTTTACGTTTTTAATAAGAAAACAAATGCTTTTGTATGCAATAAGGTTGGATCACACCAACAAGAAAAGTTAAAATCATAATATAATTAAACATGCTTTATATGGAGATGTTGAGATTATAATTTTAATTGGGGCTACTAGCGGATCTTTTTTTTTTTTTTTTTTTTTACATTAATGATCGATTTTTCACCTTCATAAATTTGAATCCCTTTACTATAAGATATATAGTTTCTACCGCAAGCTGCTGCTCAAATTGAAACTCAAATTGTTTAGCTTATGGGTTAGATGTTCACTGGTTTTGGTTCTAGTAGTAGGCTCAATGAATGAATAGCAAGCAATCTATGGTTTTGAAGAGTTGTACTTGTTACTTAATGTCACGCCCCGAATTTCGAATAATAAATTCAAATCCGAAACATGAATACAACTAAACAAATCACGTCCTAAATTTTTTTTTCTCAAAACCAATATCTCAAAAACCATAACACAAACCTCGTAGCAAACTATCTCTCGAGTCAATTATTACAATACTAACATAAATAAAATGTTCTGCGTCTACAAAAACACACCAAAATAGACCAAGTGCTGATCTCAACCCTGCTGTCCTACGCAGCTCGCTCACCACCCTGATTATCCTGACCTGCAGGATTATCCGCTATACCATTGAATAGTGTACCGGGATTGCAACAACACAAAACCGGGTAAGCTTTCTGAAAGCTCGTGTGAGTAAATAAGAATGAACGGTTGATTTATTAGACCACAACTCATTTATCTCAAGTAAACATCCAACAATCTCAACAACCACAAGCAACATCAATCCAACACACATGAGACAACATGGAACACATTTCTACAATCACCAAATCACAACTCTCGCCACTTTGGCACCTAATCACAACTATCGCCACTTTGGCACCCACGTTAGAGCTCTAACTGCCTCGTTACCTCTGACACCTTGGCCCAGGGTCAAGTAACGGCATCTCCAGGTTACTCAGTAACCCGCGAACTTTGGACCATTTCATGTCCTCAGAACAATATATCCCCGTTATTATTTAACGGTCGAACTTTGGACCTCCCTGTCCTCAGAACACATACACTCTGGTTATCATTAACCAAAGATCCTTGGACCATTCGATCCTCGGAATCCTACGTTTCTCTACCTTCTATTCAACTCACAAAATCAACATGCTTATCACCAACATTTATCAAATATTAACAACATAATTAAAATCATATTATCACAATTCCACACCTCAATGCCACACCATTCAATATATAATCACGAAAATATATATATATATATATATATACACGTAACCATCCACACAGGAATGATCACTAATACCAACTATAGTTCACATGATACAAAATCATGAAATTCATTTTTAATATACTTTAAAACACATTTCTTAAAAACCATTTTCTCACACATAACAATAAATTGAGCAATTAAGGAAATTCGGTTCGTAAATGAACCAAGTGAGATTTACTCACCTCTAAACTCCCGTTGCGTCTTCTTACAGCCCAAAATACGATTCACAATCGTCCGCTAACAAATCAGTCAAATACCTAATCAAAACGATAATTAACTTAGCGTATAATTTCAAAAACACACTTATATGAAGGTCCAACGGTCGGATCTTCACCCGTGACCACACAAGGTCACCGGGACAGTCCTACGATCATTATATCAAAACTAGAATTCTATCGGACGGTCCAAACTTCATAAATCACAAATTGAGCGATCGAAATCAATCGAAATCGTAAAATTCATAACTATTCATACGATATCCAAAATTCGCATGCTATATATCAAAATGTTCGTATCGACATGTAGAATCTAATAATGAGCAGAAACTGCACATGATACCCCCGGAGGTGGCCGGAAAGGGCCGCCGGAGTTTTGGGCAGAGCCGTCGCCGACCACAACCAATGGTGTCGGGGCTGAGCTTATCCCCTTCGTTTCATCATTTTGAGCAACTTTCATAACTAACACGAAGTGAGAAAATGAGTGGAAGTGGCCGAAACTTACCAAAAACAATCCGGTTTGCCCGGAAAAATTGCAGAAACCGATATGTGCTCCGACGAGCGTGAAAACCTCCACTTCAGGTGCTGTCCTTTTTACTGCGTGTTCTACTCCTCAATACGAGTTCAACGAGATAAAGAACTCGAAATTTGGTGGTCTAGAACTCGAGATATTCGCTTCGCACTCAAAACGGTAGAAAATGGAAAACCAGCTTCCCGCCGCCGCTACAAGCCGTGCCACGGCGCAAGGCTGCCTCTGGCAGCTGCGCAAGGTCAAGGCGAAGCCGTGGGAGGTGGTTTGGCGTCAAACGGTGGCCGGAGGAGCAAGAACTCAGCTGGAGAAGTTTGGCTCTGTTTTTGCTTTCGGTTCGGTGCCGCGCGAGAGAGAGAGAGAGAGAAAAAAAAATCTAGGTTTTCTGATTTTTTCAGATTTTTTCCAAAAATGGTAACCTATATATATACAAAATCGAAAACTTCTAAATGTCATAACTTCTTCCTACAAACTCCGATTCTTGTGTTCCGCATATGCACGAACTCGTATCGACGAGCTCTACGACTTTCATGAAGGAAGTTTCCTCAAATTCCTTACGTGAAAATAAGTCAATTTTAATAACCCTAAATAACGTTAAATTTCGATACTAAAATCATTCGAAACCAAATTTCTCAAATAACGACATTCGAATCACACTCACAACTCATAATTCATATAATTTGAGAAATATTGAATTACGAAATATTTAACTGAAATTTCGGGTCTTTACACTTAATTTGGTATATGACAGAGAATATGTACACAATATTACAAATTAATGTATTAGAGTATTTTTAGCGCTCTTGATTTTGACTCTTTAGTTTTTTTTTTTTTAATTAAATCATGGACTTTATTCACTCAAACAAGATTGCATCAATGGGGAAAAGCTATCCTCAATAGTAGGGATGGCAAAAATCCTCATCGGGTAGGGTACCCATAGGGTATTCGACCCTAACGGGGAGAAATTCAGGGGAGATCGGGTAACCGAGATGGGGATCCCCAGTATTTGAATTTTGAAATCGGGTACGCGGCGGGGATGGTATTTTGATCCCCATCCCCATACCCACCCAATAAGAATTATCTGAAATATATATCTATATATTTAATTTGTTATATATATATTTTTGATATTATTTATAAATAAATTTTTATGTAACTTCATGAAAGAACCCCCAGTAGTAGAACCATTAGTTTACCTTTAACTATTTTAGAGAGAATGTTTAGTTTTTTTTTAATCAATTTTAGCAGCTGCACAAGACTTTTTAACTGCAGATATATTTTAAAAGTGGGTAGCTAAAAAGAGTTTTTAGCTGCTTTAGTTAAAATTTGACCGTTCTGGCTTTATAATTTATTCTTGTTCGTTATCTGTAAAAAAAAAAAAAAAAAGAGCAAACAAACCTTAAAGAGAAAGAGGTGCGTAGATTTCTTAAAATGGCATTTAACCTAGGACATACACTAAATAAGCTTATTTATTTATTTATTTATTTATTATTAAATCTAGGAATGATTAGGCGATATTATCTTCTCTACAGCTGTCTGAAAGCGAAAACAAGTTCCCACACAACACCTAAGGGGATAATTGCAACTGGGAGTCCGGGGCTCATCCCTTGCTAGAACTTTTGTTCATTACAAGAAAGGTTAGAAATTTATGAAAACGGGGACTACGCTAAAACAAACTCTCAAAAAATAGAACTTAAAAAAAAAAAAAAACCGAACTGGAACCCAATGATCAGAAACCATATATTAAAAGATTTGATATGAAAATCTACAATTAGGATCATGATCAAAAGGATGAAAAAGAAAAAGAGGGAGATTATCACACCAATGTGAACTCATGTGAGACGCACTAAAGTTGGCTAAACTATCTACCACCGCATTGTCCTCTATAAATACATGAGAGACATAAAAGTTCGTCTAACCAACAATGAGTACACAATTTGCTCAAGCAACTCTGAGACACCAAGGAGCCAGATGGGGAGACTTGAAATACTAAACAACTAATGTAGAGTTCGTTTCACGCCATAAATCAAACTAGCCTCGACACCAAGCTAACCCCCACTGCTACTTCTAAAACCGTCAATATCTCTACATTAATGGCACTATTTATTATGGTTTTGTAAAAGAAGCTATAAACAGTTTAAACCCGTCCTGAAAATGCCCTCAAATTTTTTTTATGGAGACTTCAAAACTAAAAACTCGCACTATCAATGACACTATTTGCTATCTTTCACAGTATCACCACTTTTTGCATAGGCACGGTCACATCCTTTTGCAAACGCGTGCCTTGGCATCAGTGGCGTAGCTAGAAATTCCATCTAGGAGGGTCAAAATATAATCAAACTATTACATTGAAGAAAAAAAAATTGTTTACTAACACAATTGCTTATTTAATGAAATCTTTACATAATTACCTTATACTTTGATAAATTACATGACGAATGATACTGATTTGTTTGGCAATTAGATTGATTTATTGGAGAATATTAATTGTGATTCCATTTGCATTAATAGAAATTGAAAGAGGAAAGCATCAAATAGTAAAAAAGGAAAATAATTAATGTATTTAATTAGGTCAAAGATGAAGCTGATTAGCCGGAGAAGCATACTTTTCATTTCTTAGGAGGGTATCATTAAAGTATATAATATCTATCTATATGGAAGGGTTGACCAATCAAGAGTTAGAATGAAAATTTGAGAAGGGTCAACTAACCCTTCTCGCCCGATACTCCCTACGCCCATGCTTGGCATGGTGATGGTGATTTTACTTTGGTCTTTGGGGAAGAAAGATATAAGATGCGACTAAGAGAAATAATACTGAAGGTTGCGAATTGAGATAAAAGAGAATTAGTTACAAGATATTTTTTTGGTAAAATAACTGAGTCTATAAGAATAAATGAACTCTTCTAGGTTGCCAAGATATGAATTTTTTTTTTTTTTAAATTTCAAACAATGTTTTGTCTATTTTGAACTTTCTCCTATTTCAAATAAGGAATGGGAATAAAAATAAGAGGAAAATAATTTAGAAATGGGCACGGTACTGTGTAAACTTTCAATAATTGACTTTCTTTTTTAGATTGCAGAAATGAACATGTTTGGATGAGAAAAGTCATTTTTTCTTTAATGAATGACAAATCTTACCAACTAGTTGTTAGCTCATTAGTAGTCTCGTCTTCTCGATCTTTTTCTTTATTCCTAATTTGCAGACCTGAAAACTTAGATGAAAAATCTAGCTACCAAGGATCTAAAAATTAGCATTAATCGGCATAGAAACTCCCAAGCTTACTCAACCTTGGGTGACTAAAAATTGGCGAGCAAATGTCAGATCTGTTTTATCTCTTCTCAGTTTGTCACTTATACTTCTCTCTCTCTTCTCAAATATACATTTTCACTCAAAAGAACCTATTAGCATATATAGCTTGTTTTAACTGTGGGTTTGAGGACCGGCCATGAAGGTTTGAGAGTGATGGTAACTTGAGGTTGTCATGGATAGATGAGCTGCAAAGCTTTATTGGGAAGAAAAGAAAGAGTTGAGAAATAGTAATAAAAAAAATGAAAAATCATTAAGTTTGTGAATTATACCAAATCATAATTAAGTAAGACTAAATATAATTGAAATGCAGTTTGTCACACTACATCGTAGTTAAATTGTAAATAGTCATCACGGAAAGTTAGAAGAGAAAAAAATAGAGTTTGTTATCTTTCTTTTGCTTAACTTGTAAACTTGTACTCAATCGTACCATTTTTTTTTTGTGTTCAAACATTGTCCTATTTCAACAAAGTTAAAAAAAAAAAAAATAGAGCCCCTTGTTTTTTTTTTTTAATGAAAGAATAAAAAAAAAATTACAAATTGAAACATCTACAACAACCAACACCCAAATTATTCAACATAAAAGTCTGACTAGCGGAAAGAGGTAGAGCACGGAACCAACTCTGAGTTTGAGAATTATGATGAGTTTTGGCTATGGCATCGACAAAAAAATTTGTTTCTCGCTTAATATGACGGATAAAAGACAATTGAATAAGTCTAACAAATACTTTAATATCTTGAAGCACATGTTTAGTTCTCCAATATGAAGAACTTGATTGTGTGATGTTATGTAAAAGTAGCTTAGAATCACTTTCCACTTCGATAAGTTGAAAGCAAGAGCCCTTGTGGAAAGTTTGCTAAATATAATGCCCATTTAACATATATATTTTTTTTCCAAAATAAAAAACAGTTGGTTTTAACGATGGGACCATCTTTATTCTTTTGTCCCAAAATAGAATTTTAGAAGTAGGAAAATGAAGTGGAAAAGGAGAATAAAAAGGCAGGATATATGAAAAGGGAAAGATGAAAGCGTGAAAATTGAGAAAGCAAAAAAGAAAAAGAAAATGAAAAATGTTTATACGAGAATCCAACCCTCAGACCTCAACGAGAAGACAGAGTAGAGAGAGAGAGAGAGAGAAAAGGGAAAGAGAGAGAGAGAGAGAGGAGAGGAACCATAGAAAACTCAGAAACCCTAGAAGACAAGAGGAGAAGAAGAAGAGAAGATCATTGCATTCCAAGATCTCGGTTAATCGCTTCGCCGCCGCATAGGTAAATTTAATTGTATTCCTCAAATTTATGCGAATCTCATCAAATCAGCTGCTAATTGCACACATTCTCAGCATTTCCTCAAATCACTGTTGTATTACGAATTGTGTGGATTTCTCAGAAAAATGTGCTTTGAATCAACTCTTTGAGCTTCTCTTTCTTTTTATCTTTCCATGCCTTCCTTGACTAAGATGTAGAAAGTTTCAGTTAGTCTCTTTGAGGTGATTGGAATGGCGCCTTTAGTTTGGGTAATCTGTATTTAGATGCTATACTCAAGTTCTAGTTTTCGTTTTGATCATTGATATTTGTCAAACTCTTGTCCTTTTGTATGCATTGCTGTGTCTCATCGAGACTACCATAAGTGTGTATTGTGTATGTGCATGTCCGGGTTTACGAATCATCTGCCTTATCAAGGAACATGCCCATTGATGCTGTGTCGAGAATGGAGAAGGAATGAGCCAAGTCGCATCAAATTTAGGTTTCGTATATACACATTTTGGATTCAATAAAAGGAGTAAAGACATAGGTTTTTGTTATGGGAAGTTGGTCCTTTTAACTTGGGTGTTTTGATATTCCTGTTCTCCTTTATTGGTTGCTGGACTATACGTTGGGCTTTTCATATCTGTTCTTAGAAGTAATTTATGTTTCCTGTTACATTATCATCTCTTTCTCTGTGTTCTTACGCTATATTGTTTACAGGAACTGGGCACTCAAGTATGGCAAACTCCAAGGGTTCATCAAATATGAAAAATCTGATGTATTCCGGAAAGCATCCTTTGCTTCCTCCTAAAAGTCCATTTCCTAGTGTTTCCCCATCATATGCAGATTATGTCTTTAGTCCTGCGATAGGATCAAAAACTATTCAGAAGCCTAGAGAGGGAAATGCACATCACCAGCGAACTTCCTCAGAGAGTCTTCTTATAGAGGAGCAACCTTCTTGGCTTGATGATCTCCTAAACGAGCCGGACACACCTGTACGCAGAGGAGGCCATCGTCGTTCTTCAAGCGACTCATTTGCATACGTAGATGCAATTAATGTTTCTAACATTGATTATACTGCTCAAGATGAGTACAAATACAATAATATGTTTTCTGCACCCTCTTGGGGAACTCAAGATTTTGACCCTCAGACAGATTTAAGACATGCTTCATTATACTCCGAACTGAACTTGGTGAAGCAGAAGAATAAGGCATGGGAGTCTTCTGGGAGTGCCATAAGTAACCCAAGAAGCCTTTCTTCTGTCAAGGATAGCATTGTTCTTCACAGTTCAGGATCTTTATCTACCCCGCAAGAAGCAGATGGGGTTGTCTCTACGGCAAGTGAAAAGCAAGATCAGATTGAATCTGGCCCACATGATGCTAAAGCTCCCTCTGAGAAAAAGGACAATTCCAATGCTAAGCCATATGCATCTGAGACAGATGCAAAACGCGCAAAACAGTATGTTGTTAACTTGACTATTCTCTATTATACTCATCTTACTTAATAGGCTGATGCTGTTTAGCAACATTAATCTTACATAATTGTTGGTTTCTCCTCAACATGCCTCTAAATGATCATTTGAGGATGCTTCTTGAATATCTTTGATGTAGCTAGAATGCAACTAATGCTTTTTTACTTTCTGTCATGATTCCAAAACCATTTAGCACAGAAAAAGGGAGAAAAAGGCGTAGAGTAGAAGGACTAGGGGTACTTTTGGTTTGTGTTATAGGTGCAGGAACGAATTGAGCTCACATGACCATTACATGCTATGATGGTTTTAGGTTTTTATTTTTACATATAGTTTGCTTGTGTGCAATCTTCGTTGATACAAGCAGAAATATATGCATGAACACTTCTATACAAGCACATCAAGTCAATAATTTGTGCATCTAGGGATGAAATTGCTGTATCTGCACAAGTTTTGCCTTAGTTTCTATTGTATGGAATTTCTTTCTTTGTTTGACATTTCACATCTTTTCTCCTCATTATGATGGTATGTTGGGAATTCCATTTCTTGTCCTTTTGGTGGTGATCAAGTTTGGCATCTCCGGGATATGTGTTACAGGGTGCTTATATCTTTTAGGCATAATAATTCCTGTAGCTTTATAATAAGACAATTACGAAATGGCAGTTCATAATTTCTGTTCATATTAACCTTTGAAGATGCTAATCATTCTGCTGTGATGCCAAAGCAATTTGGGAAGAGTGAATGATAGAATAGCCTAGTAAGAGAGGTAGTTGTTGTTGTTGTTGTTTTTTAATTTATTTATTTATTTATTTTATCGTGCATCTAGGTGAAGGTTCTACCTTGAAGGCTCATGACAATGTAAAAATTTTAGATGGGGAATATAATATAATTTTAGGTTGTAATGGGTGTTTAAGTATTATCCTCCTCTTTATAGCTAACATGGAGTATTATTTACACTGTTACACTTCTAATATATATAGCATAGATTTCTGGAAAACATGGCGAAGACAGTTGAATGTATGCTTCTGCAAGAAATCTTCAGAATCGTTGTTTTTATTTATTTTTTATTTTACTTTGAGGATGCAAGAATAAGCTCAAGGAAATAGAAATAGTTTATTGCTTTGAAAAATATGACGATGATTGTTTCAGTTTGCTTGTAACCCCATTGGTGCACATGATAGTGGAAACTTGATTCGTGTGTCTCAGAATGGGACTAGAGATAATATGTATGGAGACTGATATACTATTTACTGCAGGCAATTTGCTCAACGTTCACGGGTTCGGAAACTTCAATACATAGCTGAGCTGGAGAGAAATGTGCAAGCTTTACAGGCAAGTGAAACAAGAAGCTAAGTACTGTATTTAAAATTGAATTGGGTGGCGGAACATTGATCCTGTGATAAACAAAAATTTACTGATTCTACCTGTACTTGTCACTCTGCAGGCAGAAGGGACTGAAGTTTCGGCCGAGCTTGAATTTCTAAACCAGCAGAATCTAATACTGAGCATGGAGAACAAAGCTCTCAAGCAGCGGTTAGAAAATATAGCACAGGAGCAACTTATCAAATACTGTGAGTTTCTACCTTGACAATTCATGTTCCCATAGTCTATCTGAATTTATGCTTCATCTGTTACTCGAATTAGGAACTGTCTTGAATGGAATTCGTATTAGGTTTTAGGTTTATGAATTTTTTTTTTTGAATCTGAAGTGCTGAAGCACAGGGAACTGCGAAGGGTGAAGCTCTTCTTAGAATACATGATGTATCTTGTACCTATTGTGATGTCAGAATGACTGGAAACTCAAATGGAGAATTATGAGAATTATAAAGATTTGGATAAACGTGGATAAAATGTAGGAAATCGTAGTATTGAAAGCAATGTTTCACTAGGGGATGCTGTAACAAGCCGAAGGGTTTCGGACACAAGTGCTTACCTATGTGGAACACTTATCAAATAAATACCTGGAAATTTACAGGTTCACTAATATATTAACAAACTGGAGACGCTGATCGTTATGGACCCATAACCCCTTCAGAAAATCTCCAGACAATTTCCTGGATCTATGAGGAAATGTTCATTCTATTCTGTAGGTTTGTTGCTTAGGATTTTAGTGTGCGCAAACAGCTTCAAATACTTATGCTCTTTAGTGATATTTTGTGCCATTAAGAGGTCACAGAACATTCTCTAGTAGGCCGTAAAAAGGTAGAACATTTCTGGTACTACTGTGAAAATAAGCGATCACGCGGCTCTTTTCTCTAGCAGGTTTGCTGCAGGTTGGTTTTATATAAGAGCGATTCCCAGATAATGTAGAAAAACTGCAATAAAATTCAGTAAGGGATAGAAACGACCAGCGACCAGCTTCATAGCAGAGGTCATAGGAAATCACTTAGATAATTCACACATGAGCAGAGAATCTCAGGAACTTTTTCGTTGTCAACTCAAACCTGATAAATGTATCCCTTTCTATAGTCATTGATACTTGGATCATTGAAATTCCTCGTACCAATGCACGTAGGAATGCTGAAAGAGATGATTGATATGGCAGTTGATACATTGAATATTATTAACTTATATGACAAATGAAAATAAAATATAAAATAATCTAGAAATGCATTTGAGAATTGCATATATTAGATAATACAGGACAAACACATTTATTTGGTGCTAAGTAATTTGATTTCAATTTATCTATTTATAATTTGAATTATTGAGAGGATGATTAGACCGTCCTCTAGGCTGTAAACACACGAACTCTGTTAAGGTTGCTACATCCGTAAATTACAGTCTTATATACCATGCAATCATTGTATATCTATGTAGTCCATGTACTTTCTATCAACATAGATCCTTGGACTCAGTAATTTTTTTTTTCAACTAGTTAGAACCTTAAACAGTTTATAATTTGTCAATCTAGTTAGAGAATCTCAAAAGCCATGAATCCCATGTTCAGCTGAATAATTGGTAAATGCTGAACATTTGTCTGTTAGTAAATAGTCTCTGTTGATTGCTGAGCTCTTTTTATTCTATTAGGACCAGTAACTCTTTATGAGTTCCTCTTTTTAAAGTACCTAATCAAACCTAGTTAAACAGTTTTTCCGAGACAAAAACTCTTACTGTGGCGTATAAATAAATTGTTTATGCCGGACATTCAAATATTGGGACTCTCCTGTTGTGCAGAAGTGAAATAATTAATAGTCTACAATTTCATAACCATCTTTTTCATTAGTTACAACGTAGAAGATAAAGCCACGTTTAATGGTTGGCTTCTGGCAGCACATTGGTCTTAAAAATAGAACTAGGGTGAATCAATTGTTTTTCTTCATCATTTACAGAATTTATTGAATGTTAATGTTGCATGGGGAGGAAAAATGTATCCGTTGCTGGGTGCTCTTTCTAAATGGCCACATAAACAATAAACATCTTTTTAACCAATGATGGAAGATGAGTGCATATCTGCATTGTCATGAGCAGCTGTACTTGTTATTTCTTTCCCATTCTTTTTGTTATTCAATATTTTGTATGGTTACTAAGATATATGAGTTCCTTATGTTCAGTGGAGCAAGAATTGTTGGAGAGGGAGATTGGGAGGCTACGAGCATTGTATCAGCAACAGCAACAGCAGCACCAACAGCAACAGCAACAACAACAGCAACAGCAACAGCAGCGACCTTCTTCTAGCCATAGACGTAACAACAGCAGAGACCTTGATTCTCAATTTGCAAACCTCTCTTTGAAACACAAGGATGCAAATGCGGCCCGTGACCCTGTCACAGGCACACTTCGCATTTAGATGTGTAGTCGAGCCAGAGCTGTTGTGTTTTATCTCTACTTTTCCATTAATGTTGCCATCCCCTGCCTGACCAAGTTTGTTTCTTCCCTTTGTGCGGGACAAGGCCGAGCTATCCCATTCTTGGCACCCTCCCTCTCTTCTCACTGTGTAATTTGATTGTCACTGTTTATTGTCCTTCTCTGTTAAGTTAATGTCCGTGCACCTGGTAGTCATTCCCCAAAGTAGTTCTACTTAGGGCAGGTGACTCATCGGAGGTGGTAACTCAGAAAAGGTTCAGTGCTTTAATCTTTATTGTATGTCTTAATTAGTCATATGATTCATAAGTGTTGCATGGTTCGTTTCTGGCCCATCGAAGATTTCTACATAGTACAGTGATCGTTTGGGCTGAATGGATTTGCAAGGCATTATGATAGGAATGTGTACTACTGTAAAATGTTATAAATGAAATCTGTGGTTTCTTTGATTTAATTGGTTTTAAGAAAGATAAAAATTTGATTACTTATGTTATCGTTGTTGATGAAAATATCACTACTCGATAGGGTGCTGATTTATGATTCTGTAATAATGTATCGATTGAATAGCATGACAAAAAAAATATATATATATATATATATATATATATATTTCTTTGAATGACGCTTTAATTTCTTTAGTGTAGAAACCGAGGAAATGATGAATATAAGATGACTCCTTGAATAAGAGGAGACTTTGAAATAAAGTCAAAGAATTGAAGTTATCAAAGACATTACGCAGTACTGAAGTTCACAAATGATCCCTAGTTTATATATTCTCTAGACTAAATGGAATGTTGCATTGATTCTCTTGATCAAGTACTAGGTAGGGTGCACAACAGAAGTAGACCGCCATTTAAACTAGTCCGGCCATCAATCAGAAAAGAGCCGGTGCTGCTACTGCTAGGAACAAGAAGGAGACTAATAGCAGGGAAGGGTTGAGGTTTGCTCCAATGGTATAAGCTCCACTGGGAAGTGTGGGGTAGTCATCTGGAGGGGGCATTACACATTCATCCCCATTGAAGGAAATTCTTCTTGGGAAAGTCCATCCTTCTCTGAATGTGAAAATTCCTTTATCCTTGTGCAGCAACATTTCTGTTTGTGCGTTCCCTTGGTTTCCCGAGGTTAATAGCATATCGTTATAGAATTTAATGCCCCAAAACATGCCCGTATCATCTAATAATCAGTTTATATTTAGTTGCTCAGTAATTGTACTAATCAATAGAAGATCAAAAACTACCTTAACTAGGCTGAGATGGAGGGAGGACTTACTGATGTTTCCATAGGGGAGTGGCTGGTAATTGAAGCTGAAAAGCTGCCTGACCCTTTTTAAGTTTGGGTGCTGAACGACCAAGTTCCAATCAGAATAGTTTTTTAGAAAATTGAGATTGGTGATCGTGATCTTGACCCTCCAATACTCCTTATAACTCTGCTTGACATGCCAGTGAACTCTGATGGGGCACATGTGCTGCGAGCATGTTACCAGAGGAGGCAATGCTGCTGCTTGCGGCTCCTGTGGAAGTTTTAACACAGTAGGAGGAGGCTCGTCACCAGACCTGCAGTGTAGTTTCAATCATACCATGCGGAGATATAATGATGTAAATTTATTTGTTAAGCTATCTAGAAGTAAAATGGACGGACTCATTACTTGATACAATTGGCTCCTCCCAGTCCTTGGCATCCACAACTGCAACGAGGGCAATTGACAATGGTGGTGTTGTAGAAGGCAGACAAGGACACGCAGCACTTTGGTGCGCGAGAAGCCCGGAACTGAGAGTAGGTGCAGGTGATGTTCCATGTCTCAAGGGTTTGTTTCCAGCGGCGTCCTTTATCATCAGAAAACCTCGTTGGGGGGACTAGAAACGCGTCTCCACAGGTGTAACCAGGAATTCCGAGATTGAAATTGGTAGGCATTGTAATGTTAAGCTTATCAAAGGGACTGTATGATCCTGGGCGGGTAACAAGAAAGTTTCCAATGCTCATCTGAAAGGCGGAGAGATACTTGGAAGGGTCTTGGTTCATGGATGACAAAACACCTCCCTTGCAGCAGTTGGTGTACTGCATGTTGTAAGGAGTTCCGGGAAGCAGGTCAATGATGACGGGCCGCTTCATGCAGCAATGAGGAAGCTGTCCGGCACCGGAAGCCTTGAACGCCGAGCAATCTCCTTGCTCAAATGCCTCGGCACCACGCATGTCCCAAATCACTTCCGACTTGTTCCACGTCCATTCTAGTTTCCATCCTGGCAGCTCAACATGCCTGTATTGTTGCAGGTTGTATATCGATACTTTTATCTGCATGCATGCATCTATCAGAAGAACAATACCACGCTAGCTCGTTTAGCTACTTTCATTGTATCACCAACAAATTAAACAAAGCATATATGATGTCCTAGCTAAATTAATTTAGTGAATATGAATTTCATTTTTTCTTTTTTTGAGGAGGTGTAGGTGTCAACATTTTTCTGTTTCAGTCGCTCAGATAATTCATCATTTCATTGAAAGAAAAGTCTTTTTTTTTTTTTTTGGCAGGGAGCGAATCCATTAAATAAAAAGATGGAAAGCCAACATATCAATAACAAATGCTGGAAATCAAGGGATGTGAGATATTGTTTCCTAATTTCCACAAAATAGCGTGATATTTATCGAAATGGAAATTCAATCCCAAATATTAATCTAGGGAATTTAATCAAATGTTTAATTAAAATGTGAAAACTAATTAGGAAAAGTATCAACAGATGGATCTAGTCATGATTCATGAGATAGATCCAATTTTTCATCCGGATTTTTTTATCGCCAGTTACTTAGATTGACTGACTTTGTCTCACAGTCAGATCCATGATTTGATTTGGGTTTGTTTTTCTTGTCTGACCAAAAAAAAAGGAAAAAAAAAAGTCTTAGCTAGGTTAGGTTAAGTTTATCAGGGGCCGGGGTATGATTCCGTAACATGACGGCGTCCGACAGAAAAGCACCGTCAAAACCAAGTCTGCTGTAACGAGGACGTGAAATCAGAAACCAAAAGAAAAAAAGAAAAAAAAAACCGGAGTTCGTACGTACGCCATGAATGAATGGACGAAGCAAACATTCCAGTCAGAGAAGACAGTCCGAGTACAGACGGATAAGATTGATTAAGAATGATCAAATCAAACAAAGGAGAATGAAATTTTGATGAAAATGAGAGAAATGAAACTCACGCCATACGTATCTGGGGCGCTCTGGGAGAGAAAATCCCAAGTGATGGTTACGTTGCCATAAGGATCTACTGGGTCGTATCCATCTGCACCACCACCACCAACAAGCTCGTTGTCATCGTCATCGTTTTATTGAATTATAATCAAAATGAAAAATCAGAAATATATACATATCTGAGCCTACACTTACAAGATAAGGAAATGGAAGACAAGAAGATGATCATCATCAGAGACAAGGTGACGGCACCACCACCACCACCACCCCATTGTGAGTTGTCTCCCTTTCGCTCCGTCTAGATCTTGTCTTGTCCGATCATTGATAGGTACGTATATGGAACTTAGGTCGCAGATATGATTTGATTTTGATTTTGATTCAGACTAGTACTCTCTATTGTGGTGGCTGGTGTAGGTACTGCTGCTCGCTTCATCTCAATACCAATGTAATGTAATATATATATATATATATATATATATATATATATATATAAGACGCGAGATTTATGCATTAATTAATAATAATTATTATTAATGATGCCAGTAAATACTCTAATGGACTCCAGCACTACCACAACCCACAAGGCCACAACCAATACATGAACGTTTCTGTAAATATATTCGTTTCCTTCGTCTTTTTTCTTTTTTTCTAAGAAAAACCAAAATCTGTAAGTACATCTGATTTAATGCATGATATCAATTTTGGTATATCCAAGGGCAGGCTAGGCTCCAAATCTGGAATTCTGCTCTGCTGGAATGGCATGGATGCATTAGTATTAATTCGCTTAATTATTAGGCAGGTACAACAATGGGAATTTCTCTCGTCTAAACACGAGTAGGTGAGTTTGTCCATCATCTCTCATTTCCTCAATTGAATTCTACGTGTGAAAAGTTTCTTTCCACAATAGGCTCAGTTCAATTTTCAGTAACCAGGTTCAAACCTAGCTGCATAAGCTAGCTAGTTCTGCTCCACGGCGTGTAAAAATCTTTAACTTCGTAAGCCACCTCCTGGTGGCCGTTCAGTTTTGTACTGCAGGCCCCTTTTCCGGAACACCGTTCATCTTGAACCACTTCGTTTGAGAAAATATCACAGGCAGTGCCCAAACTTCGTTTTGCATTGAGAGATAGAACTATCCTCAACAGTTTGTGTAGCTAAAGAAACTGATGAATTTTCAGTCTAAATCACTGCTTACATGTAGCCAAACAGTTTTGAACATAAAACACAAAGTATCCTTCAAGTGCAAAATACATCTTGTAAAATTTATTAAATTTATACAATTCTTTAAGAAATTTATACAAATCTTGAACGAGATGACTAAAGTAATTGATGAACTCCATCAAAAGGCTTCAAGTTACTTCGCTCATCCCTGAGATAAAGCAAATATTGACATCCCTGAAATGAAAGAGAGCATGTTTAAATGTGTTCCATCAGTACATTGATCATGATGCATTATTGCATGACAAATATGATGCTCCGACAAAACTGAAAACTGTAAAAAGGATTACTTTAATACATATTTTCATGCTCTCATCATAAACTTCATACACTATCAATTTCCATGAGAAATTACATTGACCCCAATAATTAATAAAAGAACCCGAAAAAAGGTTCTAAATACATTGGAGAGAAATGTAGAATCAAAGAAAAGTTGAAACTATATCTAGGACAATGGCATAACAAAGATACCTCAAAAGGTCAATATAAGCAACAAACTGGTCCAGAGCTTTAAATGTCATTCACGCCGACGTCTTTTGGCATTGTCCTCAGTAAATGACTGCCAGGAATTATGATCAAGGGTGCTCAAATCATCAAGTTCCGCAATGGCAAGCAAATATGATGTGAGTTTGATAAGCTCCTGATCACTGTCTCGGCTAGAATGGGCCTTCCTGAACGGCTTGATGATCAAACCATTTTGTGGGTTCATCACAAAATTTCTTCGCAGATCATCGAACATTATAGTGTTTCTTGAACTGTAGAACTGAAAATAACATGAAACGGCTAAACATCACCACATTGATGTTGGACGAATGGGAAAATACAATACTATCATAGTTCTTGGAATCACACCACAGATGGATGTTATGACAGCAAAATTTCGTGAAGAAGTCTAATTTTTATTTTTAATTACCCTTATAACTTGTATAGGCAAACTGTAAATGATTGTATTGTGCCTCAAGTTACAAAGGAGGGAACAATATTTCTCAACATCAGTTTAAAACTATTTTGAGGGAGAGAAAAGAGACAGAGAATGGAGATCAATAATAATTCCATACATACCTCAGGGAATTGAGCCCAGATTAAGCCTAGGGGCTTGCAATCAAAGATTCCACGGGAATCTGACTGAACGGTAATCATTGCTAAATGGTCTAGAAGAGCAGTGATTTTGTAGTTGGGATTGTTGAGTACCCGAAGCTGTCCCATCTTCAATTCAACCCATTTGATGCTGCAGAAAAAAAGAATATAATACAAAATGAAGCCACAAGTGTTGCACATCAAATTGTCAAACAATAATTTATATTGTTAATTCCATAAATATCTTTCTAATTTGATAATAGTAAACTACACATCTGTACTTTAATCTTTCACATGTACCTCACATAAAGTTGAGGAAAACAAAGGTCTATTAATCTAAAGACAGGTTGGCATACCCTCACATTAAGTTAATACACGCAGACAACATACATATGTATAGATATATTTGAAGACAGGTTAGCATAATTTATAACATTAAATATGTGGTCCTCTACACAGTTTGGCAGCATAACATGCCAAGACTATGACAAAGATTGAAAGTCTCATCCACTTAGTGGCTGTTACTATCATTCATCCAGCTTTTTGGTTCAATGTACATTCTGTTCAAGTGTTTTTGCTAGCATTTAGCTTACAGTAATTCGCAAGTGATAGTCTGCCTGCATAGGCCTCCATGGCCACTGGTTTCCAGTATAGTCACACAACTATTGAACTACATAACATTTTAACATTTATATCATTGTCAGCTCCTTCTCATGCTCCTACCTCTCATCTTACTAATTTGATGCTTTATGCTGAGTATCTAGTGATACCATTATTTCATTATGCAGTCTTTCTATTACTCATTGATACAAGATGGATAGGAAAAAGGAAGTCACATATTCATCTTGAAGGAGAACTTGGTAGAGAAACCAGGGTTGAATGAACATAATGGAAAGGATCAGGAGGGGAAACAATTACTCTTTTCAAGAAAGTTTAAACTGAGGAAGGAGGGGGAAGGCTAAAAGCGGAAGGATTATTCTCTTCAAGCAAATCTATTACTTGATTGGAGTGGCATGGTGTTTTAGTTCTCTTTTAAACTGTTTAGGTACATAGTTTGCATATGTACACTTGTTTACTTTCTCCTGGGGAAACATTTAAGGTATAGATAATTCATCGAGGTTTTTAGGTCTTTCTACATAACCATCTCAGCTTAGTTCTTCTCGAAGACAGCTTACCTGGTTGCAGACCATATCATAATATCATATTCCGCATAAGCAGCTGTCAGAAACTCATGAAGATCTACAAAAGACAATGTAGGAATGTTAAGGTATAGAGACACAAAGAGTTATGAATGCAGAAACTGTGTAATTGAGACGAAACACTGACAAGGTCGCATAAGTTGAAGTGGGTTCTCTGCTGTGGACCGATGATCAAAGAGAGTATAATCAATATCCAGCACAAGCAGCTTCTTTCCTTGGCGGCAGGGATTCTTAAGTTCAATCTACAACCCAATGCAAATAATTCTCATTTGTAATTGATAGTTGCCTTTTGTTACTTCATCTTTGCAAAATTAAATTTGATAGAATTAGAACAAAATTTAACAAAATTAAAAGAGGGGAAAAAAAAAAAAGATGGACCTTGTAATGATCTATACGCCTCCTCAATTTCTGGTTATTGACATGATTATCCTTGATATCAACAGCCTCATCTTGGCCGAGCTCAAAGTCATCAACAATGTCAGGAGAGTCGACGGGATCCACTATAATATCATCCTCCGTAGAACTGGTTCAATTGAACAAATTGAGCATAGCATAAAAGAAGAGGGAGAGAAGTGAGGGTGAGAGACTACTGACCCAATCATGGTCAATTTGACTGAGGACTTGAAAGGGAGAGAGGAAAGCAAAACGGCGTCGTCGGCGAGTTTGGAAGGCAGGAGTTTGGGGTACAGAAGCTTTTGGCGTTTGGGCAAGACGGTGGTGAGTTGGCAGATTCGGCGTTTGAGCTCGCCCACAGTG
Source organism: Rosa persica (assembly GCA_025331145.1). NCBI lineage: Eukaryota > Viridiplantae > Streptophyta > Magnoliopsida > Rosales > Rosaceae > Rosa > Rosa persica. Next base: position 31,157,820 of record WFKR01000007.1, on the reverse strand, counting down.
TCGTCGCCGCATACTCGAACCGTGTACTCCTTCCCGCTCCACTTGAATGTCAACGTTAGCTCCTCTTCTGCCATCGCTGAGCTTGAACTCGAAACTCCTGCCATTCCAAGTTAATAAGAACTAGGACGATGAACTCTTTCGACGCTTTTTTGCTTTGTTTAGGACTTTAGGCATTGGCCTCTATGTTAGTAACATATAAAATAAATAAATCATATTGTTGGGTCCGGGCATTTTAGCTCAAAAATCGGACCGAATAGATCAAGATCCGGGTCGGGCTTTGAGGAAAATACACAAAAAAATGAAGCCCAGATCATTTGCGTTGAAATGGGCCGGTCCCGGGCCTTGATATTCAAAAGCCTAAAAGCCCTAAGAAAAGCTCAAACAAATATAATCGTACATTCCTTAGTATACTTTCTTAACTAAGACCCTTGACTTCAGTCAACATTCAAAAAATCGCAACTTTTTTCTGCAACCCCGACCCTTTCCCAAAATCGCAACCTTAATTTGGCATAGTGCCATATGCAGCCTTCATTTCAGAAACCCAGCATTCGCGATTTCGATTCCTAGCAGTTCGAACCCAGTAATCGATTCCTACAATTTCCTAGCATTCGTAATTTTGAGTACTGATTTTTCCCAATTTTCCGATTTCAAGAAACCCAGCAATCTCTAGCATTTGCAGCCTTCAAGTTCTTCGATTACTAACTCAATTCCTTAGCCCTCAATCGATTCATAGCTTACCTGATTTCGAATTCAAGCAAGTACCTAGTTGGTGGTGGCTTCTAGCCTGTCTGAGGGTGGTGATTATAGTGAGCCGGTAGGTAGTGCGACTGACATGAAGAGAAAGAGAGAATCTGGAAGCAGTAACAACAGCAGTTGCACGTCACAAGTCTGGGAGCATTTTGATAAATTTGATGTTCCGATTAAAGGAACTAAATATGGGGAGGAGGTTGAAGTCGGCCACACCAGCAAAGCTCGCTGTAAGTATTGTCAAACTGAGCTTGGTGCTGATTCAAGATATAATGTTACTAGTACTCTTAGGAGTCATATTGAAAATGTTTGCAAGTAATATTCCGGTCGAGTAGACTTGGAAGATGGGCAAAAGGTGTTGACTAGTGATGGGAACAAAGGTGTAGTTGTGAGGCAGTGGTGTCCAGATGCTTGTACAGAAGCTTGTGTTGTGATGATAGTTCTCGACGAACTACCATTTAGTCAAGTAGAAAAGGCTGGGTTTAAGTACTTCTGTTCGGTTGCCATCCCTCAATGGGAAATTCCGAGCAGAAGGTTAATTGTACGCAAATTCTTAGAGATGTATGATGCTAAGAAAGAGGAGCTTAGGGATGAGTTGGCCAAACACAAAGTGTATTTGACTACCGACACTTGGAGTTCGATGCAGAATGTAAATTACATGATGGTGACAGCTCATTTCATCGATATGGGCTGGAATTTGCACAAAAGGATATTAAACTTTTGTGTAATTCCCAATCAAAATGGCACCACCATTGGGAAGATTTTAGAAACATGCTTGGTGCAATGGGAGATTGATAAAGTGTTAATAGTTTTAGTTGTTAACGTTGTTGCCAACAAGCATTCAGTTGAGTATCTTAGGAAGAAGATGATGAATTGTTCAACTTGGCCTGTTTTGGACGGACATTATATGCATGTGAGGTACTTGGCTCACATTTTAAATCTCATTGTTAGATCAGGCTTGCATATTTTGGATAAGTCCATTGCAAGTATTAAAAATGCAGTGAGGTATGTGAGGTCTTCTGCTTCTAGCCTAGATGAGTTTAAGATGTGTGTTGAGAAAGAGAAGTTGGACATTAACAAAATCTGCATTCTTGATGTTCAAACTAGGTGGAACTCTACATTTCTAATGTTAGATACCGCGATGCAGTTGAGAAAAGGCTTTGATCGGTTAGCTGAAGAGGAAGACAACAAATATATACTCCAGTTATTTCGATGAAGTGAAAGAGGAGGATTTATAATTGGTAGAGATTCTAGAGGATGCTAAGTCAAAAACTCGTACGAAGAGGGTCAGACCACCTAGAGATGAAGATTGGGAAATGGCTGCTGTTTTTATTAGGTTTCTACTAGTTTTTTTATGAGGTTGCATTGAGGATCAGTGCACGCACAAAGTCTACTGCAGCTTCAGCTTTCCATGACATTATGTCGATAGAGTGTGAGATTAACGCAGTAGCTTCTAAGTCATGCTTTAGCATAGGGAAGCGAGTAATCGATCCTCACAGATGTTCCTTAACTCCTAGAAGTGTTGAAGATCCTTATATGCTTGCAAAACTAGCTTAAAAGTGATGAAATCATGGGTCTAGAGTATGTTCCAACCATCGAGGAGATTAACATGTATGAATCCATTGAGAAAGGTACAACTGTCCCTCTTTTCTATTCATTATCTAGATTGTTTTTCAGTTCATAACTTTCTACCAATTAACTTGCAGATTATCAAAACAGAGCCCCAAGTCCCGTTGTGGCAACTTCAAAGCCTCCAAAGCATACTAGGGTCCCAAAGGCTGCAAGGACAGCAACATCTACTTCTAAAGGTGTGATCTGGGTTCATTTTAAGCTTTGTTTTGTGCTTCTGTGCTTGTTGGGTGCATTTTCAGGTTTATTGTGATTTGTGCCTGCTTGCTGTGCTTATGTACTTGCTGTTCTTATGTGCTTCGTGTGCTTGTTTGATGTGCATTTTGCCATTCATTGTGATATGTGTTTGCTGTGCTTACTTTCTCAATGAAAAAATAGGAGATGCTTCATGCACATAATCATTTAGCCAAGTCATGGAGGTAGTCTTTCTATTGAACTATTTATTGTTGAATTGTTTGAGTCTTAGAAGTATGGTCTGTGCAGCTGTTTGTTTGGTCTATAAAATTACCTACTTCATATCAGACAAAATAAAAGTAGGTGCATGCAAAAAGCCATTCAAATCAACCAAAAGTTATGATTTGGTTGAATTTTTGATGTCTAAATTTTGCAATTTGATTTATTACAGTTAGATTTTCAAATCTTAGGATCCGTGCCTATCATATTTGTATTCAAATCTCATTTCAATTTTACTTGAGTTATGGTTTCAGCAAAATGAGTTTTTCTTCTTCCTAAATGATCGAATGTACTGATATTTATATTTACTTTTGGTTGTTTCTATGTTTTTCTTATTTCTGAGCTTTTGTTTTGAGCTTCTGCTCCGTCACTTTCATGTGGGCATATATTTGACTAATTGTTATTATTGTATTTGCCCTTTTGTTTAATAAGTCTGCATAATGATGTGAGATGGTTGACTAATAATGTGATCTGCATCCGTACCTATTGGACTAATAATGTGATCTGCATAATGTGAAATGGTTGCAGGATGAACATGGTTTGCTGGATTCTATTTGATTGAAGCAGCTGGAGGCTTGGAAGCAAATTAATTTGGTTTCAAACATTATTTTTTACTTGGTCAGAAATAACTTATTTGCCTATTTCGTTTGGAAATCTGGTCTATAATTTGATTAGTACTTCAGTTGGTTTTTTTAAACTTTGAACTTTTGAAGTTGGAAACTTTACTTCTTCAGTTTTTCATTCATACGGTTTGAATTTAAACTTTGAAACTCCATTTGTTAATTTGTACTTTGTAACTTTGAAGTAGCTATGAAGCTTGGATGTTATTCTCTTCATTTTGTACCTTAGTTTGTGACATTGATTTGTATGATGTTATTCTCTTCTTTTAGACCTAGAAAATTTGAAACCTTGATGAAATTGTGGAGAAAATGAAGAATGTCTAAATTGGTTTTTTGGGCCCGAAAACACGGTAGGACTGGCGCGTTCATTTACGGTCCTGGCCTTCACGGTCCCTATAATAAGAAAACTTTATTTGAGCCCGGCCCAAATAAAACAGGCTTGGTCCCGGGCCAAGCTAAATGGCTTGCGGTCCCGGGCCGTGCCCAAGCCTATTGTTGGCGAAGAATAAGTGGACTTCAGTATTTTAGAAAATGAAAATACAATGAGATCATGAACCTGCTACAGAATTCTCAAAAAGTGAAAAATGTTTAAGGATACGTGCATATGTGTCTGGCCCAAATTCTGTATCAGTTGTTATAAGGTAGAATCTCTTAGATATCTAATCAATGTATAATTAGTTTTCCATGTATGATTCAAATTCTGGATGTTGTAATCCTCTATATATAAAGAGACCTCTATTATAAGTAGAATACACATACATTCTCCCGATTCATATTCACTATAACATGTTATCAGCACGAAGCCCTAAGCCTGAAGCCAAAAGCCAAAACCCAATAAAAGAAAAGAAAAGAAAAATTTATGGTTAGCCTCGCTAGTCCTCCCCTCTTGTCGGCTAGCCTTTCTGCCAGACACCGACTAGCCTCAGCGAGCCAAACGCTAGTCCCAACCAGCTAGCCTTACTAGCGTGTTTGTGCACGCCAGCAGCCCCAACACACATACCTCAATGCCTAGCAGCCGCACAGTGTTAGCCTCCCCTCCCCACCTCCGATAGCCTCGCTAACACATCTAGCCTCACTAGCGTTTACACAGCAGCCTAGCCTCGCTCGTGCAGTTCTCCAACGCTCAGCTAGCCCGCCCGGTCAAAAGCATCCAGCCCCAGCAGCCAAGCACCAGCCAACGACTGGCCACTACCGGTAACTTTTTCCTTCCCGCCGGTTTTCCTGCAAGCCTATTTTGAGGTCATTTTTCATTAAATTTTCCGCTTTCATTTACTTTTCTGTAATTTCTTTTCTTCAAAGACTTGCAAGCTCCCTTCTTCTACCTCCTACTTTCTTTCTTCGTGGGATTCTTAAGCTGAACTATGAGGGTCCGTGCTATCTCCAAACTTCAGTTTGTTGAGTTCTCCAAACTTATATGTGTTAAGACTTTTACGATCGACCACTATATCATTATTTCGATATAATCCAATATCTATTGGAATCGAGTTTCTTAGGAGCGATTGTGCTAAGAAATTCATATTATTTTCGTGGTAGCTTTAAGCTCAGAAGCTAACCTGAACAAGCTGGACTTTGCTTTAATGGGAACAATTGGCACCAGATATCATAAGTGGGTTCGTGATGTCCGCCAACACATCAAGGCTCAAGGGTTCTATCACGCCCCTAATTTTCGAATAATAAATTCAAAATCAGAAACATGAATTACTACAACTTAACAAATAATATCCTGAATTGTTTTCTTTTCTTAACAATCACACCACACGAATTGAAATTTAAATCCCGAATTTAGCCTTGGTTAATTATTACAACTGAAACTCACAAATTGTAAAGCTCTAAATGAGCATAACAACCTCATAACGTAAATGAAATCAAATAAATGCTGCAACTTGTAAACAGCGCGGTCGCCTCCATGATTATCCTGATCTACAGGAATATCCGCTACACCATTTGAATAGTGTACCGAGATTGCAATAACATAAAACCCGGTAAGCTTTTGAAAGCTCATATGAGTAAACAGAAAGAACGGTTGTTTAATTAAGTCATATTTATTTTCACCCAAGTCAACACCCAACAATTCCCACAGCCACGAAGAAACCACAATCACAACAATCAATCATCAAATCAATAATTCAATACAAAATCTAAACTCATATCTTTCTTCTCAAAACCCCGAAATCGTATTTATAAAAATAAGGTGTCTGACAGACTAGAGCTCTAACTGAATCGTAGCCCGTCATCTGGCCTAGGTTATGGCGACATATTTATCATTATCGTAGTTCATCAATATATATACATATATACATATTTAGAAGGTTCGATACTCATACTCAATCTAGCCTCATTACCCGACAAGGGTTGTGGCAACCAACACACTCAACCAATCGTAACCATCTAGGATTATAGCGTCCGATTCCCTATATCAGTCACTATGTTGACCCTAAATCCATAAACGAGCACAATAATATGTTTCACACAATGAGATCAACCAATCTAAGATACACTATATTATTATGAAATTAAGCATTCGAAATATAATACGAATCATCATTGCAAATCAATCATATCGTCACTCAACAACACACCAATTGTGAAGACCCAAATTTTCATATAATAAATTTATGTAATTCAATAATTGTGATATTAATTGAATTATGATATTTGGGATTAATTGGAATGTCGTGGTTTGAGAAAGTTGGGTTTGAATGTTTTTATTTTTGAAAACAGACGTTATTTAGGGGGTAGTGAAAATCGACTTTTTATACGTTCAAAATTTGGGAAAACTTCCTTCATGAAAGTTATAGAGTTAGTCGATACGAGTTTGTGTATATGTGGAATGTAATATTCGGAGTTCGTATGAATAAGTTATGAATATTTGAAAATTGAAAATTTTCTATAAATATCATGAAAAATCAGAGTTTTTCATTAAGGACGAAAAAATTACTTCTTTGCTTTTATCCCCCGGTCTCTCTCTCTCTCTCTCTCTCTCTCTCTCTCTCGCGCGGAAACCTCTCCTCTTTGGCTCGCCGACCCGCAGACCCGACCGGGCTGGAATGCTGCCTTCCCGGCCACTCCGCCGCCGGACCCGGCCCTCCCCTCCTTCCCCCTGAGCCGCCCAGCTGCTCCCCGCCCTAGCCTCGTCCAGCCGCTGCCTCTAGCCTCGGATCGAAGCAACCTCAGTCACCGAACAGATGCCTCTTTTTCCGACATCATCTCAGCCGATCCTTCCCATTTTCGTGACGTGCTCTTCCTCCTGATCATCCTCATTTGTGGCTTGCATCACGATTTTGAGTGTAGAGTGGTAGATCAAGAGTTGAAGGTTTCGACGTCCCTGATTCAATCTGTAAACTCATCAGAGGGCCGAGATTAATCAAAATTCAAAGCCCGATCTAGGACGATGTAGACCTTATCTCGGAAAAAGTCAGGTATTAAAGTTGTTCATAATTTCATTTTGAAGACGTTTGTAGTTGACGACTTTTGCATATGAGCATTTTGATATATAACATGGTCATGTTAGAAAAAATTGATAAATAGTCAATCTAAGTTTTGACGTTACTATTTACGGTTTTACAATTTACCTTCGGTTTACGATTTACGGAGATCAGACCATCGGTTTTACTTCAAATTTTAATATGATGTTCGTATGACTGTCCCGATGACTTTGTGTGGTCACGGGCGAACATCCGACCGTTGGATGTTCGTATAATTGTAAAACAGTGATTGAAGGCGATTAATGAAGATCCGTCCGTCGGATTTTCGTATAATTTTGATAGGATGTTTCCAAGGGCGATCCGTGAGGATCTAATCATTGGATTATCATTTAAATTCGATCCGACCGTTGGATCGTCTTTATCTTAAAATCCGACCGTTTCATCATCATTTAAGTTTATTTCATGCTTCATTTGCTAAGTAAAGACCATATTTGATTAGGTACTTGACGGCTTGAGTTGACGAGCATTTGGATTATTGTGATTTATATTTAAGTGAAGAGGCAGCAGGAGTTTAGAGGTGAGTAAAACTCACGTGGTTCATATTACGAACCGAGTACTTTAAATTATTTACTTTTGTAATTGTGTGAAAAATATTTATGGATTAAATATTTGTTTTAAAATCATATGGACTTGATCAACTACGGTCCATAGGTAAGTATAATGAATTTTAATTATACAAATGAATTTCACGATTTTCTTGTGTGAACTATAGATGGTATTAGTGGTCATTCCTGAGTGGATGATTACGTATATATATATTTACGTGGAATATATATATTGATTGGTGTGTTATTGAGTGGTGATATGATTTAGTTGGAATGATGATTTAGATTATATTTCAAATGCTTAAATTTTCATAATAATATTATGTATGTTGGATGAGTTGATTTCATTGTGTAGAAACATATTGTTGTATTTATTATGGATTTAGGGTCAACATAGTGACCGGTATGGGGGAATCGGATGCTCTAATCCTAGTTGGATGATGGGATACTATTGGTTGAGTATGTACAATTATCGGACGTTCTAAATATGTATATAAGTATACATATTGATGAAATACGATAAAGATAAATATGTCGGATGCCATAACCTAGGCCAGGTGACGGGCTACGATTCAATTAGAGCTCTAGTCTGTTATATACCGTATTTGTATAAATACGATGTCGAGGTTTTGAGAAGAAAGATGTGAATTAGGGTTTTGTGTTGATTGGTGATTTGGTGATTGTTGAGATTGTTGGTTTCTTGTGGACGTGGAAATTGTTGAGTGTTGACTTGGGTGAAAATAAATATGATTTAATTAAACAACCGTTCTTTCTTTTTACTCATACGAGCTTTCAAAAGCTTACCGAGTTTTGTGTTGTTACAATCCAGGTACACTATTCAAATGGTGTAGCGGATATTCCTGCAGGTCAGGATAACCAGAGAGGTGACCGTGCTGTTTAGGTGTTGCAACATTTATTTTTATTTCATTTGAGTTGTGAGGTTTGTATGCTCATTTAGAGCTTTACAATTTATTTTGTGAGTGAGTTGTAATAATTAACCGAGACTAAATTCGGTTTTTGAAATTAAATTGTGTGGTGAGGTTGTTAAGGAAAAGAAATTTTCAGGATAGTTATTTTAAGTTGTAGTAATTCATGTTTCGGATTTTGAATTTTTATTCTAAAATTCGGGGCGTGACACCAACCAATATATATATACACACACGTAATCATCCATTCAGGGATGACCACTAATATAGTTCACACAAGAAAATCGTGAAATTCATTTGTATAATAAAAATTCATTTTACTTACCTATGGACCGTGGTTGATCAAGTCCATGTGATTTTAAAAACAAATATTAATTCCATAAATATTTTTCACACAATTATGACAAAATAAATTAATTAAAAGTACTCGGTTCGTAATATGAACCACGTGAGTTTTACTCACCTCGGTACTCCCGCTGCGTCTTCAATTTTAACACAAATCGCACTAAACCCGCTCACCCAAGTAAAAACCGTCAATAACCTAATCAAATGTGACTTGATTTTAGCGAATAATTCGAAAAAAATACTTAAACTACCATCCAACTGTCGGATTCTAAATTAAACGAAAATCCGATGGACGGATTCTCACGAATCGCCTCCCTAATCACTGTTTTGCAATTATACGAAGATCCAACGGTCAGATCTTCACCCATGACCATACAAAGCCACTGGGACAGTCATATGATCAACATATCAAAACTACAAGTCCATCGAACGGTCCTAACTTCACAGATCACAAATCTAAAAAATACGTATAATATACCGAAATGATCGTATTGAAATGTAGAATCTTAAAATGTATATATACTATATTTTTGACCCCTAGAGGTGGCCGAAAAGGGTCGCCGGAGTTAGTGGGAGAGCCATCGCCGACCGCCACCAATGGTGTTGGCGCTGGGCCGCTCTTCTTCATCTCAACATGTTGATCACTTTTCATAACTAGCTCAAGATCAGAAAATAATGGGAAGAGGTCAAAAATTACCAAAATAGTCACGGTGGCCGGAAAAATTCCAGAATCCGGCGAGCTTTAGTTCGACGTAAAAACCTCCACCACTCACTTCGATCCCTTCTGGAGATTTGTTCAGCAACTCAAGGCGAGCTCCCCAGTTCAAGAATCACCTGAAACGAAGCTCTACAGCTCGAGATATCCTGATCGAAAGTTCCATTCAATCCGATCGGGGCTGGCTTCCAACCGCCGCCATGCAAGGTTGCTTCTGGGAGCTTCAGGAGGTTGAGGTGAGCTCGAGGATGAAGTTTGGCAAGGATTGATGGCCTGTAGCTCGAGATATCACAATTGGAACCAAATCGGGGTTAAACAAAAACCGTGCTTCCGCCGCCGTTTCCGGCCGTGTTGCGGAGCAAGGCTGCCACTCGCAGCTGTGCAAGGTTGAGGAGAGCAGGAGGGAAGTCGTTTGGAGTCGTGAGGTGGCCGGAGGAGGGAGAGCTCGGTCGGCAAAGCTTGCTCTGTTTTCTTTCCTTTGTTTTCTTTTGGGCTCGAACACGCGAAAAGGAGAGAGAGAGACTTTTCTGTGCTTTCCTACCACCTTCCTCTAATTCTCATACAAATTAAAAGAACAAAACAGAAGCACTACTTCCCACTGTCGTTCAAAACACAGAACAACCCACCCAATTTTAATTAAAAGTAATCGCCACTACTATAGTGCCCAAACTAGAAAAATACGACCATTTAATTATAGTAAGTGGCAATTGATTAATCCTTGCTCTCCGTTTGGTACGGCATGCTGCTGCACACACACATAATTGAACACTCGAGCTTTATTCTTTTGTCTTCTTGTTCAACACTTCTAGTGGACCACCAAGTTTTGCTTTGATTGAAAATTAAGGTTATTACAGGTTCCTACCAATGATCTAAGAACCCAACACTGATGTGCTTACAGAAGTTGCTGCTAATGCTTTGGGCACGAATGCCACCAAAGCCATCATTCTGATGACACGTCATATCGATGAGTCCCTTCAATTCAAGTCTCTGAATGAATCGAAGATCCTAGATGACTGTGGTTCTCACTCAAAGAGCGCTTTGGGAATATTCGTGACTCCCTACTTCCAGATTTAGAAGTGAGATAGCATTATCTCTTCTTCTGTAATTTCAAGTTTGTACTTCACTATAATTCGAAAGCACTTTGGATCAAAGTTTTGATGGAATTTTGTGGTAAAGACATCACAGATGCTATGTTAATTGAGAGAACTCTCTCTACCTTCCCCATCTCTGCAATGTTGGTTGCAAAAAACTATCGCATTGAAGTGAATGTAAGACATCACAATGTTTCACAAGCTCATTTGAGCCATGTCTATTGCTGAAAAGTATGATAGCATCCTTATAAAGAACTATAATTTGAGACCTCTGGGGACACAGGCTGTTCTATAGTCCAATTATAGTGGCGCTCCTCAGGGAGGAAGTCGCGAGTGAAACCCTAACTCTGAGGATCAATTTGGACGTTTTGGTCCATATAATTGCTCTTTTCAAGAAGGTGACCGCCATAAATAAGCGGACGGGAAGAGAGAAGCTAGTAGTGGTGGGGTCGTCCTACTCGCGTGAATAACGGATCTCAATCATGGGAGTTCGACCATAAATATCTGGGTTCTCGATGTGGAGCATCAATTCATTAACTCACATTTGTAGAGCCTCTGAGAGTATTGCCACCACTTACAAAACGTAGAGCAAAGTAAGAGAAGCTCACAACGTGGAACAAGAAGATCAAGATGATGATCTTGAGTTAAGACTTCAAATCTGGCCAAGATCAAGAGACCACCGATTTTGTTGAAGTCTTTCGATATTTCCAAGATTGATATAATAAGGAAAGTACCGTATGTTTTTGTAGATTCCTTTGGTTTTAATTTTCCTAGGAAGATGCTCACCCAAAGTTGGCGTGATGTCTAGGAAAGTACTTAAGATTAGCGGTACTTAAGAGAGTTTTGCTCCACTCACATCTCTCCCTCCTTTCCTGATCAATGTCTAATTTGAAACTGTAATACCCTGAAGATTCAAATTTATTTCTGATGACCTTTTAAAAATGATTTCGTGGTCTTAAGCACGATTACGAAGTTTGGAGAGGTGGTGGAATTAGTTCGGACGATTTTGTTTTGAAAACAAACGTTATTTAGGGTTTACGAAAAATCGACTTTTTATACATTTGGAATCTGGAAAAACTTCCTTCATGAAAGTTGTAGAGCTCGTCGATACGAGTTCGAGCATATGCGGAACATAGGAATCAGAGTTTTTATGAATTAGTTATGGCATTTACAAGAAATTTCTATTATGGGTATATATAGGGGTCATCAACAGGCCCGACCCGACCTATTCATAGCTGGCTTGGGCCGGGCCTCGCTATTTTTTTAAATAATGACGGGCCGGCCTTTATTGTAAATCAAAGGATCCAAACCGACCCATATAAAGCGAGTCCTGAGGGTTTTTTTCGGGAGAGGCTGGGCTTGGCCTTGCAGGTTTTTTCTGGTCGGGCCTTGCGGGCTTAATTTATAAATAAATATTTAAAGACACTAATATTTTTTTTAGTCAAACTTTTAAAATTCATTGGATAATAATCAAATACAACCAAAGGGAACAAATATATATTGTACCAAAAACAAAAAATCTATATTTATATATAGACACTATTTCATTTATAAATAAATTTTTAAAGACACTAATTTTTTATAAATCTATATTTATATATCACACACTCCAAAGAGCAACCTCTATCAATTCAAAGAAAATGGGAAACCGGCCGTTGGATGTGATTATTACAATAAATTATGAGTGTGGTTAAAAATTTAGTCAATTTCCCCATAGTTTCGAACTCGATCGGATTGGTCAACCGTAGTCGCTTGTATGTTTTCTTGATTGACCGATGACGTGATGACCGCAAAACTTGCTTATTTTTTTACGTCACATTTGTAAATATTTCATTGACGGATGTGCGTGGACATAAGATAAAAATTTCAATTTTGATTACAAATACATTGGCCTATATCGATTTGCCTGTTCAAAGTTGTATGACTTATACATTACATTTAAATCGTTGAGGTTCATTCTAAAGCAAATATAAAGTGGAAAATGAATTTGGAAAACCAACCGTATGATGGAGAGGTTGTAATATTTTATGGTGGTTATAAAAAATCCGACCAATTTGGTTCTCGTTTCAAATTCAATCAACTAGGTCAAACTTAGTTATTTTTATAAACCTATATTTATATCACACACTCCAAAGAGCGACCTCTATCAATTCAAAGAAAATGGGAAAGCCGGCCGTTGGATGTGATTATTACAATAAATTATGAGTGTGGTTAAAAATTTAGTCAATTTCCCCATAGTTTCGAACCCAATCGGATCGGTCAACAGTAGTCGCTTGTATGTTTTTTTGATTGACCAATGGCGTGATGACCGCAAAACTTGCTTATTTTTTTATATCACGTTTGTAAATATTTCATCGATGGATGTGCGTGGACATAAGATAAATTTCAATTTTAATTACAAATACATTGGTCTATACCAATTTGCTTCTTCAAAGTTGTATGACTTATACATTACATTTAAATTGTTGAGGTGCATTCTAAAGCAACTATGAAGTGGAAAATGAATTTGGAAAAACCAACCGTTTGATGGAGAGTTTATGGTGGTTGTAAAAAATCCAGCCAATTTGGTTCTCGTTTAGAATTCGATCAACTAGGTCAAACCTAGTTACTCTTATAAACTTATATTTATATCACACGCTCCAAAGTGCAACCTCTATCAATTCAAAGAAAATGGGAAAACCGGCCGTTGGATGTGATTATTACAATAAATTATGAGTGTGGTTAAAAATTTAGTCAATTTGCCTATAGTTTCGAACCCGATCGGATTGGTCAACAGTAGTTGCTTGTATGTTTTTTTGATTGACCGATAGCGTGATGACTGCAAAACTTACGTATTTTTTTACATCACGTTTGTAAATATTTCATCGACGGATGTGCGTGGAGATAAGATAAATATGTATGTATATATATTTATATGAATTTGTAAACACACACGCATTTATATATATATGCAGACACACACACACACACACACACATATAAACACACACGTGTATGTATGCATACACACACACACGCACACCATATATATATATATACATAAGAGTTGATTGTAGTTAATTAATTAAAACTACTCGGACCCCAGGTGGCGGATTACCATCTAGGTGAGGTATCTGAGTTAATCTGTTTTTAAAACTTCCCAAAACCCCAGGTGGCGGACTACCGCCTAGGTGAGGTATTTGAACTGATATCTTATATTCTAGTTTCTATGCTAAGTGATTGCTTATCTGGTATTCTTTCTTAAGTTTGTAGGCACTCATTTCACCTATTCTTTTCCACCTTTAATCTTTTACTTTCTCTAACCAAACATTAAGTCCAGGTCCAAACAATGAGTCCCGGTTGAGGTATGAGCGGATGCGGCATGAGCGGAGAAGAGAGATGTCTAGTCTAAGGTAAAAAATTAAGGTTTTTACAGTCTTCCAAACTTAATATTTTATCTCAACCAATCCAGTCACTTTTCATCATGAGTAGACTATTTAGATCCAACTCAGTTACCTCCAGATCGTCTAGATCTTCCCTAAATAGGATCCCTGACATAGTTAATGAAGAACAAATCGAACATCAGTCAAACGATAATATCGACGTGAACGATTGGAATATACCCAGAGTCCCTGGTAACGAAATTTATAAGAAAAAATGGTCCTTTTCTTCATTCAAAAGTGAACATCATCTTAAAACAGTAGAACAAGTTTATGCCCTTGGTAAACAACATGAAACTTGCCAGCTATTTAGCCCTAAATCAATCAAAAAACACAAAAAAGATGGTCACAATTTCTTACACATAGGTTTAGTCCAAATCGGCGTTAAACCTTTAACCCGAAGAGGTCTAAATGCCTCTATACTTTTATGCCTTAGAGATGCAAGATTCACTGACTTCAGTGACAGTACCCTAGGAGTCATTGAGTCAAGCTTATTCAACTGCCTAATCCATTTTGATTATTATCCAGATTTTACAATTAGTCTCAGTGATCCTCACATCTTAAAATCCTTAACCTTAAATATTAAAACTTCAGGTTATAATGTCCTCGAAGGAACCCAACCATTAGCCTTAATTTATAGAATCCACTATAAAGTCACCGGTACAAATATGAATTTTCAAGCCATCAGTAAAAGCCCAAAAGATCAAACTCTTTTAATTCAAAGTAGTAGAGACAATGCTAATATTAGAGTTCCACACACAATCAGCTGGTCAGATGTTCATCTACCATCTGAATGGACTCTCACTAGTGAAAATCAACCTATCAACCTATCAACATACAACATAATCTCTCTGATTTGAACTGTATCCAACAATATAATGATGGTACAGTAAGAATCAACTTTCATAACCCTAGACTAAGTCAAAATCTTAGGATTCAAGAATTAGGACAATCATCAAGACATTCTTTCTCAGCTCCAAGACATTCTTTTACTGGTTCTACCTCTACTGAAACTATGTCATGACAAGACTGTGACTTAGATAAAGAAATAAAAAATATTAGAATCAAGGAATTGGAGGAAGAATTACAAAAACTAAAAATTAAAAATATTCAAACCACATCATAAATCAGTTACCCCAGTTATGCAAAAACGTAACCAGTCTTAGATGAGGAGGAACAAACATCTCCCACAGCTACTGATTTTGAGGTCGTCCCTCCATAAATCCTCAATTAAGTACACTTAGTCGACCATTTACCATAATTATTCAAAATTAGATAAAGATCTTGAATTTCCAAAAAATATTCATAGACGAAACATTTATAGGAAACAATATCCATTAATCGAACAACGAAAATAATTGTTTCAAAATTGGCAAGCTTTTATGCTCGAAACCTAGTCTGAAATATTTTTCCTTGATTTCATTAACCAACAAAACCAAAAAATATTCAAACCCTCACAAAAGCGAAATGGAAAACACCCACTAACTCCATTGTTTCTTCCAGTCATCCCCCTGTAGAAACCATTATCATTGATCACCTCAACACACCTATAACGGCATCACCCTTTAAGGTTGCTGGCGATAACCTCGAACTTAAGAAAACCATTGAACAAAATAATTACACAAACCAAAGCCTAGTCACTATAGGAAGCCAACTAGACAAAATAGAAACAAAAGTAGATACCATTTTCTCAAAAGTAAGCATCTTACCTCAACAGCAATCAGAAACACCTTTAATCCACTTTAGTGAAATAAATAAAACTAATCTCAAGCCCATCTCCACTGCACAAAAAATTGAACGAATGCTCAAAGAACTCAAAGCTGAACCCAGCAGAATTGCAGTCATCCATAACCACGAATCTCCTCAGACTCCTCCTCTAATAGTGATTCTAGTACAATTTCCAAGATAAATCGAACATTTCAAGACCTCCAACTACATAGAATTGCTCACCAAAGAAACCGTATCTCAAAAATTGGACCGAACGCCCTTTGCCATTAGATATTCAACCCACTACATATCCCAGTAATCAATTTTCAGTCTCTTCCGATAAGACTTACGAATGGAACATTGATAATTTATCTGAACAAGAAATATTAAATAAACTACATCACATGTCCATGGCCGCCAATAGTTATGTCACCAACCATAATTTCAACCAGCCTCAAATTATTGATATTCTCTCCATAGGATTTACAGGAATGCCTCATTCCGGGTGGGAAAAACATTTCACTCCTGACTTTAGAGCAGCCATTAAACAAGCAGTTAAACATGATGAAAAGATGGAATTCTAATATTCGATGAAAACATTGGAATGGGAATTTCTGATGCTGTCAACACTTTATTTTACACAATTATTCAACATTTCATAGGTACACCTAGTCACATTACCTCTAGAATCCATGATCAACTTAGTAACCTTAGATGTCCTACCTTATGCGACTTTAAATGGTATAAAGATGTATTTATTTCCAGAGTTATGCTTAGAGATGATAGTAATCAACCTTTCTGGAAAGAAAAATTCATAAACGGGTTGCCCAAACTATTTGCCCACAAAATTAGACAAGTCTTAAGTAATGAAACAGGACATATTAACTATGATACCCTTACTTATGGAAATATTATTACTGTTATTCAAAAAGAAGGTCTAAAAATGTGCATAGATATGAAATTAAACTCTCAAATTAAATCGGATAAGAAAACAGCCAAATATGAGTTAGGCAACTTTTGTGAACAATATGGTCTACCATCTTTACTCCCTTCACGACGTCATAAAAAGAAAAACAATGAATTTGACTATCATCATACAAGAAGAAAATTTACCCCCAATAAATTTTACTCAAAAACAAAAATGATTTCGAACCAAACAAATTTTACTCTAAAAACAAATTTCGAAAATCCTGGCTCAAAAAAACAAATTACCACTAAAAAAGAAAGTTTTTTGACAAAAGTAAAACCAAATGTTATAAATGTAACAAACCCGGCCACTTCGTCAATAATTACCGAGTAAAAAATACTATTAAACAATTGAAAATCAGTAAAGAAGAACGTGACAACCTTATGATAGGAGCATTTTAATGCGACGTTTTACCTGTAATTTCCTCGTATTTACTTAGTTATTTCCTTAAATAAATCATTTTTGTTTAGGAAAGTTTCTATTTCCCATTTTTAGAAAATCTCCATTTTAGTTTAGGAAAGTTTCCATTTCTTGTTTTTAGAAAGTTTCTATTTTTAGTAATAGTTTCTATTTTCAGGTCCTTGGAATAAATGAGCTGAAATGAGCTCAAAAATAGAAAGAGAAGCTAGAGAACGTTGGAGGAAGTGAAGATAAGACACAAAGGGCTGCATAAATGAGCTAAAATGAAGAAAAGAAGTTTTCATGTTTCAACCAGGAATCCTGTTCAGAAGAGGAAACTTTGACAAAGCAAGACTCCTAAGCCAACCAAGAAGCATGATCTAAATAATGAAAGGAAATGATGCTAGGAGACCTTAAGGCTTGAAGATGATGCAACAAGGCTCAAAATCTTTCTAGATTATTGTGGATTTCGGAAAAATGGATAAAAGCCCATATGATTTAGTGTTTGTGACGCACAAAGAGATATTTTTGGAGGATTTATGCATTTTGCCGTTAATTCTCAAAGGGAAAATTATAAGAAGATCCCATTGGAGATATTATTGGTAGAATAAATCAGATTTTTGCCATGAAAATCAAGAGAATATCAAGGGGATGACTTTAAAGGTAGTCCATGGAGAGATTTAAGGAAGAGAAGGTTCAAAAACAAGTCCAGATTCATTCCTACATTCCCTAAAGGAATTTTGGCCGAAATTAAAGTGAAAAATCAGAATATATTCATGGAAATTTGGCACTATTCACTAGGAAATTATTTTGGAGAGTTTTGATTGGTTGGACAACACAATAGGGCTTACATGGCAATTTGTGATTGGTTGAAGTTATGTGGCATTTTCTGATAATTCCTTGGAAAATAATAGAAGATTCATGAAGGCTTGGAGACCAAGGCCAACGTCCTCTATATAAACCCCCCCTATGCTTGACGTTTTAGACACACATTCTTCATTCAGAAAATACTCCCATAACGTCAAAGCTCTCTCTCCCTCTCTCCACTCTCTAGTTTCAAGTTATGTGTTTTCAAACAAGGAGAGGAAGAAGAAGAATGAGCCGTGAGCCCTAGCCTCCATCATCCACCTTGAAGACTTGCTTCCAAGATTCAAGATCCAACGTTTAAGCTCTCCATCTCAATCTCCCCTCACAGTGTAATTCATTCTTTTTTCCTTGTAATCTTTTGATTTCCTTGTTTGAATTCGTAGGAACTTGTTTCTAATTGACAATAACGTTTAGGGCAAAGTTTAAGACCAATTCTATGTTTAATAAAGATTTCGAATTCTATGATTGTGATTCTAAGTTGCTTATGTGAGTTTGTTCGATTGAATTTGCTTTACAGAAAACTTTTATATGTTTATGTTCTTTGGTGGCCAACTTAGGATATATGCATGTAATTGGTGCTAGATTTAAGTTAATGATTCACCTAATAGTTTTATGAACTTAAATCAAAAGTAGTACAGGTTTTGAACAAAGGTCGAATTCAATTGAAGAAGATTGCAAATAGGTGAACTTAGTCATATTAGGTTGTGCACTTAAGTTGATAACCTTTCTCTATGCTTCTTGCGTTGAACATGTTTTGATTAGCTAGCTTTCTAGACTTTGATTGCATGTTTAATAGGATTGATCTAGGTGCTCTCAGTTAGGTTAATTAGTAAAGGAAAGTAAAATATGGGAAATCATTTGCTTCAAATGTTTCACATGATCAACTTCTTTCTCATGACTTAGATGATCAATTATAGGGTTTGAATCAAATTTACATGGAATTGGTTTTGGTCTTTGTTTCTTACTTTTCTTCTTGTATATGTGTTTTTGTATTTTCTTTATTTTGTTTATTTCAATTTTTGAAACCCTAATTGTTAAGACCCCACTTATTTTGTATTTTGTATATATCCTTTTTTTTTTTTTTTTGTAAATATTATACTTTGTATTTTTATTAATTCTTTAATTGTTTTAAAATGACAGGTGTACCCTCAATCCCCGGATTAGAACGATCCCTATTTACCATATACTAACGATGATATTTTCAAGGTTAAATTATATGCTTACTTTTAGCATGTCACCTTAACCAAATTTTGGAATTAAGAAACACTGACTCAGAAAATGAACATAGTGAAAATGATTTACACCGATAGAATCTTCCACCCCATCTGATTCTGATGAAAACTCTTCACCATATATCACTTTTGGGTGCAAAGATACCTGTTACAAAACAATAAATGTTCTTTCTAAACAAGAAGAACAAGAGGAATTACTAATTGACCTCATCGGCAAAATTGATAACCAAAAATTAAAATCAGAATATTTCAAGAAATTGAAAAAATTAATCACGCAAGAAAATGTTGTTCACACCCCTCCAAAAAAAATTTGCCTTACTTTCACTTTTGACAAATTCAAAACTAGTAAAGAACAAATAACAATTCAAGATTTAAAACAAGAAATAAAAACAATTAAAACACAGATAAAATCATTACAAACTATAAATTTAGACATCAAACATGACTTAAATATTCTTAAAATAGATAATCAGTGCCTTAAAATACAGCATCCTCACGACCACCCCATTCCCGATGACCCTCCTAAGCACAATGATGTAGCATCATCTGAGCAACACACTATTAGTATTATTTGTCAAATCCAACTTAAAAAATGGTATACCACATTACAATTTAAAATCAAAGAATTCACGTTAGTAACAACAGTCCTCATTGATTCAAGCGCAGATCTCAACTGCATACAAGAAGGCCTGATACCTTCTAAATACTTTGAAAAAACAAAAGAGTCATTATGGTAGGCTAATGGAACTAAAATGGATATGAAATACGAAATCCCCAAAGCACATATCTGTCAAAACAACGTATGCTTCAAAACACCATTTGTCTTAGTCAAAAACTTAACTGACAAAGTAATTGTCGGCCTTCCTTTCATTACCTTAATTTATCCTTTTACAATAGAATATGATGGAATCATCACCTATCCATTCAGTGAACTAGTCAAATTTACCTTTTTATCCAACCTTGAAATCCACACACTAAAAGCTTTCCAAGAAAATTCTATTTCCAAAACTCTCAATTGTATTCAAGCAAAATATAAGCATATCAACTTTCTTAAAGAAGAAATCAATTTCAAACGAATCGATACCCAACTACAAGAACCTTTCCTTCAACAAAAAATCAAAACATTCGAAGAAAAAATCATTAACTAATTATGTTCCGATATTCCTACAGCCTTTTGCAAAGAAAAAAACATATTGTCACTCTCCCTTATATTAAGGAATTCAATGAGAAAAATATTCCTACCAAGGCTTGCCCAATTCAAATAAATCAAGAAGTCATGGAATTTTGCAAAACAGAAATCAAAGATTTACTCCATAAAGGAATCATTGGACAAAGTAAATCTCCTTGGTCGTGTCCTGCTTTTTATGTTCAGAAAAATGCTGAATTAGAAAGAGGAACTCCACGCTTAGTCATCAATTATAAACCCCTCAATACAGTGCTAGAATGGATTCGATACCCTATCCCCAATATACAAGATCTCATTAGCAGATTAAATAATTCTGTCATTTTCTCCAGATTTGATATGAAATCAGGTTTCTGGCAAATACAAATTAGTGAGGAGGACAAATACAAAACTGCTTTTGTCACACCTTTTGGTCAGTATGAATGGAATGTAATGCCATTCGGTCTAAAAAATGCCCCAAGTGAATTCCAGAATATTATGAATGATATTTTTAATCCATATAGTCATTTTTCCATAGTCTACATTGATGATGTCCTTATTTCTTCCAATCCATTGATCAACAATGGAAACATTTGCACCAACCCTTCACCATCATAAAAAACAATGGTCTAGTAGTCTTCGCTTCAAAAATAAAACGTTTTCAAACTAATATTCGATTTCTAGGATTCAATATCCATTATCTCCAAATTAGTCCAATAGATCGAGTAATCTAGTTTGCTGACAAATTTCCGGATGTAATCCTGGACAAAAATCAATTACAAAGATTCATAGGCTCATTAAATTATGTGTAGATTTTTACCAAAATCTACGAAAAAAATGCAAACCTTTATGCGATAGGCTACAAACCAACCCCCCTCATTGGTCATCAGTCCATACTGCTTTAGTCAAAGAAATCAAAAGTTATGTCAAAACTCTTCCATATCTAGGCATTCCTTTAGCCAATTCCTTCAAAATTGTTGAAACTGATGCTTCAGAAGTAGGCTATGGTGGTATCTTAAAACAACAAATCTCTCCTACTCATCCTGAGCAAATTGTTAGATATTATTCTGGTGTCTTGACACAATCACAAAGCAATTACAGTACTATTAAAAAAGAAATTTTATCTATTATTCTATGTATTAGTAAATTCCAAGATGATTTATTAAATCAAAAATGTTTAGTCAGAGTTGATTACAAAAGTACTAAAGATGTTTTAGAAAAAGATGGTCAAAATATTGCAAGTAAACAAATTTTTGCTCGATGGCAAGCAATTTTAAGTATTTTTGATTTCGAAATTGCATTCATTAAAGGCAGTGACAACCATATTCCAGACTTTCTAACCCGAGAATTTCTACAGGGTTCCAAACATGCAGACAAGATCATCCAAATGGAGAAATCCCTCAAATCCAATAACAAAATACCCTTTTGATATTTTCCCAAGTGCTCCTAAAAATACAGTCAAAATAGAGTCAGCAACACGAGTCAAACAAGAGCCATCCTCTAGTCTTGTCCCATATGCTGGACATCCACCACTACCACTACCACCCAATAATAGAATCAATACCATTGGTAGCACCCTTGGTTCTAATCGTCCCAATTACCAGTCAACTCTAGTTAACCAATATGACCCATTCAAATCTGATTCTCAAACCAATTACAAAAAAACCTCTCCCTATTTTCAGCGAACTAGTCACAATCTTTTTTATGTTGAACCAACTATGAGTCATCTCAAAAATCCAATGTCCTTAGTTAAAGCTTATTATCCTCCTGGTTTTCACTTCCTTCCTAGTCATCCTACCAAGTCATTAAAATTTTATTAGAGATATTCTCTTTGAAACCAAATCAGTCACCATTAAACATATTTCTGACACAAAAGATCCAACCAAAATTCTATATCATTCTCTATATATAGTCCGCATCATTTCCCTTTCACAATGGGGTGATCCTCCTTACACTTACCACAGATTAGGAGACCTATCATTTAAGTATTATGATTATGAAGAAGCCTGGAATACAATCTTCCTTCACCAAACTGATGATTTCAGTCATTTCAGTCCTTCGCCAACTGACAATTCCCAATGTGGTTCCTTGGATGGTGGAGGGCTCATGGATGCCCATTTGACATCCTTCCACAAGAAATACAAAAAACAATCACTTGTTTTTCATAGTCATGAATTTTAAAAATTATGAATTAAATTTCCCCGTCACACTGTATTTCATGGCTAAATTACAAGCTCCCTTGGATCTTCAAATGGCATTATGAACTAAATGACCAGTAGTGACAAGACATTTACTAGTCAAATGGTGGGATAAATTCAAATTCGAGAGAATTATCTCCCAATTTAATGAAGAATTTCCAATTACTCCAGCCCAATATTCTCAGTCAAGATCTCCAGTCACTCCAATGTCAACTCAACCGGCATCCACTTCTCAGTCAAAGCCACAATCCCTCAAGTTACCTTCCTCTTCAAAATCCAAGGGGAAAGCGAAATCAGATACATCCTCCAAGTCAGAAGAATTGAAAGAGTTAGCCAAAAAACTCTTAGAACAAGCTGCTAATCTCAGTAATGATGAATTGAAGAAGAAGAAGAAGAAGTCTCTCCCCGTTCCTCATTCTCATCTCGTAGTCATCCAGGCACTCCAGGTAAACCACTCAGATGGGCTGATTACCAAGATAGTCAAGATCAGTATGAAGATTTCGAGTAAGCCACTACCAGACAGTTCACTTTTACTGTTCACTCAAGAGGCAAAAACACAGCTAATCATGCTGCTTCCTGTTTTTGGCCTTTTCCTTGTAAAAGAAGATTCTCTGCCCGCATTATCCGGACGCCAAGGCCTATATAAGGAGCATCCCTCCTTCAGTTAACAACAAGTTCATTTTTGGAAGTTCCAAAGTTCCGTTTTCATTTCCTCTCTAGTTTTAGCAGAGCAACTCATGTGTTGAGTAGTCTCCGCCTTAGTTAGCCTTTCCCTTCTGTAATCACCATAAATACTTTCCATGCATTTGAATTAGTTTTATGTTTTGTAATTTAAATCAGTTTTATTTTCAGTAAATATATGCCTTAAATATATATGCTTTTATATATGTTTTAAATTTATGTTTTAAATATATGCTTATGAATAAATCTATGCTTTCAAGTTATTTTCCACTTCCGCTCGGTTTCTGGTATATATACGGTTTCTGTATATATATATATATATATATATATATATATATCTGTGTGTGTGTGTCTGTGAGTGTTTATATATATCTATATATATATATACAGACACACATACATATCTATACAGACACACACACACACAC
The DNA here is from genome assembly GCA_025331145.1 of Rosa persica. NCBI lineage: Eukaryota > Viridiplantae > Streptophyta > Magnoliopsida > Rosales > Rosaceae > Rosa > Rosa persica. The sequence continues at coordinate 31,134,204 of WFKR01000007.1, read as the reverse complement.
ACACACACACATATATATATATATATATATATATATATCTATATAGAGGCCAATATCTATATATACCTAAATATATAAACACACACACACATATGTATGTATATAATAGTTTATGGGCTTTTACGGGCCCTGGCCTAACGGGCTTTTGGCCGGCCGGGTTTCAAACTGCTAAACCAAGCCCGACCCTCTACCCATCGGGCGGAGCCTATGATGGGCTTTTTGGAGGGTCGGGTGGAGCTTTTGGCCCTGCGGGCCTCCATCAGCCTAGGGTATATATATTTTCGGAAAATTTCTGAAAGTAGAGTTTCTATTTTCGGAAGCCGCAGCTGCTTCTCTCTCTCTCTCTCTCGTCTGAAACCCAACCAAAAACAGAGCAAGCCTTCGCCGATCCCTCTCTCCCTCCACCGACCACAAAACGGCATTAGACCACCTCCATTAGCTTCATCAGTATGGCGGGAAACGGCGGCGGAAGCTCTGTTTCGGTTTAACCCCAATTTGGTTCCAAACGTGATAACTTGAGCTATTGGCCATCAATCCTCACCAAACTTCATCCTCAAGCTCGCCTCAACCTCTTGAAGCTTCCAGAAGCGTCCTTGCACAGCGGCACTACGTGTGGTGGCGGCTGGAAGCTAGCCCCGATCCGATCGAACGGAACTTTCGATCTGGATATCTCAAGCTATAGAGCTTCTTTTCAAGTGATTCTTGAATTGGGGAGCTGGCCTTGAGTTGCTGAACAAATCTCCATAAGGAATTGAAGTGAGTGGTGGAGGTTTTCACGTCAAACTCGCTTCGCCGGATTCTGGAATTTTTCCGATCACCGTGACTATTTTGGTAATTTTTGACCTCGATCTTCCCATTATTTTCTGATTTTAAGCTAGTTATGAAAAATGATCAGCATGATGAGATGGAGAAGAACAGCCCGGCCCCGACACCATTGGCGGTGGTCGACGGCAGCTCTACCACTAACTCCGACGGCCCTTTCCGGCTATCTTTAGGGGTCAAAAATATGGTTTCTGTACATTTTTGAATTCTACGATCATTTTGACATATTATACGTATTTTTGATCGTTCGATTTGTGATCTGTGAAGTTAGGACCGTCCGTTGGACTTGTAGTTTTGATATGATGATCGTATAATCGTCCCAGTGGCCTTGTGTAGTCGTGGGCGAAGATCCGACCGTTGGATCTTCGTATAATTGTGAAATAGTGATTTGGGAGGCGATTCGTGAGAATCCGACCATCTGATTTTCATTAAATTAGAATCCGACTGTTGGATTGTCGTTTAAGTATGTTTTGGAATTATGTGTTAAATTCAAATCATATTTGATTAGGTGATTGAAGGTTTTTACTTGGGTGAGCGGTTTCAGAGTTAATTGTGTTAATTTGAAGACGCAGCGGGAATATCGGGGTGAGTAAAAACTCACATGGTTCGTATTAAGAACCGAATACTTTTAAATTAATTTATTTTGTCGTAATTGTTTGAGAAATATTACGGAATAAATATTTGTTTTTAAAATCACATGGACTTGATCAACTACGGTCCATAAGTAAGTAAAATGGATTTTAAGTATACAAAAAGAATTTCACGATTTTCTTGTGTGAACTATAGATGGTATTAGTGGTCATTCCTGAGTGGGTGATTACATATATGTATATTTACGTGATTATATACGAATTGATATGACATTGAAAAGTGTGGAATTGTGATGATTTAGTTTTATTATTAGAATTTCACCATATTTACGTGTTATATATATATATATATATATATATATATCTGGACGGTGTGGTATTGAGTGATGAAATAATGTTTAATCTATTGTAATGTTATTCGAGCAATTATTACCTGAGAATACGTTCTAGTGATTTTGTGGTGATATCCAACATGTATGAGTGAGTTCATTATCGTTTTGGGGGGTGACTTTTCGGGAAACAATATGTTGTGAGAAATGGTATTTCTATTGTTTTGAAAGGTGTTTGAAAATTTAGGAGTCATAGGCTGTAATTTCTCATTTTCATGATTTGAGTAATATTTTGGGTCCAGTGTGACTCATTTCAAATGTTTTGATCTAAGGGTCAGGTTGACCTAAGGATTCGGGGTTGCAGGTTGTGACCTCAGGCAAAATATAGTAATTACGCTTTTGGCCGGGTTAGTGATTGTGATCAGTTAGAGCTCTAGTCTGTCTACCTATGTCTCTAGGTTGGACCAGATTTTCATATTGATTTATGGGATTAACATTTCCTATGATTTTGTCACGATATGACTTGTAAGAGTCCTTTTCGTAAAAGGTGTTGAGTCTTGGACGAGCTTAATAGAGTGAGTTGATGTTGTAATTAATCTTTCTGGTGACTTCTTTTGTTTAAATTCTATTCTCTTTCGTTTCTGTTTATGTGTTTAATATCTCCATTATTTTCCTTGTTTATTTATTCCGTTTGATTTCCCTTTTTTATTTCGCTTTTTCATTTTTATTGTTTGATTTTAATGTAATCTCCTGAACTAAATTATATGCAGAGATTACTATGATTTTTGATTGCATGTAATTGGTTATTTCCTGCATTAATTTTTATGCATGATTTATGTTTTATTTGGTTAATTGTGGAGGGCAGTGATGGGTGAGACTCGGACAAAGTTGAGAAATATTATTATATATTGTGGGGATAAATTCATCTTTTTAAGAGGAGAAATGAGTGATTCATCTGATTGGTTGAGATTCAATTGATTTGAGTTATCACGGGTGTGATTTGTATATCCTTTGATTTTATATATGCTCATTGTGTTGGTTCTCAGTATTGAGTTAGTCACCGTATTGTATAAATACGACTTAGGAGTTTTGAGAAGAAAGATGTGAGTTTAGATCCCGTATTTATTCTTGATGATTTGGTGATTGATTATTGAGATTGTGGTTATTTGTGGATGTTGAAATTGTTGGGTGTAAACCTTGGTGAAAAGAAATACGATTTAATAAAACAACCGTTCCTTCTTATTTACTCACACGAGCTTTCAGAAAGTTTACCGGGTTTTGTGCTGTTGCAATCCCGGTACACTATTCAAACGGTGTAACGGGTGAGTCTACAAGTCAGGAGAATCAAAAAGGTAATCGAGCAGCTTAGAGTTGCTGCACTTGTGTTAATTTGATTTTCTTTTGTGAGGTGTGATATGCTCCTCTGAGCTTACATTTTTATTTTGGAGAGAGTGTGTTGTAATAATTAATACGAAAATTATTTCGGGATTTTAAATTGAGAATCATGTGGTGTGATTATTTTAGAGAAAAAATTCAGGTTGATATTGGCTGAGTTGTAGTAATTCATGTTTAGGATTTTCGAATTATTATTCTCAAATTCTGGGCGTGACAGAAGCTACCGAAAAAAGTTTGTGACGACCATTGTTTGCTTTTGGATTAGATTTTGATGGTTCAGAAACTTTGATGTACTCATTGGCTATATTAATAAAATTTGAGTTTATTCATATCAATTCATGTTCGTTATGAGCTTTTATTCATGCGAACGGATTTCATACTGAAACGCATAGTGAGAATGGAACTGAGTTCGTTTGCCTCACATCTAATGATTGCGGATGAAAACGCATCTTAAAGAAATTTATGTGTCTCTCTAGTGGACTTTTTGTCACCACTATTCAAGCTATTAAATTCAATAATCTTATAAGAGAAGATCTCTTGGATTCAGACACATAATGGTTTTGTTAGATCATCATTGTCGTGATATGATGATCCGTATATTAAAGACTTCATATGGGCATCCTTTCTTTCGAGCGACATGTAAGAATCAAAAGTTGATTCCTGGATCATGTGGGACAGCCGCCTCCGTACATGGTGCCTCTACCGTCCACCTCTAACAACAGGCTGATGCCATCCATGATGATAATGCCAATGGTGGCGCCATCAACTCCCATTTTGCTTCAAATGCCAACTCTTACGTTCCATCCCAATTAAAATCCTCGTTGGTTGCTTATAAAGTCACTCCCTCATTTTGCAAAGCCTATTCCTTAGGGAAATTAGGATCGAGACTCTTCTATGTAAAAGATACGGATCATTCTGTTTTCTTACATATTCTATGACATATTCAACCAACTTGCAAACCGTTTAGATATTTTATAGTGTTGGTTGACATATCAATAGCTAGTCACGTGTCACACTGTTGTCCACTTGTAATGTTGCTTATTCTAAACTCCTAATCAGATCATAAGGCTCGGGCTCACCACCCAGATTATTCTATTAAGTCCATTCAACTTTTCTATCACATCTTGGCACACTACAAATCTACAATATTTCTTGTCAATAGTTTTGCAATGCCTCATACTTAGATTTAGCCGTTTACTATTCATTTAGACAGTAAACGATAAGATTTTCACTTCTCACTTCCGTTTATATCAGTCAGGGGGCACTAGAAATGACTTTTTCTTTTATTCGCTTTTGAGCAATTTTTCTTCATAATAGTTGTAGAACACGTTAAACCGAGTCTATTAACTCGAAGATCAAAGTTTGTATGAGAGACTTATAGTCTAAAGAAACTAGGTTACTGTTTCGGGAAACCTCTATATAAGGAAGTTTTTGTTTCCCGAATCAGAAACTTTCCTTTTTGTCCCCAATTTCCATAAAACACAAACTTCGACTTGACTTGAATTTTTTTTTAATCCTCTGGCCACTTTTGGTCACTTTATCAATAGGAAAATGACCATCGTTTCACCCTCGTGAGAATTATACCCTTGAGTTGCATCAATTCCAACTTTGGAAGAAGAATCGAAAGTTTTTCCTCGTCGCAGATTCGATCAACCAATAATAAATTAAAGGGCTAAATAGAGATTACTACCCTGTAGTTTGGGTCCAAAATCAATTCAGTCTCTGAACTTCTAATTTCATCAAAAACACCCCTGTACTTTAAATTTTGATCTAATAGGTCCAATTTGTAAATTTTTCTGACAATTAAGTTATTTAACTTGTTAATGTGGCTCATATATGTTGGAAATTTTGATTCAGTATTTCAAAATACACAACTATAAGGTGGAAAGTATTTTCCTTATTTTCTAAATGAGTCAATTTAAATTTTAGAGTTGTGAATTTCCATTTTGTTTTTAGAGCACTTATTGAGATTATAAATTACAAATTGACTCATATTAATATATATTTATCATGATCATAATCTGTCTAGTAATTATTTCATACATGGGGGTTATAACTATTACCAATTTTGTAACCCCTCTATTATCATTCAATCTCTTTATGATTTGTATAGTTATACTAGCCAACAACTCCTTTATAAGCCAAAACACCACTTGCCCCATAGTGACACATGTTCTTTATCTTTCGTTATCTCTTTCAAAATCAGTCTCTATCTCTCTATTGAATTATTTTTGTTGTAAGGTTTTGAGAGTTTTACTATTTTTCATTTTGCCAAAAGAAAGAATTAAGCAGTTCTAGGATCCAAGTTTGCGAGTGTACGCTTACAAGGATTAACGGTTGTTGTACCCTGGAGGGTAGGGCGCCACTAACCTGCTACACCGAGACATTGTCTCCGAGGGGCGAAATCTACTCTTAAGGGCAGTGTTTACACACCTCAACTTTAAATGCTTTTCGAATGATGTGTTCCTTGGAAGCCTACAAATTCAAGAGATAAGTCTTATAATTCTTGTTATTTTAATCTATATGGCAATAAATAATGATAATTATTTATTATTAAATTATATTTTATTTGTGTAATTTTGTAGGAGAATCAAAATATGGTGACGGAAGTTGCATCCATCAACCAAATTTTACAACAATCTTAAGAGTAGAATTGTTGGTGGATGTTTCATTATGAAGATTACATTTTCAAAATTCATACTCACTTTACTAGTAGTCGCAAATTGGTAAGTGTACTACTTGACAAATAATTCTATATTATGAAATTTATAGAGATAAGTCATTTCTGTTCACCACTTTATTGGTTTATATTTTCAACGTGCATATTATGGTTTTGAAGAGTTTCAAAAGTATTATTGAATTTTGAATGTCTTTTCACCGAAATATGAAACAATTAATCTTTGTTTCTTGCTGGATTATATTGGAAATTATGTTCTAAACTTCTACCATGACAATTATTCTTTGCATTTAGTTTGCATGGTTGTTAATTTTGATTGCTAATGATTTTTCAATTGGCATTTAAATCTTGTTACTATAATTAATGTGCATTTTTCGGTTAGTAATGCATGGTGTAATGATGATTTACGTTGTGTGCTACTACTGATTTTAGTTTAATTTGCATTCACTTCATTGTTCAATGCATTGTGTTTGTAACGTAAAACAAGCAATTTTACATTTTTACTTTTCTATTTTAATAGCTGTATATAACATCATTTTTCCATTTTCATACTATTTATGGTGCATCATTGTTATTAACCTTATGGTTTAGCATATTTTTTATGCATTAAAATATTCTTTACAATTATAACTTGAAAAGTTATTCCTTGGTGTTGCCTTCAAAATATGTCCCTTCAAAGTATTGTTTCTTCCAAAAAAAAAAAAATTTGAAATGTTGCCTTCAAATTATTGTTTCTTTAGAAATAATTAAGTTGTGGCCTCTCAATATTTCCATTGCCTCTTGATTAAGATGATGTCTCTGTTGCCTAGAAAAAAATGTATTATCGTGAATAACGCATTGATAAATTATTTTGTCAATTTTACATTGATGGTTGCCTATGGCAATTTGATGCCTCGGAATATTAATGTCTCTACGGTTAATGTCCTCAAAAAGGAAAAAAAAAATGTTGCCTTAAACTTTGGTTACAAGTAATAAGGGTTGCCTCATTTACATCTTGAATGATACATCGGACCCTATCCTATGGATTAGATATAATTGTTGCCTCGATACTTTAATGGTAATGAACATGGTTGCCTTGAGAATTTGGATACTAAGAAAATAGTTGCCTGATTATATATTATCAGTGCTTCCAGTTATAATGCAGAGACAACAAGTCTCTAAACGTGGTTGTCTAGCCACTGAAAGCGTTAATATTGTTACCACAATTATATATTGTTTCTTACTACGGTATTTGCTCGGATGATTAGCTCAGTATGCTGCCTTAAGGTTTTGGGTTGCCTTTCGAATTTTCGTTGCCTTTCGATTAATGTTGCCACAAAACAAATAAATATATGCACTTTTCAGTTGTTGATACCTCGATATTGTCTATTACGTTGATGCCCTGAAAAACTATCTCATTGATTGCTGCCTTCAATTGATGCTTTGAGTAAATGGACATTCGATGTACCTCGATGATCAAATTTAAATTTGATCAAGAATAAAGAGACATTTGATGGCTACAAATGTGGAGGTGACTAAAGTATCCAAAGTCATGAATCGGATAAACAATGTTGCCTATTAAATTCCCAAGTCCTTGACTTGTGAAGATTTGTTACTTAAATGTGGCTTGATATTATCTTGCCTATATATACGAGCCTGAGGCTAATTCAGAAAGACTAAAAAATGTGGGGGTCAGGGGGGGAAGGCTCTTATATTTAAATGAGATTGGATAACTGAAAATCCAATAAAGATTACTTATTGTTGAGATTATTCAATAAGTTGTGAAGGTCAGAGTTGATTTTGGTCATTACTCTGACAAAACCACTAGGCTAAAGACCGAAGTTGGTGGTTAATACATCGAGGGGGATGAGATTATGCTTACAACAAAGATCAAAAGTGATGGTAACCCAACCTATGTGAATGGCGATCCTAGGAAGTATTTATCCTATGGCTGGTTCATAGTCCAAAAGACACCAGTTCAGAAGCATTGGATTTCATTTTCCTTTGGCACTCTGTAATTTCCTTTTTCATTTACCAACTTCCATATTTTGAAATATGTGGGGGATCGTTGGAAATTTTGATTCAATATTTCAAAATACACAACTATAAGGTGGAAAGTATTTTCCTTATTTTCTAAATGCATCAATTTAAATTAAAGTTGCAAATTTCCGTTTTGTTTTTAGAGCACTTATTGAGATTATAAATTACAAATTGACTCATATTAATATATATTTAGGGCAAAATACTGGTTATTACCCTGTGGTTTAGGTCCAAAATCAATTCAGTCTCTGGACTTCTAATTTCATCAAAAACACCCATGCACTTTCAATTTTGATCTAATAGATCCAATTCATTAATATTATGTTATGGGTTCAAGTTATAGTTTGATTATTTATTGAAAAACATTTATTTTTAATAGTAGGACTGACTCTTAAATTGATTAGAGGTGGTCTGTAGACACCACATCATAAAATATAAGCCATATATTGTTGGAAAATTTGGTTGATGGATGCAACTTCCGTCGCCATATTTTGATTATCCTACAAAATCACACAAATAAAATATAATTTAATAATAAATAATTATCATTATTGTATTGCCATATAGATTAAAATAACAAGAATTATAAGACTTATCTCTTGAATTTGTAGGCTTCCAAGAAACACATCATTCGAAAAGCGTTTAAGGTTGAGGCATGTAAACATTGCCCTTAAGAGTATATTTCACCCCTCGGAGACAATGTCTCGGTGTAGCAGGTTAGTAGCGCCCTACCCTCCAGGGTACAACAACCGTTAATCATTGTAAGCGTACACTTGCAAATTTGGATCCTAGAACTGCTTAATTCTTTCTTTTGGCAAAATGAAAAATAGTAAAACTCTCAAAACCTTACAACAAAAATATTCAATAGAGAGTGAGAGACTGATTTTGAAAGAGATGAGGAGAGATAAAGAATATGTGTCAGTATGGAGCAAGTGATGTTTTGGCTTATAAAGGAGTTGTTGGCTAGTATAATTATACAAATTATAAAGAGATTGAATGATAATAGAGGGGTTACAAAATTGGTAACAGTTATAACCCCCATTGATAGAAGCACAAAGTTCGATGATTTTAATAAGTATACACCCCATTTTAGCCTTATTTCTCCGTTAGATTTGTGTCTTGAGTCATTAAAGTTGTTTTCAGAGTCTTGTAGAGTGTTTGGCATGAAATAAGTGGAAAACGCAAAATTCATGAACAATCCTATCTTGGTCAGGATTCCTTACCGTCATGCTAATCCATAGGCCTTAAGAGAGAATTTATGGGAGTATTTTTTCTGAAATTAAATTGTTTTAATTCCATTTATTTTCTCTAAAAGTACTTAATTTTGTGCCCTTTATTAAATCAGGTTGACCAAGCAATGAAGAAGGGAATAAAGGAGAAAGACTTTTCAGTTGGGAAATTAAAGGTTTGCCCCATTATGAGAGAAATTATGGCCATAAGTGTCCCATTATGAGAAATTAAGAGGAGAAGAAATAAGAAACAGCAAATAAAGGAGAAGATGAAAAAGCTATGCAATCCCATCCGTCCAAATGATGAAGGGTATGATCGACAAAAGCCAACCAATGCTCCCCTATAAATAGGCAACGTCCAGAACAGAATTAGTATCACTTCCTTGCCTATCACTTCCTGGCCAAAAACTCTTCCGAGACTCTGCCCAATTCACTTCTCAATCCTCCATCACCTACAAGACTGTGACCACCATCCATCCAGCAATCTACGAAGCTCTTAGGCGCTGAGTCAAGGACGCTCCACTACCATAGCAGAGACGAGTTCACTACCTTGTTGCCAAGCCACTGAGGAAAGCTTCAAAGTGTAACTATGACTTTACTTTCAATTTTTGTTTCGGTTTTGTGTGTTTGGATTTGCGAGTTGTGTAATTGGAGACATGAAATGTTCAGAATATTTTTATTAATATTTTTGAGATTTTCAGTTTATTATTGAGTTAATTTCGAGAATTCTTTGATGATGCATGTTACAATCTTGTGCCCTTTTACGTGTTTAGGTAATTTTCAGAGTTAGGTTAATAAGTTCCCATGGTAGAATCACGCTGAGTGTTCTTGTTTGTTTGCTTAATTTGCCAAGAATAATTGTTATTTGTTAAGACGCTGAGTTAAACAAGTAATAATTAGTTCTAAAGTGGTAAAAAACATGTTTCAATGGTTAAACAATTCTGGAAATTATGTGTTAAATTCTATGTGTAATTGTTAATTTGCATGTGTGAGTCGATTCGAGGGTTAGATAATACTACTGATTAAGAGAATTGCGCTGAGTGTTCTAAAAAATTAGTAGTATTGGGCATGGTAAGGACTCTTCCGATCCAAGCCCACATTAGAACGAATTAGATAAATGAATTGATCCACTGAGGCTTTTCATTTGGGCTCTTTTCTAGTCATTTAAGATGGGCAAGTTTTTGTAGCATGTTGAAATGGATTTTCTGTTTCTACACTTAGTGATTTCCGAGTGGTATTGGTCTAGGTTAGGGAAGTCGATCATTGTATATAGTTTTATTTATTTTATTTTTATTTTATTTTAAGTAGATTAGTAACCAAATCACATACCCCCCATTTTATTCTTTTATTTGTTAATTGACCTTTTTGTGTAGGTGTACCCTACAATCCCCGGACTGAGCGATCCCTGCTTATCCTATACTGACAACTACATTTTGCAGGGTTAAATTGCGAGGCTATTTCAGCCGCATCACCCATGTATGCAATAATTACTAGACATGTTATGATCATGATAAATATATGGGCTAAATATTGGTTAGTACCTTGTGGTTTAGGTCCAAAATCAATTCAGTCTCTGGACTTCTGATTTCATCAAAAACAGCCATGCACTTTCAATTTTGATCTAATAGTCCAATTAGTTAATATTTTGTTATGGTTACAAGTTATAGTTGGATTATTTGTTCAAAAACTATTTATTTTTAATAGTAGGACTCACTCTTAAATTGACTAGAGCTGGCCTCCAAACACCACATCATAAAACATAGGTCATATATGAGCCACGTTAACAAGTTAAATAACTCAATTGTCTGAAAACAAACAAATTGGACCTATTAGATCAAAATTGAAAATACATTGGTGTTTTTGATTAAATTAGAAGTCCAGAGGCTGAATTGATTTTGGACCCAAACCACAGGGTAGTAATCTGTTTTTGACCCTATTTATATATATTCCAACTATGGTGAGTAGTTGTATAATAGGATCCTTCATTTCCAGTAGATTATGATTAGTGGCTGCCCAGTGAGTGCTACAGGTGAGATGAGCCTAGTGACCACTTGATGAGAGCTACTAGTGAAGTACCAGCTACTACTCATGTTAATTGACAGTTAGGTTTTAAATTTTTTTTTTTTTTTGAAAGAGACAGTTAGGTTCATATATTGAATATTTGAAATTGTTTTCCATGAAATTTTTTTGTATGCATGGAATTTGATAGACGAAAATTTTTGGGAAAGCATTAAAATTTTATTATAATTTCCTTGGAAATATTTATTTTGTCTACTCACTCTAACGGTTTTTTTAAATGCTTTTCCCTAGGCCTTTCAGATTTGCATTGCCCAGTCTGCAGATTAGTTGAGGTCGGACGTGCATAGAACTTTGAGGCATAATGTCTACCGCTTCCATCTTGGTCAGTAGGTTACCTATTTGACCTACTTATATTTTACTATTGGTTAATTGTATAAATTGCTCTGATTGCTAACCTTATGTTGTAATAATAAATTGGTATTTGAGCTTTGGGGTTGAGACCTATTGGATCATAATTCATACATATATATATAGGGCCCTTCCACTAAGAGATTCCTTTTTTTGGTCTTTTATAAGGATAGGGCATTAGACAAACTTTTCGATTATATTTCGGCATCTCAACCGTTCAGGTTTTAGGTCCTAATATGTAGATCACTTCTGCAAATTTTCAGCCAATTTGATAATCATTAAGGCATCTAAAACTGCAATTTACACGAACGGACCGAATCTGTCAAACCGAAACCGTTCGTGTTTATAATGGTAAATTGCAGTTTTGGTTGCCTTAACGATCATCAAATTGGCTGAAAATTTGCAGAGATGATCTATACATTAGGACCTAAAAACTGAACGGTTGAGATGTGAAAATATGATCGAAAAGTTAGTCTAATTCCCTATCCCTAGAAAAGACCCGAAAAAGTGATCCCTTACTAGAAGGGCCCTGTATATATATATATGTGTGTGTGTGTGTGTGTGTGTGTGTGTGTCCTAGAACATAGAAATTACTTATTCTAAAGTCCTATTTAACTAATCTAATTCCATGTTTTGTATAAAATCTTGACAAGAGAAAAAGGTAAAATTCCAGTGAATTTTCCATGCACCACCACTTTTGACGGCGCACCACCACTCACGGTGATGCCATGTATTTTCCGGTCATATTCATAAAGGAGCAAGAGGTTGAGTAACATAGTATCTATTTCATTGCATCCATTCACCATCTCTTAACCATATTCTAAACTGTTTTGTTTCAATTCAACCATACATTTCTTCCATCTTTCCCATACCATCTCTACTCCCTATTAGCCAAAAATCCACAATCATCATCACTCAAATCTATCATATTTTAGGTTTAATCACCATCTCTCACTCATCATTACCTATTCTAACATACACCATCACTCTCATACTCCACCTTCATGCTTCTTTCAAGAAGCTAGCTATTTTCTTTGGCTTCTAATCACCATTTCACACCTCTCTCTCCATCTATTTAATAATTCCCATCACCCTACAAGCAAGCCCATAACCCACACTCAGCCATTATATCCTTTTCTCTCTTTATCTCTACACAATCCACTCGTATCTCCTCCACAAACCTCCATCACCACGACCTTCAATCCATAACATCCATTCCCACCACCACCAAATTCATCATCTTTTTGCATCTACCCATATCATTTCATATACATAAAGCTTCATCATTCGATCATCTCTACATCATACTCCATCATTAAGCAAGGAGAAGGAAGAAGAGTCTAGCATCACTTGAGGAATCATCATCACCATTACCATTAGCATTATATTAATGCCTTCATGAGTTCATCTACACCATCCTTAACTTAATCATCACTAGTCATTTCTCTATCCCTACTTTTTAGTTTGATGTTCATAAACATATTGGAGCTTATGTATTTGATTGTGAGTAAATAGTTAGTTTGTTGGGGCTAGGGTTATTTGATTATGAGTAAGTAGTTAGATTGTTAGGGCTAGGGTTGAAAGCCCTAACTAATCTTGTATGACATTGATGTAAGTATTATGTTTGATGCACTTTTCATTAGCACCTTAACATACTAGTTCAAGAGTTGAATGTTTATGCTTAAACTTAATTGATTTGGGTTTGAATATTTATCATGACATAAGATCCAATTAGGGCTTGATTAACCTTAGTTATTTGAAGCATGATAGCATACCATATGTGCATGTTAGGGTTGTGAACTATAATCTGAACTACAATCACTTATAGATAAGTATGGTTGGTTTGCATAATCTCTTCATCTCCAAACTTTCTGCACTTACGTAAATGCATTAGATACCTAATCGGATTGAAATGCATGACTTTAGTAGTTAAATACTACACCCGAGAGAGGTTACTTGATATCATCAAAGGAGCATGCCCCTTGTCATACCCGAGAGGGATGCAAGGAGAAAACTTGGCTAATTAAAATGGTATCATTCGCTATAGAAGCAACATTGTTTGCAAGAAAAGCTAGAGGTGAAAATCTTAAGTCCTAACTCCCATCCATTTCATTACATCCAAATTACCTTTGCCTAGTTTACATTTCAAGTATTCATTTAGTTGTTTCCGATCAAATCATCTCCAAAACCAAAATCAAACACTACTCCATATTGCATATAATCACCATGAACTTTGATTCACTTGTGAGCTCTTGTTTGTGATTTGTACATTTTCATAGTCATCTAGCATCCTTTAGATTTTCCTTAGCTAGAGTGGGTCTTCCAATCCCTTATTTACGATATCCCCTACTCATAATCCTCTACACTATAACTTAGTCCTTATACTTGAGGGTGACTATTTGGTTGACAAGACCCCATTTCATACTTATTTCGTGGGAGTATGATATTTTGAGAAGAACATGTAGGCTCATTGGAGCTGTGTTTGTTGTTGACAATTTTAGAAGTGTATAATTTGTTTTCACAAGTTTGGGTTTGTCTATGGTACATTAATGTATCGATACATCAAGTAAACTACTTTGATACAAAGATAGACTAGCTCGATACAGAGGTAGATTAATTTGAGATCAATTCAAGTTAGTTAACTTATGCATGAAGTCAGTCTATTTCTGTATGAAATCTAATAGACTAAATGTATTAGTACATTATTGTACCGTAAAATTTTCCCACAAGGTTTTGGGTAGTTCATTTTAATCGTAATTTTGTCCAATTTTCGATAGAATTCCTCCTAAGGTGGGCTCCACAAGTCCACTTTAGATTTGAAGATGAAATCAAATGGGGCACTTGTCACGTTTTGTCAAGCCCCGAATTTCGAATTATAAATTCAAATCCGAAACATGAATACAACTAAACAAATCACGTCCTAAATTTTTTTTTTCTCAAAACCAATATCTCAAAAATCATAACACAAACCTCGTAGCAAACTATCTCTCGAGTCAATTATTACAATACTAACATAAATAAAATGTTATGCTCACAAGAGTCTACAAAAACACACCAAAATAGACCAAGTGCTGGTCTCAACCCTGCTGTCCTACGCAGCTCGCTCACCACCCTGATTATCCTGACCTGCAGGATTATCCGCTACACCATTTGAATAGTGTACCGGGATTGCAACAACACAAAACCCAGTAAGCTTTCTGAAAGCTCGTGTGAGTAAATAAGAATGAACAGTTGATTTATTAGACCACAACTCATTTATCTCAAGTAAACATCCAACAATCTCAACAACCACAAGCAACATCAATCCAACACACATGAGACAACATGGAACACATTTCCACAATCACCAAATCACAACTCTCGCCACTTTGGCACCTAATCACAACTACCGCCACTTTGGCACCCACGTTAGAGCTCTAACTACCTCGTTACCTCTGACACCTTGGCCCAGGGTCAAGTAACGGCACCTCCAGGTTACTCAGTAACCCGCGAACTTTGGACCATTTCATGTCCTCAGAACAATATATCCCCGTTATTATTTAACGGTTGAACTTTGGACCTCCCTATCCTCAGAACACATACACTCTGGTTATCATTAACCAAAGATCCTTGGACCATTCGATCCTCGGAATCCTACGTTTCTCTACCTTCTATTCAACTCACAAAATCAACATGCTTATCACCAACATTTATCAAATATTAACAACATAATTAAAATCATATTATCACAATTCCACACCTCAATGTCACACCATTCAATATATAATCACGTAAATATATATATACGTAACCATCCACACATGAATGATCACTAATACCAACTATAGTTCACATGATACAAAATCATGAAATTCATTTTTAATATACTTTAAAACACATTTCTTAAAAACCATTTTCTCACACATAACAATAAATTGAGCAATTAAGGAAATTCGGTTCGTAAATGAACCAAGTGAGATTTACTCACCTCTAAACTCCCGCTGTGTCTTCTTACAGCCCAAAATACGATTCACAATCGTCCGCTAACAAATCCGTCAAATACCTAATCAAAACGATAATTAACTTAGCGTATAATTTCAAAAACACACTTATATGAAGGTCCAACGGTCGGATCTTCACCCGTGACCACACAAGGTCACCGGGACAGTCCTACAATCATTATATCAAAACTAGAATTCTATCGGACGGTCCAAACTTCATAAATCACAAATTGAGCGATCGAAATCAATCGAAATCGTAAAATTCATAACTAATTCATACGATATCCAAAATTCGCATGCTATATATCAAAATGATCGTATCGACATGTAGAATCTATAAATGAGCAGAAACTGCACATGATACCCCCGGAGGTGGCCGGAAAGGGCCGCCGGAGTTTAGGGTAGAGCCGCCGCCGACCACCACCAATGGTGTCGGGGCTGAGCTTATCCCCTTCGTTTCATCATTTTGAGCAACTTTCATAACTAACACGAAGTGATAAAATGAGTGGAAGTGGCTGAAACTTACCAAAAACAGTCTGGTTTGGTCGGAAAAACTGCAGAAACCGATATGTGCTCCGACGAGCGTGAAAACCTCCCTGCGTGTTCTACTCCTGAATACGAGTTCAACGAGATAAAGAACTCTAAATTTGGTGGTCTAGAACTCGAGATATTCGCTTCGCACTCAAAACGGACGAAAATGGAAAACCAGCTTCCCGCCGCCGCTACAAGCCTTGCCACGGCGCAAGGCTGCCTCTGGCAGCTGCGCAAGGTCAAGGCGAAGCCGTGGGAGGTGGTTTGGCGTCAAACGGTGGCCGGAGGAGCAAGAACTCGGCTGGAGAAGTTTGGCTCTGTTTTTGCTTTCGGTTCGGTGCCGCGCGAGAGAGAGAGAGAGAGAGAGAGAGAGAGAAATCTAGGTTTTCTGATTTTTTCAGATTTTTTCCAAAAATGGTAACCTATATATATACAAAATCGAAGACTTCTAAATGTCATAACTTCTTCCTACAAACTCCGATTCTTGTGTTCCGCATATGCACGAACTCGTATCGACGAGCTCTACGACTTTCATGAAGGAAGTTTCCTCAAATTCCTTACGTAAAAATAAGTCAATTTTAATAACCCTAAATAACGTTAAATTTCGATACTAAAATCATTCGAAACCAAATTTCTCAAATAACGACATTCGAATCACACTCACAACTCATAATTCATATAATTTGAGAAATATTGAATTACGAAATATTTAACTGAAATTTCGGGTCTTTACACGTTTGCTTGCCAATATTGTTTCTAGCTCTCATGCACTCTACATTTTTGCAATTTATTTTGTCACTCTATATTTGTCTTGCTCTCTATTTTACCTGCACTAATTTCTTTGCATCTACTTTCCTGCATTTACTTTGGCTCTTCTTACTTTGGTATGTATGAATACTATGACATTTATTCGACAGTTTCATTAATCAAGGCTTGAGGGCAGCCGCACCAGCCCTTTATTCAAAAAAAAAAAAAAATATGACATTGATGTCTTTTTTAGTCAGTTCATAATATGACATTTATGATGTTATGAAACTTCTTTAATTCACAAAACTGGTTATTTTCTTCTATGTAACGAACCTTCAAGAATTGCTTAGTCATGGAATGGATGAATGTCTCTTGGTCAAGAAATGGATGAATCAAATTCTCAAATTCTGAAGGCAACTAATCACGATTGAAATGCGCTCACCTTCAAAAAGCAGATGTCATGTGGAACAAATTTATGGTTCTCGATCAAATCACTTATGGTCCAGAAACATCTTCAATCTTCTTGGTGTCTTAAATGTACATGATCAATTTTTGGTTTTTTTTTTTCTTTGGAGAACTATAAAAACGAGTGGAGCCAAGATGATAGGCAAATTGTAGAAGGATTTTACTATATATTCTTTACAAAAGGCTCGAGTCTAAACAAGCAAAAGCAATTATGATAAGAGTGGGCTGCAAACCACCAAGGGTAAAAACACCAAGGGGGCCCTAGTGATGTGGCACACTTATGTCCACATATTTGGTTGACCAATGTGTTGACGATTACCCCTCCGTTATAGTAACTCCAAATGCCATTATAGTGAAAAAAAAGGCGATATTTTCGTCATTTCTCATCTATAGCCTGATGACTGTTACCGCAGGTTTTACTAGTCTTCTCTTCTTTTCTCTTCATCAACTTTGCAGAAGACTGATCATTGCCTTTACATTCATTTAATAGAATTATCTCTTGTAACTATATAATCATTTATGTATCTTGGATAACTCCTCTGGTGATTAGAAGTTTAGAACTCCTAGAACTCTAGAAGATTTGTATAATTCTACACTCCTAAGAGACTTCTACGCACAGATATGCATTATCAACTACTTGTCTTATCAATGCATAAACCACTTATCAGCCACGCACATATATGCTTGACAACCCCAATTATCTTCTCCACTGTCTTTTACTCTTCTGTTTAATATTTAATTTTTTACAAGTTTATATTATATTATATTTTATTTTATTATATATATATATATTATTATTATTCGCCGTATCCTTCTCGTACACATATCCTATAATTTTAAAAAAAATTTCATTTCCTCGTATCGAACGGTACCGTATCGCCGTTTCCATGCTTTCTTAGATTAAACCATCGGTAAGCTCTGTTTCCAGGTTGATGGTTCTTCAAACTGGACCTTCATCTCCCACCTTATCTCCTCCTCAGTGCACATGCTTTATCCTTCTTCCTTAAATGCCCTTGTGGTAACAACTCCATTCACAGTTTCATCTTCCCTATCCTATGCGGGTTGACTTGGTCAACTTCACGCCTGACAGACGGTCGTCTGTTGGTGCGAAAAAGTCTTGGTGGCTTGCAGACAAGCCTATTATGATAACAATGGCTTGAGAGCTTCGCTCCAGTCTTGATTTGCAAAAATATCTTTGATAAATTTGGCTTGAGCCTAAATTAGCAGAGTTAGGCACCTTTCACTAATTTTGAAATCACATAAAAGTTTCCCATTATTTGATGGGGTTGCCCCCAAGACTGGGGGAATATCTTTCACTACTATCGGAGTCTAGATTTCACTCAATATTTTTCCAGGATTGTCAAATCTAATCGACTATTTCAGGTTATTAGAAGAATGTAAATTTAGGTCGATTCACTCCAAACTTGGTCCATTAACATGAAATGTCCAGTCATCAAAACTAAACTTTCTGAATTTGGGAAATGAAAAGGAAAAAGGAAATACATAGTGCTACAAGTCTTGCCCCCAAGACACACCCATATGCAGCAACTGCTGTCTGAAGAAATATTTGGAGACAATAACAAGTCAAAAAAGTGGGAACACAGTAATAGGAGAGCAGGGGAAATAAGATAAGATCTTTAGAGATTCATTGAATGGCAAATGTTAGCCAAGATACACTGCAGAACCAATTTGCTCAAAGTTCAATTGCCCAGGGACTTTCTTTCCTAGAATGAAGAGAGAGAGTATACAAGTGCTTAAAGTAGCAACAGTAAAGGCCAACCAGCCAAAAAACGGGGGGAAGGAGGGGATGATACTCTTACCAATCTAAACTATCCAAAAAGAAATGATTGGGCGGTTGGGCAGATACGATGTTCCATAAAATACAAAGGCCCGCATTAGTAAGTTCCCCCCGAATAAGCATGCAAGTTCTTTGGAATTTTTGTGTCATGATCTTAAGCTATCCTGCCGCCTGAGTGGGATGCCTTCAGCACCATCCATTCCATCCTCCTCTGCATGCTTAGATAGTCGCAAAGAGGACATTGATGTTGTCAAACCTGTACCAGATTGATAACATTATTGAAATCACAACTTTAGAACGCGAAAAAAAAAATTAATTAAGTGCTCTTTATGCACAATCAATACTAAACAGTACAATGAAAATGGGATAAAATATTCATGATAATAATAATGAAGGACAAATACCGTCAGTCATATCCTTTGTTCTGTGAAGAAGAAAAGTTCCTCCAAGTATAGTCACAAAGCCACACATTTCTGTGATAACTTGTGTTGGACTCTGTCTGTCCCAATCCTGAAAGTACAGTAAGATGAGGAAAATGTGGATCAAGCATTATCCGTTGATAACGTGGAGATTTGTGGTTGTAACTCAGGGTTTGAGAGAAGCCAATACCCGAAAAAACAATGATAAACATAATAATAATAATAATAATGCTGAGGGAAAAGGAGATCTGGATCTATCATTTTTAGTTATGAGAGAGAGAGAGAGAGAGAACTAAGAAGATATATATAGACTAAAGATAATGTCAAGGAAGAAGAACCAGATTAAAACTAATCAGATAAGTCATCTATATACTCTTCCTTCTTTCTTACTGTTATCTATATCCCCCTCACTTTCCTCTGCATCATTATCCTGTATCCCTGGTCCCTAATAATTATTACTAGCACTATGCCCGCGTTTCTCGCGGGTGATATTGTGAGGTTAATGAAAAATGGATCGACTAAAAAGAATAGTGTTTTTTTTTTCTTTTTCTTTTTTTTTGGGACATAGAACAGTGGTGGTTTTGTTACTTTTTCAATTTTACACTTTTCTCTATTTATATTTTATTGACTTACATTGATAATTATGTTATGTAAGGGTATTATGAGCACATTAAAGTTTGGTGCAGCCCTTTGACACTGAAACAGAGCCTCCATTTATAGTAGAAGAGATAAACATGAAATATTGAAAACAATCAGAGAGAGAAAGAGAAATAGAGCATAATGATGTAACATACAACTTTTTCCTTCATAAACAGAAAAGAAAGTCTGGGAGAACTATACCTTAAACATGATCACGCTAGCCAGAATAGTTAGTGATGTGAACATAACATAGTATATAGGAGATACCACGGCTGTGTTGAATGTATCAAGTGCCTGCAATGGAAAGGAAAAATTATCATAACATAAACTATTTAAAAACAATAACCACCAAGCCAAATGATAAACATGGGTTCTAGTTTTCCAAAAAGTATAGGAAGGAAAGAGTACACAGATGACAACCAAGGATCCCCTTGTCATCAGAAAACATCAACCATCAAGTCAGATGGTAAACATGGATTCTAGTCTTTTAAAAAGCATGTGAAGAAAAGAGTAAACAGATGACGACCAAAAATTCTTTATCAGGTGTCTTGTCTTATTCTATAATTTGAGTGGAATAGTCGACACTTTTTAATAAAGATGTAAGAGCAACTGTAGAGACATTGTCAAATTGAAGTAAAATGTCAAGTTTTGCCTCATTCCAAGTTCCCAAAGAATGGGCTAGATTATAATCCTCTGGGACCAACCATATCCATAGACACAAATAAACTAAAACAATTCTTTATGCTTTATCTGTTTAATGCATTTTGAGCCTTTACTTAAAAAGCAAAGAAAAAAAACCACAAATATTTTTCAATCAACTGAAAATAGTACAAAGCTGCGGACATGAAATCCACCTTAAAAATAAAACAAGGAAACTACTAAGAGTAGCAAACTTCCACTGTGGAAAGAAGCCAAGAAACAAAACTGACATAGCGGACTTTAAGAACATCAGAAAACAGTAAACCCCTATTGGCTGCAGACTCTGATGCCCAAAATCTGACTGTCCTGAAACTCCTCCACTACAACTCCATTATAATTCAAAAAATCTACTACAAATTAGGAAATAAAATAAACATTGGATGCTCAAAGTCCACTAACAACTATTCCAATTGGCCAAGATGGGAGCTCACCCGTGAGCCACTATTGCTTCTTACTGGTCATGTGAGCCAATAGAAATCCAACATATCCTCCATGGAAAAGAAAACCACCGGCCAGTGTTCTAAAAATCGGCCGCCCAGGCCGCCTCAGCGCTAGGCGACCTGCCTAAGCGGGTTTGGGCTGCTCTTTTTTTTTTTTTTGTTTTTTTTTTGGCTGCTGTTCGTGGAGAGAAAGAAAAGGGATAGGTTGGCATGGTTGTTCTTTCCCATAACTTTTTACAGGGCCACATCACCCTGCAAGGGTTCAAATGTGCTGCCAAGTCTTGTCCATTACGGTTTGCATGGTTGGTCGTTTCCATAACTTGCAGAAATTACACAACTCATGTCTTAATACAACTCAGAAATTACACACTAGAGAGAATACCAAAAACAAGGACCGTCTCTCTTCTTTTCCTTTTCTCTCCTCTTTGCCCTTACTCTCTGAGCATGAAAACGTGTTTGCCCTGTCTCTGCACCTCTCTAATATTTTCTGTCACTGTAATTCCTACAACGGAATTCTCTAGCTCATTCCCTTTCGCTGACAGTCAATCTAAACCTTGAAGTGGTATTCCACCACTTCATATAGGCACTATAATAGTCCTCTCATTCAGCCCGCTTTCAACTAGTTCAAAAAAAAATTACTTTCGAATAAACCAATCCACACAAAAACAAGCCAGACTACTCCAAATTTGCTATATATGCAAACTTGACAAACCCTCAACATGTAATTTCTGAAGAGAAGTAAGTAAACTGGGTACAAAGACTAGACACAGGACCAAAGCCAAGAAAAAGAAAAATGCAGCAGCTGAAAGTGCTTTAAAACCTCTAGAAAAACATACTACACGACAGCTAGCCAATTCATAATGAAAGAAGCGAAATTGTATTCCTAATATTGGCTCTTGCCCAAAGAAAACTTTCCATCATCGTGAAAGAAGAAAGCAAAACTGTGTTCTTAACATCATCTCCTGCCCGAACAAAACTGTGCTATAAAATCAATGGACACAATGAGGTTGGAATAATGCTCGTTTGTTCCTCTTCTGGATAAAGATTTTAGATTTCGTGTTATCTCTGGAAAATCAGTGGTAATAGGAGCCACAAGAATGAAAGTGAAATCTCTGGAAAATCAGTGGTAACTGAAGCCCACAAAGCCCAACAGATTCTAACTATATACCAGAAGCTTTTCCATCCCAGCCCCATTATAGTTTCAATGATATGCTCCATCTAAATGATCCAGACAACCACCAGCACCAAGCAGCCCTACAGAGTCTTATCCTTCTTTCCATCTCCCAAATAACGTAAGTTCTTAGCAACTCCGAGCACCCTTTTAGGAATGACCCAGCTGGCTTCAGTCTCTCTACACAGCTTCCACCAGAATTCTAAGGAATAGGTGGCCTTTTGGATGAAGCAGGAATACATATCTTTGCCGCTGCCTTGCAGAGTATACAATAAAGAGGATAAAAATACACAGATGCGCTTCTCTTGGTGAGAAGAAAAAGAAGGATAGAGCCTCCTTTTTTGGAGCAACTCACACATACTGATTTCACCATAAAAAGAAAACATATGAAAACATCCAATCCATAAAGAGACCACAGTCTTTAAACTCAAGGAAATAATAATAATAATCTCAGACAAAGTAAAAATCTAAGAACTCCAAGTCATCAGGTTTAATGGTAAAGTCCAAATGAAGGCTCTAGAAGATGCCAAAAAAATTAAGGAAGAAATTACCACCCTTGATGCCATCTTTTAAGATGACAAACATATATTGAAAAAGTTTGCCTGTCCAAGAACTGTCTAGTTACTTCGATAAAATTAAAAATCTACCAGTACTTGTTTTGTGAATAGGAATCAAACACAAGTATATTGATCAAATTCTTTCCTGTTAACTTAACTACGCTTTCTGGCATAACCTAAAGGACATAAATAGCTACATGACTCCACCCAATACCTCACCTAGTATTAAAATATCTACTCTAAAGGAAATATAAGGAAAAAAAAAACAATTACAGTAAAAAATAAATAAATAAATATATAAAAACCTTTCTGTGGTACACCTATGCTGATGCAAACAGAAACCCTTGTTGGTTTTACTCTGAACCTAGCTGCATCTTAGTTTCTTAACAGAAAATCCTTTAAAAATTAAAATTAAAATTAAAACCCTTCAATCAGGAAAAAACAGAAACAAACAATTTGTGTTTGGGAAAAGTCATGAAATTTACTAATTTTTCTGCCTATCCAATGGATAGGATATAGATATGCTTTACGATATCAGCCGCAAAACCTCATTCCACCCAGCACCTCCATGGCTCCATCTGATATGGAAACCCATGCACAAAGTAAATATGACAGGACCCACAACATAAGTGTTTTAACTTCCAAATACGAGGTAAATTAAACCTAATAAAGACAAGGGAATAAAGCCCTGCCTACAATGAGTCCCAGAATCTAACTAAATCCGACCTGGCAGGCAGCTTTACATCTTCTTAGGGCTTAGCCTGTCTAGATGCTGTTAATAGTTATCTTGTTTGTTTATTGTCTACCAATGTACTGCATTGTAATGTTCGAGTGAACCTTCATTCGAGTAATTATTTGATGTATTTGTAGCATTTTCTTTCTCTTTTATAAAATCATTCAGTCTTGTATCCAACAATAATAGTGAAAAAAGACAGGCGGGGGAATAAAGCTTATTGAGGTAACAATGGTATCACGCTTGCTTCCAAGGAAAACATCGCCCACAATCTAACAACGTAATCTATTGCAACTTTTGGAACTATGGAACTGTCTGCATATCACTTGAGGATAAAGTGACACCTTTCATTGGTTCACATTTCTCTAATTTCAGGCCTCACTCTTTTACTTTTCTCATTGTTAGCAATATCATCAAAGGCATATGAATATATGAACAGAA
Organism: Rosa persica; assembly: GCA_025331145.1. NCBI lineage: Eukaryota > Viridiplantae > Streptophyta > Magnoliopsida > Rosales > Rosaceae > Rosa > Rosa persica. The sequence continues at coordinate 31,110,096 of WFKR01000007.1, read as the reverse complement.
CTTTCACCAATATGGAGGACCACATAGTTATATGTTATGCAATACGCTGTTCATTGCTTTGCAGGTGATTGAATGGGAATATGAAATATCCGCCTATTGTTTCATAGATGTACTTGAGGAAAGTTTAAAATGAGATGAAATGTGCTAAGCTTTTTTTTTTTTTTTTGTGAAGAGATGACATTTGCTTTTGGCTACAAACATACGGAAGATGATTGTTTAAAAAAACATATAAAAAATCAAAAAAATAAACGAAGAGAAAAGAACTAGTAATTACCTTGTTCAAGTAATTCATTTGGGTGAGCACACAAGTAATTACAACTAAAGTGAAGACCCAAGTTTGGGGATAGACTAGTTGATTCATTCCAGATAACGTCAACTTCAGAGCAATTCCAAGTGCTTTAACACTCATGACCTGTCAAATAACAACTCTTAGATAAACCCAAGAACAAAAACAGACACGAAATATAACGGGATGAGAGGGAGAAAGCAAGCATAACTGTAAAAATACTGAAAGTCGAATGGCAACACATACCGACAAGGAACCTACAAGCGAACAAACTCCAATATAAACCATTATGTGTGTCTGGCCATATTGCGGGATGAAGTGGAATATAAGTATAAAAACAGCAGTTATGACAAGAGCTGCATAAAATAGAAAACCTGACAAAAAAACAATACTGATTATAAACTTTTTCTCCTTTTATTATATAGAGTATAATTAAATGAAGTAGTCAGTGAAATACAAATAGTTGCAAATAAACTATTTACCTGGTTCCATGGCAAGAGCCCAAACTTCTGTTACAGATTCAATCTCACGTTCTTGAGGAGCATGCAGAACAATTGTTGTAGAACCAACAACACATAGAGCACAACCAAGAATCCCAAAGATATGAAGCTTCTCCCTTAAAATAATATGTGCAAGCACAGCACTGCAAAATGTTACTATAATCAGCACTCAACCCTAAGAAGCAACCATATTTGGGTGTAAATTTTTATCATGCCTGATAATTATGCTGAGTGCGCCAAGAGGAGTTACTAGTATAGCTGGTGCAAATGCGTAAGCCGCAAAATTAGCAACTTCTCCTACAATCACTGTCAAAGTGGCAGCTGTTTTGTCAGAATATATTTCTTCATTACACTATAGAACTGTTTTTCAGATTCACCAGTTTTATCTGTTTAATCGTTCTTCCACTAGGATTGGTATAGAGAATAAATACACACGGCACAGTATATTTGAGTTGGATAATAATAATAATAGATAGTGTAATTCAGCAGAGAGAAAAGCTAATATTTGATCTTCATTGGTCACACAGATAAAAATGAGGAACAAATAACTCACTTGTTATCATGCCCACCCACCAAAGTGGCTCATATAGGTACGAATATCCTCCCACTCCTGTGGATTAACGACGATGTTACATGATAGGAACAACAACCAAAAGAAATGAAAATGCTGAGTAGCAATTAAGTGAAAGAGAACATTTTGGAAGAATTGCAAAATGATTCATGAATCAATCTTGATTCCCAAATCAAGAGTTTAACAATGAGCACCTAATAGCAATGAAGTAAACTAAACAGTGGCAGGCACTCAAATCTCTATAAAATCTGACCCAATTGCAATCGAGTCAAGTATCAAAAAATCAAAAGTAAGCAGTGGAATTACGAACCTGCTCGGATGCCAGAAGCGCCAGCCTTCTTCAGGCCCTTTTTCTTGACTATGAAACTAGCACCAATAAACAAGCTTGAAGACAAAGCAAGAACCAAACCCTTAATGTTGTCAGAGGACATGCCTCTGTACGAGTCTCTCCAGCTCATCGGGCTCTGAACCTGAGTCGCCATGGCTGAGAAAACCCTAAGCTTCTTCTTCGCTCGCACGCTTCGACTCTGACATTACTGACACCTTGACTCGTTAGGCCTGAGTTGAGAGAGCGAGTGAGATTTAGATGGAGAAGATAATAATGTCGGCGCTAGGAATTGGAATTGGAATTGGAATTGGCGGTGGGTACAGAATACAGCTGTAGATCGGAAGGCAAAGAGAGGAGATGAGATGGGTTAACTGCTATTGGTGGGGATTCGAATTTCTCATTTTAACCTGGGTTTTACCATTATAACGACTTCACTCCGACCAAAGGTTGATGAGTGCTACACTCCACCATTTCATTCTTCTTTTTCTTTTACTCACAATCATTATTTTTTTCTTTTTTTGAAATACAATCATTATCTTTTATATTTATAATAGGGTGCGGTTTTTTTTTTTTTTTTAATAGATGGGCCAAAGGCCCGAAAAAACCAACAACTAAAGATCACAAATTACAGTCCTAGATCTAGGACTTACACACTTACACACAAATCATCAAGCAATGCATTGATAACTTGCGGAGCTCCATGAAATAAACTCCAAGATCAGCATCTACATTATCTTTGGACAGCAAATCAGCAACCAAGTTTATTTCCCGATAAACATGTCGAATGTCACAACTCAAGAACTGTCGTAACTATTTTGTTTACCCTACTAACTATTTTGTTCACCATACGAATTTATGTTCTATTAAAGACTAAATATTCTAATATAAAATTATAATAAAGGACAATATCCTAATAAAAATTACAATTTGTTTTTCTTATTACTACGTCATACAGAACACACTTAATTATTATTCTTAATCTCCTTACTCATCGTTAAACTCTAATGCATGCTTTCACTTTTAGAAATAATCATTTTCAATCGCTCTCATGTTGTGTAAACAACTTTTATACATCAAAATATATCATATTAACTGTGAAGACCCAGATTTTCATACAATAAATTTATGTAATTCAATAATTGTTATATTAATTGAATTATGATATTTGAGATTATTTGGATTATCATGGATTGAGAAAATTGATGTCGAATGATTTTATTTTCGAAAACGAACGTTATTTAGGGGGTTGTGAAAATTGACTTTTTATACGTTCAAAATTTGGGAAAACTTATTTCATGAAAGTTGTAGAGCTCGTCGATACGAGTCCGTGCATATGTGGAACGTATTATTCGGAGTTCGTGCGAATAAGTTATGAATATTTGAAAATCAGAATTTTTCTATAAATAGTGGAAAAATTCTGAGTTTATCATTAAGGACGAAAAAAATCCATTTTTTCCACAAAAGCCCTCCCCTCTCTCTCTCTCTCTCTCTCTCGCGACTGTGCCTCATACCCGGCCAACCCAGCTTTGACCCTACCCTACTGGAAGTCAGCCTTCCCGACCACGCCGTCGCCTCACCCAGCCGCCGCCCCTAGGCTTGGATCGGAACCACTTTCCGAAGCTCAAACCCGACCCGGCCGGAAAACCAATTTTCCCACGGTGCACGGGCCGATCCTCCCCATTTTCGTGACGTGCTCTTCCTCCTGATCATCCCCATATGCGGCTTGCATCACGATTTTGAGTGTAGAGTGGTAGATCAAGAGTTGAAGATTTCGACGTCCCTGATTTGATCTGGAGACTGATCAGAGGACCGAGATTAATCCAACTTTAAAGCCCGATCTAGGACGATCTAGACCTCATCTCCGAAAAAATCAGGTATTAAAGTTGTTCACAATTTCATTTTGAAGACGTTTGTAGTTGACGACTTTCGCATCGGAGGTGGTTGACCGGCGTTGACCGCCGAGTTGACCGCCGTCTTATCGCCGCGTGTGGCGGCGCGTCGGACTAAATTTTGAGTTTATATTATCTGGACGATGATCTATGCATCCATACGAGCGTTTTGATATATAACTTGGTCATGTTTGAAAAAGTTGATAAATAGTCAATTTCTGTTTTGACGTTACTATTTACGGTTTTACAATTTACCTTCAGTTTGAGATTTACGGAGATCAGACCATCGGTTTTACTTCAAATTTTAATATGATGTTCATATGACTGTCCCGATGACTTTGTGTGGTCACGGGCGAAGATCCGACCGTTGGTTAATTGTAAAACAGTGATTCAGGAGACGATTAGTGAAGATCCGTCCATCGGATTTTCGTATAATTTTGATAGGATGTTTCCAAGGGCGATCCGTGAGGATCTAACCGTTGGATCATCATTTAAGTTCGATCCGACCGTTGGATTGTCTTTATTTTAGAATCCGACCGTTGGATTGTCGTTATTTTGAAATCCGACCATTGGATCATCATTAGGTTTATTTCTTACTTCGTTGCTAAGTAAAGACCGTACTTGATTAGGTACTTGACGGCTTGAGTTGACGAGCATTTGGATTATTGTGAGTTATATTTATTGAAGACGCAGCGGGAATTTAGAAGTGAGTAAATCTCACGTGGTTCATATTACGAACCGAGTACTTAAATTATTTATTTTTGTAATTGTGTGGAAAATATTTATGGATTAAAGATTTGTTTTTAAAATCATATGGACTTGATCAACTACGGTCCATAGGTAAGTAAAATGAATTTAATTATACAAATGAATTTCACTATTTTCTTTTGTGAACTATAGATGGTATTAGTGGTCATTCCTGAGTAGATGATTACGTATATATATAATTACGTGGAATATATATATATTGATTGGTGTGATTTGAATGACGATATGATTGAGTTAGAATGATGAATTGGATTATATTCAAATGTTTTAATTTCATGATAATATCATATATGGTGGTTGAGTTGATTTAATTATGTGAAAATATTCGGTTGTACATATTGTGGATTTAGGGTCAACGTAGTGACCAGTATGGGGAAATCGGACGCTCTAATCCAAGATGGATGATGAGATACGATTGGTTGAGTATGTACAATTATCGGACGTTCTAAATATGTATATAAGTATACATATTGATGAAATACGATAAAGATAAATATGTCCGATGCCATAACCTAGGTCAGGTGACGGGCTACGATTCAGTTAGAGCTCTAGTCTGTCGAATACCGTATTTTTATAAATACGATGATGGGGTATTGTGGAGAAAGATGTGAGTTAGGGTTTGGTGTTGAGTTTGTTGATTGATTGTGATTGTTGGTTTTTGTGGTTGTAGAATTGTTGCATGTTGACTTAGGTAGAAATAAATGTGATTAAATTAAGCAACCGTTCTTTCTTTTACTCATACGAGCTTTCATAAGCTTACCGGGTTTTGTATTGTTGCAATCCCGGTATACTATTCAAATGGTGTAGCGGGTATTCCTGCAGGTCAGGATAACCAGGGCTGGGACCGAGCTGCTTAGGTGTTACAGCAGTTATATTTTATTTCTTTGAGTTGTGAGGTGTGTATGCTCATTTAGAGCTTTACAAATTATTGTGTATTTGTGTTGTAATAATTAATCGAAACAAGATTCGGTTTTGATTTTATTTCGTGTGGTGAGGTTGTTAAGAAAAGAAATTTTTAGGATGATTATTTTGAGTTGTGGTAATTTTCATGTTTCGGATTTTTGAATTTGATTCTAAAATTCGGGCCGTGACATTAACGCTAATAGAGCCTGGAAAGACTTTTTTAGAGTCTGAACATGAAGTAATCACATTTTTGTTTTCATGTTTCTTCCTTTGTGATCATATGATCGTAGGACTGAAAGATACAGGTTTTTGTTTCGTTTTGTAGGGTATTATGAGAAAGGAAGCCAAATAGAAAAAGAATTTGAGTTAAACCCTACATTGGAAAAATGATATTTTGGGTACTGCAAATGGGTAAACAAAGTAAATTTGAAATTAACAAAATATATATAGGGTGAGAAGAGAATGTAGGGTGAATAAAATAGTTAGTAGGGTGGGCAATAGCCGCACCCTTATAATATTCTTCATCTACACCAATTTTTTAATGGGTAATTTGCTATTTTTATTATGTAATATCTATTCAAACTTCTAATTTTTGGTGTCTGTAATCTTATTTGATAATTTTATTTTATTTTTTTGAGAATGAATGTTATTTGATAATTTAAATGTTAAGTGTTATAGAGTTTCTCCATCTAGTTTGTTCTTTATTTTTCTTATTAGACAAAAAAAACATTGTATATAAGCCTTCTCTCTAAATTTTTAACTACTAATTTTTTATTAGTTAGTAAGTTATAATCTGTTAGTTATTTAGAATAACCGACATCGTAGAGGTCATAGGTTAAAATATCCATAATGATATAAAGGGGTTAACAAAATAATAATAACCTAGTTGTTTAAGGAAAACGAAATTTGGGAGAGAATTTGTTGTGCTTTCATTGATAATAGGGACCTCTTTATATAGAGGATTACAAGCAGAGAATTAGAGTTGTACAATAAAACATAATTGTACATTGATTGGATATCTATGAAGATATCTCCGAGAATATCTCTAATATTGACCTTATTACAACTCGTGCAAGTCTGTCAAACTGTCCTCAGATTGAACCTAGTTCACTTTGATCTTAAGGAAAGTATGTTGTTGCTGATTATGCTTGGTATTTTTGCTTTTCATGTAGCCTTGTTTCATTTGCTCGATGCAAGTAGCACTATCCTCATAAATGCTCGTAGGCTCATCTGTGGTAGACTTCAAACCACAATTGCTTCGAACATGCGTAATTATGGATCCAATCCAAATACATTCACAAACCACTTGGTGAAGAGCAATAACCTCTGCAAGGTTTGAAGTTATAGTGACTAGGGTCTCTTATGTAAACCTCCAAGATATCGCGGTTTTTACCCATATTGAACACTTAACCATTTTGGGAATGACCTTTGTGTGGGTCAGAGAGATACCCAACATCAGCAAAACCTTCCAAAGCACTAATGTTGTTTTGGTATGGGGATAAAGGACGTAGGCCAGTGTTGGCGGCGTTCCTAGTGTGTGGTGGGTCCGAATCCTCATCTCTCTATAGGTATAAAGCATGCTCATATCAATCGTACATTTCTAGGATCGAAAGATATTTTTTACACCAATCCAATGGCATCGCATTGGCACAAAGCTATACCTAGCTAACAAGTTCACTGCAAATGAGATGTTTGGTCTTGTGCATTGAGCTAAATACAATAATGCGCCTATTGCACCTTTGCCTCTAGCACATAATCGTCATCATCCTTCAGACGAAAAAGATCCTTTTCAGGATCAAGATTACGCACCATTATGGGGGTGCTTGAAGACTTAACTTTGTCAAAATGCCTAAGCATCTATTAGCAAGATTCTCAAGTTCCAAACTAAGACATAATCGTGTTCTCCTGAGATCCTTTATCTCAAACTCGGATTTCAAGTGTTCAGTGGTTTCGCTTAACTCTTTGAAGGCTTCACAAAGAAGATCATGTCCAACTGAACTGCAATAGAATCTAAAACTTGTTATCGAAACGCTCGGGCATTTACATATCCCTTCCCAATCAAGTAGTCACTTTAGTTAGCGTTTCAACCTTATTACAAACGTGCTCCGTGGTCTAGAGCCACTTGACTTGGGTAAATGAAGTGCACCATGAACCTTCATGTATATTCCGTATCTAGATCCCCATATAGATACATAGTTACCACATTTGTAAGTTGCATGCTCAGTTATTCGGAATCTACCAAACTGACAGAGTAGTGAAGTGCAATGACATCCATTACGGGAGAATATGTCTCATCGTAGTCTATTCCTGGGCGTTTTGTGAGAAGCCTTGCACCATAAGGCAAGATTGCCATCTTTTTTTCTTATCACTCTTTCTAACGAAGACCCATTAGTCAACAGGTTTTATGTTAGGAGGTGTTGACATCACTGGCTCGAAAACCTTCATTTTCGTTAGAGAATACAACTTAACCTGGATTGCATCTTTCCATTTAAGCCAATTTTCTCTACATTGGCATCCATTCATCAACGGAGCGCGGTTTAATGTCATCAGACATAACAAACTCATGCGCAGTGGAATGCACGAATACATCATCAGTCATGATAAAGTTTCTATCCCACGTCTCATGTACACTAGTGTAATTTTCAAAGAGCTCTATATTCTCAGGAATAGGTTTTGACATTGAGGCGTCTTCCAACGATAATCATAATCCGGAAGATTCTCATAAGACGGATTTTGAGTATCGATGATCAAATGATTGAATTGTGTCAAAGTATCCTTCGAACACACGGGTCTTCCATACATCCTAGCTTGGGCCATGGCCTATAATGTCATAGTGCCACTCTATGGATTTGGTGCCATGCCTACCTCCATGTAGAGTGGCGCTACGTCCTCTCTTAGGGACGTCCATTCTTGCAAGCATATTTGCAGCAAATATGTGTGATCTTGTCACTTTAACGGGAATCGAGATGAGACATAGTGGGGATAGACCATGACAATGCCTGTTGTTCTTGCTGAACATTCGTGTTCTTATCTCCCCCTAATGATTGGAAGAATGTCTCATCAAAGTGACAATCCACAAATCTAGCAGTAAGGAGATCGCCTAGCAAGAGTATGAAGTGGCGGACGATTGTTGGAGTCTCAAATCCAACGTAGTTGCCTATTCGTTGGTGAGGACCCAACATGATGCGCTATGGTGGTGCAATTGGCATATAATGGCTCACTCAAATATGAGTAAGTACGAAATATTTGTACCCAGTCACTAGCTATAATGCAGAGATAGATTAAGTGGCAGTGGGTCGTAGAAGAATTAGCATGGCTGCATGCGATATTGTATAACCCTAAGCGGATATAGAGAGATTGGTGTGCATTACCAATGACCGGGTTACCATCGTAGTTGTTTCCGCAAGACCATTTAGGTGTGTACATGGGAGTATGATGTCCAACATTAGTCTCAGTGATATGCAATAAGCAACGAAAGTCTTTGATGTAAACTCTATAACATTGTCAAATCCAATTGACTGAATAGGATGATCCGGGGGTGAGCCTGTTGTCATATGATATGTGCTAGGAGTGTAGCATAAGCAGCATTACAAGTGGAAAATTGCACAACACGTGATCAGTGTGTTTGCGTGTCAACCAACATAATAAGATATTTATACGTCCGCAAGGTGGTTGAACCAGTCCACAGAATCCCCACCGATTCTATGTAAGAACAGAGTGAGTATTTTCATATCCGTTGCATATGACGGTCTCAGTCCTAATTTCCATAAGGGACAGGCTTTGTAAAACGAGCGAGAGGCCTTAGAAGCAACCAATGAGGATTCTGGTTGGGCCTGAGCGTCTAAAACGCTATTTGAAGCAAAGTTGGTGATTGCAGCATCCCCTAGGGTGCCATCACTATGATGGATGCATCCATGGCATCATGAATATGGATTGTGCCAGCCCTAGGCTGGCTATGGACGGCGGCTGAGCCTTAGGCAGCGGCGACGGTCATACTTAGTCCAGGATTCAACTTTGATTGGTGCTTCGTTTCACCTGAAAGAATGGATGTCTGTGTGAAGTCTTTAGTAGACAGATCATCATATCATTACTAGGATGACCTATCATGTCGTGACAAAGCCAATATGTGTCTAAATTCAAGAGATCTTCTCTCAGAACTTTATTAGATTTAATAGCTCAAATAGTGGTGATATAAAGTACACTAGAGAGACACATAAATTTCTCTAAAATGCGCCTTTATTCGCAATCATTAGAGGCAGTGCAAAGGAACTCTTTTCCATTATCTATATGCATTTCTGCATGGAATCCATTGACTATTCATAGGGTGCGATTTCCCCTAGAAGCATAAAGAGTTTATGTGACAGTAATCAAGGTGCTATTTGGCTGGGTGAACTTGGGCTATTCCATGTCCTTGAACTAATACTGATATCCAGCCCTCATAGTCACAAAGTAATAAGCTCATAATCAAAATGGAGTCATAATGAAAAGAACTCGTGACAGAACCCAACACGAGTTCACCCCAAAACTCGAATACAAGTCTGTGGGGTCCATCTTAAGTGAAATTTTACCGAAAAATCAGCAGAACCTCCCCTAAAATGGACTACCCAAAGTTTATAAAATCCTGGATATGAACATAACAGAACTCACAACCATAAATACATTCCAAATATTTACATGCTAGGTATACTTTACATTCCGAAAGACGAATTGACCTTAACACCAACAAGCATTCAAATTCTCAAGTATTAACCTTCTTCAAATTCAGAGCAATTTCTACCTAATTAAGCTGATATCATATAAAGGTAGGTTAAGTGATCACCTACAATCAAAACGGAAGTGTTGAACCCTATGCCTCAAGTTCCAGGACACGACCTCGGGAAATCTGAAATCTAGGAATTTAGAAAACCAAAGGGCCCAGGGGAAAACATTTAAAACGTCAGAGTGAGTGGACGAAAAATAAAGGAACTTTCGAAATTAACTAATTGAATGCTTCCCCATTTCTCATTATTTAAATCCGGCATGTAGTGAGGTTTGTAAAACATTTCCAAACGCTTTCCCTTTGAAATCAATCTTTCTATGAAAACGTTTGATGACTAGAGAGGGCTGCTGTCTAGTCATCTCATGCCATCTGAAGGGGACTACCGCCCAGATGACGCGTCGAAGGGGACTGCCGACCGGAAATTAGGAGGCAGGGGTTAGAGAGACTGTTGGCTAACCATAGTAGTTAAATGGGACTGCCGACTAACTATCTCAAGTCATCTGGAGGGGACTGCCGACCAAATGAAGCACAAGAGGAGACTGCAGACCGAAATATGGTCTGGAGGGGACTGCCGACCAGACTATTACCTAGAGAGGACTGCTGACTAGGTAATGTACGCATTTTAAAACTCTTTTCTTTCAACGAGAAATCACATTGAAAAAAATCATTATTTATTTCCAGGGAAATTCTACGAAGCCTGTATGTGTGTGATACACTCATTTACAAATCTGACAATAATTTTGTTGTCATTGTAGTAAATAAAGTTATTTTTTGGGTAATTTTAGTTATATTACAGGTAATTACTCTACCTACAATATTTTTACAAGTTTAAGAACAAATTGTTGTCGATGTAGTAACTTGGTTCAATTATATGCAAATGTGTAAAACAAATGTGATAACTTTGTTGTTAATGTTATAATTTTGATTCAACTAAATTGTAATTTTGGTTCAAATAGATGTAAATGAGTGTATGATAAACATCCAAGTACTCTAGACAACCCCTTATTTCCAATTCGCAAATTAAGTCTCATGCTCTAAATTCAAAATTGCATGCATGATAGGAACATTTTAATGCGACATTTTAACTGCTATTTCCCTACATTTTCTGCGTTATTTCCTTAATAAAACTCTGTTTAGGAAAGTTTCCAGTCTTCGATTGGGAAAGTTCCTATTTGTAGAAAGTTTCCATTTTGTAGTTTATATTTTTCATTTTTAGAAAGTTTCCCATTTTAGTTTAGGAAAGTTTCTATTTTTAGTGACAGTTTCTATTTTCAGGACCTCGAAGCTAAAAAGTGGAAATGAACTCACGAAAGGAAAGCGGAGCTTGCAAACGTCAAGGGGAGCAAAAATGAGACACAAAGAGCCACACAATTGAGCAGAAATGAAGAAATAAGCTTTCCTGTTCCAACCAGGAAACCCTGCAAAATGGAGGAGAGCTTACCAAGCAAGTTTCCAACGCAACCATGAAAAGGAAATGGAAAAATGAAGTGTCATGGCGTTGGAAGGTGACAAGGCTTGAATTTGAAGCAACAAGGCCCAAGAACTCTAAAAATTGACTTGGATTTTCGGCAAAAAGGATCAAGACCCAGGGAATTAGGGTTTGTGACACAAGGAGTAAACCCTAGAGATGTTTTGCCATCCAAAGCAAAGAGAGAAACAAGGAGATGGCGTGAAAAATCAGAAAATATGAAAGAAGATTTCGGTGGAGATTTCTTAGGGAGATTTTAAAGGAAAGAGATTATGTGTTTATCATGAAAAGCTCTTAAAGAAGTCTAGATTCATCCCTAGAATTCCTAAAGGAAGTTTGGCCGAAATAAAAGAGCAAAAATCAGAATATTTGCAAGAGAATTTCAGCAAGATTATTAAGGAATTAAAATGGAGTTTTGTGATTGGTTGGACCACTTCATAGGGCTTATTTGGCAAGCTATCATTGGAGGAAACTATGTGGAATTTCAGATTAATTCCCTGGGGAATAAAGAAGAAATACACGGCTTGGAGACCAAGTATTGCCGTCCCCTATATAATCCCCTCATTCTAGACGTCCAGGGGGCAATTCCATACACTACACACTTAGACAAATCAGAAAATCTCCTTTGGTTGCCGTGAGCTTTTCCTCTCCTCTCTCCATCCTCTAGAGCAAGCCACTGAATTCAAGCAAGGCCAAGGAAGATAAGAAGGAGCCGTGACCTATTCCTCCATCAACCACCTTTGAAGCTTGCTTTCGAGATTCAAAGATCCCAACGTTATTCATCCATCATCATTCTCCATCCACGGTGTAATTCGACCTCTACCTTGTAACCTTTGCTTTGAATTTCGTTGGTTTTGTTTTAGTTGACAATTATGCTTGAACAAGGTTTTTGATTCTGAAATTTATTTAATTGAATGAGAATTTCGACTCTTATATTGTAATTCTTGGTTGCTTTTGTGAGAATCGTTTTGATTAAATTTGCTTAATAGATATCTTTCATATTTCAATCTTGTGTGGTCCGAAACACTTAGGGTTTTTATATGATTGGTGTTAGAATTTAAGAACATGAATCAACTTTTTGGTTTTGTGTAACTTAAATCGAAAGGTAGTAAAGGTTTTGTGCAAAAACCGAATTTAATTAAAGAGGATTGCAATTAGGTGGACTTTTTTCATACTAAGTTGCACACTTGAGTTGATAGCCTTTCTATGTGTTTCATGCGTTAAACATGTTATGATTGTCTAGCTTTCTAGAGCTTGAATGCATGTTTGATAGGATTAATCTTTGTGCTTTCACTTAGGTTAATTAGCGTTGAAAAGTAAAATATGAGAAATTGTTTGCTTTCTAACGTTTCACATGATCAACTCATTTCTCATGACTTAGATGAACAATATTAGGGTTGAGTCGAATTTGATTGTAATTTCGGTTTTGATATTTGTTTCTCTCATCCCATTCGTGTAATTATGTTTTTGGGTTTTAATTGTTTCCTTTATTTAGTTAATTTTCGAAAACCTAAATCCAAAAACCCCCCTTTTTCGTAAATATGTTTATACTTTGTTTTACTTTTGTAAATATTATACTTTGTGTTTATATTGATTGTTTAAGTGTCCTACATTGACATGTGTACCCTCAATCCCAGGATTAGATCGATCCTTATTCACTGTGTACTAACGATGACATTTCAGGGTTAAATTATGCGCTTGCTTTGAGCGTATCAATTTTTGGCGCCGTTGCCGGGGATTGAAAAATCACTTGTTAAATGTGTGAATATTTGTTTTGTATATTGTGTTCGAAAAAAAAAAAAAATTACTTGTTAATTGTTTGTAATTTTCGACAAGTAGTTAATTAATTATTTAGGTTGTTATTTATATTATTGAACACGAGTTTAATTGTGAGTTGTAAATTAAAGAGGAATAGGTGAAGTCGTGTTTATTAATATTGGCCTAAACCCCTTATTGGTACCTAGTTCAGGTCCCTTAAGGTTGAGGGCGGCCTTTATTAACATTCATTGAACTGTCTTCACACTTAGGACCTTTTACATCTTAGTAAGTATAGCCTATGTGGGATGGTGTCTAGGAAGGGGACAACGTTCATGATGGGTTCTGGATACAGAAGTGCTTACAAATGGGCCTAAACCACTATGTGGAAGTAGCTCATGCCAAAATGGATCCTGCCTCTCGTGTTCGCCCTCCCCTACCTGGCCATTTCAGTAAGGTTGCCCAAAAGATGTAGGAGGGACTTTGTATCTAGGCGATTATACATGGGCTGCACGTCCCCTTGATTTGCCGCTTGAATTAAATTTGATATCAATGGTATTTATAACAAAAGACAATGTTGTGATACACTAAGGTATATTGGATAAAACATAGTCTTGAAAAGGATAGCTGTTTTAGTCCCATTGCACATCAAGATTCCCTATTCCCGTACCTAAGTATTGAAAATAATTTGAACTTGTGTGAAAAAAAAAATTGTGAATAGTGACGTTTTCTTGTTTATTAACTTGTAATTCTTGTATTTTGTAATTTACTAACTTGCGTAAATTTTTAATGTTGTTCAGGATTTCCATGAATGACCGAGCCTTCTAAAATCCCTAGTAAACGAGAGATTGAAGAAAGACTTGCTCGTTTGCAGAATCCTCCACAACTAGAATACAGAAGGCCATCTCCTTTGAAATTCAAAGAATACACATTTAACGAGCAAGGGAAAAGGATCTTTGACCCTTCTGAAGATTCCACATCACCACCTTCACGTACACCCTCACCTTTAGTTTCGTCCAACTCTACACCACCTCTTTCACCACCACCTGAAGAAGACAAGGAAGAGAAAATGGCATCTATTAGGGAACTCTCCACAGCAACAGTCCAAGGAGGACCCCCTACGAGCATTATATACCCTGCCCCTGCAGCAGGAAGATAGGCAGAATTTGAGCTTAAGAGTGGATTATTGCACAAGTTCCCTATGTTCTATGGCCTTAATATGGAGGACGCTAACAAGCATATCCGAGAATTCCAGTCTGTGTGTGCAAACATGCAACCACAAGGAGCAGATGAAAACATTCTTAAGATGAAGGCATTTCCTTTCTCCCTAGCTGACAGAGCCAAAGATTGGCTATATGAGCTTCCTGTTGGACGTATCACTTCATGGGAAACTATGATGCAGGCCTTCTTGGAAAAGTACTTCCCAGCTTCGAAGGTCATAACACTCAGAAAGAAACTCAGTGGAATCCAGCAAGCCCAAGATGAGTCCTATGCTGCCTACCATGAGAGGTTCAACTCCTTACTTGCACAATGTCCTCAGCATCAGATGAAGGATGAGACCCTACTTACATGCTTTTACGAAGGACTCCTACCCTTAGAAAGACAAAATGCTTGATGCTGCAGCTGGTGGAGCTTTTGTGGATAAGTCACCTGCTGCTGGGAAGAACTTATAGCAAACCGTGCCCTAAACTCTCAAAAATATGAGGGTATAGGACACTCTATTCGTAGGGTACATGAAGCAAGCAAGAATACTGCCATTGAAGATCAATTGAATAAGCTCACCCTCCTTATGAACCAAGTTATAAGTTCTAAGGGGCCAGGTCCTACAATAGCTTGTGGGGTATGCTCTATGCAAGGGCATGTTACAGATCAGTGCCCTCAAATCATTGACAATGGTGGATGGGAGTCTCTAAATGCCATTGGAGGATATCAAGGGGGACCTCAATGTCTTAGGTATGACCCTTATTCAAATACCTACAACCCTGGATGGAGGGACCATCCCAACTTCAAGTGGACCAACAATGAGAACGTTCAGAATCCTCTTGGTGGGAACTTCCAACGCCCTCAAGGGCCTTCATTTCAAGGACCTTCCTTTCAAAGACCTTACATGCCTCCTCAACAGAACTCAGGGAATTCAATGTCTCACTATGATAAAACGTTAGAAGCCTTGACTAGTTCTACACAAGCATTGAAAAACTCTACACAGGCTTTGATTCAAGGACAACAGACCCATACCAAGGATATTGCAGACCTTAAGAAGCAAATGGGCCAAGTTGTGGACTTCATGGGCAAGATTCATGAGTCTGGGAAGCTCCCTAGTAACACAATACCTAACCCTAAGGGTAATGTGGAGAATGCTTTAGCTGTTACTACAAGGAGTGGACGAACATTTGTGGACCAACCCAAACGAACCAAAGATACCCAAGAAAGCATTGAGGAAGAACAAGAGCCCACCAAATTGGGAATTGAGAAAGACCCTGCAACATCCAGGGTAGAGGATAGAACGTCCTCACCTCCTAAGGCAATTCCGGAAGATAAAGGTAAAAATTCTAACTTGTCCAATTCGGTTATTGCTAATAATTCTTCTCCTTGCATGCCCTTCCCACGTAGGTTCGCCCAATCTAAGAAGGATGAGAGTGACCAAGCTATCTTGGAAACTTTCAAGAGGGTGCAAGTGAATTTACCCCTCCTAGAGGCCATCAAGCAAGTGCCTAAATATGCCAAGTTCCTAAAGGAGCTATGTACTACAAGGAGGATCAACCGTGAGAAGGAGGTGGTAAAGGTAAGTGAGAACGTTTCTGCCCTCAGTCAAAGGAAGCTGCCTCCAAAATGTAAGGATCCTGGAAGTTTCACAATTCCCTGCACTATTGGTAACTCAAACTATAAGAATGTCATGCTAGACCTAAGAGCATCTGTTAATGTTATGCCCTACTCTGTTTATGAAACCCTAGGTCTAGGGGCACTTAAATCTGACAATGTTATCATTCAGTTAGCTGATAGGTCCAATGCATACCCTAGAGGTTTGTTGGAGGATGTGCTTGTGCAAGTTAACCATCCTATCTTTCCAGCAGACTTCTATGTGTTGGAAATGGAGGACTCTCCTGTGAGTTCAACTCCATTGCTTTTGGGACATCCTTTCTTAAGGACAGCTAGAACAAAAATAGATGTGTATGCTGGCTCTCTCACCATGGAATTCGATGGTGACATTATTGGCTTCAACATCTTTGAAGCCATGAGGTATCCCCTAGATGTTCATGACTGTTTTTCTGTTGATATCTTGGATGAACTTGCGCAGAAAATGTTTGATATTATGCATGAGGATACCCTAGTCACTACACTTGAGAATGGGGTAGGCTACACCAAGGAAGGCGTCACCATCCCAGAGGACAAGCTAAAGGAAACTTGTGAGGACAAAATCATGGCAAACGTGTCCTTCCTTAAGGCGTCACCCTTCATAGGTAAATCTAATTCTTCCTTGTCCATTCAGTTATCTTCTAACAAGACTTTACCTTCAGTGGTCCAGGCCCCAGAACTTGAGCTTAAAATTCTTCCAGACCATTTGAAGTACGTCTACTTAGGAGACAAGGAGACTTTACCAGTGATTGTCTCTTCTGCACTTACTATTTCACAAGAAGAGAGGTTGGGGGAAATGCTGAAGCAACACAAGACCGCCAAAGGATGGACATTGGCGGACATTAAGGGAATCAGCCCTACAACTTGAGTCCATAGGATACTTCTTGAGGAGGGGTCCAAACCTACTAGAGAGGCTCAACGTCGTCTCAACCCTCCCATGATGGAAGTTGTGAAGAAGGAGGTTATCAAACTCCTAGATTGTGGGGTGATTTACCCCATTTCGGACTCTAAATAGGTATCCCCAGTTCAGGTTGTACACAAGAAGTCTGGGGTAACTGTTGTGAAAAATGCTGAGAACGAGTTGGTACCTCAGAGGACAGTCATAGGCCACAGAGTATGTATTGATTATAGGAAGCTCAATGCAACCACAAGGAAAGATCACTTTCCTCTTCCATTCATTGATCAGATGCTTGAGCGCCTAGCTGGACATGATTACTACTGTTTCTTGGATGGATACTCAGGCTACAATCAGATTGCTATAGCCAATGAAGATCAAGAGAAGACAACGTTCACCTGCCCTTTTGGAACATTTGCCTATCGTCACATGCTTTTTGGACTTTGCAACGCCCCAGGTATCTTTTAGAAGTGTATGGTAAGTATCTTTTCAGATTATATTGAGAAAATCATAGAGGTCTTCACGGATGATTTTTCTGTTTTCGGAAAATGTTTTGATGATTGTCTCAATAATCTTGAAATTACCTTGAAACGTTGTGTGGAAACTAACCTTGTGTTGAACTGGGAGAAATGCCATTTTATGGTTAGACAAGGTATAGTTCTAGGACATATTGTCTCTGCTAGGGGTATAGAGGTCGATAAAGCTAAGGTAGACCTTGTGCATTACTTACCCTCTCCCACTTATGTGAGAGAGATTCGATCTTTTCTTGGCCATGCAGGGTTTTACAGGAGGTTTATCAAGGACTTCTCTAAGATTTCGAGACCTCTATGCCAACTACTCCAAAAGGATGTGACGTTTACCTTTGACAAGGAGTGTCAAGAAGCTTTTGACAAGCTAAAGGAGTTGTTGACGTTTGCCCCAATCATGTTACCTCCAGATTGGTCCTTGCCCTTTGAGTTGATGTGTGATGCCTCTGACTATGCAGTTGGAGCTATTTTGGGGCCAAGAAAGGACAAACAACCTTATGCCATCTACTACGCCTCAAGGACTCTTAATGATGCACAATTGAACTATTCCACTACAGAGAAAGAGCTCCTTGCAGTTGTCTTTGCACTTGAGAAATTTCATTCTTACTTACTTGGTACCAAAGTTATTATCTATACTGACCATGCAGCTTTAAAATACTTGATGACCAAGAAGGAGGCGAAACCAAGGCTTATTAGATGGATACTACTCTTATAAGAATTCGAGGTGGAAATCAAGGACAAGAAGGGTAGTGAAAACGTGGTAGCTGACCACTTGAGTCGTTTGGTGCATGTAGAGGACCCCCTCCCTCTAGTGGAGACGTTTCCAAATGAGCAACTCTTTGGACTCCAGGTAAGTGAACCATGGTATGCAGACATTGTGAATTTCATTGTTCCTAAAAAGATTCCAGATACCATGTCACGTGCTCATAGAGATAGGCTTAAGAAAACTGTTAAGCAATATGTTTGGGATGAACCTTATCTATGGAAATATTGCTCTGATCAACTGATTAGGAGGTGCATACCTGAACATGAACAAAATGCCATACTTTCTTTTTGTCACTCTAAAGCATGTGGGGGTCACTTTGGGTCTAAGAGGACTGCGTTTAAGGTGTTAGAGTCTGGGTTCTTTTGGCCAACATTATTTAGGGATGCATATTCCTATTGTTTGACTTGTGATAAGTGCCAGAGAACAGGAAACTTAGGTCCTAGAGATCAAATGCCATTGTCTAATATCATAACTGCTGAAATATTTAATGTCTGGGGCATAGATTTCATGGGTCCTTACCCTTCATCTTTTGGGTTTCTCTATATCTTACTTGCAGTGGACTATGTTTCCAAATGGGTGGAAGCAAAGGCCACTCGAACTAATGACTCTAAGGTTGTTGCAGATTTTATCAAGTCTAACATCTTTAGTAGGTTTGGAATGCCTAGAGTCCTTATTAGTGATGGTGGATCTCACTTCTGCAATCGGACGATTGAAGCCTTGTTGAGAAAATACGATGTTACACATAAGGTTTCTACACCTTATCACCCCAAAACTAGTGGGCAGGCTGAAGTCTCCAATCGTGAGATCAAGAGGATATTGGAGAAGACTGTGAACCCTAACAGGAAGGATTGGTCCCTTCGTTTGGAGGATGCTTTGTGGGCCTATAGAGCTGCATACAAGACCCCCATTGGGATGTCCCCATATCGGATTGTGTATGGCAAGCCTTGCCATTTGCCTGTGGAGTTAGAGAACAAAGCCTGGTGGGCCGTGATGCAGTTCAACATGGATCTTGATGAAGCTGGGCTTCATAAGAAATTGCAATTGCAAGAGTTGGAGGAGATAAGGAATGACGCCTTTGAAAGTGCAAAGATCTACAAAGAAAAGATAAAGGCCTTCCATGATAAGATGATTCGTGGAAAGACTTTTGTTGTGGGCTAGAAAGTTCTTCTTTTCCATTCTCTTCTCAAACTCTTCCCAGGTAAGCTTCGTTCTCATTAGATTGGGCCTTTCATTATTACTAATGTGTTCTCCCATGGAGCTGTGCAAATAAAGAGTGAACAGACTGGCAACGAGTTCAAAGTGAATGGCCAAAGCCTAAAGCCTTACTATGAGGCGTTTGTGGAGCATGAAGTGGAGGATGTACCCCTCCAAAACGCCCCACAACCAGAGGACTAAATGGAGGTACAAGTCTAGGCTGAAAGACTATAAACATTAAGCGCTGCTTGGCAGGCAACCCAATTCAGAAGTAGCTGTGGAGGAGTCGTCAACGCAGATTTGCTTTCTCTTCCCCTTTTACTTCTTCATTTTCTCTTTGTTTTAGTAGTTATTTTCGTAAATTTCATCCCTATATGCTTAAGTGTTTCATTGCATGCTTATTCTTGATTACATTGAGGACAATGCAATATTTAAGTGTGGGGGAAGGGATTTATACTTTTATCTTGAGTCATTTTTATACTGAAAAAAAAATACAAAAAAAAATCGGAAAATGTCAAAAATTAAAAAAAAAAAAAAATTTCGTTGCTTTTGTTTTTTGTTTTGAGTCATAGGATGCCTTTCAACTGTCTAGGATGATTCTATATCTTTGAAATTATGACTAAAAGAGGATCACAACATTGAGATGATTTTTACACGGTATTCTTTGGTTAATTGAGATATGTGAAAAATATGTGCCTTGTAGTGGATATGGATCTCATGACCTTGGTACAGAATATGAGCATGTTAAGATGAGTTTTGATTCAGAAAAGCCCATGTGAGATATTTGAGCCATGTCCCTTTCTTTTGGAGTGAAATGAAAAATATATTCTTAATTTCTTGGCGATGTTTTGATGATCTCATTATTCTTTCATCTTGATTGATTGCTTGCCATAGATTAAGTTTAATGGACTAGAGAATGCTAGAATTCGCTCTTGTGCTTATTGAGACGTGGTATCAAGATATGGCCCTGATTCTGGAATGGATAGAGGCACCCTAGGAATTACCACCATTGTCAAATAAACTTGTGTCCCCATGTGTGCCCGTCGTGGGACTCCCCTAGATAAGCCCTTTGAGCCTACATTAAGCCTTTCGTTCATCACCCTTACAATCTTTAACCCTGAACCTTAGTATAGTTACAACCTTACCCTTTGTTCTAAGAACTTAGTGGAGCTATCTTTTGAGACATACTACATGGGTTTGGTGCTAAGGATGAAGATTGAGAAGAGGTGAAAGTTCAAGTGTGGGGGTAGACTTGTCCATAAAGAAAAAAAAATATATGGAAGCCGTGAAAAAGAAAATGAGAAAATGAAAAAATTGTGTACGGCTAGAAAAGAAAAAAGAAAGAAAAAAAAATGTTTATGGATTTTAGTCCCCCATACTTAGTGATTTTGGAGTTTGTTTTGAATTGAAGGCCTACTACAGAAAAATTTGGCCTTTGTCCATTTCACTAGAGTTCAAGGGAAGTTTACAATGAAGATTGGGCCCAACATGAAGACATTAGGCCCTTTTATGTTACCTCTATGGGGAGTGACGTTTTTGCAATACCTTGGTGAAATTCTTGAGGTCTCTACATTTACATGAGCTCTGCTAGGTTTTTAGGACACTTTGTTAAATCCTTACCTTTCATTTCTTTAAACTTTGAGCCTTAGCCCCATTACAACCTTTGAGAAGACCTTCTTGATCCTTAAGATGGGACAGCCTTTGATGTGGAGATGAGTTGCAAGAGTTGAACATATGGCTTGGGTCCATTCGTGCAAGCAGTTGATATCTTTCATGAGATCTTTAAAAGAAAACAATATATATGTGCTTTCGTTTCTATATATGTGATCCACTTTGTTTATCTTTCACATATACTTGAGTGAATAAGCTTTTAAGCATTGCCATGATCTGAGAAAAGAAAGAGTGGATATACCTTGTGAGGATATGAATCATACTTGTCTGAAGCATGCTAAGCTCCACCCCATCACCATTGTTACAACCAAGTCCTACTTGTGTATGTATAGATTATATGTTTTAATTAACTCTCGAATGCTTAAACATTGATTCTTTGTTGAGTGCTAATCTTGGTGCTGTGAAAGTAAGAGATTGCTGAGACAAAAAGTTGAAGGGCAACAAAGTTTTTGTTTGTTTGAGTCTTTAAATTTCGTTGAGTCTTAGTTTGTATCTTTATGTGATTTTGCTAAGGGACTAGCAAAAGCTAAGTGTGGGGAAATTTGATAGAAGCATTTTAATGCGACGTTCTAACTGCTATTTCCCTACATTTTCTGCGTTATTTCCTTAATAAAACTCTGTTTAGGAAAGTTTCCAGTCTTCGATTGGGAAAGTTCCTATTTGTAGAAAGTTTCCATTTTGTAGTTTCTATTTTTCATTTTTAGAAAGTTTCCCATTTTAGTTTAGGAAAGTTTCCGTTTTTCATTTTAGGAAAGTTTCTATTTTTAGTGACAGTTTCTATTTTCAGGATCTCGGAGCTAAAAAGTGGAAATGAACTCACGAAAGGAAAGCGGCACTTGAAAACGTCAAGGGGAGCAAAAATGAGACACAAAGAGCCACACAATTGAGCAGAAATGAAGAAATAAGCTTTCCTGTTCCAACCAGGAAACCCTGCGAAATGGAGGAGAGCTTACCAAGCAAGTTTCCAACGTAACCATGAAAAGGAAATGGAAAAATGAAGTGTCATGGCGTTGGAAGGTGACAAGGCTTGAAGTTGAAGCAACAAGGCCCAAGAACTCTAAGAATTGACTTGGATTTTGGGCAAAATGGATCAAGGCCCATGGAATTAGGGTTTGTGATGCAAGGAGTAAACCCTAGAGATGTTTTGCCGTCCAAAGCAAAGAGAGAAATAAGGAGATGGCGTGAAAAATCAGAAAATATGAAAGAAGATTTCGGTGGAGATTTCTTAGAGAGATTTTAAAGGAAAGAGAATATGTGTTTATCATGAAAAGCTCTCAAAGGAGTCTACATTCATCCCTAGAATTCCTAAAGGAAGTTTGGCCGAAATAAAAGAGCAAAAATCAGAATATTTGCAAGAGAATTTCGGCAAGATTATTAGGGAATTAAAAGGGAGTTTTGTGATTGGTTGGACCACTTCATAGGGCTTATTTGGCAAGCTATCATTGGAGGAAACTATGTGGAATTTCAGATTAATTCCATGGGGAATAAAGAAGAAATACACTGCTTGGAGACCAAGTTTTGCCGTCCCCTATATAATCCCCTCATTCTAGACGTCTAGGGGGCAATTCCATACACTACACACTTAGACAAATCAGAAAATCTCCTTTGGTTGCCGTGAGCTTTTCCTCTCCTCTCTCCATCCTCTAGAGCAAGCCACTGAATTCAAGCAAGGCCAAGGAAGATAAGAAGGAGCCGTGACCTATTCCTCCATCAACCACCTTTGAAGCTTGCTTTCGAGATTCAAAGATCCCAACGTTATTCATCCATCATCATTCTCCATCCACGGTGTAATTCGACCTCTACCTTGTAGCCTTTGCTTTGAATTTCGTTGGTTTTGTTTTAGTTGACAATTATGTTTGAACAAGGTTTTTGATTCTGAAATATATTTAATTGAATGAGAATTTCGACTCTTATATTGTAATTCTTGGTTGCTTTTGTGAGAATCGTTTGATCAAATTTGCTTAATAGATATCTTTCATATTTCAATCTTGTGTGGTTCGAAACACTTAGGGTTTTTATATGATTGGTGCTAGAATTTAAGAACATGAATCAACTTTTTGGTTTTGTGTAACTTAAATCGAAAGGTAGTAAAGGTTTTGTGCAAAAACCGAATTTAATTAAAGAGGATTGCAATTAGGTGGACTTTTTTCATACTAAGTTGCACACTTGAGTTGATAGCCTTTCTATGTGTTTCACTTAGGTTAATTAGCGTTTAAAAGTAAAATATAGGAAATTGTTTGCTTTCTCTCATTTCACATGATCAACTCCTTTCTCATGATGAACAATATTAGGGTTGAGTCGAATTTGATTGTAATTTCGGTTTTGATCTTTGTTTCTCTCATCTCATTCGTGTAATTATGTTTTTGGGTTTTAATTGTTTTCTTTATTTAGTTAATTTTCGAAAACCTAAATCCAAAAACCCCCCTTTTTCGTAAATATGTTTATACTTTGTTTTACTTTTGTAAATATAATACTTTGTGTTTATATTAATTGTTTAAGTGTCCTACATTGACAGGTGTACCCTCAATCCCCGGATTAGATCGATCCCTATTTACTGTGTACTAACGATGACATTTCAGGGTTAAATTATGCGCTTGCTTTGAGCTTATCAATGCATCATATAATTTAAAATAAAGGTCTACTCATAGGTGAGACTCGCCGCTAATCTTGCTGCCTGTCAGTGTCCTCCTCGCTTGAGGGTGATACGCTAAAAGTAAGCAATTTAAACCCTGCATCAGATAGTAGTATAAAATAAGTAGGGTATCGTTTTAAGCCGGGGATTGAGGGTACACCTGTCATTGTGAAACAAATAAAGAATTAAAATAAATACAAAATATAATATTTACAAAAATATACAACGAAACCAAGGGGGGTTTAGATAGAATTTCAAAAATTAAAATAAATTAAAAAAAAATGTAAAAACACATGTACAAGAATGAAACGTAAGAAACAAAGATCAAAACCAATTCTATATGATTAAACTCAATTCAAATCTATAATTGATCATCTAAGTCATGAGAGAGAAATTGATCATGTGAAACATTCGAAACAATGATTTCTCATATTTTACTTCCCTTTACTAATTAATCTTAATAAAAGCACCTAGATCAATCCTATTAAATATGCAATCAAAGTCTAGAAAGCTAGCTAATCAACACATGTTCAACGAAAAAAGCATAGAGAAATGTTATCAACTTAAGTGCACAACCTAGTATGAATAAGTTCATCTATTTGCAATCCTCTTCAATTGAATTCGACCTTTGTCCAAAGCCTTTACTACTTTTGATTTAAGTTCACAAAACTATTAGGTGAATCGTTAACTTAAATCTAGCACTAATTATATGTAAACCCTAGATGTTTCGAACCATATAAGATAAATATACAAAAGATATCAATGAAGCAAATTCAATCGAACAAACTCACATAAGCAACTTAGAATCACAATTATGGAATTCGAAAACTTTATTCAGCCATAGAAATTGGGCTTAAACTTTGCCCCAAATGTTATTGTTAACTAGAACGAATTCATATGAATTCAAACAAGGAAGAATCAAAAGTGATTACAAGGAAAAAGGAATGAATTACACCGTGAGTGAAGATGGAGATGGAGATGGAGAGCTTGAACGTTGAACTTGAATCTTAAAAGCAAGTTTTCAAGTCTTCACGGCTTCAAGGGTGGATGATGGAGGCTTGATCTTCACGACTCCTTCTTCCTATTCCTTTCCTTGCTTGAAAACGAAGAACTTGAACTAAAGAATGGAGAGAAAGGGAGAGCTTATGACGTTATGGAGAATTCCTGAATGAGAATGTGTGTCCTCATCGTCAAAGAATGGAGATTATATATAGGGGACGTTGGCCTTGGTCTCCAAGCTTCATGAATCTTCTACTATTTTCTCAAAGAATTATTTAATAATTCCACATAGCTTCGACCAATCCCATAGTGCCATCTAAGCCCTGGTGTGTTCAATCAAAACTCTCCAAAATACTGTTGCCGAAAATATATAAGGATTTTCTGATTTTCTGCATTATTTTCGGCCAAAATTCCTTTAGGGAATGTAGGGATGAACCTAGACTTGTTTTGAACATTTTCTTGTTGTCCACACTTCTTCTTTCCTTAAAACTCTCCCTAGAATATCTCCAAGCATCTCTTTGCTTGATTTTCACGTTGCTTCCTTGTTTCTCTCTTGGTCTTTCACGGCAAAACACACATGTCCTCCAAAAAATATCTCTTTTGCGTCATAAAACCCTAAATCCAATGGGCTTTTATCCATTTTGCCGAAATCCACATTAATCTAGAAGGATCTTGGGCCTTCATGCATCGTCTTCAAACCCTAAGGTCTCCTAATGCTTCCAAGAGTCATTTCCCTTCATTATTTCAATCATGCTTCTTGGTTGACTTAGGAGTCTTACTTTGTCAAAGTTTCCTCTTCTGAACAGGATTTCTTGGTTGAAACAGGAAAACTTCTTTTCTTCATTTCAGCTCATTTATGCAGCCCTTCGTGTCTTGTCTTAGCTCCCTTCAACATTCTCTAACTCCTCTTTCTTTTTTCGAGCTCATTTCAGCTCGTTTATCCCAAGGACCTGAAAATAGAAACTATTACTAAAAATAGAAACTTCCTGAAAAATAGAAAATAGAAACTTTCTACAAATAAGAAATGGAAACTTTCTAAAAATAGGAAATAGAAACTTTTCTAAACCAAAACGATTTATTTAAGGAAATAACTAAGTAAATATGAGGAAATAACACTTAAAACGTCGCATTAAAATGCTCCTATCAAATTCTCCCACACTTAGCTTTTGCTAGTCCTTTAGCAAAATCACAATAAAGAAACGATTAAGACACCTACAAAATTTAAAGAAAGAAAAGACAAAGACGCTACACATGCAATGACTCTATTGCCCTTCAACATTTTATTTCAGAAATCTCTTACTTTCACAACATCAAGATTAGCACTCAACCAAGAATCAATGTTTAGGCATTCGAGAGTTAATTAAAACACATAATTCACACATACACAAGTAGGACTTGATTGTAACAATGGTAATGGGGTAAAGACAAAGACGCTACATAATCCACACACAGATTCAAGGCTCATGCTTAAAAGCTTATTCACTCAAGTATATGTGAAAGATAAACAAGTGTATCACATATGTAAGAAACGAAAGCACATATATATATTTTTTTTTAAAAGATCTCATGAAAGATATCAATCACATGCACAAATGGACCCAAGCCATAGGTTTAACAGTCATAACTCATCTCCACATCAAAGGCTGTCCCATCTTAAGGATCAAAGAGGTCTTATAATTAAGGTTGTAATGGGGTCAAGGCTTAAGGTTTAAAGAAACGAAGGAATAGGAAAATCACAAAGTATCCTAAAAACTTAGTAGAGCACTTGTTGATATAGAGAGACTATCCACCATGTCTTCAACGTCATGCATCCATAGAGGCTTCATTGTGAATTGGACAAAGACCAAATTTTCTTGACTAGGCCTTCACTTCAAAGCAAACTCCAAATCCACTAAGTATAGGGGACTAAAATCCATAAAACTTTAAACAAGAACACACTTTTCTTTATTTTGCAGTAATTTTCTTCTTCTTTTTTTTTTTTTTTTTCTTTCTTTCTTTCACACGGCATATACATACAATTTTTTTTGTCTATGGACAAGTCTACCCCCACACTTGAACTTCTTCAAAAGTCTTCCTTCACGCCAAAACTCCAAGTAAAGTCTTAAAAATATGCTCCACTAAGTCTTTAGAACAAAGGGTAAGGATATAGCTATACTAGGGTTAAGGGTTAAGGAATTTTGAGGGTGATGAAAGAAAAGGCTTAACGTAGGCTCAAAAGGGTTAAACTAAGGGGGTCCCATGACAGGCACAAATATGGACACATGCTTTATTTGACTATGGTGGTAAAATCCTAAGTTGTCTTTATCATTTCCAGAATCAGGGTCATGTATTGATAAACGTCTCGACAAGGACAAAAGTGAATTCTATCATTCTCTAGTCCATTAAATTAATCTATGGCATGCAACCAATCAAGATGAAAGAATAATGAGATCAACAAAATCATCGCCAAGAAAATAAGAGTATAATTCATTTTTTTCATTAATCACTCCGAAAAAAAAGGGACATGGGCTCAAATTCTCACATGGGCTTTTATGAATTAAAACTCATTTTAACATGCTCATATTCTGTACCAAGGTCACGAAATCCATATCCACTATAGATGCACAAGCTTTTCATATATCTCAATTAACTAAAGAATACCATTTAAAAATTATCTCAATATTGTGATCCTCTCTTAGCCATAATTTTAGAGATATAAGCTCATCCTAGACAATTGAAAAGGCATCCTAAGACTCAAAACAAAAATAAAAGCAACGAATTTTTTTTTTAATTTTTGACATTTTTTGATTTTTTTTTTTGTATTTTTCAATATATATGACTCAAGACAAAAGTATAAATCCCTTCCTCCACACTTAAATATTGCATTGTCCTCAATGTAATCAATCATAAACATGCAATGAAACAAATAAGCATATAGGAATGGAATTTACGAACATAAATACTAAAACAAATAAGCACATAGGAATGAAATTTACGAAAATAAATACTAAAACAAATAAGCAAAATTGAAAAATAAAAGATAAGGATAAAGAAAGCAAATCTGATTTGATTGGGTTGCCTCCCAAATAACGCTTGATGTTTATAGTCTTTTAGCCTAGATGTGGTTTCCTCTTGTCCTCAGTTGGTTGAACCTTCAAAGCCTCCCTTTGGGTTTGGAATTGTGTTACTCAGAAGCTTACCAGTTTCATGAAACTTGGTCATGAAGTCCACCACTTGGGCCATTTGCTTCTTGAGGTCTGCAATGTCCTTGGTATGGTTCTATTGCCCTTGAACCAAGGCTTGAGTGGAATTGGTTAGTGCCTCAATAATCTTATCATAACTAGGATTGCAAAAATTATTGGAATTAGAAGCATAGTTTTGAGGGACCTGAGGCCTCTGAAAGAAGCCTTGAGGACATTGGAAAATGCCACCAAGAGGATTCTGAACGTTGTCATTGTTGGTCTACTTGAAGTTTGGGTGGTCCCTCCAACCAGTTATAAGTATTCGAATATGGGTCATACCTTGGACGTTGGGGCGCCCTTGGCTCCCTTGGTATCCTCCTATGGCATTTACAGACTCCCACCCACCATTCTCAATTAGTTGAGGACATTGATCCGTAGAGTGTTTTTTGGGGAGAGCATACCTCACAAGCAAAGGCTCCTCCTTGTCCTTTAGTGCTCACAACCTGATTCACAAGAAGGGAAAGTTTGTTCAATTTATTCTCAATGGCAGAATTGACGCTTACCTCATTTACCCTTCGAGTTGATTGTCCCACACCCTCATACTGTTGGGCATTTAGAGCTTGATTAGCTATCAATTCCTTCCCAGCAGCAGGTGACTTGTCAACAAAGGCTCCTCCAGCTGAAGCATCAAGCATTTGTCTTTCTAAAGGCAAGAGTCCTTCATAGAAACATGTGAGTAGGTTCTCATCCTTCATTTGGTGTTGAGGACATTGGGCAAGTAGGGACTTGAACCTCTCATAGTAAGCTGCGTAGGACTCATCTGGGGCTTGCTCAATTGAACTAATCTTCTTTCTGAGTGTAATGACCTTGGAAGCTGGCAAGTATTTCTCTAAGAAGACCTTCATCATGGCGTCCCATGATGTAATATGTCCAGAAGGAAGCTCATATAGCCAATCTTTGGCTCTATCAGCTAGGGAGAAAGGGAATGCCTTCGACTTATGGATATTTTCATCAGCTCCTTCTGGTTGCATGGTTGTACACACAGTCTCGAATTCTCGGAGATGCTTGTTAGCATCCTCCACACTAAGGCTATGAAACATAGGCAGTCTCTGTAATAGTCCACTCTTGAGCTCAAAATCTGCAGTTCTTCCTTCAGCAGCTGCAGGGTACACAATGCTCGTAGGAAGTCGACCTTGGACCACTGATGAGGAAAGTTCCCTAATGGACTGATTTACAATTCCTCCCATTTCCTTGTCCTCTTCTTCTTCAGGAGGTGATGAAAGAGGTGGTGTGATTTGAGGTGTGAGTGAATTGGATGAAACCAAATGTGAAGGTGTACGTGAGGGTGGAGATGGAGTTGGCGTAGTGATGTGGACTCTTCAGAAGAATTAAAGATCCTCTTCCCTTGCTCGTTAAATGTATAGGCCTTTAATTGCAAATGAGAAGGTCTTCTGTATTCAAGTTGTGGAGGATTCTGCAAACGAGCAAATCTTTCTTCAATCTCTCGTGCACTAGGGATTTTAGAAGGCTCGGTCATTCATGGAAATCTTGAACAACATTAAAGATTAAATAAGTTAGTAAACTATACAATAAAAGAAATACGAATTAATATTTTATACAATAAAACGTCACAATCTTTACAAGTATAAGGGGTGAGTCCAAATAATTAACAAAAGCTTGAATCTTATTATAGGCTCTTAACCAAGGTTTAGATGTGCGGCCAAGGGCTCTACCCTTAACACTAGTCGCATGACTAACGTTAAAGATGAAGTCCTTCACCTATTATGTTATGGTTAAAAACCCATAATAAAATTGTTACTTTTACCAACCTTTATTAACAACAATTTTCACGAAAAGTAAGTACAAGTATTTCTTTCTTTTCTTTTATTTACAATTATTTTCAACACTTAGGTATGGGAAAAAGGAGTCTTGATGTTCAATGGACTGAAACAGCTACCATTTTTCAAGACTATGTTTTATCCAATATACCTTAGTGTATCACAACATTTTCTTTTGTTATAAATATCATTGATATCGAATATAATTCCAAGCGGTAAATCAAGTGGACGTACGGCCCAAGTATAGTCGCCTAGACACAAAGTCCCTCTTACATCCTTTAGGCAACCTTACTGAAATGGCCAAGTAGGGGAGGGCGACCACAAGAGGCAGAATCCATTTTGGCATGAGCTACTCCCACATAGTGGTTTAGGCCCATTTATAAGCACTTTTGGATTCAAAAACCCGTTATGAACGTTGTCCCCTTCCTAGACACCATCCCACATAGGCTATACTTACTTGGACGAAAAAGGTCCTAAGTGTGAAGACAGTTCAACAAGTGTTAATAAAGGCCGCCCTCAACCTTAAGGAACCTGAACTAGGTACCAATAAAGGGTTTAGGCCAATATTAACAAACGTGACTTCACCTATTCCTCTCAATTTACAACCTACAATTAAAATTCGTGTTCAATAATATAAATAACATCATAAGTAATTAATCTAAGTTAAATTTTTCGAACACAATATATACATAACAAATATTCACAATTTAACAAGTGATTTTTCAATCCCCGGCAACGGTACCAAAAACTGATATGCTAAAAGTAAGCGCGCAATTTAAACCCTGCATCAGATAGTAGTATAGAATAAGTAGGGTATCGTTCTAAGTCGGAGATTGAGGGTACACCTGTCATTTTGAAACAAATAAATACAAAGTATAATATTTACAAAAATATACAACGAAACCAAGGGGGGTTTAGATAGAATTTCAAAAATTAAAATAAAAAATAAAAAAAAATGTAAAAACACATGTACAAGAATGAAATGTAAGAAACAAAGATCAAAACTAATTCCATATGCTTAAACTCAATTCAAATCCTATAATTGATCATCTAAGTCATGAGAGAGAGATTGATCATATGAAACATTCGAAGCAATGATTTCCCATATTTTACTTCCCTTTACTAATTAATCTTAATAAAAGCACCTAGATCAATCCTATTAAACATGCAATCAAAGTCTAGAAAGCTAGCTAATCAACACATGTTCAACGCAAGAAGCATAGAGAAATGTTATCAACTTAAGTGCACAACCTAGTATGAATAAGTTCATCTATTTGCAATCCTCTTCAATTGAATTCGACCTTTGTCCAAAGCCTTTACTACTTTTGATTTAAGTTCACAAAACTATTAGGTGAATCGTTAACTTAAATCTAGCACTAATTATATGTAAACCCTGGACGTTTCGAACCATATAAGATAAATATACAAAAGATATCAATGAAGCAAATTCAATCGAACAAACTCACATAAGCAACTTAGAATCACAATTATGGAATTCGAAAACTTTATTCAGCCATTGAAATTGGGCTTAAACTTTGCCCCAGACGTTATTGTTAACTAGAACAAATTCAAACGAATTCAAACAAGGAATAATCAAAAGTGATTACAAGGAAAAAGGAATGAATTACACAGTGAGTGGAGATGGAGATGGAGATGGAGAGCTTGAACGTTGAACTTGAATCTTGAAAGCAAGTTTTCAAGTCTTCACGGCTTCAAGGGTGTATGATGGAGGCTTGGTCTTCACGGCTCCTTCTTCATGTTCCTCTCCTTCCTTGAAAACGCAGAACTTGACCTAGAGAATGGAGAGAAAGGGAGAGCTTATGACGTTATAGAGAATTTCTGAATGAGAATGTGTGTCCTCAATGTCAAAGAATGGAGAGTATATATAGGGGACCCAAGCTTCATGAATCTTCTACTATTTTCCTAAAGAATTTTTTAATAATTCCACATAACTTCGACCAATCCCGTAGTGCCATGTAAGCCCTGGTGTGTTCAATCAAAACTCTCCAAAATACTGTTGCCGAAAATATATAAGGATTTTCTGATTGTCTTCATTATTTTCGGCCAAAATTCCTTTAGGGAATGTAGGGATGAACCTAGACTTGTTTTGAGCATTTTCTTGTTGTCCACACTTCTTCTTTCCTTAAAACTCTTCCTAGAATATCTCCAAACGTCTATTTGCTTGATTTTCACGTTGCTTCCTTGTATCTCTCTTGGTATTTCACGGCAAAACACACATGTCCTCCAAAAAATATCTTTTGCGTCATAAAACCCTAAATCCAATGGGCTTTTATCCATTTTTCCGAAATCCACATTAATCTAGAAGGATCTTGGGCCTTCATGCATCGTCTTCAAGTCCTAAGGTCTCCTAGTGCTTCCAAGAGCCATTTCCCTTCATTATTTCGATCATGCTTCTTGGTTAACTTAGAAGTCTTGCTTTGTCAAAGTTTCCTCTTCTGAACTGGATTTCCTGGTTGAAACAGGAAAACTTCTTTTCTTCATTTCAGCTCATTTATGCAGCCCTTCGTGTCTTGTCGTAGCTCCCTTCAACGTTCTCTAACTCCTCTTTATTTTTTCGAGCTCATTTCAGCTCGTTTATCCCAAGGACATGCAAATTGAAACTATTACTAAAAATAGAAATTCCTAAAAAAATGGAAAATAGAAACTTTCTACAAATAAGAAATGGAAACGTTCTAAAAATAGGAAATAGAAACTTTTCTAAACCAAAAGGATTTATTTAAGGAAATAACTAAGTAAATATGAGAAAATAACACTTAAAACGTCGCATTAAAATGCTCCTATCAGAGAGCTCAGTACGTCCTGTATAATTGGCAGCATATAATTAACCGTCATAAAGGAATAATTAAAATAAAAAATTCATTCCCTCGAAAAATTAATAACTCGTTACTCATCAATTCTTCTTAAATCCGACTCTTCAATTAGGATTTACAAATATTGAATTCGGAATCCTTAACGATTTCCACATCCTCAAATTTCTTTATAACCTTCACAAATCTCCTTCCAACTTCTTAATCAATCAAATTTTGATTTCTCAACAACAATTATAATCAATAAATAATAGGGCTGGGATTTTAGCCCGGGAACCTGAAACCTGACCCGGAACCGGCCTGGGACCTACCTGAACTTTTCGGGCTTTAGAATTTATTTTATCTGTTTTGCAAGGCCCGGCCCAAAATAAATATAATACGTTCCGGGCCCGAGTAGAATAAATAATATAAAAAAAAAGCCCGAAGCTTTCTCTAAATTTCTCTATTAATATTTAATACTTAAGCTACTAAACCCTACTCTCTCTTCCCCCTTTTCATTGCCGCACACCCCTTTCGTCTTCTTCCTTTTCTTCTCCTCTCCTCTCTTATTCTGTTCATACCTTCTTTTTCTTCTTCTAGCTATGATTTTGTCACACTCTATTCTCATCTTTTCTTCTCTCTTCTTCTTCTTCTTCCATATCCTCTCCTATTCTATGTTCATACCTTCTTTTTCTTCTTCTAGCTATGATTTTGTCACACTCTATTCTCATCTTTTCTTCTCTCTTCTTCTCTCTTCTTCTTCTTCTTCTTCTTCTTCTTCTTCTTCCATATCCTCTCCTATTCTATGTTCATACCTTCTTTTTCTTCTTCTAGCTATGATTTTCGTCACACTCTTCTCCTATTTCTATTTCCCCGTACCGCAAATTTCGGTTCATGTGTTGATGTCAACAAAGTTGCAGACTTGCAGATCGGAAAGCTTAGTTTCCAGATCCATGCCATGTTCGGGAGAAGGCCAAGAGAATTAGCGGGTTCATGTCTTCAAGTAATTTAGGATATTTTCTTCATCTATGTAAAGAGGGTTTACTGATTTAGTGGCCATGAGATTGTGGTTTTTTTAGGGATTTTGGATTTTGATCAGTAGCCTTGTAGACTTGTATGTTTCGATTTCGACTACAATTTGTTCAATATCTTGTGTTAATATTCTATTTTCTTCTCTGCATTTTGTTTAATTCGTGAGAAGTAGACTTTAAGATTTGTAAGAAATATGTTGATCTAAAAGTCTGAGAAAAACCATAGCATAAAGTATGGCGTCCCCTTTTGATATTGAGGCTGAGCATTTGCACAGATTTGGACCTGAAAACCCGGAAAAAACCCGGCCCGAGAAAAATGGGCATGTCCTAACTCGGTACCAGATCTTGAAACCCACAATTTGAGCCCAGCCTGAAAAATTTTAGTTTGGGCTCGGGCCCTATAAATTTTACATAGGCCAGGCCCGATCCCAACCCTAATAAATAATAAATAAATTCCCTTTCCAAACTCTCCCAATTCTCTCTTAATTACCTTTAATCCACTTTCACTACTCCGACTTTCCAACAATTGCAAGTCAAAACAAAACCACAGTAACGATTACTATAACCAACCTTAACCAATTCTCGATACTCATAAAGATGATCATAAATTTTCAACACAACAACTTCCAATAAAGATCGAAAATCAAAGATTTCAAAGACTAAGTGTGGCTAAAGGTTCTAAATCACTTGGATATAATTAACAAGTTAAAAGCATGCTTTTACAAGAGTTGCCGGCATCACAATGGCGCACCAACAGTGGTGGTGCGTGGTTCGCGAGCCACCGCACCGACCACCATAACCGGTCAATCAAATCACACCAACACGACCTACACAACAAGCCTAACAACAATTATACCTGCAACAACAGCCAAATCCAAGCAAATATGACCGGAAATTCAATCCAAAAACCAAGATCCCGACGGCTATTGTTCACTTTCGAAATCACCTTCGGTTCTTCCTCTACTGGGCAAATCGAGATACAACAAGGTTAGGAACATGTTCAGCACTTCACTAGCAACCAAAACCCCTAAGAAATCCGGCCGAAAACTGGAGATCGAATCAAATCTCCGATTTCCCCTTTTTGGGAATTTCTCTTCAAATCTCCAAAATCAAAGCTGCCCAAGGTGAAAAAATTACATGCATAGATAAATTAGGAAGAAAGGATCATGCAATGATGAGCAGCACATCTTGGGGTGGCCAGACAGTGACGAATTTGTGGGAAAACTGGAAGTGGCGAAAGGAAGAAGAAAAGGACGAGGGGATCTGGTTTGTCCCGATTTTGGGGCTACTTTGCTTTCTCTCTCCTCCTCCCCAAAATAGAAACTCATTTAAAACCCAAATAAACCAATGGCATTTACTACGTAGTATATGGCAATTGCCTATTACATCTGTTGGAAAAATAAAGACTTAAACAGAATTAGCGATCTATTGATCCCAGCCATATTTGAAATCTTCACCCCTTCCCTCTAGATCACCTTCTAGATCTTCTTGTTCCACATAATAAGCTTATCTTGCTTCACAATATGCTTTGTAGGCGGTAACAATATTTTCACGAGCTCTACAAATATGTGCCCAATGACCGAATACTCCACATCAGGAATATTCATCTCTATATTCAAACTCCATTGATTGAGGCGCTTTCATTTGGATGGCTCTTAGTGTTGGTGGTGTCACAAACATGGCTAGAGGCATTGCCTCCCTCTCTCTTTCCACGTTGACCTCTTTGGTTCAGTGTTGGCCTATTTTGGCGATTACCTACCTCATTAGAGTGAGAATATGGACCAGATGTCCAGGATTGTCCCTAGATTTAGGGTTTCGCTCTTGGCACCCTCCTTAGGAGCCCGACTATAATTGGACTCTAGAATACGCTTTGTTCCCACGGGTCTCAAATTATAGTTCTTCACAAGGATGTTGTCATACTTTTCAGCGACAATCATAACTCCAATAAGCTCATGAAACCTTGTAATTTGTCCTGTAATAACATCGATTCGATAGTTCTTAGCAACCATCAATGCAGAGGCAGGGAAGGTAGAGAGAGTCCTCTCAATCAACATCACATCTATGATCTCTTTATAACAGAATTCCATTAAGGATTTAATGCGAAGTGATTGCAAGTTGTAGCCAATAACTGATTTGAAATCATAGAAGTGGAGGCTATGCCATCTCACTTCTAGTTCAGGAAGCAGGGAGTCATGGACGTTGCTAAATCTTTCTTCGAGTGAGACTCACAGCCTTCTGGGGTCTTATTCATTTACATACTTGTACTGGAGCAAATCATCTGTATGACGAGTCATTAGGATGATGGCTTTAGCCTTATTTGCCTCCAAGGCTACTCTATTTGCTTCTAAAGCTTGAGCGCGCTCAACAGTTAGCACTTCCTGGGTAGGCTCAAGAATCGTATCCAGGATTCCATCAGCCTTGAGATGTCTGCGGACATCACGAATGCACTTGTGATATTCAAAGCCAATTGTTCCTAATAGAGCGAAGTTCAGTTTGTTCAGGTTACTCATCCTGAAAGAGAACAAGAAAAAGGGTTAGTTTTGGAGCGAAAAAAGCTACCACGAAAACATATAAAATTTCTGAGCGTAGTCGCTTCCAAGAAATTATGAATTTCCGAGCATAATCGCTTTCAAGAAATTAAGGATTTCTGAGCGTAGTCACTTCCAAGAAATCTGATTCCAAGAGAGAGTGGATTAGATCGAAACAATGATGTGTTTGTGGTCGATCATAACTTCTCAACAAACTCTAAGTTTGGAGGACTCTACAGGCTCTAAGCTTGAAGTGAGCATGAACCCCTATAGTTCGACTTTTGTTCTCCCTATAAAGAAGAAGAAGAAATGGGGGGGGTAGAAGAATGGAGGTTGCAAGTCCCTGAGAAAAATAAGTAAAAAACAATAAAAAAAATTCAAAAATGGGAACTAAAAGAACCTTTAAAACATACCTAAAAAAAGTGTCAAAAATTTGCCGGAATTTGGTAGCCAGAGGTGGCTGAATTTGGTCATCGGAGGTTGCTGAAGCTTGGCAGTGGTTGGTCGAAATTGTTTAGCGGTGAGCTGCCCTTCCTTTCCCTTTTTTTCTTTTTTTTTCTGCTTCTTTTTCAACCCAGGCCTGTTTCCCCCTTTTTTTCTTTTCTTGCTTCGGCCCAGTCCTGCTTCTTTTTCTAGCCCTTTGACTTCTTCTTCTGGTAGACTTTGACTTTTTCTTCTGGTGGGCTTTCACTTCTTCTTCTGGCAGTGGGCCGTATGCCTCTTCTTTTTTCCCTTTTTTTTTCTTTTTCTTTCTCTTCTTTCTTTTCTAGGCTAAGTCTATTTCTGGTTGTGCCTTCTTCTCCTTTTTTTTTCCTTTCTTTTTATTGGGCTGCGCCTCTTACACTGGGCTTGGCTAGATAAGGTCTAGGCTATTTTTTTTTCTTTTTCTCTTTCTGTGTTTTTTTTTTGCTGGCGAAGTTGCTGCCGGTTCGGTCAGTTTATGGTTGGTTCCTGGAATGGTAGTTCTGATTCTTTGAGCCTGGGGTCAGGGCGGCGATGGTGGCCAAGTTTGACTGTGAAAGGCTGTCTGGCAGCTTGTGAAGCGAGCATGGATCTTTTTTTCTTCTTGGAGGGCCGGTTCAGTACTTTTTCGATCGGTTCTAATGGTTCCGCCGCCTGTTTTGAGTTCCTGGGATCGAGAGTTTAAAAGCTACGATTTTAGAGTTTCAGGGTTTGAAAGCTACGATTTTAGAGTTTCAGGGTTAGGGCTTCATGTTGATAACGCGTTTAAGGAAAATGAAATTTATAATTTGTTGTGCTTTCATTGACAATAGAGGCATACTTATATAGAGGATTACAAGCAGAGAATTAGTTGTACAAGGATACATAATCATACATTGATTGGATATCTACGAAGATATCTCCAAGAATATCTCTAATATTAACCCTATTACAACTTAAGCAAGTAACCTAGAGTTTGGGCCAGACACATATTCTGGATTTACTTGAATACTAGCTACTATTTTTACCTCTATTTTTCTTTCTTTCCTTTTATGCTTAAACATCTTGCTACTTTTTCTTTGAATTGATCCGCAAAACTCGGACTTATCGGCGTCTAGGGTTGCAAACTTGTTCTCGTCAGGCGGCGCTTATAGTCAGCATTGGTTCACCTCACTGATAAGGGGCTACTACCGGACGGGGAATCTACATGGGCCTGAGAGCTTCTTGGAGAGGATTTGGCTCAGGGTTTGGATTGGATAGGCTTGGTGGTGAGTTCGAACAACGGATCTTCAAGGCGATGGTTGTGTGTACATGGATGGAGCGCCTTATCGAGGGATTTCCAAGTTTGGCGAGTCGTAGGTGACTGGGCTGTGATGGAGGATCCTGAGCACGACTTGGTGCAGCGGGTTCTGTAGTGGAGTGGCTCGGCGTGGACTTTGTGACTCAAGGGTGGCGACTGGGTTGTAACTGTGTGGGTCATTAGGATGGCAGTTGGGCGCAGCGGAGGAGACTGCTGGAACTACATTGGAGCTGTACATGCAGCCAGTCGGTGAGGAAGATGAAGTTTGGGCTTGGGCCGAGCCAATCTTTGCTAGGCCTGAGTTTGAGACTCTTTTCATAAGGCTGTCCTCTTTGGGCCTCTATGGTGGACTGGGGTGTTTGCCCTAGGCTCATCCCTATATTTTTAGTTTGTCTAATTACAATAAATTCCTTGTATTTAGGAAGCTAAGCACCGATGTGCACTCTATGTATCTCTAGCGCCTCTAGAGTAGTACTAAAGGAGAGTCTCCATTATCTCTACGTATTTGAATGTATAATGAGTATGACTACATATACGTACCACTTATAAGTACTACCACTAGCTTCTTGTCTATCTATGACCTTAAATAACAGTGGAAGGGTATGTAACAGCCTATTCTGACTTGTGATGAATATATTTTACCCTGATTTAAAAAAAAAAAAAAAAAAACCAAAAAAACACCTTGCTTCTTCAACCACCAAACCACATATTTTCAATATCAGGACCTATCGTCTTTATAAAGACGTCTATTTCCATCCTTTGTTTCCAAAACCAGTAGTTCTTCATAACTAATTCAGTTTAACCACAGCAAATTGTTTAGTGGATTCACTGTGTCCCCCCATGAGAACATTCAATATGTGGAACTCTCATGACTTGCATTCGAACGCTGGGTCCGGGGTTAGTGTAATATTGAGAGAAAAGCGACTCGATCTACATGTGGCTACTCTTCTTCAAATGGATATTCTCACCTTGTTGAAAATTGTTCAATCTTAGTTTCCATTTTCTAATATTGTAATAACAATTTTGTTGGTGGGTAACTAGGTGCTCACATAATGTTATACTTATTTCGAGAGAAGTTAGTGGAAATAAAATGAATTCATCAATTCGTTTTGTTGATACCTGCTATGCATTAAGTAGAAACACCACAAATATTCGTCCATTAGGCTTCACATTACCAACTTTGGTGATCTATATTTTGTCCCACATTGGGAAGGGAAGGGATGACAAACCTAAAACTGTATACATGTCTCTCCTCTCATTCAAGGTAAACCACTACTCTCTCGATTCCTACCTTGTCATTGTTCTTACACAAATCTGACTTAGGTATCGTAGAGTTGTAGGCTGGCAACCCCAGTGACAGATGTTGCCCCAGATTTCACCTTGAAATCCGAAGTGGGCCTGCGGAACCCACCTTAGATGAAATCCTACCAAAAATTTGGCATAATCTACCTTAAAAGTGGACTACTGACCTATGAACAATTAAATACTTTAAATATTTCATCCTTAACATTTCAACTTCCACAAGGTAATATAAAAGAAATCTTAACCAAATATCGAATATCAAATTTTTAATCAACTAGAAGTAAGTCATTAGAGCAACTAGACAATGAACGGATATAAGACACAAGTACGTTAAACGTATAACGTACCTACATCAAAGCTGGAAGTAGCGGACACTATGCCTTAACCCATATTCACACTCGACCTCAACTAATCTGCAGGCTGGTCACAAGAAACCGAAAAGCCCAAGCATTTATAAAAACCGCTAGAGTGAGTGGACGAAAAATAATAATTTCAATGAAATAAAATAAAAATTGATGCTTTCCCAAATTTAATTTCCAATAAAAATTAAGCATGCAGTACGAATTCAAGAAGAATACTTTGAACTGTTAACTGAAACCGACATTCAAAACCAATTCAAATCTCGTGAAAATGCTCTTAATCATCCTCTACACTGAAATCTCAAAATGTTTAGTAAATCAACTCATTTAAAACTCAAGCATCTCATAATAATTTCAGAAATCTCAAAATCTTAGTATCTCATTTAAAATACTCATACCATAACATAGGCGATGACTAGAAGGTACTGCCGACTTGTCATCTCATGCCACCTGGAGGGTACTGCCGACCAAATGAAGCATTGGAGGGTACTACTAACCAGATCACGAAGAGGCAATGGTTAGAGGGTACTACTAACTAGATGACGCATCAGAGGGTACTGCCGACAGGCATACTATGAGGCAATGGCTAGAGGGTACTGCCAACTAACCATCTCATGTCATTTAGAGGGTATTGTCGATCACGTAATGCATTGAAGGGTACTACCGACCAGAATATATTCACGAACTACCTAAAAAGATAACAAAGTTAAAACTGACTTTTTAAAGAAAAGAGCTAAGAAAAGTGGAAAGGATTGCACATTATATTTGTCACATTTTATGCTCCTATCAGTTGCCAGTGGTCGGAAGGCAAGGGTGGTGCAGGAGAGATGGTGGCGTCGTCCCTCCTGCAGATTTCAACTTTGGCTTAGGCGTTGTGGTATTTGGGCTTATGCGTCAGCTCTAGGCCCATATTGTTTTTTCATGTTCTTTTTCTTTTTTGATTTATTGTTTTTTTTTTTTTTTTTTTACTTTTAGTAAGACGTGGCTTTACGCCGGTAATAAGTCCCGATCATTTTTCGATAGGGCGGCGTGGCTCTTTCCCGGTTTGCACACTGAGTGTACCTTGTTTGGCCTAACGAGGTGACGAGCTGTTTACTTGATAAAATGAACGTATTCTCCTAGTAGTAGGATGAAACGGAGTGTTGCCGGATTTATTTTCATGCAGCAACATAGTAGGAAATTTATGTTATTTGTAATGACGTTTCTTCGTGATAGAGTTATCTTTCTGTTATGTCATTGATTTTTGAAGCAAATATAGTCAATAGTGTACTCTGTGCTAATTGGTGCATGTTAAAATATATAGATTTTGTGAAGACCTCTGGTATTATTTCAGGATATTCTCTTGATGCTTATTGTAATTTGAGGTTTAGACTCTATGTCTCCCATTATATTCTACAGTTTCATTAATCAAGTCTCGAAGGCAGCTGCATCAGCCCCCTTTCTAAAAAAAAGAAATTAATAAATTGACATAATTCAATGATTTCAACTGTTGTTCCTTTAGATTCCTATGCAAAAATTATGTTTACAAAAATCAACCAAATCCATATTTTTTTGTCATTCAAAACTGTACGAACAAATATAGCTCGTTAGATAAAATTAAAACAAACATTGTGCTAATTAAATGGTTAAATATTTTTCAATTTGGTTATTTTATGTAGGATTTATATGTGAGTATGTAACTAGAGAATGAATGATTCAGATTAATAAACTACATGCTAAAATTAAAAACAACCTCACATGTCAAATTTAACGAGGTCCACTCTAATTCTCTCCAACTCTCTCTCCATATATATAGACACACATTATAGGACTGCCTAATTCACATTGCCACCTCTAAAGGTGAAGAAAAAATATAAAGAACGGAAATGATTAAAATAAAATTAGAGGTATGGTTACAGACTAAGTGCCTCTATTATCCATCCATCAAGGACAAATAAAAGCTCCCTCAAAGATCTAGTCTTCATCTTCTGTTTCTTCATCATCATCGTCGTTGTTTCCGGCATACCTCCAACCATCCTCTACATTGTCACGGTCCTCCTCCGTTTCTTCACTATCTTCTTCATAAACTACTTCTTTGACTGGCCATGGCTTTTTCATTGTGTTCGTAGTGGCCTGAGATGGAGTTGAGCCTTTGCGCACTTTGGCGGGCGGGAACTTCAAATTTGGCTTGGCCCTGTTTGTTTTCTGGCTTTTGCCATTCACACGTTTTCCCGCATAGACATCTTGATCACTGGCTTCATCCATCTCATTGTCAGCAGTATTAAGGACATGCTCGGCATTTTCATCAGACATATGACCAGGATGCTCTCTCCTCAGATGTAGTTTAAGCTTGTATTCATGGATGTAGGCCTTTTCACACCCTTCATAAGGGCAGGCATAAGGGCGATCAGATGATGCAGAACCATAAACCCCTGCAGAAGGCTTGGGAGTTTTTGTTTGCTTCTCTGAAGGTGGAACAGTATACTTAGGCACATCCACGGGCACATTCTGCAACTGAAATTAATGTTAATATTGGAACCCAAATCAAACTTTCTACCGGTAAGAAAGTTAACAAAAATAGTTACATAACGTCAATATCAGTTATAAGTTGGCATCGTCCACGTCATATTATTGGCCCTAATTTCTGAATATTCTAATAACACAAACCTCACATTCATATGCAATCAAAAGATTTACCGTGTTCTTCCTGGAACAGCATAAGATTATGAATTATAGAAACAAGGGACACAGGCAGAATTATTAAATACAATATACATAAAAAATAAATATAAATACAAAGAGCAGAGGAATTAGCAACCTTTTCATGGTGAGATGAAATGTGGTTTTTAAGCTTGTACTCATGTGCATATCTCTTTCCACATTCTGGGTATGGGCATATATGATAGTTCTCTTGTGAATGTGTTTTCATGTGAGACCGTAGGTTGAAATCCAGGGAGAATGCCTGCAGATGTAAGATTTGAAGACTTCACTACAACAGTAATACCAAAAGAAAACAAAAATAAAACTTCATTACAAAAATACAGATATTTTATGCATCCCATGCACATCCACAAATGATTATGGGAGTTGGAGCGTGTTGGTGCCAATCTTATTGAAAATAATTAATGGACTCTCTTCTGGGTCCATCTCGTCCAAATTGGAACGCCAAAGTACCCTCCTAAGTATGAGGTTGGACTATAGCTCATGAAATGATGAATGCTTGCGACATGGTTCAGAGGAGATGGCCATCCTTGTTCAGCTGAAGTTGATAAGCAATGCTGAAGTTCAGATCACCCAGTCAACATTTTTGAGTGAGCTGGGACAATTCAGCTTCATATGTTCCATATTGAGTGAAGAATATAAGTTCTTTGGTGGAAAAAACAGAGGCATAGTGCTATGTGAGGAAAGGATGGCACCCGTGTGGGAAAAAGTTCACTTTTTGGGCATCCCTCGGAGCAGTGGTATCTTCCTGAGTTTAGGGAATATTCTTTCCAAGCAATCTCTTATGTTTGGACTGCAGTTGTGATTTTGTTTCTTTCTAGTTATCTTTGTTTTAGGTAACTTGCAACTGTAGAGTTTTCCTAGGGAGACGATGCAGTCCCCTATATTCAATTGTTTTTCTTTATTGAAAGCGTTCCTTTTCAACATAAACAAAAATGTCAAATGGCAACTGGAAATAAGCTAAACATAACATAGAAATGGATCAAATATATTGCATCTTTCAGAAAAAAAACATTATGGTCATATTTTCTAAGAGAAAATACAACAAACCAGTACAAATTCAACATTAGAGTCCAAGAGATCAAGGAAAGAAACCAGCAAAGGCAAAAGTAAGCACTTTTTAATAGGGGATAAAATGATCACCTTACCACAGCCTTCATGAGGGCACACAAAATCCCTTTCGCCAGTATGAATGAGAAAGTGTCGTTTCAACTTTGAACTATCCAAAAATTTCTGCAACATTAACAATATTCTTCTCAATTTACTAAGAGACCAGAAACTTCGATGGAAAATCAATTTTTATACATTAACTAGTCTCTCTCTCTCTCTCTCTCTCTTCCCCCCCCCCCCCCCCCCCCCCCCCATTGGTTCACACAATAACATAATATACATAGGAGTAGCACTACTGAGAGTTGCACAGCAAGTTCCAGAAATAAGAAAACGGACCACTTTTAATTAAAAAAAATAAAAAATTTAAAAACACACATTTTTTTAGCCTACTCAATAAATACTTTAATTCCAGCAAGTAGTATGTTACTAATGGTAGAAGATGGGATTTGACTTCAGCAGTTCCCTTATTACCCTTTTCTCAAAATTGTAACCTGACAACTTGTTTCACATTGTTTTGACAAGCTGGTAACTTGCTACCTCAAAACCATCGGTCAAAACAGTAAACCAAAAGTTGGGGAAAACAACATACACATTCTAAACAAAACAATACCTTCCCACAACCCTCATAGTGACAAACATACTGTCTCTCCCCATGTATGTGAGAATGCTTCCTCAAAGCACCAGCATCAATAAAGGTCTTCCCACAGCCTTCATAGCTGCAAAGAAAAAGGACTTCAGTTGTAGGTTCTGGTTCTGGCTCTGGTGCCACTAGCTCTTTTGATTTCTCATTCAAAGCCTTTACCGTGCCCTCTAAGAAAAACAGGAAAAAATGAGAAAAATCGGGAGAACCCATTACCGTCATAAGAACAAAAAACAAGCAGGACATGCTTTTCCAAACAAGTGAATTCAAGAGGGCTACCACAACTCATCTTTAATCCTCTAAGTCACAAGCTGAAAGTAAACCTGACCCATGTAAGACTAAGAAACTAAAATAACATTTCAAGACACTTGGCTGAATCAGTAATGAGAACAGTGCAAGCTTTGCAGATGGTACTATGTTTCCCCATAATTGGATTACCTTCAAAAGATAACCTAATAATTTAGAACTGAAAGAGTTTGCTTCAATGTCACTGTGGTAAAAAGATGTGCATTTGCTTCAAGGGGAGATTTAAGGGGCTGAATGTTGGAAAGTTATGGGACATTTTCAAGCAAGTCTTAGAGAAACTAGCTTTGTAGCATGATATCTCATATATTTTTAATCCTATAATCAGATTTGGAAGGATTTGTAAGAATGGGGAATAAAAGCCAGTTTCCTATCTTTTTTTGGTTTTTGCTGATGTTAAACTGGTTTTTCACTGTTGTA
This sequence comes from Rosa persica, assembly GCA_025331145.1. Taxonomy (NCBI): domain Eukaryota; kingdom Viridiplantae; phylum Streptophyta; class Magnoliopsida; order Rosales; family Rosaceae; genus Rosa; species Rosa persica. Next base: position 31,065,392 of record WFKR01000007.1, on the reverse strand, counting down.
CATTGTCATTAAAATTTTGTTTCTCTTCAAAGAAAATAAAATAGAAGGCCAAGTATTAGCTGAATTTTTTAGATGTAGTTAGGAAAATGACTGATAAACTTAACGAAATTACAACCTACAAAACTTCAGAGATGTCAAACTAGGAATAGACAGACACAGAAAGGATTGATAAACCAAGCCCTACAAATATAGTGCCTGAGCTACTTGATGCAATGCAACAAAAAATATATGAACATGAGGTAACATTTTGATCCAGTACGCAGTGTGATTTCTTCACCAATTAGGCCAATCACCACTCATATCAACATACTAATTCTCACTCATGGAAAATGCATAGTGTACAAAGTAAACCTGGGCAATGAGTTGTTTCAAGCACAGTAGAGTATGCAGGTAGGGGAGAAGATGTAAAGGTTACCTGTGACCCATTTCAAGAGAGAGCACTTTCCACCTGTTGCTACGACATCCTGCGGAACCCTACAAACAATTTCATCAAAAGATTAGACTGCACCGTAGTTTTCGTTTGAAAATCTTTATCTGAACAGGATTGAATAAACCTGATTTGCTTCCTAAACCCTAGCCCCAATGAGGCAGTTAAAGTCTAAACCAAAATCTTCAACCTCAGATAGAACCGTCTTTCAATTTGTTCACAGAATCCAATACAATCTTGTCACTAAGATCATATCATTGCACCTTGTTTTACTTACTTAGCTTGAAAACAAGAAGAAAAACATAGAACAACAATTGCAAACCATTTTGAGATAAAAAGTGTGCCCTAGACAACTTACCATTGTTTAACCCATCTAACAGCGGGAGCTTTGGATCTGAAGATGGTGCGCCTCTCGAAATAACTGTGATGGAATTGGGTATCCATAGCTTTCTTCTGTTTTCACACGATGTCTGTATTCAAACTTTAAGCTCAGCTTCTGCTGCTCGCCTCCCTTGGCGGGTCGAGTTTAGAACCGAACGAGCTCTTCCTTTTTCGTTTCTTAAAATCCCCCTGCGCTTTTAATATCATGAAAAGCTCTCTCCGCCTTTTTTTTATTATTATTTTTTTTTTATCTAAGTAGTCCAAATATGATACGTCCTTTGCAATTGCAATTGACGAAGAAGATGGTGAGTTATTGCTCTAATAAGAATTTTTGGTAGTTGAATGGCTCTATTTAAAATTTTATATAGTTAAAAAAAATACAAATTGTCAAAAATACATATTTAATTGTTGAAGAGTTTTTGACAAAATTAAAGAGATGTATTTAGCTTTTTAAGTATTTAAAAAAGTGAATTAATTAGTACGAATGTCTAAATATCAACTTTGGAGGTTCAATTAGAACCACTTTTGCTCGTATTGTTCTAAACAAATTGTTATTTGCTAACATAACGATGACATAGAACCCATTTGATGACGTGTCACACCCAGTTAGATTAGGCATTAACCATGAACTTCATGTACTTTTTTTTCCCTTCCATATGTGAGCATAGAGATTGCCACACTATTAGAAGAAGAAAAAGAAAAGAAGAGAGCACACCAATTCCATGTCAACACCTAATCTGATTAGGTGTGACACATAAATTGCCACGTCAACAAAAATTAGTTCCATGAACCTTACACGACCAATTCTTAGACATATATCTCTTGCTATGTCTTTGACATCAACAGCCACATCCCGCCTCGTCATCCTTTCCTTTATATTTCTCTTCCTCATGAACACACCATTGCACGCCCTCTTCTCCATTCTCTTCATCTTTCTTCCATTTTAGAGGTGGATTCAAGTGGGTTCATCTTCAAATTCATTAGGGTAATTTGACATTAGATTAGCATCATTTGTTGTTTGATCATCAATTTATACAAGGGATGCTAATGATAGACAGTTTAAGCTCTAACTTCCATATGTTTCATCACATCTAGTTTAACTTAGCCCAGAATACGTTTCGAGCATTCATTTAATAAGTCTAGTTTGACCTCCAAATGTGCCTAGACCGAAGAAGAAGTCTACATTGGATCTAGTGCGGGTGGTCATGGTACAGCTAGAGTGGATGTTGATGCGACCCTTGTTGATGTTTGGCTTATGCACCAGACGGGACCACAGTGCAACTTGGATCGAATGAAATTGACTTACTTAATATCTTGTGGAGGCTTCATGATGAGAGCATTACTTGCTAGGGATCAAGAAGTGAGTTTGGTGAAGAGTTTCCCGCAATTGTTGGTGTGTAGTACGCTTAAATTACAAGACGAAATTTCTTTAAGGAGGGTATAATGCAATAGTCTGAATTTTCATTATTAATTTTCGATGATTTTCCTGAGATTATAAAGTGGGTTGTTAGGACGATTTCGTGGTTCATAGATGGAGTGGAAGTGTTTTGGACGAATAATTACTCGAAATGTTTTATCTTCGAGGGGTCAAAGAGTCGACTTTTTATTTGTTGAGTTTCTCCGAAAACTTCATTCACGAAAGTAGTAAAGCACGTCGATACGAGTTCATGGACATGCAGCAATCGTAAATTGAAGTTCATATGAGAAATTTATGGTCAACAGAAGTTTCTGCTATTTTTGGAAATCACTATAAATAGATTTTCTGAAAATGGAAAATTAGGGTTGCCATTTTCGGAGGTTTCCAATAAAAACCCGAGTCTCTCTCAGCAGCCAACTTGAGAGTTTTGGTTTTTTTTTACGATATCTCTGCCGTCCGGCCACCAATTTGGTTGCCACTAGTCATATTCAAACCACATCTTCCTTCTCTCTCTCTCTCTCTCTCTCTCTCTCTCTCTCTTCAGGTCTGTGGTGGTTGGGTTGCTCGGTTTGAGCTGTAGAAGGCACAACAAAGCAGAGAAGGCATGACGGCGCTGTTTCAGTTTCACCGTCGGAACTTGCGTTTCCGGCCACCTCCAGCAATGATTCTTGGGGGGTTTCGAAGCTTATGAGTCCTACATAATGATACGCTACAAGTAAGCATATAATTTAACCCTATAAGATATCATCGTTAGTATACGGTAAATAGGGATCAATCTAATCCAGGGATTGAGGGTACACTTGTCATTTTAAAACAATTAAACAATTAATTAAGACACAAAGTATATTATTTACAAAAATAAAATAAAGTATATACATATTTACGAAATAAGGGGGGTCTTAACAATTAGGGTTTCGAAAATTAAAATAAATAAAATAAAGAAAATACAAAACACATATACAAGAAGGAAACATAAGAAACAAAGATCAAAACAAATTCCATGTAAATTTGATTCAAACCATATAATTGATCATCTAAGTCATGAGAAAGAAAAGGTTATCAACTTAAGTGCACAACCTAGTATGAATAAGTTCACCTATTTGCAATCCTCTTCAATTGAATTCGACTTTTGTCCAAAGCCTTTACTACTTTTGATTTAAGTTCACAAAACTATTAGGTGAATCGTTAACTTAAATTTAGCACCAATTACATGCATATATCCTAAGTTGGCCACCAAAGAATATAAACATATAAAAGTTTTCTGTAAAGTAAATTCAATCGAACAAACTCATAAAAGCAACTTAGAATCACAATCATAGAATTCGAAAACTTTATTTAAACATAGAATTGGGCTTAAACTTTACCCTAAACATTATTGTTAACTAGAAACAAGTTCCTACGAATTCAAACAAGGAAATCAAAAAATTACAAGGAAAAAAGAATGAATTACACCGTGAGGGGAGATGGAGATGGAGAGCTTGAATGTTGGATCTTGAATCTTGGAAGCAAGTCTTCAAGGTGGATGATGGAAGCTAGGGCTCATGGCTCCTTCTTCTTCTTCCTCTCCTTGCTTGAAAACGCAAAACTTGAAACTAGAGAGTGGAGAGAGAGCTTTGATGTTATCGGAGTATTTTCTGAATGGAGAATGTGTGTTGAAAACGTCAAGCATAGGGGGGTTTATATAGGGGACGTTGGCCTTGGTCTCCAAGTCTTCATGAATCTTCTATTATTTTCCAAGAAATTATCAGAAAATGCCACATAACTTCAACCAATCAAAAATTTCCATGTAAGCCCTATTGTGTTGTCCAACCAATCAAAACTCTCCAAAATAATTCCCTAGTGAATAGTGCTGAATTCCCATTAATATATTTTGATTTTTCTCTTTAATTTCGGCCAAAATTCCTTTAGGGAATGTAGGGATGAATCTAGACGCATTTTGAGCCTTTTCTTGGTGTCCACACCTCTTCTTTCCTTAAAACTTTCCCTAGGAAATCTCCATGGCATATCCTTCCTTGTGTGGTATCAATCTCCTTTATTTTTCTTGATTTTCACATTGGCTCCTTCGTATTTCATGGCAATCAACACAATTAACTCCTCCAAAAATATTTCCTTCCTTAAAACTCTCACTTGAAAATCTCTTGGCGTAATCTTTTATTCTCCTTTTTATTTTCATGTCATCTCTTTGTTTCTCTCTTGGTAGTTCACGGCAAACAACTCAACATATACTCCTTTGCGTCACAAAACCCTAATTTCATGGGCTTTTGTCCATTTTGCCGAAAATCCAACATATACTTGAGAGTTCTTGGGCCTTTATGCGTCACCTCCTTGCCATATCATCTTCTAAAGTCTTCAAGAAGCTTCTCTCATGCCATGACGCTTCATCATTTCGATCACACTTCTTGGACAGCCTAGGAGTCATTTCCTTTCTTGGACAGGATTTCCTGGTTGAAATAGGAAAACTTCATTTCTTTATTTATGCTCATTTATGCATCCCTTTGTATCTCATCTTGTCTCCCTCCAACGTTGGCTAGCTCCTCTTTCCATTTATGAGCTCATTTCAGCTCATTTATTCCCAAGTCCTGAAAATAGAAACTGTTACCAAAAATAGAAATTTTCCTAAAACAAGAAATGACAACTTTCCTAAACTAAAATGGGAAAACTTTCTAAAAATGAAAAATAGAAACTTTCTACAAATAAAACAGGAAACTTCCTAAAAATAGAAAATAAAAACTTTTCTAGAGGAATAACTAAGTAAATATGAGGAAATAACACTTAAAACGTCGCATTAAAATGCTCCTATCATATAAATCCCTTCAAGCGGCTTGAAGCAATTTAAAGTGTGAAGATCGAATCGATGATATGAAATTCTAGGGTTTCGACCGGCCTCTTTGGCTTTCAAGGTAAATTCCGGCTTCTATAGTTAAAATTGGACTTTGTGGTAGTTGAAGAAGTTGTTGGGGCTATTGAGACGAAGGTTTTAATGTGGGTTTGGTAACCCAATTTGGGGGTTGACACTGTGCCTCCTGGCAGTGCGTCCAACCATGTTTGGGGAAGTTTCTTTCACTAGTATCATCTACTTGTCATTACAAACGTTTTGATATATGGTTTGTAACTTTTGGAGATCTTTTGAAATGTTAGGTTTTTCCATAATTTTGATTATTTTGGTTTTTGATCCATGAGGATCAGACCGTTGGCTTGACTTATCGTTTTGACATATTGATTGTAGGAGTGTTCCGGAGACTTTGGGTTGTCTCGGATGATGCTTTGTCGATTGACATGGTATTCAGGCTTTAGTTTCGAACTTAGATGCTTTTATATCTCAAATGATATTAAGATGTGACCTTGATGTGATTAGGTACTTGATAGAATTGTGTTGAGCGGATTGCTGCCATTTATGCTTATCTTGGTTAGCGTGTGAAGACGCAGCAGGATTTTGAGGTGAGTAAATCTCACAATGTTCATTTACGAATGGAGTTACTTTATCATTTTGAGGTATGTTTGTTGTTAAGTTAACAACTAATGAGATGTCAACTGTGAAGATTGGAGCTACCTACAAATGTGAGAATATGGAGTTTGTGATGATTATTATATAACTAGAAATTGATTGTCTTAGTGTGATCTTCTGAACTAAAACTATATGCAGGGATTATTATAATTTGAATTGATTATTTTAATGTAATCTCCTGAACTAAACTATACGCAGGGGCTACTATGAATTGATTGACCTTTGTTTTAAATTGTGACTGGCTTGTTTTCTTCTTGAACTATTTGAAGGGTCATAGTGGTGACGATTGTTCTCTGTGGAGAGGATAAGAAAGTGATTCATTGATCTTCACATTTGATATCATGTTGATGACAAAGGCTTCCGGTCGAGAAGAAATGAGTGTGATTTCGTAATTTGCCGTTATGCTAAAATGATTTTTCAAACACTACTTGAGGTGGTCTTGTTTGACTGAAATTTGTGTAATTAGATGCTAGTTAGGTTGAGAATCAAAACATGTAGTTTTCAGTCACGGGTTGACTTATGTAAGCATGATATGGAAGGTTATGAAACTGATGGTTGTAGTTGTGATATACATGCTTATCATTTGTTTAGGTTGAGATGCCTTAAGCAAGTGTTTATATTTTTGTGTTTTACTCATACAAACTTTCATAAGTTTATCTGGTTTATTGTGTGACAACCCAATACATTATTCGATGGTATAGGGGTAAATCCTATACGCCAGGAAAATCATGGCTGAAGTTGAGATCTGGTAGTAGCAACTGTACGAGTAGGAAGCTATTTTTATGGTTTTGCTGTTGTTAAGACTTCTGCTCTGTAGTAAGCTCTGAGGAGCATTTCCTTATTATTTTGCTACGTAACTTAATTCGTAAACTTGTGTAATGTAATATATGACTCTACAGAGCAGGTTTGTATTAATATTGTGCATTTAGGGGATCAGTATGTACTTGGTTTAAAAGGAAAAAATTTCAGGTATTTTGTATTGACGACTGAACCATTAACGTCATGTATAATTATGAGATTATCTTGATTTTTTAGTTGTGTTAAAAATTGGGGTATGACAGTGGACAACTCAAAACATGTAAAGACACATTTCACTTCTAACAATTAAACCTTATTCTCCTAGAGCCACCTTGCTCCCTGAGTCCACCAACTCCACAACAAAGTTAAACAAAACAATATCTCCAGTCTAAATATCTCGACAAAAAGATCACAAATTTAAATTATATCAAATCCTCGTAGTTGGGTCATAAACACTTAAAATACAACAAATTTAAATAACATCCCCAAGGAGATCATAGTAGTCTAAAATAAGAAACTGACATAATAACCGATAGGTTAAACAAGTAACCTCCATATTCCGAAGCCAAATATAATCTCAAATAATCATTTACTAAAAGAATTGCTGCATATATTTTAAAAGAAAGTATCCACTCACAATATATGGCTAATCCTGTTGTAGTTTGAAATCCTCCTCAAGTGGGGTCTCCTCACATCCTATACAAAGCGGTAATCATAAACAACAACTCAAGGTTTGGAATTTAGAATACAAGGGCAATAACTGAACCTTATTAATCTCCGACAACGAAAACCTAATTGCTTCAACTTCTCAGATTTGACCCAACTTCACCACTAACATCAATTCGTCGATTTAAAGGTTCTAAGGCAGAAACAAGAGAAATATGTCAGTTGGATTCTCGAAAATCTATAATTGTAACTTCAAACTTTGAAAACCTATGATCGATATCAAAACAATTCCAATTTTTTACTTGATACACATTTACGCAAGCAGACGTATCATTGTCAAGATAGGGAAGTATTATGCCCAAAGTTATCGTACCACGGGGATTAGTGGCTATAGAAATGGCTCGTGTGAGTGATTGGAATTGAAGAAGACAAATGCCACGTGTCACACGGTGAATAGAGGTGCCTTGCCTTCTCTTCTTCCTGATTGCTTCATAGCCCACGTACTGCAGCCATAAACCAAACCACATACCATTTGCTTAATTAATTAATCATGCCAAACCATGATTGACTAATTAATTAAACAACCACTTCTCTTTTTTTATTCTTTGTTTTTTTTTTCTCAATGCATTTTCGCATATATTTTTCGGAGGCAATGGGATTCTACTTCTTTTATGGCATCAATCATGGTTGACTTAGTGTTGACTTTTTGTCGGAAACTCTAATTTACTCCAATTTTACCCATTTTTGTATTGGTTTTCGCAACTCCACTTATTTCCTACAAGATAAATATAAATGGATTAATTACATAATAATTGACTTGAGGATTAACTTATTGCTAGTGTTTTAGATACAATTATATGCAAAAAAATACGTGTAATCACACCCCACACTTGAACTTTGCTTGTCCTCAAGCAAACTAAATGAAATATAATCCGAAATTCTAATAACTCACAAACATATATGCTCAAACATAAAGAAAGTGCGGTATTAGCCTTTCCAACCATAACCTCGAAGAACTAATTATGTAAATGACCATGAGTTATACAAAACACAACATAGGATTTATGAATTTCTAAGGCAATTAAGATGCACGTGTGACAAATGCTCAAGTATATGCATGTGTTGGCCATGTGTCAAATCAATCCACCATAATCAAATAGACATATAAAAAACCCGATAAAACCCACTAAACTCACATAGATTCACTAAATATTACTGCTCAAGTGTTTATGGGGGTATATGTGTTTCAAAAGCAATTCACAACATGCGCCGCCATATGCTTGCTCTTCGATCTCTTCTCCGCTCAGTAGCTCACAACATTCAAGATTAAGAGGTCTTTTATTTGGTTGTAATGGGGCTAAGGGCAAGTGGTTAAGAGAAATGAATGATAAGGAAATACAAAGTCCATAGAAATCGATGAAGCAGCTCTCTCTTGTAGAGATATATGACTTTTGCTTTCAAATGCTAACTCACTCACTAATCTCAATGTACAACCCACATTATACTATGTACAATATTTTACTTTCTTTCTAGTTTTGGATTTTCTTCTATTTAACTTTCTCTCTCTCTCTTTTTCTTTCCCACATTTTTCTCTTTTTCATTTTCTTTTCAAACAACTCTTTTTTTTTTTCGAAACTTTCTTTTCTAAACAATATCACTCACCCCCACACTTGTTCTTTTGTAACCTTACACTTTTTACTTTTCTTTTCTTTTGAAGCACTCAATCATAAAGTCATTCTCTCGAATCGCTCCACCAACTATCATGGAAGGATAGAATAAAAATGTTTATGCTAGGTAGGAATTTGTGGTGCAAATAAACAAAAAGGCTAAATATATAAATAGGCTCAAAGTGGCAATGTAGTGGTAAATCTTTTTGGGCACATGCTTCTTTGGCCATGGTAGTAATAACCTAATTGCCTCAATCCTTTCTATCCCATCGTAAGCTAAAAGTAGCCTGAAGAGGTCTCAAGAAAGTTCTAGATACGCAATGTCATGAAATTGTACACACACGAAAGAAAAGGTGAATGAACAATGCATACACTATAGATATAAGCATAGAAGCTCACAAATATGGCATGCAAGTTAATCAAATCACCTATATGTTTCTCTAATTATGAGGAACCAACCTAAACATAGGCTATGTGCAAACATATAGTCAAGCATAGATCACATATACACTCAATTACAAAACAATTCAAAGTCCTAGATCATGCTTAATCTATTCACAATCACAACAAGTTAAGTCCATGTCTCATCATTGGGGTTGGAAAATGCATTAACCACTAAAATATAATTATAAAAAGCTAATCTAAAAAAGATTTTTTTTTAATAGGGTGCCGGAGCCCTCACCCCCACACTTCAAACCAACATTGTCCTCAATGTTGTCAAGTGAGCTTGAAATCCACATCCATGTTGGATTTAGGCATGAGAGTGGAGTCCGAGCGAATGCACAAAAATTAACTACAAAAATGAAAATCTAAATGCGGAGAAAAGTTACGGAAAACCCCATTGTAGACCCTTCATTGCTCATGACATTCAGAGAATCCCAATATGAGACACCAACCTCAAGGCACAAGGCCTTGACTTTCTTGCGTATGCTCCATAATAGCTCAAAGTGCTCATATAAAGATCAACTCTATTGAGAAAGATATAATGTCCAAAGAACATTGCGTCACAAATAGTCTAAAGAATAAGGACAAGGGTCCTCCATTAAGCACATAACCTTGACCACATCCAACACACCCCAAGACTGCCCATACATTAACCTCTATTGAAGAATTGAAGTGCAAGAAGTTCAACCAACCCGAGTGAACAAAAACTACTGAGTGCAAAAAACTTCCAGCAATGACCCTTTTGTCTTCAAATGCCCGTATCTCATGCTCAGAAATAGATAAGTACGTGAGACCATTGGAATAGAAAATAGACTCAGAGAGATTCATATCCAAATAATGTAGGCCACCTATCTCCAACTGAGATGAAAACCAAAGATGGTCAAATTTGCCGGCTTATAATGAAGTCTGCTGCTAACCCTCAATCACCAATACTGCAATTTCTGAAGCTCTAGAGGTGCAAAGAGGGTGAGACTAACTGAATATGAAAACAGACTCATAAGACTACCTGTTGGTAAAATTTCACTTGAAAATAAATTCTGAGTCAAATATCGTTGACCTCCAAACTCACTGATCTGTTATGCAGTTTCTGTTGTGCCCTGTTTCTGCCCTCTATCCACTTAGAACACTATGTCTGAAGCTAAGAAGGTTCAAATTAAAAAATGTCTTTCCACCATATAGAGGACATGTGAAGATATATCTCTAAAAAATTGTAGCTCTAAATTGCTTGATATGTAGAGGGTGTAGCTTCCCAAAGTCACCCTACAGTCGCTGCCTCTATTTTGACCTCCATGCATTGACCACTAAATAACTGGAGTTCCAGGGACTCAAAATAGTTACGATTTTGGAACAAGATAACAGACACAGACACACAGTAGAATATCTCCAGAAAATTTCAGCTCAAACTAACATGTAAATTGAAAATTATAGTCACCAAACTCAATTGTAATTTCTGAACAGAAACTTGCAAATTGCTTTATTCATGCTTTCTTCACATTTCCGACTTCGGACACCTCCCATCCTCCCAAAAATGATAAAAGTCTTTATTCATGACAAAAAGAAACTACCAAAAGAAGAATTAGTACCGATGATGTGCTAGGGTTGCCTCCCTCACAAGCGCTTTGTTTAAGGACTTCATTGCCAGTCCATAAAACGTGAAATTTGTCAAGGTGGATACTTCTCAGGTACAACCATCCTATTGTTTGGGGCTAAGGGACTCCTTGATGTGTCATAGAGACAAGACCAAAAGTTACATAAGAATTCTCCAATTGATAGCCCAAAATGTAGCTTCTTAATCTTCCTCTTCTTCTCAATTTTTCTTCTAGAAGCCAACCTTGCATTCTCCTTCTCAAGTGGTGTAGAAATAATGCTCATGGGAACAATAGGTGGTAGAAGCTCTTGAGAGTGATGGGAAAGGTTGAGTGCAAGTGCTCCACTTCCTTTCTAATCCATCACCTCATTGTAGAAAGATTGTCACTAAAAGGTGGATTAAGAGGTAAAAGTACCTTAAGCTCAATCTTCTCATTAAGTACATAAGGGCTCAACGTTCTACTCTCAACCTTGGAAAGCTCATGATGTATCTCCGTGGAGTGGGAGAAGAGAAAGTCTTGGCTCTTCAATTTCGTCATCATCACAAGGTATTAAAGAACTCTATTCCTCATTGGGAATTAGGCCTCAACAATTTAGGGAATATGGTGTAAGTCTTCAAGCTCCACATCCTCCTCACTAAACAAGCTATCATCTTCTTCTGAATCATCTTGATATACTTCCTCTTCATTATGAAAATTAGAGTTCCAATATTGCATCGATTCCTCCGAAATGTCGTCTCTCACCCTACTTGCATTGGAACTTTCATAACCAACCTCGCTTTCTTGTATATGAACATCACCCTCTCGATGTTGAATAGGCAACTCTTGCTCATGATGCTCATAGCATATTTCTTCTCTTGAATTAGTCTCCACTTGGTCAAAAAAAAGAAACTTGCTCATGAAAAATGGTGAATGGTGGCTCTTGTGCAAGACTAGGCTCAAGTTGCTCATTGGAATGTGAAATCATTTCTTGAGAAGCTTGCAATTGAGCATTGAAGGCTTCCAATTTAGCATGCAATTGAGCTTAGGAGGCTAGACATTTAGCTTGGGAGGCTTGCAATCGAGCATTAGAGGCTTCCAATTGAGCTAGTTGTTCTTCAAGTGATGGCTTCCTAGGTCAAAAGCTTACTTTTGTGGATATGCCTCGGGTACAAATGTCTCTTGATACATGCCCATCTTGTACTCATACTCTCGTATAAAATCCGGATACTCAAATCTCAAAGAGCATTCAAAAGGTGAGTGCCACGGAGAATTACACAAGGCACAAGCCTGGTTGTACCAAGGCATAGGACTCTCGGCATTGGTGTTCCACTCTTGATAACCTCCACCATAGAAACTTTGTTGCTCATATCCCCTAGGATCATCCCATCCATTGCTCCATCGATCCATAGCTTAAAGTGATAATAAAAAGAAGTACATATGGATTCCCAAGAGCGAGATTAGCAACTAACAATTAAAAAGAAAATAGAAAACTAAGCACACAAAACATAACAACTAATTGGAATAACTTTTTTTTTTTTAATAACAAAGAAACAAAAATATGCCAAAGTGACCTAGAACCGATTTATCCAGGATTAAGGCTATTAAACCCTAATCCCCGGCAATGGTGCCATTGACTTGATACACATTTACGCAAGCGTACGTATCATTGTCAAGATAGGGAAATATTATGCCCAAAGTTATCGTACTACGGGGATTAGTGGCTAACCCACAATCCTTGGGTAATCGAAAATAAAGACACTTAGCAAGCAAAAGAAAAAGAAAATAAAAGAAAATAAAAGAAAATAAAAATGCCACTCTAAGGCACCAAGCCTTAGCAATGCTAGGCTTTAGTTAGCACTGAAGCCTAATCAAAGCTATGAGCCTAGTGATGACTATTTAAAATGAAGTAGAAAGTGTCACTGAAAATGTAATTTGCATTTCTAATAACTAAAGTGCAAGAATTTAAATGAAAACTTTAATTAACAACTAAATTAAATAAAGGAAAGAAAAGTAAAAAAAATGAATATAGATATGGGGTTGGTAGTTAGGGATGAATCCTAACCCTAATTCAATGCTCTAGATGCTAATTTGATTTACGTGTAATTTATTAAAGATGGTAGAAGCTGTACCCAAGGCTTTTCAAGGCTGAAGGGCCAAAATTCCATTTCATGGTATTCCTACTCCAGTTCAAGGGCCGTAGGAACCCACTTGACATGAATTGGAGGCAGTTCAAGGGTGACTAATTCACATCAAGAAGCCTAGAGTTCAAGGAATTAGGCAACCAAGCTCACCATAATTGCGATCAAGTTAATCATGTAGTGAACCATGCTTGTACTTCCCACGAATATTAACTCGGGGTTCTAGCTCTAAAATCTAAGGATGTCATTCCCTAAATTTTAATCTAGACTTATTAAAACACATACTCAAGAGTTGACAATTCCTAAACATGCATTCTAATCAATTATCACAAAACACAAGCATCCAATAATTAATAAATTTCATTTATAAATTAAATTAAGCATCAATTACATCAAATTTGGGCTAGGGCACACAACCCTAACCCCCAACAAAAATCTACTCACTAATCATAATCATGAACATCAAAGTAACAAATTCAAAGAGTAAAGAGTAGAGAAGTATAGGAGAAAACAAAGATAGTCACAATTAGCTAGAAAGCTAACATGACTATTCTTGAATTACAACTCCCACAAATACCCATGTCTTGAATCTTGTAAAAATTGAAGTCCTTGATGAATCCTTGAAGCTTTGGGTGAGATCTCCTTGAAATCCCGATATAAAATTAAAGCAAAGATGAAAAAAGAAAAAGAAATGGAGGAGGGAGAAGAGAGAGTGAGAGCAGCCCAAAGGGCTGCCCTTACTTTGGGTGGTGCAGCTACTATTCGATGGATAGCTCCTGCGTAGAGGAATAGGGTTTCAAATATATATCACTGCACGTGTGAAGGTGAAAGGATAATTAAGGTACTGGAGAGAGATGAGGAATCGACTGCTGGGATTGAAGAAGTAAAGGAATGGCTCGTGTGAGGGATTGGAATTGAAGAGGACAAATGCCACATGTCACATGGTGAATGGAGGTGCCTTGCCTTCTCTTCTTCCTGATTGCTTCATAGCCCACGTACTGCAGCCATAAACCAAACCACATAACATTTGCTTAATTAATTAATCATGCCAAACCAGGATTGATTAATTAATTAAACAGCCACTTCTTTTTTTTTTCTCTTTTCTCAATGCATTTTGGCATATATTTTTTGGGAGATAATGGGATTCTACTTCTTTTATGGCATCTATCACGATTGACTTGGTGTTGACTTTTTGTCGGAAACTCTAATTTGCTCCAATTTTACGAATTTTTGTATTGGTTTCTGCAACTCCACTTATTTCCTATAAGATAAATATAAATGGATTAATTACATAATAATTGACTTGAGGATTAACTTATTTCTAGTGTTTTTGATATAATTACATCCATAAAAATGCATGTAATCAATTTTCACCCACATTATATCCACAAATCCTCTACATTAAGAGTCACTCAACCATTCAAATTCAAAGGCCGGAACCAGCCCTACACACTCCCCACATGCCCCCAAAAGCCACCAGCCAATCCATGAGTTGGTTTAGAATACTTATGCCAAATTCTTCCTCTCATCCTCCCAAAAAACATTCACAATTACCAAAAAGTCCAATTTGAAGCACATAGCTTCTTAACCAGAATTTACCTCGAAAGCAACAAGAACGATTTGAACCCTAGATCCTTCAATCATTTAGTTCGGCCTCCACACATTAAACTGGGACAAGAGGCTTGGAGGGATTGATGTGTGTTCCAAGAGCTCTAAGACCCAACAAAAACTATCATCGGAGGTGGCCGAAAACTAGGGTTCAGACCAAAAACTCAAAACGACGACACTGGCTTCTTCTCCTCATTTCCGCACTTTTTACAGCTCAAGCAAGCCACCAAACCAACCAAACTTTTCCAACGATACCAGTGGCATCCAAATCCATCACGGGACGCAGAGAAATGCAGGAAGAAAGACGACGGGTTGAGGGCCGATTAGGTCTGGGAGAGAGAGTGTGAACAGGGTAAAAAGGTAGGTTTCCGAAAATAGTAAATTTCCAAGACATAATTTCTATTTATAGCAAAGTTTCCCGAAACAGTAACTTTAGTTTTTTTATCATAACTTTCGCATACGAACATCTGAATTAAGCATGGCACTTGTCCACAGACTTGGTTTAACATCCTCTACAACTTTCGTGAAGGAAATTTTCTCTAATTGTTATTCTATAAAAGATCAACTCTTAAGGCCCCTAATTGGTAAAACAAAAATTAAGGAAAGTACAAATTAAAATAATTAACTTATATACAATAAAAAGGGTAAATTGGATACGGGATGTATCATAATCCTTTGCACTTCAAGTTCAAACTGTGCAGTACAGGGGATCGAGATGCAACAAAGTGAGGACAGACCACGATAATTCATGTCATTCTTGTTGGATGTTAACATTCTTATCATCCCCTAACAATGAGATGACTGTCTGATCAAAGTGATAATATGCAAAAAGATCGGTAAAGAGATTGCTCGTCAAGAGTTCTAAATAGCAGACAACGTTGGAGCTTCATATCCAACATATATGCTCATTTGGCTCTGAGGACCCATCTTGGTACGTTGTGGCAACGCAATTGGTACATAAACCATGCACCTAAAAATATGCATAAGTGTGAAATATCATGCTCGTACTCAGTCACTAGCTGTAGTGCAGAGAAAGGTTGGGTGTCGATGAGTCGTAAACAATCAGCATAGTTGCATGCAAAATTGCATAACCCCAAGCAAAAATAGGGAGATTACCAATGTTCGGGCTACCATTGTAGTCATTAGTGGCCATTTTAGGTGTGTACATGGGAAACATGATTCCCAACTTCAATCCCCAAAGACATACAATAATCATCAAAAGTCTTCAATGTAAACTTTCTAATATTTTCAAGTTAGAGAATGTTGAATTTGTTGAGATGTTGTGTATTTGTGATAAAAGCACAAAGTGCGATGATTTTAATGAGTATACGCCCCATTTTAGCTTTATTTCTCCCTTAGATTTGTGTCTTGAGTCATTAAAATTGATTTCAGAGTCTTGTAGAGTGTTTGACATGAAATAAGCGAAAAACGCAAAATTCATGAACAATCCTAGCTTGGTCAGGATTCCTTACTGTCATGCTAATCCATAGGCCTTAAGAGAGAATTTATGGGAGTATTTTTTCTGAAATTAAATTGTTTTAATTCCATTTATTTTCTCTAAAAGTATTTAATTTTGTGCCCTTTATTAAATCAGGTTGACCAAGCAATGAAGAAGGGAATAAAGGAGAAAGACGTTTCAGTTGGGAAATTAAAGGAATTGCCCCATTATTGAGAGGAATTAAGGCCATAAGTACCCCATTATGAGAAATTAAAATGACAAGAAATAAGAAACAGAAAATTAAAGAGAAGATGAAGAAAGCTATGCAATCCCATCCGTCCAAATGATGAAGGGTACGATCGACAAAAACCAACCACTGCTCCCCTATAAATAGGCAACATCCAGAACAGAATTGGCATCACTTCCTTGCCTATCACTTCCTGGCCAAAAACTCTTCCGAGACTCTGCCCAATTCACTCCTCAATCCTCCATCACCTACAAGACCGTGACCACCATCCATCCAGCAATCTACGAAGCTCTTAGGCGTTGAGTCAAAGACGCACCACCACCATAGCAGAGACGAGTTCACCACCTTGTTGCCAAGCCGCTGAAGAAAACTTCAAAGTGTAACTATGACTCTACTTTCAATTTTTGTTTCGGTTTTGTGTGTTTGGATTTGCGAGTTGTGTAATTGGAGACATGAAATGTTCAGAATATTTTTATTAATATTTTTGAGATTTTCAGTTTATTATTGAGTTAATTTCGAGAATTCTTTGATGATGCATGTTACAATCTTGTGCCCTTTTACGTGTTTAGGTAATATTCAGAGTTAGGTTAATAAGTTCCCATGCTAGAATCACGCTGAGTGTTCTTGTTTGTTTGCTTAATTTGCCAAGAATAATTGTTATTTGTTAAGACGCTGAGTTAAACAAGTAATAATTAGTTCTAAAGTGGTAAAAACCATGTTTCAATGGTTAAACAATTCTGGAAATTATGTGTTAAATTCTATGTGTAATGGTTAATTGATATGAGCATGAAATGTGACGTTATAAGTATCTAAACCCTATATTTTGCTAAGTTATTTCTTTTAACTTGATTAATTTAACTTAATTAGTGTTTTTCAGGTAAAATGGAGTCTCAAAGTCCAAAAATGGCTAAGGAAGCACAAGTGACACAGAAATGGAAAGAAATGAAGAAATGGAAGTTTTCCCAGTTTGACTAGGAAAATAAATCCCAGTTAGAGTAGGAATCTGAAGCTGACTTGGACTAGGAGTTCTACTTGGATAAGGAAACCCAATTCTACTCAGATAAGGAATACTAGTGTGATAAGGAGTCCATGTTGGATAAGGATTACTCAAGAAGGTTCCGGAAGAGTGTAGAAGCATCTCGGAAAAGAAGTTCGTATTTTACTAGGAAACCTACTTGCATATGGAGTTCTACTCACACTAGGAGACCTGTGGAAGCTAGGAGAAGTCCTTGGAACGTTCATGAAGCATCTAGAAGTCTCAAGAAGATCATGTGCCGTGCACACTTGGAGGAAGTCTCAAAGAATTCGGATTTCAAAGCAATGAGGAGTTTGGATTTCTAGTTAAGTTTAGATTGGATTTTCCGTGAGATTCTTGAAGGTTCTAGGGAGTTCTTGACGTTTTATTCTTCAACAAAGTGTGTAAGACATGTGAGAGGCATGTGATGTGAAGGAAATCCTAAATGGACTAGAGTTGTGCTTTGAAAGTCAAATCCATTACAGATTCGGAAATCTGCCTGTGCAGATCAGTCAACTTCAATGGAGTGTCAAAAACAGCTCAGAGCTCAGAAAATTATGATCTTTATATGATTGGAAAGCTACAGATGTCTAGTTTCCAGAACGTTTTACAGGTCAGTGATATATAATTTCTAGAAGAAGTTATGGCTGATTTAGTACACAGAGGTCAAGTCTGCCGGGAAACTGTTTTGTGTCAAAGAAGTCCTGAATCAACAAGAACTTGGAGAAGTCAAGTAGGAACGAATTGGGAGTGCCTTGAGACGTTCTCCTATATATACCTAGTGTATTTGACGTCTCAAAGGTGACACATTCTTTCTCCACAATTTCGATTTCTCACTTGTTCTCTCTAAGTTTCAGTTTTTGCAATCTTCAAGGAGCATAGCCGTGACCAACCACCTTCCTAGCCGTGTTCATAATTTGTGCATCATCTTGGATCTGCTTTGGACCTTGGGACGTGATCAAGGGTTGTTCATACCATCATCTTCTCATGTTAATTTGTGGTTATGGCTTTCTTGTAGTTAGAATTTCTGCTTTGGAATTTCTGTTGTTTAAACCGAAACTATGATGTGACAAACCTATTTTTGGATTCAATTTAGATAGTTCTTTTCATGTTTGATATGTTTATGTGTTCTTGATCTTTGTTAATTTCCGAATTGATAGAATGATGATCTGATTTTGTGCTTCAGTACATGTCAACGATTCACTTGGTCTGACAAACATAATAGGATGAATTGCATGTAACTTGCTAGTAATTAGGTTTGCTTTGTAAACTCTAATTCAGTATGTAGTGAAGGCTTGCTTTGAGTTGTAAATCAGATTCTGCATGTGATGAATAGTTTTGACACGCTTGGATTTGCATGTTCATCAATTCTTTCTTGAACTTAATGATTTGAAAACGAATTTTCAACGTATGTGTGTATTCGGGTTTTCAAAATAAATTGATTTGGTGCTTTGCTATTTCGATTAACTTAAGAAAGAAAGTTAAAAGGGATATTGGTTGCTTTGATCTTTGTGTCTTGATTGATGACGTTCTTGTAATAAACAAGATTAAGGGATGCATGAATATGTTGCTCTTGAATTGTTCCTGATGAATTGTTTTCTAAAAATTCTTCTTTTCCCACCTATGTATATAAAACGATTTCTTTGCTTTTATTCTTTTATTTGTTTTCTGAAAATTCACATTTTAATCTTCAAAACCCCCCCCCCCCCCCCCCCCCATCGTTATGTTTTCTTGTTCGTGTATATTTGTAAATAATTAAATTTAACTTAGATTTTTAGGTAGCATGTTCATGGAAATAATAAAATAAATAAAATAAAATAAATGTTTTTAAAAATTCATGAATAGTGTCTCCGTGAATAGTAAATATGTGTTGGTGTTTTCTAGGAATTAATTTGGTGGTTTTTAGGATTTTGTTTTGTGTTTTTTAGGAGTTGCTAAAACATAGGAATTCTTTTGGTGTTTTTTAGGAAAAGTAGTTAGAGTTAGTTTTGACTTAGAATTTCTTGTTTGACTTGATTAAACTTTGTATCCTTGTTGTTTATGGTTTTCTAATGTGATTATGACTTGTACATTGTGTATAAATAGGAGTAGGATTTCCAAAACCTTTTCTAACTTAAATTCTCTCTTCCTTTCGAATTATGTGTGTATATATACTTGTGATTTTCGTTTTTCTCTCTCATTCTTTCTCTCTTACTTTCGTGTGATACATGTAAGTTCTTCTCCCTAACTCTTTGTTGTTCTAACTTTAAAGCATGCTTGTAATTGTAAACTTGTAAAGTGTTCTAATAATTTCGTAACTTGTAATTCTTCTCTTTGATTTCTTTGTTTTCGTTTCACATGTTTGTACGCTCAATCCCCGGTTTTGAACGATACCCTATTTGCTATATACTAATGATGATGTTTTTCAGGGTTTAAATTGACGTAGCTTTTGCACGTATCATTAATTTGCATGTGTGAGTCGATTCGGGGGTTAGATAATACTACTGATTAAGAGAATTAAGCTAAGTGTTCTAAAAGATTAGTAGTATTGGGCATGGTAAGGACTCTTCCGATCCAAGCCCACATTAGAACGAATTAGATAAATGGATTAATCTGCTGAGGCTTTTCATTTGGGCTCTTATCTAGGCATTTAAGATGGGCACGTTTTTGTAGCATGTTGAAATGGATTTTCTGTTTCTACACTTAGTAATTTCCGAGTGGTATTGGTCTATGTTAGGGAAGTCGATCATTGTATATAGTTTTATTTATTTTGTTTATTTTATTTTAAGTAGATTAGTAACTAAATCCCATACCCCACATTTTATTCTTTTATTTGTTAATTGACCTTTTTGTGTAGATGTACCCTACAATCCCCGGACTGAACGATCCCTGCTTATCCTATACTAACAACTACATTTTGCAGGGTTAAATTGTGAGGCTATTTCAACCGCACCAATTTTTGGCGCCGTTGTCGGGGATTGTTAAAATCCCTAGCGCTTAAAGTGTCATCCATTTAGTTGTTTATATATAGAGTGCTAAATTTTTGAACTACACTTGTGGAATGGTGACAAATTGCAATTTATGTTTGGCCATGGTATAATTGTGATTTAGTTTAAGTTTTGTGAGTGTTACAAGATTACGCATGTCTTTTATAATTGTTATACAATTTGTAGAAGTTGTGTTTTTTAAGCCTGTTGTAAATTGTATGTGTTTCACTTAGATTAATATACTTAGGTTGTTATAAATTTAGTTAAATACTTAATTATTGTAAGTGTGTAAAATCGTATGAGTAGACAAGGGCCCTTTTGTTAATATTGGCTTTAACCCTTCATTAGTACCTTGCTAAGGTCTCTTGAGGTTGAGGGCGGTCTTTATTAGCACTTGGAGAACGGTCTAACACATAAGTTAATTTCCCAGCTGAGTAAGGGGCATACAGATGGTGTCTTAGATTGGGACCCTGGGTGATGGGTTCAATTGGATCTCAGAGATACTATAGAATGAGCCTAAACCACTATATAGGAGTAGCCGATAGGGGCCTAAACCTCAATGAGGGAGTAGCGTCCGTAGTATCACCAAAATGAGTCCTCCCTCTCACTTACCTCTTAATCTGGCCATCCAGTCTTCTGAAACAAAGGAAAGAAACTTATGTCTAGGTGACTATCCCTATAGTAGTGGTTTCTATTGGGCTCGACTTACAACTTGTGATCAATTGAGATATTAACTATGTATATAACAAACTCAAAAAAAAAAAAAAATGTAATGTGACATGCTTAAGATATATTGGATTAAACATGACCTTGTGGAGGGTAGCTGTTCTATAGTCCCATTGCACAAACGAGGTCCTCTGTTCCAGTACCTAAGTATGTGAATGTAAATGTAACTTAGAAAGTTAAGGAAAGGCATAATATTTGTATTATGAGCCTTGTATATGTTACTAAAACTTGATTTGGTCTTAAAGGTCCATGAATGTCCACTGTCTCTAATAAGACTAAGGAGCTCTCGGAAAAACTGGAACGTGCTAAGCAAAGGGCAAACCTCACTTTTTCAGACCACCCTCCTCTAAAAAGGAGGGACTCTAGGGACTCTAGCTACTCAGGTTATAACTCCTCAAGATCAACCGAGGAGATCAACAAACCTGACCATTCTGAAGAAGGAGAAGAACAAGTCTTTGAAGAGGAAGAAGAGGAGGTCACTGAAGAGGAAGTTACGGACATAGAAGAGGAAGAGCATGCCCCTGTTGAGGAAGTACAGGCACCAATGGCCGAGACTATTAGGCAACTATCTAATCCTACAGGTGGGGTTGCGACACCCTTATGTATTGCCTATCCAGAACCAGGAGAGGGGCTTAATGATGATTTTGAGTTAAAAAGTGGGTTTTTGCATCACCTACCCAAATTTCATGGGATGAATAGTGAAGACACTAGCAAGCATCTCAAGGTGTTCGAGTTTGTCTATGGGAGTATGTGCCCTAAAGGAGCTGATATCAATATCTTGAAGATGAAGGCATTCCCCTTTACTTTGGAGGACAAGGCCAAGACTTGGCTATTTGAGTTGCCTGCTGGGAGTATCAACACTTGGGATAGGATGAAGGACGAGTTCCTTACGAAGTACTTTCCTGCCTCAAAGGTCACTGTTTTGAGGAAGCAGATTAGTGGAATCACGCAAGGACATGAGGAGAATTTCTGCAATTATTGGGACAGGTTTAAGAGTCTTGTAGCATCATGCCCTAACCATGGGATGAGTGAGGGGTCCCTCCTTACCTATTTTTATGAAGGTCTCACTGCTAATGAGCGTGGTTTGTTAGATGCTGCTGCTGCTGGAGGGTCCTTTATGGATAAGACACCTGATGAGGCCAAGGAGCTACTTACAAATCGTGCACTAAACTATCAACAATATGAGGGGGTGCTTTTCTCTCAAAGGAGGGTACATGAGGTGTCCACTAACTCTGCCCTTGAAGACAAGGTCAACAAGATGTCTACTCTGCTGTCTCAAGTCTTAAACGTTAATGGAGGAGGAGCAATGGCTGAAGTGTGTGGGATGTGCTCGACTCAAGGGCACCCCACTGATAAATGTCCTCAGCTTGCCTCTCCAGAAGGATGGGAATCTGTTAATGCCCTCGGGTATCAAGGAGGCCAAGGAGGCCGGAGGTATAACCCTTACTCCAATACGTACAATCCTAGGCTCAGAGACCACCCTAACTTTCTTTGGGCCAACAATGATAACACCTTGAGACCACCTCAAGGCCCAGGTCAGAATTCTCATCGCCCACCAGGTTTGTTTTTGAGGCCTCAGGTACCTCAAACTTTTGGTATTCCTAATTCTGTCCCTCCACCTCCTGTTTCCAACACTTTGAGTACCCCTAATTATGATGAACTGCTGAAGTCCCTTGCTGCGGGACAACAACAACATAACACTGCTACTCAAGCTTTGGTTGTAGGACAGGCGACCCATTCAAAGGATATTGCAGAGCTCAAGAATCAAATGGGCCAAGTAGTGGATTTCATGGGCGGGATTGCTGAAACAGGGAAGCTACCAAGCAACACGGTGCCTAACCCAAGGAATGAGCACGCCCAAGCCATCATCACTAGGAGTGGGCGCATGCTACTAGACCCTCCCAGAGCCCACAAGAAGGCCCAAGTGGCCCTTAATGAAGAAGAAGATGTTGTGGAGGTGTCCAAGAAGGATGTTGAAAAGGACCTAACTGTCAAGGGTGGAAGTTAACGTGCCCCAAACTGAGCCCAAAGGTACAATTCCTAACTCTACTGGTTTAGTTAAGACTAACCTAGTTGTTTCTATACCTTTCCCAAGCAGGTTTGCCAAGATAAAGAAAGATAAATCTGATCAAGAAATCTTGGAAATCTTCAAGAAGGTTCAAGTGAACATGCCTCTGATCGAGTGCATCAAACAGGTGCCTAAGTACGCTAAGTTCTTGAAGGAGCTATGCACCACAAGGAGGCAGACAAGAGAGAAGGAGGTGGTGAAAATGAGCTAGACGGTATCAGCAGTTATCCAGAGAAAACTACCCCCAAAGTTGAAGGACCCAGGGAGTTTTTCTGTTCCCTGTTTCATTGGTGACACCAGGTTTGAAAATGTGATGTTAGACTTAGGGGCGTCCAAAAATGTCATGCCTTATAATTTGTATGTGTCCCTAGGTCTAGGCCCTCTTCAAAGGGATAATGTTGTCATTCAACTTACTGATAGGTCTAACAAATACCCTCAAGGGTATGTTGAGGATGTTCTTGTGCAGGTAAACCATCTGATATTCCCTACGGATTTCTATGTTTTGGACATGGAGGAATCGCCGCTAAATACCATTCCATTACTTTTAGGGCGTCCCTTTATGAGGATTGCGAGAACGAAGATCGACGTGTACAAAGGGACTCTCACCATGGAGTTTGATGGTGACGTTATACGCTTCAACTGTCACGCCCCGAATTTTAGAATAACAATTCAAAATCCGAAATATGAAATACTACTAACTCAAAATAATCATCCTGAAAATTTTTCTTTTCTTAACATACTCACCACACGAAATAAAATCAAACTGAATTTAGTCTCGGTTAATTATTACAACACAAATCCAAATGTAATGTAAAACTCTAAATGAGCATACACACACCTCACCACTAATTAATAACAAAACTGCTGAAACACCTAAGCAGCTCGGTCACCTCCCTGGTTATCCTGACCTGCAGGAATATCCGCTACACCATTGAATAGTGTACCGGGATTGCAACAACACAAAACCCGGTAAGCTTATGAAAGCTTGTATGAGCAAAAGAATGAACTGTTACTTAATTTAATCTCATTTATTTCCACACACAGTAACACTCAATTATTTCCACATATGCAATTAATAAACAATCTCAATCAACACCAATTCAAATATTTCATGACAACCCCACTCACAACTTTTCCCACAACTCTCATCATCGTATTTATAAAAATACGGTACTTGACAGACTAGAGCTCTAACTGAATCGTAGCCCGTCACCTGGCCTAGGTTATGGCATCCGACATATTTATCAATTATTGTATTTCATCAATATGTATACCAATATACATATTTAGAACGTCCAATAATTCCACATACTCAACCAATCGTATCCCATCATCCACACTAGGATTAGAGCGTCCGATTACCCACACCAGTCATTACGTCGACCCTAAACCCATAAATGAACACAACATAAGATATCACATACTGAAATCAACCCAACCAAGATACATCATATTATTATGGAATTACACAATTGTAATAAAATCAACTCATCAATTCATCACACAACAATCCACTCATCAATATATATTTTCCACGTAAATATATATATACGTAATCATCCACTCAGGAATGACCACTAATACCATCTATAATTCACACAAGAAAATTATGAAATTCATTTGTATAGTTAAAATTCATTTTACTTACCTATGGACCGTGGTGATTCAAGTCCATGAAATTTTAAAACAAATATTTAATCCGCAAATATTTTTCACACAATTACCAAAATAAATAAATTAAAATGCTCGGTTCGTAATATGAAGCACGTGAGTTTTACTCACCTCGAAACTCCCGCTGCGTCTTCAATATAATTATAAATTATAATTTATAATTAACGCCGAATAGCCCACTCAAATAAAATCCGTCAATCACCTAATCAAATGTGATTCGAATTTAGCCAACAATTTCAACACATAATTTAACTACTAATTAACGGCCAGATTCTAATTTACATTAAAATCCGACGAGCGGTTTCTCACGAATCGCTCCCCTAATTACCGTTTTTCACATATACGAAGATCCAACGGTCGGATCTTCGCCCATGACCACACAAAGCCTCTGGGACAGTCATATGATCCTCATAACAAATTTACAAGTTCATCCAACGGTCATAATTCCACAGATCACAAATCTAACGATCGAAATCGATCGAAATCACAAAATTCATAACTAATTCATACGATATCCGAAAAATGCGTGTAATATGCCGAAATGATCGTATCGAAACATAGAATCATAAAATGGACAGAAACCAAATTTTAGACCTCCGGAGGTGGCCGAAAAAGGCCGCTGGAGTTAGGGACAGAGCCGCCACCGACCACCTCCAATGGTGTCGGGGCCGAGCTTGTCCCCTTCGTTTCATCATTCTGAGCAACTTTCGTAACTAGCACAAGACCTAAAAACGACGGGAAGGCATCGAAATTACCGATTTACAGTCGGCGGCCGGAAAATATGCAGAAACCGGTGAGCTTGAAAACCGACGTGAAAACTGCAACCTCAGGCCCCGATCCCTTCTGGAAACTTGTTCAGAACTTCCTTGCGAACTCAACAAGCCAAGAATCACAAGAAACGATCGTGTATAGCTCGAGATATCTTGATCGAAAGTTTCGGTATTTCGATCCGTTCGGGTCGAGCTCCGACGAACGTGAAAACGTTCGACCCAGTTCCGGTCCTTCTTGGTGCTTGTAGAGGAAGTTGAGGTGAGCTCAATGAGACAAGAATCAAGTGAAATGATGGAGTGTAGCTCGAGATATCGAGATCGAACCGAAAATGGCTGTTTTCGGTTCGGGTTGTGCCGCCGCCGCCACGAGCCGCGCCGCCTTGTGAAACTACCTCCGGGAGCTAGAGAAGCTCGAGACGAACGCCTGGGACTTGGTTTGAGGTCGAGAGATGGTCTGTGGAGGGAGAACAATTAAGGAGAACTTTCCTCCCCTTTTCGGTCGAGTGCGTCTGTGAGAGAGAGAGAGAAACCAGTTTTTTTCCAGAACAGGAAGAAGAAGAAGAAAGAAGAAGAAAAAGAAAAAAGAGGAAGCGGTAGGGAAAAAAAATTAGGGTTTCCAAAATTTTTTCTATATATACATGTTCCGGAAAACTTTGAAATTCGATAACTAATTCAGAAAAAATCCGATCTTCGTGTTCTGCACGTGTACGGACTCGTATCGACGAGCTCTACAACTTTCATGAAGGAAGTTTCTCCAAATTTCGTACGTAGAAAAAGTCGATTTCTCAAACCGAGTATTTCGAGCTTTTCGTTAAAATAAACGTTTCGAAACTTTGATAATTGTAAAAATGAATGATTATCAAACATATATCGTGAAATCGCATAATAATCATTCGATACAATCACTCGAATTTAAAATAGAAATTGCGGGTATTACATCAACATTCTTGAAGCCATAAGGTACCCTGTTTCTGATTTGAAACCTTGCTTTTCTATTGATGTAGTTGATTCACTCGCACATGTATTCTCTAAAGCAATGGTTGAGGATGAATTAGCTCTGACCCTAGAGGAGGGGGTCAGATATGATGCAAATGGGGATCCTATCCCTAAGGTTAAGTGGGATGTTGCGGAGCCCAAAGTGATTAAGACTGTGGCCTCACTTGAGGCTCAACCTGTAAAGAGGTCCATTTCCTATTTCTCAATTCCGGTTTCTACTAATAAAATGTTACCCTCTATGGTTCAGGCACCCAAGTTGGAATTAAAGGTACTCCCTGAACATTTGAAGTACGCGTACCTAGGAGAAAATGAGACCCTCCCAGTGATCATATCATCAACGCTGGATGTAGAGCAAGAAAGGAAGTTGGTGGACGTGTTGAAGAAGCATAAGACTGCCATTGGTTGGACTCTAGCAGATATCAAGGGAATCAGCCCAACCACATGTGTCCACCGGATCCTGTTAGAAGATGGAGCCAAGCCCACAAGAGAAGCCCAAAGACGTCTACATCCTCCCATGATGAATGTGGTCCAAGATGAGGTGATCAAGTTGCTCGATTGTGGGGTAATCTACCCCATTTCTGATAGTAAGTGGGTCTCTCCAGTGCAAGTGGTGCCCAAGAAGTCTGGGATGACTGTGGTAAAGAACGATGATAATGAGCTAGTGCCCCAAAGATTAGTGACAGGTCATAGGGTATGTATCGACTACCGGAAGCTGAATGCCACAACGAGGAAGGATCATATGCCCTTGCCTTTTATTGACCAGATGTTGGAGCTCTTAGCGGGCCATTCCTACTATTGCTTCTTGGATGGATATAGTGGATACAACCAGATTTGCATAGCCCACGAGGATCAGGAGAAGATGACCTCACGTGCCCCTTTGGGACCTTCGCTTATAGGCGCATGCCCTTTGGCTTGTGCAACGCACCAGGTACTTTTCAAAGATGTATGCTGTCCATTTTTTCAGAATACATTGAAAATATTATTGAAGTCTTTATGGACGACTTTAGTGTCTTCGGTAAAGATTTTGATACTTGTTTAGAGAATCTAGGATTGATACTGGAGAGGTGTGTAGAAACTAACCTTGTACTGAATTGGGAGAAGTGTCACTTCATGGTAACACAAGGAATAGTGTTAGGACATATAATATCTGTTAGGGGCATTGAGGTAGATAAGGCTAAGGTTCATCTTGTATGTCACTTACCCTCCCCCACAACTGTGAGGGAGGTACGCTCTTTTCTTGGCCATGCAGGATTTTACAAGAGGTTCATCAAAGACTTCTCCAAGGTGGCGAGACCTATGTGTGCCCTATTGCAGAAGGACGTGCCCTTTGTGTTCAATGAGGATTGCAAGAAGGCGTTTGAGAAGCTCAAGGAGTTGTTGGCCACGACCCCCATCATTTGCCGTCCAGATTGGAGTCTACCCTTCGAGCTTATGTGTGATGCATCGGACTATGCTGTTGGAGCTGTGTTGGGCCAGAGGAAGGATAAGAAGCCCTATGCTATTTACTATGCTTCTCGGACCCTCAACAATGCTCAGCTCAACTACTCCACCACTGAAAAAGAACTCTTGGCTGTAGTCTTTGGTTTAGATAAGTTTCGTTCTTATTTATTGCACTCTAAAGTAATTGTTTACTTTGACATGCAGCCTTGAGATCTCTGATGATCAAGAAAGAGGCCAAGCCCAAATTAATTCGATGGATCTTGTTGCTTCAGGAGTTTAATCTAGAGATCAAGGACAAGAAGGGCAGTGAGAATGTGGTGGCGGACCATTTGAGCAGGATAGTCCATGAGGAGGACCCCCAGCCCTTACAGGAAACTTTCCCAAATGAGCAGCTCTTTGGGATAGAGGTTAGTGTGCCCTGGTATGCTGATATAGTTAACTATTTAGTCACTAGGACATTTCCTGATACACTTTCCAGAGCTAGTAAGGATAAATTGAAGAAAATGGCTAGGCACTTTATTTGGTATAAGCCCTATTTATGGAAACATTGTAGTGACCAAGTCATTAGGAGATGTGTCCCAGAGTCTGAGCATAGGTCAATTCTGTCATTTTGCCATAGTGAAGCATGTGGAGGCCACTTTGGGCCTCGTAGAATGGCCTTGAAGGTCTTAGACTGTGGATTTTATTGGCCTACTATCTTTAAGGATGCAAACTTGTTCTGTATTTCTTGTGATAGGTGCCAACGGACTGGTAATCTTGGCCCAAAAGATCAAATGCCATGAACCCAATAATAAATGTAGAAATTTTTTATGTTTGGGGCATTGACTTTATGGGCCCATTTCCTTCGTCTAATGACTGTTTATATATACTACTAGCTGTGGACTATGTATCAAAGTGGGTGGAAGCAAAGCCACCAAGACTAACGATTCAAAAGTGGTTGCAGGTTTCTTGAGAACTAACATATTTACTAGGTTTGGAGTGCCACGTGTGCTGATCAGTGATGGAGGTTCTCACTTTTGCAATCGTACAATCGAGGCTTTGCTAAAGAAGTATGGGGTAACCTATAAGGTGTCAACGCCCCTACCACCCTCAGACCAGTGGCCAAGCGGAGGTGTCCAACAGGGAGATCAAGAGCATACTCGAGAAGACAGTGGGCCCAACAAGGAAGGATTGGAGCCAGAGATTGGATGATGCATTGTGGGCCTACAGAACGGCCTACAAGATGCCTATTGCGATGTCTCCCTTTAGGTTGGCCTATGGAAAGGCATGCCACCTTCCAGTGGAGCTAGAGCACAAGGCTTGGTGGGCTGTCCAGATGTTCAACATGGATTATGATGAAGCCGGCCTACATAGGAAGCTACATCTAAATGAGCTTGAGGAGATATGGAATGAGGCCTACGATGCTTCATGGATCTACAAGGAGAAGACAAAGGTCTACCATGACAAAATGATCCGCGGAAAAAGCTTCCAAGTGGGCCATAAAGTTCTGTTATTCCATTCCAAACTTAAGATATTCCCAGGTAAACTTCGTTCTCGTTGGATTGACCCATTTATAGTGACTAATGTGTTTTCTCATGGTGCTGTAGAGATCAAGAGTGAGAAGACATGGAAGGAGTTCAAGGTTAATGGGCATCGTCTCAAGCCCTACTATGAGTCCTTTGTGGAGCACACATTGGAAGACATACCCTTCCATGAGGCACCCCAAGACGTGTGAACAAGGAGGAGAGTCCAGGCTGATGGACTATAAATATTAAGCGCTGCGTGGGAGGCAACCCATTTCAACCGAAGCTGTGAAGGAGCCATCAACGAGAGTTTGACATTTCTATCCCTTCACTTACTTAGATTAAATTGTATCTGTGTCTTTGTTTGTTTGTTTGTTTGTTTTACCCTTTCCTTATTTCGTAGCCCCCCATATACCATTTTTTTTCCTACATTGAGGACAATGTAGATTCTAAGTGTGGGGTGGGTTACACTTTTATTTTAGAATATTTTCAATTTTTAGTTTAAAAAAAAAATTAAAAAAAAGATTTCGTTGGTTTTATAGAGTTTTTATTTGTTTGAGTCTTAGGATGCTCCTAACGTCTAGGATGAATATGTCTCTGAATTCATGGCTGAAGGTTTTCGCAATTGAAATAGGACTTAATTGAATTCGGTGGTTAATCGATATTGTGATACTTGTATGAAGATTTGAGATAGGATTGTAACTTGGTTCATTAAGCATGCTAGGATTAAGTCTGATTCATTTGACCCTAAGTGAGCTGTTGAGCTGAAATACTTTCTTTTTCGAGTGTTTAATTGATAAATTTAGAATTTCATGGCTGTATTTGCAAAACCTCATCATTCTTTCAAAATCCAATGATCATGTGCCATAGATTTTAATGGACTAGAGAGTACTAGAACTTGACTTTTGTGACTGTCAAAACTTGTATGTCATAATATTCCCTGATCTTGGATAGGATAGAAGGCATTAGGGAAACCACCATAGCCAAACAAGCATGTGTCCCCAATTGTGCCCGTCGTGGGACTCCTTAGAATGAACCCCTTTGAGCCTACATTGAAAACATTTGTTTCATCACACTCACTACCCTACCATGAGCTTAGTACAAGATATCTCTACCTTTGTGCTAGGGACTTAGTAGAGCATGACATAGTGTGTAGGGGTGACGATGAAAGACAAGTGTGGGGTGGGGAAAACCCAAGACAGAGGAAAAAAAAGAGATTGCCGTGAAAAAAAAAATGAAAATGAAAGAAAATGAAAAAGGAAAGAAAGAAAAACGGCGAAAGAGAAGAAAAATTAAAAAAAAAATCTCTTGGGAAATTGTTAAAGTGTGGTTCTGGACTTTCATATTTGAAGAAGGCTCAAAGTTGAAAATTAGGCCTTTGTCCATTTCCATGGTTAAAGTGAAGCTCGGGGCCAAAACAATGATAATTGGCCTACAAAAATGGTGACATAAGGTCGTCCATATATGCTCTGCTAGGTCCTTAGGATTTTTGTATCCTTAATCTTCTTTTCAAAAAACCTAGCTTAGCCCCATTACAACACGTTACAAGTCCTTACTTGATCCTTGAGATGGACAGCTTTGGTTAGTGGAGTCAGGTACAAAGTTGAGCTTATGGTTTATGTCCATTTGTGCACTTAGTCATTTCTTGAGGTTGTTAAAAAAAAATTCACAAAATGCTTTTGTTGATGAAATATGCAAGCTGTTTGTTGCCTTACAATTTGTTCTCTTGCATATACTTGAGCATGAAGCTTTTAAGCATAGCCATTTCTAAGAGAAAAATCGAGAGTATGCCTTGTGAGTTTGGATTGGACTTGTTCGAAACATGTTATCATTCACTGCATAACCTAAGTTCTCCATATCTTGCTTCGTCATATTGGTGTCACATGTTTATTAACCTTGGAATTATCTATGTGATTTTGATTAAGTGTTTAACGTGAAAGCCATGAGTTTGGAGTCTTTGAGACAACAGTTAGGGGCAGTAGAGTCACTTACTTGCTTTTTGCCGAGTCTTTGTTTTGTTTTGTATTTTATTTTGCTAAGGGACTAGCAAAAGCTAAGTGCTGGGTAGTTGATAAAAGCACAAAGTGTGAAGATTTTAATGAGTATACGCCCCATTTTAGCTTTATTTCTCCCTTAGATTTGTGTCTTGAGTCATTAAAGTTGATTTCAGAGTCTTGTAGAGTGTTTGACATGAAATAAGCGGAAAACGCAAAATTCATGAACAATCCTAGCTTGGTCAGGATTCCTTACCGTCATGCTAATCCATAGGCCTTAAGAGAGAATTTATGGGAATATTTTTTCTGAAATTACATTGTTTTAATTCCATTTATTTTCTCTAAAAGTATTTAATTTTGTGCCCTTTATTAAATCAGATTGACCAAGCAATGAAGAAGGGAATAAAGGAGAAAGACGTTTCAGTTGGGAAATTAAAGGAATTGCCCCATTATTGAGAGGAATTAAGGCCATAAGTACCCCATTATGAGAAATTAAAAGGACAAGAAATAAGAAACAGAAAATTAAAGAGAAGATGAAGAAAGCTATGCAATCCCATCCGTCCAAATGATGAAGGGTACGATCGACAAAAGCCAACAACTGCTCCCCTATAAATAGGCAACATCCAGAACAGAATTGGCATCACTTTCTTGCCTATCACTTCCTGGCCTAAAACTCTTCCGAGACTCTGCCAAATTCACTCCTCAATCTTCCATCACCTACAAGACAGTGATCACCATCCATCCAGCAATCTACGAAGCTCTTAGGCTTTGAGTCAAAGACGCACCACCACCATAGCAGAGACGAGTTCACCACCTTGTTGCCAAGCCGCTGAGGAAAGCTTCAAAGTGTAACTATGACTCTACTTTTAATTTTTATTTCGGTTTTGTGTGTTTGGATTTGCGAGTTGTGTAATTGGAGACATGAAATGTTCAGAATATTTTTATTAATATTTTTGAGATTTTCAGTTTATTATTGAGTTAATTTCGAGAATTCTTTGATGATGCATGTTACAATCTTGTGCCCTTTTACGTGTTTAGGTAATTTTCAGAGTTAGGTTAATAAGTTCCCATGGTAGAATCACGCTGAGTGTTCTTGTTTGTTTGCTTAATTTGCCAAGAATAATTGTTATTTGTTAAGACGCTGAGTTAAACAAGTAATAATTAGTTCTAAAGTGGTAAAAACCATGTTTCAATGGTTAAACAATTCTGAAAATTATGTGTTAAATTCTATGTGTAATGGTTAATTTGCATGTGTGAGTCGATTCGAGGGTTAGATAATACTACTGATTAAGAGAATTACGCTGAGTGTTCTAAAAGATTAGTAGTATTGGGCATGGTAAGGACTCTTCCGATCCAAGCCCACATTAGAACGAATTAGATAAATGGATTGATCCGCTGAGGCTTTTCATTTGGGCTCTTATCTAGGCATTTAAGATGGGCACGTTTTTGTAGCATGTTGAAATGGATTTTCTATTTCTACACTTAGTAATTTCCGAGTGGTATTGGTCTAGGTTAGGGAAGTCGATCATTGTATATAGTTTTATTTATTTTGTTTTTATTTTATTTTAAGTAGATTAGTAACCAAATCTCATACCCCCCATTTTATTCTTTTATTTGTTAATTGACCTTTTTGTGTAGGTGTACTCTACAATCCCCGGACTGAATGATCCCTGCTTATCCTATACTAACAACTACATTTTGCAGGGTTAAATTGTGAGGCTATTTCAGCCGCATCAATTTGGTCATAGATCTCTTACAAATATGCCTGTTATCGTTTTTATATACTATAGAACTAAAGATGTCTTTAATTTTTGTGGTCGTATTGATTACAAATTTAACTTTAAAAATAAAATTTCTTTGTCGTGCAAAAACTAACAATTGAGCATTAAGACTCTTCAATGCCTATTCAAGCTAGCCTTTCTAAATTTTGGTAATGCCTACACTAAATGCTGTAACTTCTCTCAACTAACCGATTTGAGCCTCAGCTAGGGGTAGCTGAGCCACAGTTCTTCTTGACTGAAGTTGGGCTCGGCCTAGCTGGACCTTAACTAGAGTTAGCTGGATTCTCATAGAATTGGTCTTGACCAAAACTACTCAAATCCTTAGCTAGAGTTGCCAAAGCCTTGGCTAGGGTGACCCGAACCTTGGTTAAGCTAATTGGACCATGGCTAAAATTGGCTTAAGTTCGCTGAACCATGGCCAGAGCTTATTATATCATGGCCCATCATAACCTACCTCTTATGGGGCCATACTAATTGTTTGCCACGTGGGCTTACCAAATCTTGATTGGAAGTCTTTATACACAATTTTAATTTTTTGCCCTTCCGCCTTTTATCGTTTAAAGGGTTGCCGTAAGTGTCATTTGAAGCTTTACATATCAACTATTTTAAATAGTGATGTTAAAAATGGATAAATAAATCACAATTTTTGAGAAATGATGTGACATAATTTCTTAACATTTTGAGAAACGATGTGATATAATCTTAACATTGCTGCCAATTTTAACTTAATTCAACAATGCGACGTCACATAAGGGTATTCTAATAGTGAAAGACCTAAACTCCGTCGATGTTATCAATATTTACCTATTAAATGCAAAACTAACTGCAAAAGAATTAGTCTTGATATCAAGGACGTCTCAATTTCTTGCCCCTAGATGCATTAAGCTTTTAGTTTAGATAATCATGCTACCAGACCAATCTTAATTCTATGCGATTTTTGATACGCTAAAAGTAAGTGCTCAATTTAAACCCTGCATCAGATAATAGTATATAATAAGTAGGGTATCGTTCCAAACCGGGGATTGAGGGTACATCTGTAATTGCATAAACAAATAAAGAATTATTTTTTACAAAGTATAATATTTACAAAAATATACAAAGAATATACAACGAAACCAAGGGAGGTTTGGATAGAATTTCAAAAATTAAAATAAATAAAAGAAAGAAAATATAAAAACACATGTACAAGAATGAAACGAAAGAAACAAAGATCCAAACCAATTCCATAATCAAATTCGAATCAAATCCTATAATTGTTCATCTAAGTCATGAGAAAGAAGTTGATCATGTGAAACATTCGAAGAAAATGATTTCCCATTTTTTACTTTCCTTTACTAATTAACCTAAGTGAAAGCACCTAGATCATCCTACCAAACATGCAATCAAAGTCTAGAAAGCTAGCTAATCAACACATGTTCAACGCAAGAAACATAGAGAAAGGTTATCAACTTAAGTGCACAACCTAGTATGAATAAGTTCATCTACTTGCAATCCTCTTCAATTGAATTCGATCTTTGTCTAAAGCCTTTACTACTTTTGATTTAAGTTCACAAAGCTATTAGGTGAATCGTTAACTTAAATCTAGCACCAATTATATGTAAACCCTAGATGGTTCGAACCATATAAAATAAACATACAAAAGATATCAATCAAGCAAATTCAATCGAACAAACTCACATAAGCAACTTAGAATCACAATTATGGAATTCGAAAACTTTATTCAATCATAGAAATTGGGCTTAAACTTTGCCCCAAATGTTATTGTTAACTAGAAAAAATTCATACGAATTCAAACAAGGAATAATCAAAAGTGATTACAAGGAAAAGGAATAAATTACACCGTGAGTGGAGATGGAGAGCTTGAACGTTGAACTTGAATCTTCAAAGCAAGTCCTCAAGTCTTCACGGCTTCAAGGGTGGATGATGGCGGCTTGATCTTCACAGCTCCTTCTTCTTGTTCCTCTCCTTGCTTGAAAATGCAGAACTTGAACTAGAGAATGAAGAGAGGGATAGAAAACTTTGACGTTATGGGAGAATTTTCTGAATGAGAAGTGGTTAAAACGTCAAGCATATGGGGAGGTATATATAGGGGACAAAATCAGATTTAATGCTCCAAAAATATCTTCATTACGTCCAACAACCCAAAATTAATTGGCCTTTCACCATTTTGCCGAAATCCACATTAACCCAGAAGGTTCTTGAGCCTCCATGTGTCAAGTCCAAGCCATCCTATTGCCTCCAGGATTCTTCTCTCAACACCATTTTCTTCATTTTTCTGATCACTGTTCCTGGTTGGCTCAGGAGTCTTGTTTTGACAAAGTTTCCTCTTCTGAACAGGAT
Source organism: Rosa persica (assembly GCA_025331145.1). Taxonomy (NCBI): domain Eukaryota; kingdom Viridiplantae; phylum Streptophyta; class Magnoliopsida; order Rosales; family Rosaceae; genus Rosa; species Rosa persica. Next base: position 31,029,819 of record WFKR01000007.1, on the reverse strand, counting down.
TTCCTGGCTAGACCAAGAAAACTTCATTTCTTCGTTTCAGCTCATTCTTAAGGCCCTCGTGCCTTGTCTTAGCCTTCTACAACGTTCTCTAGCTTTCCTTTCTCTTTTGAGCTCATTTCAACTTCGTTTGCTCCTTGAAACTTGAAAATAGAAACTTTTGTTAAAGTTACTAAAAATAGAAACTTCTTAGAAATAGAAACTTTCCTAAAGAAGAAAAAGGATTTATTAAAGGAAATAACTAAGTAAATATGAGGAAATAACAATTAAAACGTCGTATTAAAATGCTCCTATCAATTTTAACTCTCAACTTTCACATGCACACATGGTGTGTATTCATGCTTTCGATGTTCAAAGTTAACTACTTTTGAAAACCTTTAATGTAATGAGAAACACACTATCCTTAAGTTAGTTAGGCTTAAGCACAAACATTCACTTCTTGAAATAGCATTGTGAAAGTAACAAAGCAATTTGCATCAAATATATATAATTGTTACGTCCCGTATCTCAATTTACCAGTTTACTAGTCACTTGGACAGTAAATGACAATTAATTTCACTTTTTACTTTTTTTTTTCTATACTTTCAGTGGCCCTAAAAGTTGACTTTTTGTTCGGGTCAAAATTTGAGAAAATGTTCTTCATGAAAGTTTTAGAAGACGTTAAAACGAGTGCGTGCATATGTAGTACGTAAAAATCAGAGTTCGTATGTGAAAGTTATAAGTAAAAAGGTGAATTTACTGTTCATGGTAACTCTCTATATATAAGGAAACTTACGGAGGTAAGTTCCCATTTCAGAACTTACCCCGACTCTCTCTCTCTCCTCTCCTTCTTCCCCACATTAGGGGTCATCATGGGCCGGGGTTGGGCCATCCCTACCCTAAATTTTAGGGCTTAGGGTCTGGCTGGGCCGGGTTTTGACCAAGTCAACAAAACATAGGGCCGGGCCGAGGCTTCAATATGTAAACCCTTACCAGCCCTTAAGGCCTATTTCACAAGGGCCAAAAGGGCCGGGCCTTTCTCTGTTTAACAGTTTAACACTTTTTAACTCAAATTCTGAAAGTGAAATCTAAACTCTTAATTTGAATAACTGAAATCTGAAATAACTGAATGTCTTCAATATTATAGACTTAAATAGTCATCAATTACAATATTGCATAAACTAAAGTTACTAAATGATGTAGCGTACATCAGTTCAATAAAAAAAATAGTAGGAAAGGTGCATGTCATTCTTGAAGACTTTGTAGTCAAGATCCAATAATCCTCTCTTCCCATGAATCTGTTAAAACATAATACAAAAATATGTTAAAGAACAATACATTAAACCATCTATAAACCATCAACAGCAGATTAGTTATGCACATAAACCCATCTAAAGTAAATCATGCACGGTAGACAATACATATCATGATTCATGAGTTGTTCAACATCATTCATGAAAATAAGCCTCTTATTTGACTGTCCCTTCATTCTGAGTTCATGTGGGCAGTTCATGACAATATATTATTCCCACAATATTTTAGTTCATGATAGCACATTATTCTGATAGCAAATGAACACCAAAAGTCCACAACCATACAATGTAGCAAACAACCACACAATGCATCAAGAAATTTCAGTTGCATGCAAGAACAAAAAGGCATAGTTATAAGAACCGTAATGTTCAGTTCAAAACAATACGCCAACCTTTACACAATATTTGTGTATGTTCAAGGGCAAGGGCAAGCATCCATTCCGGTCTTGCTAATTGTGCATTTCGTATCTCTTTAGCTTGCTGCTCATCTTGCTCCCTGTCTTGCTGTCTTGCTTCTGCCAACCTCCAATCTTTTACACAAATCAATGCTTCAATTGTGTTTGGGCTCAAACTTGCTCTCTTCTTCGATTCCCCTCCCCCCCCCCCCCCCCGCCCCCCCCCCCCCCCGCGGCACTAAAAGCTGATTCTGATGCTACCGTTGAAGCTGGAATGGACAGTAGGTAACGAGCTATCACAGATAGGACAGGATACACTTCTTCATGAGATCTCCACCAACCTAAAAGGTTAAATTCCTGTCCATCAGCAATTTCAAGTGGAGGCATATCAATATAATAATGTAAATCAGAATTTGATGAAGAGCTAGAAGTAGAACTTGCTGTCTTACCCTTTTTTAAGACCTCCTCAGCAAAGTCTTCATCTTCATCAATAGGTAAATCCAGAAAATCAGAAGATACAGGTGATTGAGAGGTTATATTAGAGGTTGGAACCGAAGGCACTATATTTTCCTTGTACAGATCATGTAATTCAACTAATTGATACTTTAGAGAAGATATAGTAGTTTCGATTTCCCAATCCTCAACATTCATACTTTTCATCCATTGACCAATTGCAAAAAAATTATACCTAGGATCCATAGCAGCAGCAAGACAAAATACAATAGGAAATGTTTTCCAATACTTAGCAAATTTTGCCTCCATGGAAATTAAAGCAGCTTCAATTACAGCATATCAAGAATATTTATTAAAAGCTGCATTAATACTTACTAAGCAAGGAATAACACGACATGATGTCGGATAATACACACCACACAAGTTTTTTGTTGAAGAATCAAAAAATTTTAAAAAAACGACACATAATTGTGGCTACTAACCAATCTTCATCAGTGGGAGGTACTAAAGTTGAATGACGAGTAGATTGGTTTAGGTTTTGAACATATCAATTCAAAACTAACTGATACCTTTCAGCTAATTGCAACAGATCATATGTGGAATTCCACCTATGAGGAACATCATTATCGATATTCCTCTTTGGCATATTCAAGTCATTACAAGAATTACCCCATAACTCATGCCTGTTAATAGATGAATTCATGCTACGAACAATATTTGTGATTTTTTCAATTGATGGAGATAACAAAGTCAAACCATCTTGAACAATTAAATTTAAAATATGAACACTACATCGCACATGAACTATCTTCTTAAATGCAGAATTCAGCATAAGAAATTCAGGGAGTAATTCAGCGACAACTTCATTATTGGTGGCATTATCTAAGGATATTGAAAGAATTTTTCTATGAATGCGCCAACAAATTAACTCCTCATTTATGTGATTAGCAAGTGATTCACCAGTGTGTGGGTACTCAATCATTTTAAAAGTAATAATTCTCTTATTCAAATTCCAACTTTTATCAATAAAATGGGCAGTAAGACACATATATCCCATCTTTTGACGCGACGACCAGTAATCAGAAGTCAAACAAATTTTTCCTTGAAAACTTTCAAACAATTTAAGTAACTCGTTTTTTCCTTCAACAAAAAACTTCATGACATCCTTTTTGCAAGTAGAAGATGACGTTCCCGCAAATTGAGGACAAAATGCTCTTTGTATCAGTCCCTTAAAATCATGTTTGTCTACAAATGTAAAAGTTGTTCAGCCCTAATGACATAGTCTACCACTTCATTTCTAGCAACATCCTTGTCATAAGACCAATTAAACACATTACCACTAGAATCTGATCCTAACTGCATTTGAGTCCTAATATCAACTGACTGACTACTAATATGACCCTCCCAATGCCTACATAAATGGCTAGTGCCATAACTTCCTCCACGTACCAACAATTGATAGCAAATACTACATTTTGCATATTTCACAGCAAGATTACCCTCAGTGACTTCAACCTTTTCATAGAAGTTCCAAACAGTTTCCTTTTTATCATTTTGCTTTCTATGAACATGAGGTTTTTCAGAAGTTTGTTGATTAGGTAATGGGGGGTTGTGAATTTGTTTGGTCTACATAAGCAACATTCACAGGACTAGTTACTGATTCAGCCATTTCCTCCATCACACTCGGGAGAAATCTTAAGTTAACAAAACGACACTAAGTGGAACAACAATACAACTAGACGTTTAGACTCACACAATAACACACAATATAGCAACAAATGGACTGAACTATAGAAAGGTTTAGAGTTTACTGGAAGCTTTTATATCAAATTGAAGAGGCACTCGAAAGCTTGAATAGAATACACAATGCCCTCCCCCCTTCCTCTCCTCCTCCTTGCAAGTCTTCTAGTGCTCCATCTGTTCCACTATAAAACATACACACACAAAAAACTTTATAAGGATATTAAATACTAAATTATAATCAAGAGAAAAATAGGTAATTGAAAATACTGATACTCTTACCAGTAGTTCAGAGCTGGATACTAAATTGATGTTTATGTTTGGAATATCAAAATAGGTTTACGTTTATGTTTATTTGTAGAGATCAGACAAGAAAATGAGGATTGCAACGGCCATATTCTGTCTAACGGTAACTTAATTTTTTTTTTTTGAATAACGGTAACTTAATATTTGGGGGCGTGTGAACAACGGTCAAGAAAATCTCTATATAGACTAACCCACTGCCCCACTCCATACAAATTGACTAGTAATTCATTTTTCAACCACCAAATATAAAGAATTTTGCACGGAACAGAAAAAAAGAAAAAAATGCTAAACTGAGAGCTAAACTCACCATACCTTATTCCGTTGCCGGTATCTGAAAGCTAACCCAACCATAGAGTCTTCTTCTTAATATATGGGAATCTTCTTCTTCTGTCTCTCTCTATCTCTCAACCCAAATAGAAAACCAGAAAACACCAACAAGTAGGTTAGGTCATCAAATTTGAACCGTAACTAGAAAAATTCTCTGTAAAACCAAAGGAAATGTTAAATTGAATAGCTAATGGGCGTACCTAGACAAACAATCGGGTGATTTCACTACCCACAGTTGTGAAACTAGAAAGCTTCAGTCTTTATTCTCCAATCTCCATCATCATGTTACACAGGCGGAGGAGGATGGGTCTGGCTGGACTGCAAGGAGGAGGAGGATGGGTCTCGATAGCTGTGACGGGCAACTAAGGGTTGAACTGCAGGCAAAGGAGGAGGGGTTTACAGATCAGAGAAGGAGGATGGGTCTCGAGATCGGGATCAACGAAGAAGGTCAAGGAAGGAGGATGGGCTTTACGGATTGGAGAACGAGGATGGGTCAAGGTCTGCGTCGAAATCTGCAATGGACTGGACCACAGGCGGAGGATGGGTCGAGGTCTGCTTCGGGGTCTGCGACGGACTGGACCGCGGGCGGAGGATGGGTCCAGGTCTGCATCAGGGTCTGCGACGGACTGGACCGCAAGAGGAGGATGGGTTGAGATCTGCGACGGACTGGACTGCAGGCGGAGGATGGGTCGAGGTCTACGTCGGGGTCTGTGATGGACTGGACTGTAAGTGGAGAAGAAGGGCTTTACGGATTGGAGAAGGAGGATGGGTTGCCAGATCTGTGAAGGGTAGCGACGGGGTCTCGTGGTCGGCGACGTGGATCGGACTGCCTCTCTCTCTCTCTCTCTCAAATGGTGAAATGGATGTGTCGATAAGTATAACAGTAGAATGAGTAGATCTGTAGATGAGTAGAGGGTGGCTGATGCGGATTGGGAAGTGTATAGGATCTTTAGGTCAAGTGAGATGGTGAGTCAATGACCTAGTTGACAACACTTTGGACCTTTGGGTTCAGTCTAGGCAAAACAGGCCTCATTAATTAATTGGGTTATTGGGTTCAATCTGATACCCATTGTCTAAAATAACATATTTCTTATTTCATTTTTATATAAATATGTAATATAGAAAATAAATATAAATAAAATATAAATTTTAGGGTAGGGCCGGGCCGGGCTTGGCCCTTACGGGCTTAATCAGGTCTGGCTGCAGGGTAGAGCCAGGCTTCATTTGCATAACTCATACCCTACCCTATTTTAAAAAGGGTTGGGCCGGCCCGCCCTAATGCAAGGGCCGGGTCGGGCTTTGGTCCTACGGACCGGGCGGGCTTAGGGTAGGTTTAGAGCCGAAGGGCCAAATGGTGAGGCCTACCCCGTGTTGCCCTCCCTTCTTCTTTTATCGCTTTCCTCGCCGTCCAACATCCGATTGAAGTGATTCCAATTGTCCTTGGACCGTCTCTTCCTCCTCTACACGGTGGTACCAGTGGATATCGGCAATTTGGCTGGAAAACCCTGAATTTATGCAATCATTGTTACTATAGCAGTTTGCTTCTCTGGCGAAATTCTCCAGTTTCTGGCTATCTCCAGCGGTGAAATTAGTTCTATTAGGAGCGCGTCAAGTCGCTGATCATCTTCTCTCAAGACTTGTAGCTGAAATTTCCACGTTTGGAAGGTGAATTTGAAGGATTTCCAAATTTGTAGGTTTGGAGATTTCCGGGTTTGTGTTCATCGGCAAAATTGGGGCACTTCAAGATATGGTGGTTGACCGGCGGTGTGTGAATAGTGGCGGTGTGTGAATGGTGTCGGTGCGGAACAGTGCGGATGATGTACCGAGTTACTGCTCGACGAGGGAAATGTTTGTATGGTTGCCTAAATGGTACTGTGAGTGGACATTTGAATTAAATTATGCATGCAGTACTAATTTTGAGCATTTATTTTATTGTCAGATTTATTTGTGATTTATGAGATTATTATTGAACTTCCTTTCCGAGAGCTTTTAGTAATTATCAAATTATTTGAGTTGAGTTATTGATTTATTGAGAAATGATTTTCGGAAAGTGGTTGATTGAGAAAATATTAAGAGGACTAATGATTTTCGAGTATACGTTGCATTATTCAGACATTTGAGTATGATTGATTTCTCAAGGGTTCACGAATTATGCTTTCGACGGTTTACTATTGATTTACGAGTTAATATCGAGTTTCTTTCCGAAAGCAATTATTTGAAAGAGGTTGATTCCAGTTTATTGGGGAGGTAAATAAGTCAGGGCATGCATGCATTACCTAGTCGGCAGTCCCCTCTAGGTAACAGTCTGGTCGGCAGTCCCTTCCAGACAATATCTGGTCGACAATCTCCTCCAAACAATATTCTGGTCGGCAGTCCCCTTCAGAATATACCAGTCGGCAGTCCCCTCTGATGCGTCATCTGGAGCAATCCCCTCCAGATGACATGAGGTAGTTAGTCGGTAGTCCCCTCAAACTATCTATGGTTAGTCGGCAGTCCCTTCTAACTATCACCTCCTCATCCGGTCGGCAGTCCCCTCTAATGCATCCCTGATCGGCAGTTCCCTCCAGGTAGCATGAGATGACTAGTCGGCAGCTCCCTTTAGTCATCACCTTTTTTTGAGACATGAATATTTTAACAAGAATTACGAGACTAGGAGATTTTAAAGAGATTTCGAGACATTTTTCCAAATGATTTATAGTAAGTGTTTGTGATTTCAGTAAAAAGAAAGATCAAGAGAATTTTCAAGAGTTTACTGAATGCTTGGTTTTTAAGAGAATAATTTGGGAAAGCATTAAATCTTATAATTGGTTACCGTCGAGATTAGTTATTTTCGTCCACTCACTCTAACTGTTTTTTTTTGTTTAAATGTTTTTCCCCTGGGCCCTTCAGCTTCAAATGCCCAGTTTGCAGGCCAGATTAGAGTGAGATCGAGCGTACATGGGGTTGAGGCATAGCTGTCATAGCTTCTGCATTATAAAAAGTATCGATCATTTATCTTGTATTCTTAAGTTCAGAATTGTTTTGTGAAATAGAAGATGTTGTGATTTAGGGAGCAGGGTGGCTCCAGAAGAATGAGGGTGGATTATTTTAGACGTGTAAATGTCTTTCTATAGGTTTTGGGTAGTCCACTTTAAGAGGACGCTCCGCCAAATTTTTGGTAGAATTTCTTCTAAAGTAGATCCCGCAGGGCCAGTTCTTATTTCAGGGTGAAATCTGGGGCGGGTCCTGTCAGTTGGCATCAAAGTATTAGGTTGTCAGATTCTGTAGACTTGTTCCTATCTTGATACCGTATATGCTTGATGTTACTCAGTACCTCACGAGTGATGGTCCGACTAGCGGTTCCCCATCATATACTCTTCGGTGTTGTTGTACTCATCAAGTGTGTATGGTACATGTCTAGTTGGTTTTCCTTTAAGTTCTATGCATCATGTACGCCCGACCTCACAGGGATTCCTCTACATATCAGATTGATTGCATGTCTTGCACCTTTTCCTAGTGATGGTAGAGTTAGATTACTCTACAGATTTGAGTTATGCTACAAATGTGATCCGAGGAAATGTTGTGATTATCTCTTCCTCGATGCCTATAAGTTTGTTGGGGCAAGGTTTAAGGTGCAAGACTGGGAGTTGATTTTGTGCTCGAGTATTTGAGACAAGCGACCACAGCTTTGGACTGTCTCTAGATGTTATAATTGTTTTGGAATCCGGATTGTTGATGAAAATGGAACTAATAATCATGGTGGATCATATTTTGAACTCGGTTTTGGGAGATGTGTTACATGTCGTGATCAGTTATGTAGCGACATTTTGGACATCATTGATAGTTGTTGGAGATTACTTGGTAAACAAGATTGGTCATCTTGGGTATTTGACCTGACCATCACATTTGGATTTAGTTTTGTTCGGACTGAAAGAAATTGATTTTAGATGCATTGATTTATAATCTGTCTTTTAAGTTTTGGATTGTAATGAGTAGGAAGATGAACAAAATTGAGTTCTTGAAATAGATGTATGTTGAAGCTTGAGTATTAACTGGATGCTTAAAATTTTTACAATAGAGTTACGAGTTTGTTCAGTATCTAACTGGAAGGATTAGAAACAACTTTTGTATTTGAGATTGTATTGATGTGTGTCCTTGGTTATCCGTTTTTTTTATGAAACAGTTATATATAAGATCGGGGAGTAGTGGTAGTAACATTGTTAGGTGTCCATAGAAGTTCGATCGGAATTGCTATGTGATACGAAATATGATTCAAGTTCTGAATTATGGAGCCTTGAAGGTTGAATTGTTGTAGGCTCCTGGTGGAGGTTTTGCTAGACTGATGAGTTGTGATATGATATTAGTGGTTGGTGGAATAACTTTAAGGAAATGAGTTTCCAGTTGGCTCTAGAAATATTTCTAATTAAGGTTTGCCCAGAATTCTTGTTACATGTTGGGTAAAACGTAATGCGGTTTGCCTACACAGTGACCAATTTCTACGGTAATTAACTTGAGGAAATTGGATCATTATGTGGTGGGACCACATTCCAATCCGGATATCGCTTGGTGTGATACAAGACATCGGGCTGATGTCTATTTTATATCAAGGATATTGTTGACGAAAGACCTTGTGAACTGTATTTTCTGTCTCGCAGAATTGGTCGTTGCTTGAATTGAATATATGTAATGGATTTCTTTGGAGAAATTGAGTGAGTGTTTCCATCTTGGTGTCGTTCCTGGTGGTGTTGGGTTAAACGGTTATGCTATTAGTTATCACCTTGATCAATCTTGCCATTGCATGGTGACCTTAATTGGAAAGGTATAGGAAGTGTTTGTGCGAGTGATATCTGTTACCACCACTTGTTTAACGATAAGATGACTTGAAAATGAACTAGTAGTTGAGTTGGGATTGCTGTCACTGACCAGATTCCAGCTTGAGAATTGTTTATTTTAAGTGTTAGATTTCTTTTCCAGTTGGTCAACTTTAGATCAGATTTGGAGCAATTTCTAGTGTTGTTGGATACATCATAGTTCATTTGAAGATTTGGTACATACAGAACTTGGAACATTTTCATAATGTCATACCTGATGTAGAATTGTCATGAAGTGATGTCTGACAGTTAGTGAAGATGTTTTGCAAGGGATTGGTGGAGCAGTTACAAGGGAGAGTTTTCCTAGTTAACTAAGGAAGCTATTTTATTAAAGTTGGATCAGAATTCCAGTCAAGCATCTAATAACACGAATTGTGGTGTTTCCGGTTGTCACGCCTTGAATTTTACAATAAAAATTCAAAATCTGAAATATGAATTAACTACAACATCAAAATAACCATCCTGAAAATTCCTTTTTCCTTAACAACCTCATCACACAATTTAATTTCAAAAACCGAGTTTAGTCTCGGTTAATTATTACAACTCACTCACAAAATAAATTGTAAAGCTCTAAATGAGCATACAAACCTCACAACTCAAATGAAATAAAAATAAATGCTGCAATACCCAAACAACACGGATACCTCCCTGGTTATCCTGACCTGCAGGAATATCCGCTACACCATTTGAATAGTGTACCGGGATTGCAACAACACAAAACTCGGTAAGCTTTTGAAAGCTCGTATGAGTAAAAAGAAAGAACAGTTGTTTAATTAAATCATATTTATTTTCACCCAAGTCAACACTCAACAATTTCCACCTCCACAAGAAACCAACAATCACTAAATCACCAATCAACAAAAAACCTAATTCACATTTTTCTTCTTAAAACCCCGACATCGTATTTATACAAATACAGTATGACAGACTAGAGCTCTAACTGAATCGTAGCCCGTCACCTGACCTAGGTTATGGCATCCGACATATTTATCTTTATCGTATTTCACCAATATGTATATTTATATACATATTTAGAACGTCCGATAATTGTACATACTCAACCAATCGTATCCCATCATCCACCTAGGATTAGAGCGTCCGATTCCCCATACCGGTTACTACGTTGACCCTAAATCCATAATAAGTACAACAATATGTTTCCACACAATGAAATCAACTCATCCAACATACATAATATTATTATGAAATTTAAGCATTTGAAATATAATCCAAATCATCATTCCAACTCAATCATATCATCACTCAATAACACACCAATCAATATATATAATCCACGTAAATATATATATATATATATATACACGTAATCATCCACTCAGGAATGACCACTAATACCACAAGAAAATCGTGAAATTCATTTGTATAATTAAAATTCATTTTACTTACCTATGGACCGTAGTTGATCAAGTCCATATGATTTTAAAAACAAATATTTAATCCATAAATATTTTTCACACAATTACAAAAATAAATAATTTAAAGTACTCGGTTCGTAATATGAACCACGTGAGTTTTACTCATCTCTAAACTCCCTCTACGTCTTCACTTAAATACAAATCACAATGATCCAAACGCTCGTCAACTCAAGCCGTCAAGTACCTAATCAAGTATGGTCTTCACTTAGCAAACAAAGCACGAAATAAACTTAAATGATGATCCAACAGTTGGATTTTAAAATAAAGACGATCCAACGGTCAGATCGAATTTAAACAATGATCCAAAGGTTAGATCCTCACGGATCGCCCTTGGAAACATCCTATCAAAATTATACGAAAACCCGACGAACGGATCTTCACGAATTGCCTCCCAAATCACTGCTTTACAATTATACGAAGATCCAAAGGTCGGATCTTCGCCCGTGAGCACACAAAGTCATCGGGACAGTCATATGATCATCATATTCAAAATTTGAAGCAAAACCGATGGTCTGATCTCCGCAGATCGTAAACTGAAGATAAAACGTAAAAACCGTAAATAGTAACGTCAAAACATAAATTCACTATTTATCAACTTTTGTCTTAAATAACCTTGTGATATATCAAAACGCTCGTAAGGATGCATAGATCATCGTCCAGATAATATAAACTTAAAATATGGTCTGATATACACAAATCACAAAGCAACTTAAAAATTCATAACTAAATCATACGATATTCCAAAATTACGTATAATATATCGAAGTGATCTTATTGAAATGTAAAATCTAAAAATGAGCAGAAACTGCCCTAGAGATGGCCGGAAAAGCTAGTTGCAGGCGGTGGTAGAGCCATTGTAGACCACCGCCAATGTGGGTGAAACTAGGCTGCATTTCTTCATCTAAACATGCTAAATATTTTTCATAACTAGTTCGAGGTCAGAAAATAACGGGAAGTGATCGAAAAGTACCTTGGAAGCTTCGGTTAGGCCGGAAAATTTCCAGATTCGGTGAGAGCTCCGATCAACATAAAAACCTCCACTACTCAACCCGATCCTTCGTAAAGCTTGTTTAGCAGCTCGAGACGAGTTCAACAAGCCAAGAAACTAGAAGAATTGTGGCTGGAGGACAGAGAGTTTGGCCAGCAAATGGGAAGCCCAGAAACGGGCTCGGGAGGGAGGAGGGAGAAAAATTGTCTGAGGCTAGCTTATCACCATTTCACCATTTCATGGACAATTTGAGCAAAAGCACAAGCTTAACTGTATGAATTTTCCAAGGACGTGGTCTTGTTCCTTGTCATTTTTTTTCCATAAAAAAAAAAAAAAAAACAAAGCTGCTGCACTAGTCTCTCTCTTTATTGATCTTAACGCCTTCCCACTACCTCTTAAAACACAGAACACACCACTATTTTGATTAAAAGTATCTGCCACCACTCTTTGTGCTGATTCCAAAAGAATAAGGCAATTTGATTATACTTTTTAGTAAGTGGCAATTAGATTATTCCATGCTTTCCTTTTGATACGGCATGCTGCACACACACATATTTTTAAAAAAATCAAACATTATACTTTCTATCTTCTTGTTCGTCACTTCCATTAGACCACCATATGCAATTGACAATCATGTCAATTATATATATTTGAAGGCTCCAAGTTTAAAGCCTTTGTCTCCTTGCTGCATGTTTAAACAATTAAGATTTGAAATCATCTTGTCGTCCACCAAATAGGGAAGACTGCTTCATTAGTTAAAACTGCCACCAAGTTTTGCTTTGATTGAAAAACGAGGTTATTACACCGGTAGTGAGAATTACGTTGGTATATGAAGGTAGATTTATCATTTGTGGCATTAGAGACTAGCGAGAACAACATTGATTCAACCAGATTTCAGAGCTATGACTATTAAGGAAGTGTAGCCTTAGCTAAGAACAGCATTAGTGTGATGCATCTGTTTCTGAATTTGAGTCTTTGGGCTGGAGTAGGATGAGTAGTTACGGTTCTTGCTTTGCACCGGGTGTGGAAAGGCGTGGAACATGATGTGGGCAGTTAAGTAAGCACTTACTAGTGAGGAATTTTAGCAGTTTTGATTGGAGATATTGGTAGATAATAGATTTCTTGAAACACATTCGATTTAGAAGAGTTTCCACCACATTATATTTATATAAAGTTTTTGAGGAACACGCTAGTTAGCCAGTTTGAGATATTGTAAATGTGGCTAGCAAGGTAACTATCAAATAAGTTTTCTTTGTTGGTTTGGAATATCATTTCAAGGTTGGACCAATGATTTTAGTCAGGTATTAGAGTAGAGTGGACCCATAACCTACTTAATTATGAACTTATAGGTTTGTTCGAGGTTGACTTTTGTATGTTTGACAACTATGGCACCTTCACGTGAACGACCTTCGATTAGGAAAATTAAGCACAAACAAACAAGGAAGGAAGTGTTGTCTTGTGGTAGCTAAGGATGTTATTTGTTTTGGAATTGTCGCTTAGCAATGACCATCTTGTGGTTATCACAATATTGATGGTGAATGAGTTGGATCTTCATTAAGCAACTTTTATGAGAAAGCTATGAATGCTATCATTTTAAAAGGGTGGTTTGTGACATCAATACCATGTGTTATCTGAGCTAACCAATGAAATGAATTTTCTTTTACACCAGAATTCATGTACTTGCGAGTTTATGGTACTACATGGTTCAACAAGACAAGTGATTCGACTTTGGACGTTGATAATTTTGGGTTATAAGCATGTTTTCATTGCTTTTGTAGTGGGGATCATAAGAGTTTCTATTGGTTGTTGATTTGAGGTTGCGCAAAGAAAAGCTTAATCTAAGGAAGAGTTGATAAGTTTTGAGAATGTGGTATTTTGAATCAATTGGTGTGCTTTTTTTTTTTTTCCTAACCGGCATGAAATATCGAGGATGAAATTTTTATAAGGGGGGGAGATTGTTACGTCCCGTATCTCAATTTACCAGTTTACCAGTCACTTTGATGGTAAACGACAATTAATTTCACTTTTTACTTTTTTTTTTATACTTTCAATGGCCCTAAAAATTGACTTTTTGTTTGGGTCAAAATTTGACAAAATGTTCTTCATGAAAGTTGTAGAGGACGTTAAAATGAGCGCATGCATATGTGGTACGTAAAAATCGGAGTTCGTATGTGAAAGTTATAAGTGAAAAGGTGAATTTACTGTTCATGGTAACTCTCTATATATAAGGAAACTTACCGAGGTAAGTTCCCATTTCAGAACTTATGCCGACTCTCTCTCTCTCTCCCCTCTCCCTCTTCCCCCGCGTCGCCCTCCCTTCTTCTTTTTCCTATTTCTTCGCCGTTCAGCATCCGATCGACGTGATTCCAGTTGTCCTTGGACCGTTTCTTCCTCCTCTACACCGTGGTACTAGTGGGTATCGGTGATTTGGTCGGAAAACCCCGAATTTATGCAATCATTGTTACTGTAGCAGTTTGTTTCTCCGGAGAAATTCTCCAGTTTCCTGCGGTGAAATTAGTTCTATTAGGAGCACCTCGAGTCACTGATCATCTTCCCTCAAGACTTCTAGCTGAAATTTCCACTTTTGGAAGGTGAATTTGAAGGATTTCCAAATTGGTGGGTTTGGAGATTTCCGGGTTTGTGTTCATCGGCAAAATTGGAGCACTTCAAGATATGGTGGTTGACCGGCGGTGCGTGAATAGTGTTCGTGCGGAACAGTGCTGACGACGTACCGAGTTATTGCTCGACGAGGGAAACGTTTTGTATGGTCGCCTAAAAAGTACTGTGAGTGGACATTTGATTTTAATTAAATTATGCATGTAGTACTAATTTTGAGCATTTATTTTATTGTGAGATTTATTTGTGATTTATGAGATTATTATTGAACTTCCTTTCCGAGAGCTTTTAGTAATTATTTAGTTATTTGAGTTGAGTTATTGATTTATTGAGAAATGATTTTCGGAAAGTGGTTGATTGAGAAAATATTAAGAGGACTAATGATTTTCGAGTATACGGTTGCATTATTCAGACATTTGAGTATGATTCATTTCTCAAGGGTTCACGAATTATGCTTTCGACGGTTTACTATTGATTTACGAGTTAATATTGAGTTTCTTTCTGAAAGCAATTATTTGAAAGAGGTGATTTCAGTTTATTGAGAAGGTAAATATGTCAGGGCATGCATGCATTACCTAGTCGGTAGTCTCCTCTAGGTAACAGTCTGGTCGGCAGTCCCCTTTAGACAATATTCTGGTTGGCAGTCCCTCCAGAATATCCCGGTTGATAGTCCCCTCCGATGCGTCATCTGGTCGGCAGTCTCCTCCAGATGATATGAGGTAGTTAGTCGGAAGTCCCCTCTAACTATCTATGGTTAGTCAGCAGTCCCTTCTAATCATCACGTCCTCATCCGATCGGCAGTCCCCTCCGATGAGTCCCTGATCGGCAGTTCCCTCCAGGTGGTATGAGATGACTACTTGGCAGTTCCCTTTAGTCATCACCTATTTTTGAGACATGAATATTTTAACGAGAATTACGAGATTAGGAGATTTTAAAGAGATTTCGAGACCTTTTTTTAGATGATTTATAGTAAGTGTTTGTGATTTCAGTAAAAAGAAAGATTAAGAGAATTTTCAAGAGTTTACTGCATGCTTGGTTTTTAAGAGAATAATTTGGGAAAGCATTAAATCTCTTAATTGGTTACCTTTGAGATTAGTTATTTTCGTCCACTCACTCTAACGGTTTTTTTTAAATGCTTTTCCCCTGGGCCCTTCGGTTTCAAATGCCCAGTTTGCAGGCCAGATTAGCGTGAGGTCGAGCGTACATGGGGTTGAGGCATAGCTGTCATAGCTTCCGCATTATAAAAAGTATCGATCCTTTATCTTGTATTCTATCCTCTTATCCGCCATGTGCATTAGATTGCTCTGATAACCCATGAGATTAATATTCTTAAGTTCAGAATTGTTTTGTGAAATGGAAGGTGTTGTGATTTAGGGTTTAGGGTTTAGGGAGCAGGGTGGTTCCAGAAGAATAAGGGTGGATTATTTTAGAAGTGTAAATGTCTTTCTACAAGTTTTGGGTAGTCCACTTTTAGAGGAAGTTCCGCCAAATTTTTGGTAGAATATCTTCTAAGGTGGGCCCCGCAGGGCCAGTTCGGATTTCATGGTGAAATCTGGGGCGGGTCCTGTCAATAATAACATCAATCCATTACATATCGACATAAATACAATAACGTTAATAAGTTATAAGTTTGGCTAGGGCTTTCAACCCTAGCCCAAACAATAAACTACTCACAATCAACATAATGGAAAACATTAAGATAATTAGTAGTAGGACTGTTAGTGATGTCACAAGTGAAGAATAATTAAATCAGTGAGCTCATGGAGGCTTGTCATGGAGATAACTCCACCGGAATGAGTGGTTGTCATGGCAGTGATGTGGTGGCTCCTCTTATGTGGTAGTTTCTTCCTTCTTCTCTAACAAGCTTGAAATGATGATATTGCTTGGTATATATCATATGATTAGGAGATTTGGTGGTGATCGAGTTTATAGAAATTATGAAGGGTGGTGGAGATGGAGAGTATAGAATTTATGGTAGTGGAGATGAAGATCATAGAAATTATGATGGTGGAGATGGAAGTTAAATGGTTGTAATGGAGTTGTAGTAGTGGTGGAAAACGATGGAGAGGTATGGAAGCATGTATGTTGGGAACTTGAATGGAAGAAGAGATCATGATCAAAATAAAAGAAGAAGACTTTTATTACGGAAAAAGAGCAGCTAGCTCCTTATGCTACATGTTGGGAACGAGAGAGCAAAGAGTGTAGACTAGGTTTTGGGCCAAAAGGGAAAATATAGTAGAAAGGGTGAATGATAAGAGTGTTTAAGAACAAGAGGAATTGACAAACAGAAAGAGAGAGTAATATTTCAGAGAGAATGGAGATTTCAAGTGTGTTTATTCATCTCATACAAAGGGGTATTTATAGGAATACATTTGAAGTGTGAAATCTCAAAGAGAAAACCAAAATGATAACCATCTTGATGATGATTTTCTACCATGCTTGTTGCCCTTTGGCAAAGCATGTTTACATAAGTCTTCATACACTCAAGTACTTATGATTATACACTCAAGTACCTATCTAAATACTTTTACGTATTTTGTTACATGATATAGACATACACCATATTTATACATTTATACTACAACATTCCCCCTTGGATATTTCATGTTCAATAGTATTATGTAGGTGGTGCGCATCGAAGTTGCCTCGTTAAAAACTTTGCCAAGTAATAAAACCCTGTGGGAAAAACAACCTTGGTCGAAAGGGAAAAGAGCACAACGCGCGTTGAGTGTAAAGTATGTTTCTGGATACTCCCCCTGATTTAGACTCCTCTTGAAGATCGTGGGAGTTCGGATATCCTTCTCATTCCGATGCTCCTTACATGTTTCTCGAAAGGGGATTTTGGTAGTGACTTAGTAAATAAGTCAGCTACATTATCTTCTGATCGGATTTGATTTACTTCAATATTTAGAAGTGTTTGTTGTTGCTGATTGTAGAAGAATTTCGGCGATATATGCTTGGTATTGTCGCCTTTGATGAAACCTAATTTCATTTGCTCAATACAAGCTGCATTATCCTCATAAATGCATGTAGGTTCATTTGTGATAAATTTCAAACCATAAGTTCCTCGAATGTGTCTATTTATAGACCTTAGCCATATGCACTCACACACGGCTTCATGTAGTGCAATAATCTCTGCATGATTTGAGGAAGTAGTAACAAGAGTCTGTTTTGTAGATCTCCAAGATATCGTGGTGCTTCCCATGGTAAAGACATAACCTGTTTAGGAGCGACCTTTGTGAGGGTCAGAGAGATACCCTGCATCAGCAAAACCCGTCAGAACAACATTATCATTTTGATGGAGGGGAGGAGGAGAACGTCGGTCACTATGGATAGTGTTGCCGGCGTTCACATTTCTTTTCTCTCTGTAGGGATAGAACAAGTCCATATCGATCGTACCTTTTAGGTATCGAAGGATTGTTTTTATACCAATCTAATGGCGGCGTGTTGGCGCAGAACTATGTCGAGCTAACAAGTTTACTGCAAATGAGATATTCGGTCTTGTGCATTGAGCTAAATACAATAATGCGCCTATCGCACTTAGGTATGGTATTTTAGCTTCTAATAAATCTTCGTCCTCATCCCTTGGACGAAACGGATCTTTCATAGGCTCAAGACTACGGTTGATCATGAGAGTACTCACAGGCTTTGCTTTATCTTCATTAAAGCGCCTTAGTCTTTTGAGTATATGCTGACTGATGGATCATAATCCCATCATTACGGTGCTCGAGTTCTATTCCGAGACAAAACCGTGTTTTCCCGAGATCTTTCATCTCAAATTCAGATTTCAAATATGTAGCAGTTTCTTTTAACTCATCTAGAGTTCCAACTAGGTTCATGTCATCGACATAAACTGCTACAATTGCAAATCCGGATCTTGTTCTCTTAATGAACCCGCAAGGGCATATTTCATTGTTAACATATCCCTTCCCAATCAAGTAGTCACTTAGACGGTTATACCACATCCGTCTGGATTGTTTCAATCCATATAGTGAGCGTCTTAATTTTATTGAAAACGCACTCCGTGGTTTAGAGCCACTTGATTTGGGTAATTGAAGTCTATCTGGAACCTTCATATATATCTCTGAATCTAGATCCCCATAGAGATATGTTGTAACCACATCCATGAGCTGCATGTCAAGTTTTTCGGAAACTACCAAACTGACAAGGTAGCGGAACGTTATAACGTCAATTACGGGAGAATATGTCTCCTCGTAGTTGATTCTAGGGCGTTGTGAGAAACCTTGCGCCACAAGGCGGGCTTTGTATCTAACAACCTCATTTTTCTCATTACGCTTTCTAACAAAGACCCATTTATGGCCAACAGGTTTTATATTTGGTGGTGTCAGTGTTATAGACCCAAATACCTGTCTCTTTGTTAGTGAATCCAATTCAGTCTGGATCGCATTTTTCCATTTGGACCAATCTGCTCTTCGTTGACATTCTTCAACGGAGCGAGGTTCGATATCATCGTATTCTATAATTCCTTTTGCAATATGATATGCAAACGCATCATCAATAGCCATAGAATTTCTGTCCATAATTACATGTATACTAGTGTAATTTCTGTCATTTTGCAGGTACGTTTGCAGTAGGTATGTGTGATCTTGTCACTTTAGCCATATCAGAAAACGCATCAGCCATTGATTCTGCTACGTTCTGAAGATCGAGAATCCTTCGCACTTCTATTTCAGACTGTGTGGTTCGGGGATCAAGATGAGACAAAGTGGGGACAGACCACGACAATTCCTGTCTTTTCTGTTGAACATTAATGTTCTTGTCTCCCCCTAATGACGGGAAGACTGTCTCATCAAAGTGACAATCCGCAAATCTAGCGGTAAATAGATCACCTGTCAAGGGTTCTATGTAGCGGATAATGCTTGGAGTATCATATCCAACATAAAGGCCTAAGCGTCTTTAAGGACCCATTTTGGTGCGTTGTGGCGGCGCAATTGGCACATAGATTGCACACCCAAATATGCGTAAGTGTGAGACATTAGGCTCATACCCAGTCACCATTTGGGACGTAGAAAAGGGTTGGGTGGCAGTGGGTCTCAGACGAATAAGCACAACTGCATGTAATATTGCATAGCCCCAAGCAGAAATAGGGAGATTGGTGCGCATAAGCAATGCCCTGGAACCATTTGAAGTCTTTTAATGGCAGCTTCTGCGAGTCCATTTTGGGTGTGTACATGAGGGACACGGTGTTCGACCTCAATCCCAATGGACATGCAATAATCATCAAAGGTTCTTGATGTAAATTCTCCAGCATTGTCAAGACGAATTGACTTAATAGGATGATCAGGGTGGTGAGCCCTTAATTTAATGATTTGTGCTAGGAGTTTAGCAAATGCAACATTTCTTGTGGATAAGAGCATGACATGTGACCAACGTGTCGATGCATAAACCAACACCATAAAATATCTAAATGGTCCGCAAGTTGGTTGGATAGGTCCACAAATATCACCTTGTATTCTTTGTAAGAATGGTATATTTTCTTTAGTGTCCTTTGCATAGGATGGTCTTGATCCTACCTTTGCTAAAGAGCAAGCTTTGCAAAACGAATGATATACTTTAGAAGTAACTCTTTGGACCAATATTTGGTTCGTACTTCTTTTCGTTTTGAAGAATGGATGTCCGTGTGAAGTTTTTAATATACGGAGCATCATGTCACGACCTGGATGCCCCAAACGGTCGTGCCAAAGCTTGTATGTGTCAGGATCCCATAAATTGTCATTCATGACATGGTTGGATTCAATGACTCTAATAGTGGTTGCATACAATCCACTAGAGCGACACATAAGTTTCTCTAAAACTCGTGTATTTCCGTAGTTTTTAGAGGTGATGCAAAGGAACTCTTGTCCATTCTCACAATGTGTTTCCACATGAAAATCATTGGCTCTTATGTCTTTAAAGCTTAATAGGGTCCTTCCGGCCCTTGGAGCATATAGAGTTTCGGCGACATTAACATTTGTGCTATTTTGTAACAAAAATTGAGCTGGTCCTCGACCATAAATCAATTGTGATGGTCCTACCATCGTAGTTACTGAGGATCGACTAGGTGTCATCCATAAAAATAATTGCCTATATCGCAATATAGTATGTGTGGTGCCACTATCAAGAAGACATTTCAATTCTCCGGAAAACATACTGAAAGGGATAAAGTTCGGAATATTAACACATGTCCATGACATTGAATGCGATACTTTATTAATAGAGAAAATAGCCAATGATTACATCAAAGTTTATTCATAAGTCTATTCCAAATATCAAACTTTAGACAAATTGTTATCACTCAATCCGTTTGGTAATTCCAATGAAATATGACCAGGAAAGTAGAGAGATGTTGGTGGAGTGAGGCTCGCTTAAATACCCCGATCTCAATTGCTTTCCTAGACATCATACTTCATTGGGTACGCCACATAAGAAGGAGTTTAATACAATTGTTATTTATTGACTAAGGCACATTTTCCATTCTTGGAAAATAGAAAGAGGATTACTCTAATCAAAGTCTGTGACATCTTCGTGCTCTTCATCTACAGCTTTGAAGTCCTCAACGGTGAGATTGACATCTTCACTATTTTCATCTTCGCCAAGGTTAGCCTCTTGCTCTCTTGCTTCCCTGTACTCCTTGTAGCGTGCAGCTAATTGGGTACTTACATAACATAGTTTAAACCAATGCTCGATTGATCCACATCTATGACACATGTCATTGTGGTTCCCTCCCTTCATTTGAGGTGCACGTTGTGCACTGTTACGTCCCGAACCTAGAATTTCCAATTTTCTAATTAATTTGACGGTAAATGTTGATTACTTTTAATTTTACCCGTTATACGATTTTAGTGGCCCTAAAAGTTGACTTTTTATTCGGGCCATGATTTGAGAAAATGTTCTTCATGAAAGTCGTAGAGGATGTTAAACTGAGAACATGCATACATGGTTCGTAAAAATCGGAGCTAGTATGCGAAAGTTATAAGTGAAAAACTAAATTTACTATTCCCGATTACTGTTCATAGTAAGTTCTTTAAATAGTAAGTTACTGTGGTAAGTTTCCAAATTTGGAAACTTACCCGGCCTCTTCTCTCTCTTTTCCCCCGACCCTTCCTCCTCCCGTTCGGCCGATTCTTCCTCCTCTAAGTTTCTTCGATTCCGGCCACCCCACGACGAAACTCAGACATCCCTAGGTTCGCCTCTTCCTCCTCGTCATGCCCATGGTCGCTTTTCACGGTGTCTCGACCGGAGGAGCTCGGAATTGAACCAAGAAGATCATTGTAGCAGTTTCGGTCCTTTGACGATTTCCGACGATTCCTTGCCGTCACCTGCCGCCAAACCGGCGTCGAAGGTTCGGTTTTCATCACTGATCATTTCCCCTATGGCCTTGTATCACGATTTGTTGTGTAGAAGCCGAATTGATGAAATGAAATTTTAGGGTTCTTGGAAAATTTCTGGGTTTATGTTCATCCATTGATTTTGACCGGTTTTGATTGTTATTTGGATGTGTTGTAGTTGAATGAAATGACCAGTGGGTAGAATTGATGTTGTACATGAAATTTGGTGGCCATAGGAGGAGGTTGATTCCGGCGAGTAACCGCCACTCGCCGCCACTGTGGGCGGCGCGTGAGGTGGTGTAGGGCAGGTTTCTGACTGTCGTAATTTGGCTATTTAATCATTGGTATAATGTAGTTTCCATATTGGTGACCTCGAATTAATTTCGTGAAGTGTAGATATGGTTTTCGTTATGGTGTGAAATTCATTGATTAATTCACGGATAATCCGTGTATCGGAATTCCTTAATCGGAAGCTCAAAGTAAAGAAATGAAGTTAGAAAAGTGAAATTGGAGATTTTTTAAGTAAATAATAACAATTGGGATATGGTTGTGCTTTTGGTGAATTTAATTTTTATCCGTCCTGTACTTATCGGTTTATGAACGTTACATTGTACAGGACGTGAGGAGGATTCTCACGAGGAAGGTTCGGATCGACGGTAAGCTTAGCTGTATACTGTGAGTGGACGTTTGATTTTAATTCATGCATGCAATTAAATTTTCTAAGTTACGAAATTATTTAAAGTATCTTTTATTTAATGAGCATATTGTTCGATTTTTGATTATGAAATTATTTATGGTTCAAATTGCCGATTAGAAGTGGTTATGTTCCATTTCGAGCTTTTTACTAGAAATAATCTTCGACAAGATTATTTCTAAAAAATGAAAGTATCATTAGTTATTAGTAGATTCGGGTTTTTCGAAAAATCTTCGGAAAGGGGAGATTTCTTCGAGATTTTAAACTTACTTTATGTTTGTATATTGGTTCATGATTTTGAATCATGTTGGCGTGCGGGGTCACGTCGTTGGACTAAGTTCCTTTCTTGTGAGACTTCGAGGAAATCTCACAAATTCTCAATCTTCATATGGTTTTTACCCACCATACTTGGGTCGATATACTTTATTGCTAGCTAGCCTATTAGTACTCCTCCCTACTTACTTTGTGTTTGTGAGTGAATAGAGCCGAGCATGGGATGCTCTTGAGTGTGGGACACTCCGACCCGAGCCTTAGCGGCTCACTTTATTTTATTGTATGGTGATGACGTCTTTCCCCATACCTTTTAAATTATTTACTTATTTATTTATTCCTCCGACTAACAGGGTCGGTCGAACTTCCCTCAAGCCAGCGGGGCTGGCTTAGTCATGAAAGTGATTTAAAATCTTTAGTCCCCTATTGCATGCATACGAACGTTCTAAACAATAAATGTGGGAAAGTGAGAAACATTTCTTTCTTAATTAAATATTTTTGTCCACTCACAACTAACGTTTTATTGCTTACTTTCCCCTGGGCTTTTCGGTTTCCTTTGCCCAGTTCGCAGTGTTGCTATTCGGCGTAGGATCGAGGCTTAGCACCAGTCCTGCCACTTGCCTTTCATAGGTTAATATTAACCTACCTCATGTAATATATTTGATTTATCGTAGATTGCTCTGATAACCTTGAGAGGCTTAGTATTATTGTGTATTACTTTCGTTGTCAGAGACGTGTTTTACTTATGGAGTTGAAGATTAGAACCCCCATGTTGTATTGTATAAATTTTACTGCCTTTACGCTTGGTTTTTGCTTAGTAACTTGTGGTGGTTGTGAAATGTAGGATGACTGCATGTTGTTGGGTCTTGGATTTAGAAAAATTTGCTTTTGTTGTTTTTTTTTACAGGTTGGGTTGTCCACTTTTAGGGGAAGTTCTGTCGAATTTTTCTTAAAAGTGGGCCCCGCAAAGTCCATCTTGAAAATTTGAGAGAATTTTCGGGATGGGTTCTGACATGCACGTTGTGGATATTCCCTAGGAGGTTGTGCACATGGTGCTATTTCCATGGTCGGTGTTGCCATATCTCCCTCTTCCACATGTGGAGTTGCCATCACGTGTGCCCGCTCTAAAGTTGCGGTTTCCTTCTTTATTGGGGCGGTTATATGGACCTGATCGTCATTCATATCCCCTATTATTAGGGTACACATGTCCCCTATTGCTGGGGTACTGCTCCTTGTGCCCTCTCTTGGGTGTATTATAATTTGCCTCACGAACGCTCTTGGTTCCAATAGGTCTTTAATTATAATTTTTTACGAGAATGTTGTCGTGCTTTTCAGCTACCGACAAAATATTTATGAGCTCATTGAACCTCGTAATTCGTCCAACATTTACTTCAGTGCGATATTGCTTTGATAGCAAGATTGCTGCAACCGGGAAGGTGGAGAGAGTTTTCTCAATTAGCTCTTCTTCTATGAGGGGTCTTTGACAGAACCTCAACATGGACTTGAGACGAAGAGCTTCTGAATTGTACTCAGCAATAGACTTGAAGTCTGAGAAGCGTACATCGTTCCACTGAACCTTCAAGTCAGGGAGGAGAGAATCTTGGATATTGTTAAAGCGCTCTTGTAGCGCCTCCCATAAATTCTTTGCATCTTTAATGGACATGTACTCTAGTCTGAGTGCTTTGTCCATATGATGTCGCATCAAGATGATTGCTTGTGCATGCCTCTTCGGTGTTCTAGGGAACACAAGGGCCGGGTCTGGTGCATGGATGATGGGCCATATCCCCTTCGATGTGAGATGGTTCTCAACGTCGGTTTTCCAACTATGGTAATCCGAACCTGTTGAGTCAAGGATTTGAAAATCGAGTCTAAGTTCATTCGACATCCTTGAAGATAAGAAGAAAATATTAGTTTCGGAGTTAAAACTTCCATGAAAAATCATAAGATTTCCGAGCTATGCTACCAAGAAATCAATTTCCAAGAATCATTGTGAACACTCTTAGTTCATTGATTACGAACGCTCTTAGTTCGTTTGGCGTGAATTTCTATAATTCCGCTTTTGATTGTAAGTTCCCGAGAAAAAGGAAAAAGGAGAGAAAATAAATAAAAACTCAAAAACGGGAACTTTTAGTAAAGAATACCTTGAAATAGTGTTGCCGGAAATTTTGACCGAAAAAATTATCGGAGGTGATCGGAAGGATCGTTGGAAAAAGTCGAGAAAAATCGTCCGAAAAGTCGCCGGAAAGGTCGCCGAAAAAGTGTCGAAAAGTCGCCGGAAAAGTTGTCGGAAAGTCGCCCTGCAAATCTGTCGACAGATGTGTCGGCAGCTGCTCAGGTAGATGGCTCGGCAGCTGCTGCGCAGGGGCCTTGGCAGCTTCTCAGCAGCTGCTCGGCAGCTTCTCGGCAACTGCTCGGCAGCACTCGGCAGGTCCTCGGCAGCATTCGGCAGCGGCCCGGTTTGGTTTTTCTGCTTCCGACGGCCGGTTCAGGCAGTTTCCGCCCGGTTCCGGCGATTCTGAGACCGGTTCCGGGCTTCTGGAATCAAGGGCTTTGATATGAGATAGTTTTGGGGATTTTTTGTAGGTTTGGAAAAATGACTTCGATCGATGATGAACTCTTCTTTCGTCAATTTTCGATTCTAATTCTAGAGCAACTTCGTGCTGATAACGTGTTTAAGAACAAGAGGAATTGACAAACAGAAAGAGAGAGTAATATTTCAGAGAGAATGGAGATTTCAAGTGTGTTTATTCATCTCATACAAAGGGGTATTTATAGGAATACATTTGAAGTGTGAAAGCTCAAAGAGAAAACCAAAATGATAATCATCTTGATGATGATTTTCTGCATGCTTGTTGCCCTTTGGCAAAGCATGTTTACATAAGTCTTCATACACTCAAGTACCTATGATTATACACTCAAGTACCTATCTAAATACTTTTACGTATTTTGTTACATGATATAGACATACACAGTATTTATATATTTATACTACAACAAAGAGGTAAATGATAACAAAACAAGGAGATTCACACGCAGTTTCTGTGATAAGCTTGAGACATTTGGGGAGTAATAAAAATGGGAAAGTGGGGAAACCAAGGTATTTTGAGACATTTGGGGAGTAGATATAGAGTGGGGAAAAAAATTGTGGTAAATGTATGTAATGCATGACATGAAAATGGTGAGCCAAGTAACTGAAAGATTTGGCTTAACCGACCCACAATTTATCTGTATAAAATAGTAGGAGAATGGTAAGAGCAAGGTTGTAATAAATCAGTAAAGACGTCTCCCATTCTTTTCAAAAGAATCCAATTCTGGATTGCCAATAGGAAAACAAAAATGAAATTGGTGTACACAAGAACAGGATTCAAGTACCTCATAATGACTTGTGTGGACATTCAAGTTGAATGAGTATTAGTACTTCTCAAATATTTATTATACCACAAATCAAACGGTTAAACTTGAAAATCCTGATTTCACACCATTAAAACTTTTGTAGCATCTCTCTATTAGAAATGTTGTTGTTCTTCCTCTTTCCCATCTATCACAACATATATATATAGAGTAAACTTCTCATGAGTTCAAAGCACCAAGAAACATAGAAAATTAATCAGCGATCTTATAGCACCTAATAGTGAGTGGCAACCAATGTCAAACATTTAGCTGATCTTCACTTGTTCAGAATTTGCCAGGAACATTACAGATGGAGAGCTACACTAAGTCAATGAAGTATAAAATTGGCATCGCCTCTTTTTCATTTGGGTTTTTGTTTCAGAAGACCAGAGAGAGAAGCACAGTGCGTCGAGTTGTAATTGCATTTTTCGCAGCAAGACTGCAGCATTTCAATAACTTTAAGGCACCTGCTAATTATTAACAGAAATCACATAAGTAATGAGAAAACAATAACAGAATATAATGCCATAAATAGGCAGAGATGCACATGGAAACTGATTCTATAGTTTACAGGACACAAAGAATGCACCCAAGTTTTAAAATGTCAGCAGAGAGCCAATACCATTCTAACTGGTGGTAATCGAAGCCAGAACAACCAAATTTCCCCCAAATTGAATAAGAATTACAATATATGAAAATGGCGGTGAAGTCTGCACATATTCAAGATTCAATGTATTCAAAAGCACAAATGAGTATGGTCGAAGTCACGGTGATTTCTATGATCTAGAAGCCCATGATATGCTAACTCATACTCATTCTTGCATTGTCCAACATGAGCTGAAATTGAGATATGTACTAATGCAGTGATATTTAGGCGGCACAGATGTATCATCACTTAAGCTCCTATAATGGTTGCATGCCATGATTAGGTAAAACACAAGCTTTGAACTAGCGGAATTGTGAGATAAAATAAACCGGGCCCTGCCCTACTTAGCATCCATGTAATTAAAAAGACATAAACAAAAAAGAAAGAATGAAGGAATGGAGGCGGCGAACTTACTTGTGAGGGAGGAAATCATTCTTGGAGAGACATGCTTGAATTAAGCATGCTTCTTTCTTACACGGCTCCATCTCTTTCTCTTTGCTCTGCTGTTTTCCCATCTCTCTCAATCTCGACCTCGATCTCGATCTCTTTCCCCACCGCCAAGGCCAATCACCCTTGTTCTTATATTCTTATTTATTTATTTAGTTATACGCTGACGTGGCATTTAAAAAAACATTATTAACCATTTTCCGAATTGTATTTGGGTTGAGTTTGCCAAAAAAAAAAAAAAAAAAAAAAACCAAAGAAGAAGTATATTTGGGTTCTACTTTTGTTAACTGAGGATCGAATTGGGAATTGTAAGACGGAAGAGAGAATGGAAGCTCTGAGCGCAAAATCAAAGCTAGCCGCGGTGCTTTGGCTTGAGGGCTTCAGACAGGCCTGTTGCCTTCACCGTGTGCTGATTCTCTGCCACAGGTGGGCCCCCCTCTCTCCCTCTCCTTAAATTTCTTGTTATTTGGGTGCCTCTGCCCCTCTGCCTAAGCGTCTTACTATCTTTATTGGTCATGTCAGGTCCAGAAAGCTTCTGATACGCACAGGACAGTGTTTTCTGTTGAATGGTTTCATTTTCTTAGGAAGGTAATCTCTCTCTCTCTCTCTCTCCCTCTCTCTCTCCTCTCTTCTGTGGCTTTAGTTACAAATACAGTATTGGTCTATTGTTTGTGAAATTTTGATCGTCTCATTTTGATTGATACATTGGGAGACTTTGCTTGTATGGAAAAAGCAAGTGCATGGTGATGATGTTTCTGTATATAGAGTTCAAGGTGATTCCTTCCTACACCAATTTGCAGATGCACGCAGTTGAGTATTTTCCTCAACTCTTGCACCTCCCATGTCCAAATTACCTTAACTAGGTATTATGTGAAGCTAAAACCACTCTCTTTCAATGAAAAACAACTTGAAAGTGACTCTTATACTAATATCAACTACCAATGTCCTGGAAATCCACCAAACTTGACAAATACTCTCTTCTGAAGAAAAATTTTGGTTCACAACTATTGTTAAGGAGGAGGGGGGCGGGTGAAGACATTCAGTGTATAAAAAAAGAGACCTCCTCTGTTACAATATCACAATGGAGAAGCAACTGTTAGTGGTGATGAAAAAATCCAAGATTATATCCAAAAAAAAAAAAAACAAAAACACCCAAGATTTGCTCCGTACCTATTTATTTGCTAGAATGTTTCCTGCCTCCTAAATATTTCATTAGGCCTTAGCCAGAGGCTCCATTTTAGGACCTGAATCCTGGAAGTGGATTTCTGGGAACCAGAAAGAGGGAAAATTAAAAAAAAAAAAAAGGGAGAGAGAAAGGAAAAGAGTGAAATTCTGGTGTACATTGAATTCCACTGAAGGCCACTTTATGTCAAACTACCATGCCTGCAATTGAGAGAGAGAGAGGAATTGTACACTGTGAGTTACTTGTTATTTTTGTGTCTCGAATTCTTATTATGGTACATTACATTCTGCTGGCTGTTTTTCCAAGATCACATTGATTAAGAAGTTTGCATGAAATGGACTAGAATAAATGGAAGATCTCTATTAGCACAGTGATATATTAATTTTTTGTCAGATACTATGCTTTGGATGAACCAATCAACCTATCAAGGATTTTCATGTGATGGAGTGCTTGGTCTCTTCTATCAATAAATGTTTTTTTTTTTTTTTTTTTTTCCCTGCTCAAGTTGGGATCTTTTAGCTAGTAATGTGGAAGCTGTCAAGCTTTTAGATACATGTATTTGGTTGCCTGAGTTATTCCTTTCCTATTATGAGCTCTGTCAAGTCATTTGTAAAGTGAAAAGGTATTCATAAGCGGGGTTTAAGTGTTTCACCGGACACATCACTTTAAATCATAAATGTTTGAGTCTTGGAATTTATATTTCTCAAACGGTTTCTGTGCAGCATAATTATCCTTAACTCGTTCATCATCCCAGCTCTATACTGGATATTGCCTGATACGTGTCCAGAATCTAGTTCTCAAGAATTCTGCTCATTTGCTGTCATTTGGAAATTTTATTCCTTCTTACGTCATGGACTCATACAAGTCTTTTATGTAAGTATTCAGTTGACATAATGTTCAATTTCTGTAATCACTTACATAAATTTCTTGACAACCACTTGGATGGAATTCTATTAACTATTTGCATTTCCCACTTTCACTTGAATATCTATGTGAGAAAAGCTTTTTGAGAATGCATCCTTTAAAATTTTAATTCTGCACCGGGCTTTGTTCATTAACAGCTTGTTTCAGGTAAGGTACAAAAAAAGAACCAATCGAAGAACTTCATTTGTTGTAGTAGAGTATCATCTACTCACCCATTCCCACATAATCATTCTTAAAACACTAAAACATCTAATCACATTTAGGCTAATAGAACTCCCAACTCGGCATCGCCGCTGGTTCCCATTTGTTTTTCTTGGGTAGCATGGTTTTCTCCAGTTCCTTGGAAGGATAATGGTATAAAAGCATTTAATGTGAGACTGTTCTTAAGAGCTGATTGAAGAAGGGACAGAAAGTTCATTGCTGAAGTTAGATCTAAATGATATCTTTTAGAGAGAATTAGATGAAAAGTTGGCGCTATAGGGATATTGAAAGTACGAAGACGTACAGGAATAGTGGGGATGTAGACACTTCCAAAGAGTCACTTGTCCTTTTTTTCCGGTCTGATCAAAGAGTCACTTATCTTTTTTTTCCAGGTCTGATCAAAGATTCACTTGTTAGTTGTCACCAAACTAGTACCATGGAAAAGTAATGAAAAGATGAGTCACGGTTTAGCAGAATATATCAACCGGCCTATTTTAGAAGTACCAAAAGATAGTGCTTTTATACAATTTAAGCATGAAAGACATTAGCATCATTAACTAAAGGGAATTATGTAACAATAGAATGGAGACAAGCTATTGATATCATTGTGTGATAGAAGAACCAAATAAATTACAAGGAAATTTCCATGAATTGTAATTACTGGACTTTTGCAGTTAGAATGTTGGGCATGAGTACAGACAAGAGCCATGCATCTTTGTAACGCAAAGGGTAATTGTAAAATTGACAGAAGTTATGACCAGAAAAGATAAACGGGAACATATCACTGGCACCTTTTGATCATGAGAAGCAAGAAATTAGCTTCAGAGTATATACAGTGTCTACCAATGAGGTATCTGTGACTACACGTACAAGTTAAGGTAGAAGGTAAAAGTCCAATGTGCCAAAACTAAATCAAGAAGAACTTACGATAAAAGATCTAAATAAATTAGATTTGATAGGACACCAGAGAGAATAGAAAAGAAGGGAAAGCAAGGATCCAGCCCGTATATGATTAATCAATTACTGAATTCTAAATATAGTTCGCTAGCCAATGACTCAAGGTATTCCTGTTTGGATTACCACTTTCTACTCTGGTAAGAATACCATCACCCATTGTTTCTAATAATCTGGAAGAAACTTCTGAAGAAAAGCAGTAGAGGGGGGCGGAAGGAGTGAGGAAGAAACATAAACAACTTCTGAAACGAAGAAAATCAGGAACAAGAGGATCACCAGAGATGTTTCAAACCCTTTATCAACAAATTTCAAAGGAAAAAGATTAAAGAAATAGCAACGCTGCACAGTTCTGATTTCATAAAAAGATTTGTGTAGCCTAATTTCTAAGCTTCACCCTATGCCTAAACTAGTGAGTACAGATTTTTTTTTTTTTTTTTCCTGCAGCAATTCTTAAAATGGTGCAGATTTCTCTGAAAGTCTTTTAGCACTAATGAACCCCAAATTGGCTGTACTTGGTAGAAACCTAGATATCCATTGTTTTCCACTTCAATATGAATTATCTACATAGTTTCTTAGTCAATTACATAATAGTGGCTAGCTACTGGGAAACAAAAAAAGAATCACAGTTTTTTCAGAAATATTCTTTTTATGGTAATTTTATAGGACTCATCGAATGGTCTTCAGGTTGACATGCTGTTATCTCCCTTGCACATAACCTGTATAATGTTCTGATATTGCTTTTGGTGTCTGCTGTGTCCACCCCGGGAAAATTGTGAGATAATATGTAGAATTGTGGATTCTTTTATTAGTGCACTGGCATTTATTGAAAAGGTTAATCTTTTTCTTTTCCTTTGTAGGTAACTTGGTTATACCCATTATATGTATTCAGCTTTATCCTGAGCAACATCTGGTACTTTACCTAAATACCTCCTGCTTCATTTTCTTACCACTATATTATTTAGTTGTTTTGCATAGTTACAGAGATATTAGCTTAGCCAAAATATAGTACACATCAATATCTCGAACTCCTATTAGAACTTTGCTCCAGACTTCTTTATATTCTGGATGTCCATGTAATCCAATTAGTTGTTACATAATGCTATAATGCTAGTATGTAGCTTATCATAATTTTATTTACTAGCTTTTGATATTTGTATAGTGTAGCATATGTCTTGATGTGTTACGATCTGGTGCAAATTTATCTTTCCATGTTACAGCATTTATTCATCCACACCTGCAATTATTTTTGCTGAAGGTACAATGATATTGCCAAGTATGGATTTTCTGCAATGGGGAGACCTGTGATTAACAAATTGGATCCCGTCAGACAAAGTGATGCATCAACCTTACAAAA
Organism: Rosa persica; assembly: GCA_025331145.1. Taxonomy (NCBI): domain Eukaryota; kingdom Viridiplantae; phylum Streptophyta; class Magnoliopsida; order Rosales; family Rosaceae; genus Rosa; species Rosa persica. The sequence goes on along the minus strand of WFKR01000007.1, from coordinate 30,998,028 downwards.
TGCAGCTGGCATGGAAAGACCAACTGACCTAGGACGGTAATTAACTTAGTTGAGGTTTGATAATTCACAAGTCTCATTTTGTGGCAAACAAATTCTTCCTGAATAGAAAGTTATGTTTCATGCGAATTGCATATTCATCTGTTGAATCTGCAGGGTCATGATTGGAATAGGAGAGCAGGTTTATTCAGTGCTTCTTTTGAGCTGTTTCTTCTTAGAGGTGATATTTATCTTTTAAGCAGTGTTAATTGTGTGTATGTGAAAAACATGGTTTTTTGAGGACGAGGGTATATGCTACATTGCTCATCTCACTTTTGAATAACCGACTTGTTGATGGCTTTGCAGGTATATGTGACAGGATTTATACCATATGTGGGCAAGGCATTAAATTTTCTGCTTCTTTCCTGGATGTATGCCTACTACTGTTTTGAGTATGTGGTACATGTAACTTTCTTGGTTCATGTATTCCAGTTGTTAACTTCCTACATGCGTGTGCTCTAAGTACTCCTTTGAACATTTTTAGGTACAAATGGAATTTTTCTGAAATCGGTCTGGACAAAAGGCTAGACTTCTTTGAATCTAACTGGGCTTTTTTTGCTGGTTTTGGTAACTACCTTTCTGGATTTCAGTTGATTCGCATGTTGAATTCGTATTGATGTAAATGGTTTTTGGCTATTGTTTATTTTAGTAGTGTTTCCTGCCTAGTATATATTCTATCTAATTTCACTTGGAGATGATGCTGATCCAGCTTCCCTTAGGAATTTGCTCCTGCCTTTCCTCATGACCCCTGATCTTCCATTCTTAATTAGTAAATGCGACTCCTTAATCAAAGTGCTTTAGTTGTTTAGAAATCAGAATGTGGTTAAACTGTATTCGGAGGTCTATTTTTGTATAAATTTAAAGGAAGATCGATAGAAAAAATGGAGTACTCATATGATATGGTTTAGGTACTTTTCATATAACCTAGCTTCAAAAATCTTTTACATGTTTTGAGGTATTGATATCTTCAATGGCTCTGCAGGAAGCCCATGCGTTCTACCTCTTTTCTTTTTCTCACCTCTTGTGAGCTATGGGTGTATGGCTATACTCTTTCCATTGGTATGTTCAACTGCACTACTTTTATTTGGTATCAATTAGCTTTTACCTATAATTTTGGCTTCTTTAAATCTATGCTAATGATAGATGTTTTCAGTTTGTTTTGACAGCTACAGGTTCAGAAGCTGAGCAACTTATTTCTTCTCGAAGAACAAGCTCGGGAGGCGCATTTTTCGGACGGCTTCAAATATTTAAGGCCGCAGATAGTTTGTCGTAAGCTATCCTCATTACTTATGATCTCTGTGTTGAAGATATGTACTTTTATAGTCGTAACTGGTTTATTCTATTTAGAGAGGGTGGGGTAGGGGGTGTAGGAAAAGACAGATTTAACTTCATTGTCATAAGTGTACCAACCAAAAGAGCATGTTAAACATACATGATAAAATTCTGAAAAGCACACATCTTTAGCCCAAATTTGGCTGCAGAGGACAGGAGGGTGGCCTTTGTTGACTTTTGTTTGGTGCAGTATTCGACTGTTCTGTGAAAAGACATTTGAAACATTTTTATTATCATAGAAATTCAAGTATCCCAGTGTTTTAATTGAAACTAAGGAGGCGCATTTCAAGGAGTGGGCTTCCTGCAATGCGAAATTTCTTGAAGGCGTTAGTTTTTCTGCCGAGGCAATGCACTTTTGTCAAGAAAGCTATTTTTGTTTTATTTTTATTTTTTTTGTGAGCGCGCTTTTCTCTGAGATGCGGGATGTAATCACAGATTAAAAACCTATATCACCCATTCTTGATCATTTCTGTTAGCAAGAAATCCCTTACACAGTAGGTTAATTCCACCTCCAAAACGTATAGCATTGGGTCTTCAATGATGTAAAGGGAGAGGAAGCAGAGCATCTTTGGGAGAGGGTTCACTTTCTGTGCCCTTATATTTGTTGGACTGGAATTCATTTGTGATGGAATGGCCTAGTTAGTTCTGCTATTTTTACTCTCCTTCTGGGTGTAGCAGATGAGTTGTTTGTAGGCTAGCCCCAGCGGACCAGTTGTTCGCTGCCTTTACTCTTTCCTTTTGTTAATAAATTTTCGTTTCTTATCAAGAAAAAGATAATAGATAAGGTTATGAGCGTTATATTCACGTATCTAGGTCATTACTTGTTTCCTGCTAATGTTATGTATTCATCCACATGTTATACTTCATTTCCTTCTATTAATCAAACAGTTGATAAAGTTTTGAAAGTTGTGTCCTTTTTTGTTTCCAAAAAGTAATTAAGACTATTAATTAAAGAAATATACAGAAAAGAGAATGGACAAGAGGTCCTGAGAAGATGAGAACTACAACATAGAACCCATGAAATAACAGCAACATTAGGACTTGACACACAATACCGTTTAAACAATCCAAGAAACCTAGACTACCACTGCCTTCCCATCTAACTGAATGGAAGAAAGACTAGTCTTTAAAAATGGCCAAAACAGACATCCCAAGAGCAGACCAGTATTCACCTGTCTTCCAAAGCTTTTACATCTGCATAGGAGCATCTTTAAATTTCCTTCTGTTTCTTTCCATCCATAGGACTCAAAAGACACAGAATACAGAACCAAAACCAATCCCAAAGATAATCCTTCTTCCGTTTGCCAAAACCAAAATGATTTTGACAGAGGAGCATGGCTTCCTTCTGGATTTTTCATCTTTCCTTTTAGAAATCCTCCCTTTTCGAGAGGGTCATTGTCGATCTGAGATATAGTATGAACCACACTCAATCCTAACATTTACTTACAAAATGGCAACAGACAAATTACCCACCTTACCAGATGGAGAGGGAATATAACAATCCCTTCTGGTTCACATTCCTAAATCACATTGTAATTATAGAAATAAAAAATCTACAAAGTTCTTTTCCATCACATTGTAATTATAGAAATAAAAAATCTACAAAGTTCTTTTCCAAACAGAATCTGTAAGCCTCAGAGCCATATATATGGACCACAAATTTTAGTACAACAACTGATGGAAATTGAACCATTTATATATGCCACCATAGAATCAGATATACAAGCATTACCAACCAACCCTAAAAAAATCGGCAAAACCTCATGCAAAATCCGAAAAAAACTGACTGAGGTTTGGATGGATATATCAGCTATCTTGGGCACTTTTGCACACTTGGCCCAAGTTTTCATTCAAACCCACCTCAAAACAAGGCCTTAGGTCTTGTGGCTGTGGTTGATCCTTGAACGGCACATATTCAAGTCGAAATCAGCCTCACATGTTTTGGAAGTAAAATAAAATTACCTTTTTCACAACACAGAGATATGTTTGAACTCAGAATTGCATCTCGTATTTGCCTTGTAATTAAATTTTTATATTCATAAGCTGAAAGTTAAACCACTCCTTAGCAATATTAATATTTTTTCCCTGAAATATAGAACTTATTGTATTTTATAACATATGCCTTATATAAGACATGCTCCAGGTTCTGAAATATAAAATGCTGAACTTCTGTCAATACAAAATTGTGGTCTTGAATTTAAGAACTACCATTATTGACTTCTACTTGTGTAATGGAAATGTGATGTATAATTGTTAATATAATTATAGATGTTTGTGTACATTAATCCTCATTGATCTTGCATAGGATGCGGTTGTTGTCGCTATTTCCCTTACAATCAAAGTGACGTCTGCAAGAACAGAAATATCTGTGAGAAGGTACCTTAATGCATGGATAATTCTAAATGTAAGTCGAAACTGTACTTTATGGATATTATCATCCTTGTATTTCCGTTAAAAAAATTGTGGATATGTTGCTTTGTAGTCATTTTGTTTTGTGAGTATAATAATGTGATGTTGTGTTTGTTTCAACAGGATGATAAATTCCTCCAAATCTGTTCATTATGTAAGTTGGATGGTTCAAGTTATGCATGGGTTAAAGTTAACAATTTGTGGGCGTGGACAGTAGGTATGGCCAAAGCTATGTAGATCAACAATATCCTGAGACACCAATTTTAGTGGTCATGTTAAATTAACAAACGACAGAAATGTATGCAAACTGCATCTGATAACTTATGTTGATATAGAACAATTTGTGGATAAGTTTGAAGAACAGCTTGTTGTAAGCAAGAAGAAAACAAATAAGTCAAGATTGCTGTGTGTGTGTTTCTTTTTAGTATTTGGGTTGTTTTATTCCAAGCTAGTTATAAAGGTTTTCTTATCTTATATTATGCATGCCATTTATGCACTGTTGGCTTTGCTAGACATGCTTCCTGTTAGCCTCACTAGGTAGGATGCGGCAGGTTGTGGCAGATTGCGACAGCCCCTCCATTTTATTATAGAAACTTGTAGAGGATGATTTTTAGAATGTTTTGGAATCAACCCCTCGTAAATTCATCGATTTTTCTAATTTTTATATTTTTTGGTTTTAAACTTTGGAAAATCATAAAAAAAGTACAAAACTCTATGAATTTTGTGTGTTGCATTTTCAATAAAATAAAATTCTTGGCTTGGCATTTTTGCTTTCTTGGCCTTGTAAGCCATGTTTCTTGTTAGCCTCACTAAGCAGCATATGCCAGATTGCAGCAACCCTTCCATTTTATTATGGGGATATGTAGAGGATGATATTTCGGATATTTTGGAATTAACCCCTTGTCAGTTTTTTATTTTTTTATTTTGAAATTTGAAAAATCATAAAAAATAGAAAACACAATGAATTTTGTGCTAGACGTTTTCAATAAAAATTGGTGTTGACATATTCAATAATTTTTTTGGCATGTTATCCTCGCTAGGCAACATGCGGTAGATTGCGGTAGCCCCTCCATTTTATCATGAGGATTAAAGAATTATTTTTAGAATGTTTGGAATCAAACCCTCATAAATTCATCGAGTTTTCTAATTTTTAATTTTTTTTTTCGATTTTGAACTTGGAAGATCATAAAAAAATACAAAACTTGATAAATTTTTGTGCGGGACATTTTCAATAAAAATTGGTGTTGACATATTCAATAAAATTCATGGCATGCCATTTTGGCATTGTTGGCCTTCCCAGCCATCCTTCTTGTTAGCCTCGCTAGGCAGTATGCGGTAGGTTGTGGTAGGTTGCGGCAGCTCCTCTATTTTATCATAGGGATTTGTAGAGGATGATTTTTAGGATGTCTTGGAATCAAGCTTACATTCATCGAGTTTTCTAATTTTTATCATTTTTTTTCGATTTTGAACTTTGTAAGATCATATAAAATACAAAACTCATTGAATGTTGCACGTTGCATTTAAAAAAAAAATGGCGTAGACATATTCAATAAATTGGCATGTTATTTTGGCATTGTCGACCTTGCCCGTGATGCTTCTTGTTAGCCTCTCTAGGCAACATACAGCAAGTTACGGCAACCCCTCCATTTTATCAGACTTGTGGAGGATGATTTTTATTATGTTTTGGAATCAACCCCTCGTAAATTCATTGAGTTTTCTAATTTTCATCTTCTTCTTCTTTACTTTTTTTTTTTTTTTTTTTTTTTTTGGTTTTGAACTTTGAAAAGTCGATGAATTTTGTGAGCGACATTTTCCATAAAAGTTGCCGTTGGCATATTCAATAAAATTCTTGGCATGCCATTTTGGCAATGTCGGCCTTGCCAGCCATGTTTCCTATTTGCCTTGCTAGACAGCATGCGATAAGTTGCAGCAGCCCCTCCATTTTATCGTAGGGACTTGTAAAGTTTTAGGATGTTTTCGAATCAACCTCTTGTAAATTCATCGAGTTTTTTATTTTAATCATTTTTTTGGTTTTAAACTTTAGAAAATCATACTTTGTATTAACAGCTACTCTAAAAGAATGTTTTTATGCTGGGCTAACGATTTAATAACTATCTTTGTAGCTCCAGAATGTTTCAGTTTATGCTCCTACCTATTATCTGGATGTACCAAGAAAGATGTACGGTCTAATGAGGCTACTACGAAGTATTTACTCATGGGTGGGGCAAGCTCTTCTATTCTGGTTCACAGTTTCTCTTGGCTATATAAGTGCAATTGAAATTCCTAGGGAGTTATACAATTGTGTATTGATAAGACCATTCACTATTTCTAGAAGCTTGATCTGCCCCCTAGATAATCTAAGGACCGATTAAGTACTATTTTATCTTGATATGTTTGTAGGATGGATAAGGTCAAACTTTATTGGACAGTCCAAAATTAGACCAATTGAATTCTGTCTGTTATAATTATTAGTTTTATATAATTCTTATTTAATAATAAAATAAATGAAATAATTAAATAAATTATTAAATAAAATTAATAATAATAAAAAACAAACAAAGTACTTCTGAATTGACCTCACCCCTTCTTTAATAATTTCAATTCTTTTTTGTTGAGTAGTAACTTAATTCTCAATAAAATACTTGTAGAAATATAACTAGCCCGTCGTTTTTAGTTACGCAAAAGAACGTGAAAGGGTTCAAGAATCAGTTTTGTTTTTATAAGGGCTAAAATATTTTGTTTTGGCTTTTTGACCCCATATTGTGGGGTGGATCTCGAAAGATAGGAAAGATCTCCCTCCAAGCCGTAATATGACTTTCATCGAATACGGCTTTCCACAGAATTATATATGTATTATAAAATAGAGTATGGAATTCTGTTTACTCACTTAAAATTGAGTATCCGTTTCCCTCCTTTTCCTGCTAGGATTGGAAATCCTGTATTTTACATATCCATATGGTTGAGTCCTTGGGTTTCTAAAATAGTGTAAAAACAAGTGCTTCAAATCATTGCTATTTGACTTGGACCTGTTCTAAAATAGTCGAGGCATTTCGAATTGTTTGTTGACACAGACAAAGTCAAGGAAAGCTTATGAAATTATTTCAATATTGGACCTTGGACATATAATAGTTCTGAATAGAATCTCTTTAGAAAGAAGATCTTTTGTCTCATGGTAGCCTGCTCTGGTTCCCTTACGAAACTTTTGTTTATTGGGTTAGCCATACACTTTACATGTTTCTAGCGATTCACATGGCATCATAAAATGAAAAATGATACAAGTCTTGGACAAGAATCTACAACGCACTAGAATGCCCTTGTCAAGCCTTTACTCCAACAGCATCTAGGGTTCCTCGAACAATGTGATATCTGACACTGGATAAATCCTTAACCCTCCCCCTCTTACTAAGACTACAGAATGTTCTGGAAAATTATGGGCAATACCAGTGTAATACCCGCAATTTTCATTTTAAATTCGAGTAATTGTGTTGAACGATTATTATGCGATTTCACGAATATTGTTCGATAATATTTCACTTTTTGAATTATCGAAGGTTCGAAACAATTATTTTAACGAAAATCTCGAAATGCTCGGTTTGAGAAATCGACTTTTTCTACGTGCAAAATTTGGAGAAACTTCCTTCATGAAAGTTGTAGAGCTCGTCGATACGAGTCCGTACACTTGCGGAACACAAAGATCGGATTTTTTCTGAATTAGTTATTGAATTTAGAAGATTTTCCGAAACGGGTATATATAGAAAAAACCCTAGAATTTTTTTGGGAAATTTCCTTTTTGGTCCGGTCACCATTTCTGTTTTTGGAAAGCACTGTAGCTCTCTCTCTCTCTCTCTCTCTCGCGTCTTCTTCCTCTCCGCCGAAAGCATGCAAAACAGGGCAAGGAGAAACCGTGCTCCCATCCTCTCCTCCGACCACCTCTCGAGCTGCAACCACCTCCAGGAGTTTCGCCTCGACCTTGTGCAGCTGCCAGAGGTAGCCTTGCGCCGCGACACAGCTGGCAGTGGCGGCGGCACGGTCCGAACCGAAAAGGTTCGTTTTCGGTTTGATCTCGATATCTCGAGCTACAGATCACCATTTCACTTGATTCTTGGCTCATTGAGCTCGCCTCAACTTCCTCTACAAGCACCAAGAAGGACCGGAACTGGGTCGAACGTTTTCACGTTCGTCGGAGCTCGACCCTGTGCGGATCGAAAAACCAACTTTCGATCCAAATATCTCGAGCTATACACGATCCTTTCTTGTGATTCTTGGCTTGTTGAGTTCGCAAGGAAGTTCTGAACAAGTTTCAGAAGGGATCGAGGCGTGAGGTTGCAGTTTTCACTTCGGTTTTCAAGCTCGTCGGTTTCTGGAAAATTTCCGGCCGCCGACTGTAATTGGTACTTTTCGATCCCTTCCCGTCATTTTATAATGATAAATATGTCGGATGCCATAACCTAGGTCAGGTGACGGGCTACGATTCAGTTAGAGCTCTAGTCTGTCATGTACCGTATTTTTATAAATACGATGTTGAGGTTTTGTGAAGAAAGATGTGAGTTGGGGTTGTCTTGATTTATTGATTTGGTATTTGATTGAGATTGTTAGTACTTCGTGGTTGTGGAAACGGTTGAGTGTTGACTTGAGTAGAATTGATTATGATTAAATTAAACAACAGTCTTTCCTTTTACTCATACGAGCTTTCATAAGCTTACCGGGTTTTGTGTTGTTGCAATCCCGGTACACTATTCAAATGGTGTAGCGGATATTCCTGCAGGTCAGGATAACCTAGGGAGGTGACCGAGCTGCTTAGGTGTTACAACAGTTTTTGTTATTTCATTAGTAGTGAGGTGTGTACGCTCATTTAGAGCTTTACAGTTCATTTTGGATTTGAGTTGTAATAATTAACCGAGACTAAATTCGGTTTTGATTTTATTTCGGGTGGTGAAGTTGTTAAGAAAAGAAATTTTCAGGATGATTATTTTGAGTTGTGGTAAATTTCATGTTTCGGATTTTGAATGTTTATTTTAAAATTCGGGGCGTGATAGTTTGGTATCAAAGCGTAAGGTACTTATTTGGTGATATGTCAATACTTACCGAGTGATGGCCCGTCTGCAGCGGATCCCCATCGTGTGCTCTTCGGTATTGACAATGTCATTGGGTATGTCAGAGCGTTAGGTTGGCTAGGAAAGTTAACACGTCTTAAGAAATTTAGGCATCGTCATGTATGCTTAGTACTTGGTTAATATGGACTTGCATTTGACTTATGCTTTGTTTAAGTGTTATGCGTGTATTAATCAAGTATATCATGCTTATTAGGTAATGGAGATTGAGGGAAACGAAGCCAGAGGTAGAGGTAGAGGTAGATCTAGTGGCAGGGGTAGAGGCCGAGGAAGGGGTAGGGCCCCTCTGGTCGAAGAAGCATCCGAGACGGAGGTAGACGCACCTTATGAGGATCAGCCTATTCCTCCTGTGGCCGTGGTTGATAATCTTGCTCGCTTGCTGATGCTAGCAAGGGAAATTACCCGCTTGGGAGCAACCAAGTTTGGAGGAGGCACTGATTATATGGTGGCGGATCGATGGATAGAGGATTTACAGACCTATTTCGATCTGCTTGATTGCACTGAGATCGACAAGAGGAAGCTAGCCGCTTTCATGCTGAAGGATGAGGCTAGGGTGTGGTGGAACGTCACTCAGAGGAGCATTGAGGTGTCTACCTTGACATGGGACGGCTTTGAGAGGCTGTTCAGGGAGAAGTACTTTCCACCAGCAGTGAAGGAGAGGTTGGAACGAGAGTTCCTTGCACTTGTACAGGGGAAGATGACCGTAATTGAGTATGATGCGGAGTTCTCCAGACTGTACAAGTATGTGAGGCAGATGGAGGATGAGGACTTGGCCAAGAAGTTTTAGAGAGGGTTGAGTCATTCGATTGAGCGTGATGTAGCCATCTTGGAGCTGAAGACCAACAGAGAGATCTTGGCTAAGGCACAGATCATTGAGCAGCAGAACCTGATTCGTAGAGAGAAGGAGTCTGCTGAGAGAGACTTCCAGGGCAAGGGAAAGGCCATAGCAGGAAGCAGTAGAGCTAGAGACTTCAGGGGTGGGTTCTGGAAGAGACAGAGAACTCAATTTCAGCATCAGGCTCCAGCCAGGGCAGCAGTAGCTCCTCCTGTTCAGGCTATGCCTATTAGGCAGATAGCACCAGCAGCTCCGGTGAAGTGCTTTAACTGTGGCGAGCCGGGCCACATCTCTCGTGCGTGCACGAAACCACGGGGTAGGATATGCTACAGCTGTGGATAGGCAGGGCATCAGGCTAGGGAGTGTCCCCGAAATTAGGGTAGAGTGCAGGGTAACCAGCAGAGGCAGCTACCACCTGCACCTGCTAGAGTTTTTGCCATCGGTCAGGCAGGCACGGGAGTGGAAGGTACCTTATCTGTTTATCACTTTCTTGCTAGAGTACTGTTTGATACGGGAGCCTCACACTCTTTCATATCTAGTTCGGTTGTGGATGTTTTGGGTTTGATTGCTATGCCTCTGACTAGATCATTGTGTGTTACATCACCTCTCGGTGTGTCTCTTGAGCTTAGCATGCTTTGTGATGATTGCCCTATTGGGATTGGTGGCAGAGAGTTCTCTGCGTCTTTGATTGTGATCACACGTATGATGTGATTTTGGGTATGGATTGGTTGAGCCCGAACCATGCTGTTATTGATTGCTTTAGGATGATTGTGTCCTTCCATGTTCCGGGACAACCGGTATTTCATTACCGTTGTCTGAAGTCTAACATCGCCATGAGGACAGGGATTTTGGCCCATATTGAATCCGGGAGTAGTACTTCAAAGATTACAGGGATTCCTGTGGTTTCAGAGTATACGGACGTGTTTCAGGAGATCCCTGGGTTACCTCCAAAAAGGATAATGGACTTCTCCATTGATGTGATACTAGGTACTTCACCTGTGTCGAAAGCACCCTATCGAATGGCTCTAGCTGAACTTCAGGAGTTGAAGGTTCAGATTGAGGGCTTACTTGCACAAGGGTTCATTCAGGGAAGTGTGTCTCCTTAGGGCGCACTAGTGTTGTTCGTGAAGAAGAAGGATAATTCACTTCGGTTATGTGCGGATTATCGACAGTTGAACAAGGTGACCATCAAGAATAGGTACCCTTTACCTAGGATTGATGACTTGTTCGATCAGCTTAGAGAAGCTACTGTGTTCTCGAAGATTGACTTAAGGTCTGGATATCACCAGTTGAGGGTGAAGGAGGAAGATATTCCAAAGACGGCGTTCAGGACCAAGTATGGACATTTTGAGTTTCTTGTCATGCCTTTTGGTCTCACGAATGCCCCTGCAGCATTTATGAACTTGATGAACCGTACGTTCAGTCCTTACTTGGATTAGTTTGTGGTAGTGTTCGTTGACGACATCTTGATTTATTCAAGGTCGTCAGGTGAGCATGAGAAGCATCTGCGGATTGTACTACAGACGTTGAGAGAGCAGAAACTATTTGCCAAGTTCGAGAAGTGCGATTTCTGGCAGAGTGAAGTCAAGTTTCTTGGTCATGTGGTCTCGAAGGATGGAGTTTCTATGGATCCTTCGAAGGTTGAAGCAGTGATGAGTTGGAGTTGCCCTACTACGGTTACAGAAATCCGTAGCTTCCTTGGACTGGCAGGGTATTACAGGCGCTTCATTGAAGGGTTTTCTGGTATTGCTTCGGCTTTGACGAAATTGACCAGGAAGGACACTCAGTTCATATGGTCGGATGAGTGTGAGAAGGCTTTCAATGAGCTGAAGACTAGATTGACTATAGCTCCGGTGTTGACTATTCCTACTAGTGGTAGTGGATTAGTCATTTACAGCGATGCATCTCATCAGGATTTGGGGTGTGTGTTGATGCAGAATGGCAGTGTCGTTGCTTATGGTTCTAGACAGTTGAAAGTCCATGAGCGGAATTACCCCACTCATGATCTAGAGCTAGCAGCAGTGGTGTTTGCCTTGAAGATTTGGAGGCATTATCTTTATGGTGAGAAATTTGAACTCTTTTCTGATCACAAGAGTTTGAAGTATCTATTCTCCCAGAAGGAATTGAACATGAGGCAGAGAAGATGGATGGAGCTCATTAAGGACTATGATTTTACCTTGGAGTATCATCCCGGAAAGGCGAATGCAGTGGCGGATGATTTGAGTAGGAAACCTCGGGTAATCATGGCATCAATTATGGGGCGAGAGTGGCGCATGTTAGAAGCTGCATCTGAATTTGACCTTATGCCCGCAGGAGCAGGACAAGGAATCTTTCTCGGTAGTATCACCTTACAGCCCACCTTGATCTCCAGGATCATTCAGGGTCAGACACTTGATGAGTTTGCTCAGGCGAGGATTGCTGAGATGACTGTTGACCCGCATGTGGAGGGTCCTTCCGAGTGGATGATTGGGGCTGATGGAGGGTTGCGATTTTGAGGGAGATTGTCTGTACCGAGTGTTGATAACCTCAGAGAGGAGATCATGCTGGAAGCACATAGGTCTCGATATACTACACATCCAGGAGGTACTAAAATGTATATGGATCTACGAAGGTAGTTTTGGTGATATGGTATGAAGAGGGATGTGGCAGAACATGTGTTGAAGTGTCTTACCTGTCAACAGGTGAAGGCAGAGCATCAGAGACCAGCAGGAATGCTGAACCCCTTTTCGATTCCTGTTTGGAAATGGGAAGATATCTCTATGGACTTTGTGACTAGATTGCCTAGGTCCAGGCAAAGTTATGACTCGATTTGGGTGATTGTTGACCGGTTGACTAAATCAATACACTTCCTTCCGGTGGCAAAAACGTACTCAGGGGATGCGTCGTGTAAGTTATACGTGAATGAGATAGTGAGGCTTCATGGAGTGCCTGTGAGGATTGTCTCTGATCGTGATGCACGTTTCACTTCAAAATTCTGGCGTGGGTTCCATAAGGCATTTGGCACATCTCTTGCTATGAGCACTGCATTTCACCCACAGACAGATGGGCAAACTGAGAGAGTGAATCAGGTGATGGAAGATATGCTTAGAGCTTGTGTTCTGGATTTTAAGGGTAGTTGGGCGGATCATCTGCCATTGGTAGAGTTTGCCTACAACAACAGCTATCACTCTAGTATAGGTATGGCTCCATATGAGGCTCTTTATGGTAGGCCATGTAGGACTCCTATCTGTTGGGCGGAAGCAGGGGATAAAGGGCTCATCGGTCCTGAGATTGTACAGGAGACTACAGAGAAGGTCACTACTATTCGGGACAGAATCCAAACCACTCAGAGTAGACAGAAGAGTTATGCTGACTTGAAGAGGAGACATTTGGAGTTTGAGACAGGCGATTATGTGTTCTTGAAGGTCTCACCTATGAAAGGTTTGGTGAGATTTGGCAAGAAGGGGAAACTCGCACCGAGGTATGTTGGACCCTTTGAGATTCTGAAAAGGGTTGGTAACTTGACATATCGTCTTGCTTTACCTGTTAGCATGTCGGGTGTGCACAATGTCTTCCATGTGTCTATGCTCAATAGGTATGTTCGAGACGAGTCGCACGTGATTGATCAAGGTGCGATCGAAGTGTACACAGATGTGACATTTGTAGTTGAACCTGTTCGTATCTTGGATAGGTCTACAAAGAAACTTCGTAGGAAAGAGGTTGACCTCGTGAAGGTGTTGTGGAGTCATCATGACGAGGGTGATGCATCATGGGAGTTAGAATCTGACATGAGAGTGAGGTATCCACAACTTTCTGGGGAATTGGGTACTTGAATTTCGGGACGAAATTCCTTTAAGGGGGATAGATTGTAATACCCGCAATTTTCATTTTAATTTCGAGTAACTGTGTTGAACGATTATTATGCGATTTCACGAATATTGTTCGATAATATTTCACTTTTTGAATTATCGAAGGTTCGAAACAATTATTATAACGAAAATCTGGAAATGCTCGGTTTGAGAAATCGACTTTTTCTACGTGCAAAATTTGGAGAAACTTCTTTCATGTTTCTAAAAGCTGGAGTAGATCCTAAAGAGATTCCACTTCCTCATGAATTTATCTTGAATCGGGATCTTTTGGCTCAACTTTATCCCAGTTTTACTAAGGAAGCGACCCCATTTTTCACCTTGAATTGGTCGTAGAGCTCGTCGATACGAGTCCGTACACATGCGGAACACAAAGATCGGATTTTTTCTGAATTAGTTATTGAATTTAGAAGATTTTCCGAAACGGGTATATATAGAAAAAACCCTAGAATTTTTTTGGGAAATTTCCTTTTTGGGCCGGCCTCCATTTCTGTTTTTGGAAAGCACTGTAGCTTTCTCTCTCTCTCTCTCGCGTCTTCTTCCTCTCCGCCGAAAGCATGCAAAACAGGGCAAGGAGAAACCGTGCTCCCATCCTCTCCTCTGGCCACCTCTCGAGCTGCAACCACCTCCAGGAGTTTCGCCTCGACCTTGCGCAGCTGCCAGAGGTAGCCTTGCGCCGCGACACGGCTGGCAGCGGCGGCGGCACGGCCCGAACCGAAAAGGTTCGTTTTCGGTTCGATCTCGATATCTCGAGCTACAGATCACCATTTCACTTGATTCTTGGCTCATTGAGCTCGCCTCAACTTCCTCTACAAGCACCAAGAAGGACCGGAACTGGGTTGAACGTTTTCACGTTCGTCGGAGCTCGACCCCGTGCGGATCGAAAAACCAACTTTCGATCCAAATATCTCGAGCTATACACGATCGTTTCTTGTGATTCTTGGCTTGTTGAGTTCGCAAGGAAGTTCTGAACAAGTTTCCAGAAGGTATCGAGGCGTGAGGTTGCAGTTTTCACTTCGGTTTTCAAGCTCGTCGGTTTCTGGAAAATTTCCGGCCGCCGACTGTAATTGGTACTTTTCGATCCCTTCCCGTCATTTTTTGGTCTTGTGCTAGTTATGAAAGTTGCTCAGAATGATGAAACGAATGGGACAAGCTCAGCCCCGACACCATTGGTGGTGGTCGGCGGCGGCTCTATCCCTAACTCCGGTGGCCCTTTCCGGCCACCTCCGGAGGTCTAAAATTTGGTTTCTGTCCATTTTATAATTCTATGTTTCAATACGATCATTTCGGCATATTATATGCATTTTTCGGATATCGTATGAATTAGTTATAAATTTTGAGATTTCGATCGTTAGATTTATGATCTGTGAAATTAGGACCGTCAGATGAACTTATAATTTTGATATGATGATCATATGACTGTCCCAGAGGCTTTGTGTGGTCGTGGGCGAATATCCGACCGTTGGATCTTCGTATATGTGCAAAACGGTAATTAGGGGAGCGATTCGTGAGAATCCGCTCGTCGGATTTTATTGTAAATTAGAATCCGGCCGTTAAATGGTAGTTCAATTATGTTTTGGAATTATTGGCTAAATTCGAATCACATTTAATTAGGTGATTGACGGATTGTATTTGAGTGGGCTATTTCGGCGTTAATTATATTTGTATTGAAGACGCAGCGGGAGTATCGAGGTGAGTAAAATTCACGTGGTTCATATTACGAACCGAGCATTTTAAATTTAATTATTTTTGGTAATTGTGTGAAAAATATTTGCGGATTAAATATTTGTTTTAAAATTTCATGGACTTGAATCACCACGGTCCATAGGTAAGTAAAATGAATTTTTAATTATACAAATGAATTTCACGATTTTCTTGTGTGAACTGTAGATGGTATTAGTGGTAATTCCTGAGTGGATGATTACGTGTATATATATATATATATATATATATATATATTTACGTGGAAAATATATATTGATGAGTGGATTGTTGAGTGATGATATGATTGAGTTGAATTGATTATATTTCAATTGTGTAATTTCATAATAATATGGTGTATCTTGGTTGGGTTGATTTCAGTATGTGATATTATATGTTGTGCTCATTTATGGGTTTAGGGTCGACGTAGTGACCGGTGTGGAGTAATCGGACGCTCTAATCCTGGGTGGATGATGAGATACGATTGGTTGAGTATGTGAAATTATCGGACGTTCTAAATATGTATATAAATATACATATTGATGAAATACGATAATGATAAATATGTCGGATGCCATAACCTAGGTCAGGTGACGGGCTACGATTCAGTTAGAGCTCTAGTCTGTCATGTACCGTATTTTTATAAATACGATGTTGAGGTTTTGTGAAGAAAGATGTGAGTTGGGGTTGTCTTGATTTATTGATTTGGTATTTGATTGAGATTGTTAGTACTTCGTGGTTGTGGAAACGGTTGAGTGTTGACTTGAGTAGAATTGATTATGATTAAATTAAACAACAGTCTTTCCTTTTACTCATACGAGCTTTCATAAGCTTACCGGGTTTTGTGTTGTTGCAATCTCGGTACACTATTCAAATGGTGTAGCGGATATTCCTGCAGGTCAGGATAACCAGGGAGGTGACCGAGCTGCTTAGGTGTTACAGCAGTTTTTGTTATTTCATTTAGTAGTGAGGTGTGTACGCTCATTTAGAGCTTTACAGTTCATTTTGGATTTGAGTTGTAATAATTAACCGAGACTAAATTCGGTTTTGATTTTATTTCGGGTGGTGAAGTTGTTAAGAAAAGAAATTTTCAGGATGATTATTTTGAGTTGTGGTAAATTTCATGTTTCGGATTTTGAATGTTTATTTTAAAATTCGGGGTGTGACAACCAGGTATATAAGCAGTGATTTCAAATCCAGAGGTTAAGCGTACTCTGGCAACTTTACGTAAGGCAGAGTTTGGTTTTTTTGGGGTGATAGTGGAAAAGTTGACAAATAAGTCACCCTAACTGCTACTCTACAGAACCGTACATGAGATTTTCACCTCATGCGGCACCTCGTTCAATTCTTTTGAAGTCATTGATCCTTTTCCTTGTTCAATAGAAATACTCTAACAATAGACCCTTGTCGTATATTCCATACACCGCACTGGATAGATATCATATTCATGGAATACGATCACTTTCAAGATGTCTTGTTGGTGAAAAGGTAGACACGCGAGACTCAAAATCTCGTGCTAAAAAGCGTGGAGGTTCGAGTCCTCTTCAAGGCATAATATTAAATATTGAGAATGCTCATTGACTTGGAATAAGTTCGGCAATGGATCACAAAATCTTGGTGATCTTCTCTATCTAATGAATGGGGAGGAGTCTGCTTTGAAATCATCAGGCCTGCACCTGACAGGACCCGCCCCAGATTTCACCTTGAAATCCAAAGTGGCCATGTGAGGCCCACCTTAGAAGAAATTCTACCAAAAATTTGGCGGAACTCCCTTAAAAAGTGGACTACCCAAAACCCTGTAGAAAGATATTTACACTTCTAAAATAATCCACCCTTAATCTTCTGGAGCCACCATGCTCCCTAAATCACAACACCTCCCAATTTCACAAACAATTCTAAACTTAAAAATATTAATAGCAAGGGTTATAGGAGCAATCTAATGTACATGCGTACAAGATGATAAAATATAAGATAAAGGACTGATACTTTTATAATGCAGAAACTATGACAACTATGTCTCAACCCCAAGTACGCTCGACCTCAAGCTAAACTGGCCTGCAAACTGGGCATTTGAAACCGAAGGGCCCAAGGGAAAACATTTAAAAACCGTTAGAGTGAGTGGACGAAAAATAAGTAATTTCGAATGAATAAGTAAAACATAATGCTTTCCCAAGTTATTCTCTAAAATCTCGCATGCAGTAACAATCTTGAAAATACTTTTTATCATCATCTTTACTGCAATCTTAATCACATAAAAATAGTATATCTTGCAATCTCTTAAAATCTCATCCTCAATCCTTATAAAAAAAAAACATCATTTTCCAGAGGCTCGTTTGAAGACTAGAAAGGACTGCTATCTAGTCATCTCATACCATCAGAGGGGACTGCCACCCAGATGACGCATCGGAAGGGACTGCCAACTAACCACAGGTAGTTAGGAGGGACTGCCGACTAGTTACCTCATGTCACCTGGAAGGGACTGCCAACCAGGTGACTCACCGGAAGGGACTGCCAACCGGGATGTAGTCTGGAAGGGACTACCGACCAGACTATTACCTAGAAGGGACTGCTGACTAGGTAATGTACGCATGCGCCGAAGATAGCCTCCTCAATAAACTGGAAACAACCTCTTTCAATTACTTGCTTTTGGAAAGAAACTCGATATTACTTCAATAAATCATTAATAATTCACCGAAAGCATAACTCAGGATTATCTCACTAACTCAAACCTCAATATCTCAATAAATCCTCGAAAGCATAAATCAAATACTCTGTAAATCAATAAATGCTTTCGGAAAAAAAAAAATCTCAATCTAACTTCAAGGCTGATAAGTGCGGAGCTCAAAACTCAATAAATCTTGATAACTCAACCATGCTCAATTATTTGCTAAACACTTCGTACTCGTATATCATCATATAAACTGATATTCGAAATCAATAATTTTAATAATTTTTTCTTAATCAATCAGTTCCCGAAAATCGTTTCCCAACTCAATAACTCATAAATAACTAGCTTGAAAAAAAAATCTATTAAAAGACCTCGGGAAGGAAATCCACTAAAAATCCCGTAACTCATAGAGCATAATAAATCTCAAGAAATCAAGCTCATAAAATCATAATACTCAGTAATTCAAATAATAAATTAAACCTCAATCCGAAAATAATAATATACTGCATGCACATTTAATTTAAAATAAATGTCCACTCACAGTACTATTTAGGCGACCACGCTACCGGTTTCCTACGTCGAGCAGTAGGTCGGCATGTCGCCCTGTATACAATTATAATTCGTGAATAACAATCCGGGATTTAAATACGATTCCAATGTCCTATTCTCATAAATCAACATTTTCATTTCTTCTCCAATTTAACCCAAACTTCACCATTAACACCAACTCGTTAATTTAAAGGTTCTAGAGCAGAACCAAGAAATCGTTAACCGAAATTCTAAACTTTGGAAAAATTCACAATCGATACAAAACTTCTCCAATGTCCACCAAAATCACATAAACAAGGTCTACAATATTTGTAGGATTTAATTGGCTAAAAACAAGAATTAAAAACCTGCTCTACGCGCCTCCACGAGCCATCTACAGTGGCAGCGCGTGGGTCCCGTGCCGTCGGCCACCACTTCCGATGGCCACTAAATTTCATCCACATCATCATCTCAATATTCTAAGCATCTGTCACAACTACAACAAATCTAGAAAATGACTAGAAGTACCTCAACAATTAAGGAGAAGTTTGAACCGAATTTTGCCGCGGATCATTTTGTCATGGTAGGGCTTTGTCTTCTCCTTGTAGATCCATGAAGCATCGTAGGCCTCATTCCTTATCTCCTCAAACTCATTTAGCTGTAGCTTCCTATGTAGGCCTGCTTCATCATAATCCATGTTGAACATCTGGATAGCCCACCAAGCCTTGTGCTCTAGCTCCATTGGAAGGTGGCATGCCTTTCCATAGGCCAACCTAAAGGGAGACATCCTAATAGGCGTCTTGTAGGCCGTTCTGTAGGCCCACAATGCATCATCCAATCTCTGGCTCCAATCCTTCCTTGTTTGAACCGAATTGTGAACAGTAACCCAGAATTTCAAATCTTTGATTCATCCTTCTCAGGTCAAATTGCTGTAAAATACTTGGGGAGCATCATCTACGTCCCAAGGCCCTTCCAAAGAACCTAACTTGATCGTCTGGGGTGGCTGGAATAGAAAGAAACCGTCGATGACCTCAATCTGCTATAGTGACCATCCTCCTTATCGTTGCTGCACCTTTCATAGTTCATATTAAGCTACCAAACAAACCCAGAAATGATGAGAAGGAAGAGAGCTTTCCAACAACATCTTATACGTCAAAATCCGTCGTCGGATGAAGGAGTTATGGCTGGAAGAAGGTGAAGAGGTCGGAGAGGAAGAGAGAATCGGGGAGAGAGAAGAGAGAGAGGTAGGTAAGTTTCTGAAATTGAAACTTACCACAGTAACTCGGCTATTTATAGAAAATTAACATGAACACTAACTTTACATTTTCGCTTATAACTTTCGCATACGGACTTCGATTTTTACGTACCACATATGCACGCACTCGGTTTAACGTCCTCTACAACTTCCATGAAGAATATTTTCTCAAATTTTTACCCGAACAAAAAGTCAACTTTTTAGGTCCCTCTAAAATGTCAAAACGGAGCCAAAAAGTAAATGTAAATGTCGTTTACCCATTGAAAGACTCGTAAACTAGTAAATTTAGGTTCGGGACACAGCACCCACCTTCCGAGTATATGCTTCAACAGGAATCACACAAGGGTAGATTGACACAATATAAACATCTGGCAAAATGCCCACCCGTAAGGGATTCAGTTTGCAAGTTCGTTATTACGCGTAGTTCTTAGCTACTAGACCTTTAAATGCGTTGTTCTTGTTCATTTCAAACAATTTGGTCATTTTGTTTCTAGTTTGAGTTTTTGAACAGTGATTTTCCAAACTTCTTGCTTCAAGTTTTAGAAGCCACTTTAACAAAAGCCAGGGCAAATCAAAGGAATTAGAAGCAAGAAGTTTGGAATCACTGTTCATGAACTCAAACTAGAAACAAAGTGATCAAATTGTTAGAAATGAACAAGAACAACACATTTAAAGATTTAGAAGCCATTTAATCAAAAGAGGGCAAACCAAAATAATTAGGAGGAAGAAGTATGGAATCACTGTTCATAAACTCAAACTAGAAACAAAGTGATGAAATTGTTAGAAATGAACAAGAACAACGCATTTAAAGATTTAGAAGCCATTTCACTAAAAGACATGCCAAATCAAAGGAATTAGAAGCAAGAAGTTTGGAAAATCACTGTTCATATACTCAAACTAGAAACAAAGTAATCAAATTGTTAGAAATGAACAAGAACAACGCATTTAAAGATTTAGAAGCCATTTTATCAAAAGATAGGGCAAACCAAAATAATTAGGAGGAAGAAGTATGAAATCTCTGTTCATAAACTCAAACTAGAAACAAAGTGATCAAATTGTTAGAAATGAACAAGAACAACACATTTAAAGATTTAGAAGCCATTTCACCAAAATACAGGCCAAATCAAAGGAATTAGAAGCAAGAAGTTTGGAATCACTGTTCATAAGCTCAAACTAGAAACAAGGTGATCAAATTGTTTGAAATGAAGAAGAACAACGAATTTAAAGATTTAGAAGCCATTTCACCAAAAGACAGGCCAGATCAAAGGAATTAGAAGCAAGAAATTTAGAAAATCACTGTTCATCAACTCAAACTAGAAACAAGGTGATCAAATTGTTTGAAAAGAACAAGAACAACGCATTTAAAGATTTAGAAGTCATTTCAGTAAAATACAGGCCAAATCAAAGGAATTAGAAGCAAGAAGTTTAGAATCACTGTTCATAAGCTCAAACTAGAAATAAGGTGATCAAATTGTTTGAAATGAAGAAGAACAACGAATTTAAAGATTTAGAAGTCATTTCACCAAAAGGCAGGCCAAACCAAAGGAATTAGAAGCAAGAAGTTTGAAAAATCACTGTTCATAAACTCAAACTAGAAACAAAGTGATCAAATTGTTAGAAATAAACAAGAACAATGCATTTAAAGATTTAGAAGTCATTTCAGTAAAAGACAGGCCAAATCAAAGGAAGTAGAAGCAAGAAGTTTGGAAAATCACTTTTCATAAACTCAAATTAGAAACAAAGTGATCAAATTGTTTGAAATGAAAAGGAACAACGCATTTAAAGATTAGAACCCATTTCACCAAAAGACAGGTGATGCGGCTGAAATAGTCTCACAATTCAACCCTGCAAAATATAGTTATCTGTATAGGATAAGCAGGGATCGTTCAGTCCGGGGATTGTAGGGTACACCTACACAAAAAGGACAATTAACAAATAAAAGAATAAAATGAGGGGTATGGGATTTGGTTACTAATCTACTTAAAATAAAATAAAAACAAAATAAATAAAACTATATATACTGATCGACTTCCCTAACCTAGACCAATACCACTCGGAAATTACTAAGTGTAGAAACAGAAAATCCATTTCAACATGCTACAAAAACGTGCCCATCTTAAATGCCTAGATAAGAGCCCAAATAAAAAGCCTCAGCGGATCAATCCATTTATCTAATTCGTTCTAATGTGGACTTGGATAGGAAGAGTCCTTACCATGCCCAATATTACTAATTTTTGAAAACACTCAGCGTAATTCTTTTAATCAGTAGTATTATCTAACCCCCGAATCGACTCACACATGCAAATTAACCATTACACATAGAATTTAACACATAATTTCTAGAATCGTTTAACCATCGAAACATGGTTTTTACCACTTTAGAACTAATTATTACTTGTTTAACTCAGCGTCTTAACAAATAACAATTATTCTTGGCAAATTAAGCAAACAAACAAGAACACTCAGCGTGATTCTAGCATGGGAACTTATTAACCTAACTCTGAAAATTACCTAAACATGTAAAAGGGCACAAGATTGTAACATGCATCATTAAAGAATTCTCGAAATTAACTCAATAACAAACTGAAAATCTCAAAAATTAATAAAAATATTCTGAACATTTCATGTCTCCAAATACACAACTCGCAAATCCAAACACACAAAACCGAAACAAAAATTGAAAGTAGAGTCATAGTTACACTTTGAAGCTTTCCTCAGCAGCTTGGTAACATGGTGGTGAACTCGTCTCTGCTATGGTGGTGGACCGTCTTTGACTCAACGCCTAAGAGCTTCGTAGATTGCTGGATGGATGGTGGTCACGGTCTTGTAGGTGATGGAGGATTAAGGAGTGAATTGGGCAGAGTCTCGGAAGAGGTTTTGCCCAGGAAGTGATAGGCAAGGAAGTGATCCCCATTCTATTCTGGATGTTGCCTATTTATAGGGGAGCAGTTGTTGGCTTTTGTCGATCGTACCCTTCATCATTTGGACGGATGGGATTACATAGCTTTCTTCATCTTCTCTTTAATTTTCTGTTTCTTATTTCTTGTCCTTTTAATTTCTCATAATGGGATACTTATGGCCTTAATTCCTCTCAATAATGGGGCAATTCCTTTAATTTCCCAACTGAAACATCTTTCTCCTTTATTCCCCTTCTTCATTACTTTGTCAAACGTCTTAAATTTCCTACAAAAAGGTGGAGAATATCAGAATTTTTTTAGAGAAAATAAAGGGAATTAAAATGTAAAGATCGCAAAAAACTCAACGGTAAGCAATCCTAATCCCGTTAGGATTTTTTCATAAATTTTTCATTTTCCGCCTATTTTACTCCAAACACTCTACAAGACTCTGAAAATGACTTTAATGACTCAAAACACAAATCTATGGGAGAAATAAGGCTACTCATGAAAATTGTCGCACTTTGTGCTTTTATCAACTACCTCACACTTAGCTTTTGCTAGTCCTTTAGCAAAATAAAATACAAAACAAAACAAAGACTCGACAAAAAGCAAGTAAGTGACTCTACTACCACTAACTGTTGTCTTAGAGACTCCAAACTCATGGCTTTCACGTTAAACACTTAATCAAAATCACATAGATAATTCCAAGGTTAATAAACATGTGACACCCATATGACGAAGCAAGATATGGAGAGCTTAGGTTATACAGTGAATGATAGCATGTTTCAAACAAGTCCAATCCAAACTCACAAGGCATACTCTCGATTTTTCTCTCAGAAATGGCTATGCTTAAAAGCTTCACACTCAAGTATATGCAAGAGAACAAATTGTAAGGCAACAAACAGCTTGCATATTTCATCAACAAAAGCATTTTGTGAAGTTTTTTTAACAACCTCAAGAAATGATAAAGTGCACAAATGGACATAAACCATAAGCGCAACTTTGTACCTGACTCCACTAACCAAAGCTGCCCATCTCAAGGATCAAGTAAGGACTTGTAACGGGTTGTAATGGGGCTAAGCTAGGTTTTTCGAAGAGAAGATTAAGGATACAAAAATCCTAAGGACCTAGCAGAGCATATATGGACCACCTTATATCACCATTTTTGTAGGCCAATTATCATTGTTTTGGCCCCAACTTCACTTTAACCATGGAAATGGACAAAGGCCTAATTTTCAACTTTGAGCCTTCTTCAAATTTGAAAGTCCAGAACCACACTTTAACAATTTCCCAAGAGTTTTCTTTTTAATTTTTCTTCTCTTTTCCGTTTTTCTTTCTTTCCTTTTTCATTTTCTTTCTTTTTTTTTTTCCACGGCACTCTCTTTTTTTTTTTCACTCTCTTGATTTTTCCCCACCCCACACTTGTCTTTCATCGGCACCCCTATACACTATGTCATGCTCTACTAAGTCCCTAGCACAAGGGTAGAGATATCCTGTACTAAGCTCCTGGTAGGGTAGTGAAGGTGATGAAACAAAGGTTTTCAACGTAGTCGCAAAGGGTTCATTCTAAGGAGTCCCACGACGGGCACAATTAGGGACACATGCTTGTTTGGCTATGGTGGTTACCCTAATGCCTTCTATCCTATCTAAGATCAGGGCATATTATGCCACACAAGTTTTGACAGTCACAAAAGTCAAGTTCTAGTACTCTCTAGTCCATTAAACTCTATGGCACATGATCATTGGATTTCCAAAGAATAATGAGGTCTAGCAAATACAGCCATGAAATTTTGAATTTATCAATTAAGCACTTGATACGCTCAAAGCAAATGCATAATTTAACCCTGAAATGTCATCGTTAGTACACAGTAAATAGGGATCGATCTAATCCGGGGATTGAGGGTACACCTGTCAATGTAGAACACTTAAACAATTAATATAAACACAAAGTATAATATTTACAAAAGTAAAACAGAGTATAAACATATTTACGAAAAAGGGGGGTTTTTTGGATTTAGGTTTTTGAAAATGAACTAAATAAAGGAAACAATTAAAACCCAAAAACATAATTACACGAATGGGATGAGAGAAACAAAGATCAAAACCGAAATTACAATCAAATTCGACTCAACCCTAATATTGTTCATCTAAGTCATGAGAAAGGAGTTGATCATGTGAAACGTTAGAAAGCAAACAATTTCCCATATTTTACTTTTCAACGCTAATTAACCTAAGTGAAAGCACAAAGATTAATCCTATCAAACATGCATTCAAGCTCTAGAAAGCTAGACAATCATAACATGTTTAACGCATGAAACACATAGAAAGGCTATCAACTCAAGTGTGCAACTTAGTATGAAAAAGTCCACCTAATTGCAATCCTCTTTAATTAAATTCGGTTTTTGCACAAAACCTTTACTACCTTTCGATTTAAGTTACATAAAACCAAAAAGTTGATTCATGTTCTTAAATTCTAGCACCAATCATATAAAAACCCTAAGTGTTTCGAACCACACAAGATTGAAATATGAAAGATATCTATTAAGCAAATTTAATCAAACGATTCTCACAAAAGCAACCAAGAATTACAATATAAGAGTTGAAATTCTCATTCAATTAAATAAATTCCAGAATCAAAAACCTTGTTCAAACATAATTGTCAACTAAAACAAAACCAACGAAATTCAAAGCAAAGGTTACAAGGTAGAGGTCGAATTACACCGTGGATGGAGAATGATGATGGATGAATAACGTTGGGATCTTTGAATCTCGAAAGCAAGCTTCAAAGGTGGTTGATGGAGAAATAGGTCATGGCTCCTTCTTCTCTTCCTTGGCCTTGCTTGAATTCCGTGGCTTGCTCTAGAGGATGGAGAGAGAAGAGGAAAAGCTCACGGCAACCAAAGGAGATTTTCTGTTTTTTTTTTAAGTGTGTAGTGTATGGAATTGCCCCCTAGACGTCTAGAATGAGGGGACTATATAGGGGACTGCAATACTTGGTCTCCAAGCCGTGTATTTCTTCTTTATTCCCCATGGAATTAATCTGAAATTCCACATAATTTCCTCCAATGATAGCTTGCCAAATAAGCCCTATGAAGTGGTCCAACCAATCACAAAACTCCATTTTAATTCCCTAATAAACTTGCCGAAATTCTCTTGCAAATATTCAGATTTTTGCTCTTTTATTTCGGCCAAACTTCCTTTAGGAATTCTGGGGATGAATCTAGACTCCTTTGAGAGCTTTTCGTGATAAACACATATTCTCTTTCCTTTAAAATCTCCCTAAGAAATCTCCACCGAAATCTTCTTTCATATTTTCTGATTTTTCACGCCATCTCCTTGTTTCTCTCTTTGCTTTGGACCGCAAAACATCTCTAGGGTTTACTCCTTGCTTCACAAACCCTAATTCCATGGGCTTTTATGGGCCTTGATCCATTTTGCCCAAAATCCAAGTCAATTCTTAGAGTTCTTGGGCCTTGTTGCTTCAATTTTAAGCCTTGTCACCTTCCAACGCCATGACACTTCATTTTTCCATTTCCTTTTCATGGTTGCGTTGGAAACTTGCTTGGTAAGCTCTCCTCCATTTCGCAGGGTTTCCTGGTTGGAACAGGAAAGCTTATTTCTTCATTTCTGCTCAATTGTGTGGCTCTTTGTGTCTCGTTTTTACTCCCCTTGACGTTTGCAAGGTCCTCTTTCCTTTCATGAGTTCATTTCCACTTTTTAGCTCCGAGGTCCTTAAAATAGAAACTGTCACTAAAAATAGAAACTTTCCTAAAATGAAAAACGGAAACTTTCCTAAACTAAAATGGGAAACTTTCTAAAAATGAAAAATAGAAACTACAAAATGGAAACTTTCTACAAATAGGAACTTTCCCAATCGAAGACTGGAAACTTTCCTAAAACAGAGTTTTATTAAGGAAATAACGCAGAAAATGTAGGGAAATAGCAGTTAAAACGTCGCATTAAAATGCTCCTATCAAATTCCCCCACACTTAGCTTTTGCTAGTCCCTTAGCAAAATCACATAAAGACACAAACTAAGACTCAACGAAATTTAAAGACTCAAACAAACAAAAACTCTATTGCCCTTCAACTTTTTGTCTCAGCAATCTCTTACTTTCACAATACCAAGATTAGCACTCAACAAAGAATCAATGTTTAAGCATTCAAGAGTTAATTAAAACATGTAATCCACATGTACACAAGTAGGACTTGGTTGTAACAATGGTGATGGGATGGAGCTCAGCATGCTTCGGACAAGTATGATTCAAATCCTCACAAGGTATATCCACTCTTTCTTCTCTCAGATCATGGCAATGCTTAAAAGCTTATATCACTCAAGTATATGTGAAAGATAAACAAAGTAGATCACATATGAAGAATGAAAACACACACACATATATATATATATATATATATTTTTTTTTTTCTAAAGATCTCATGAAAGATATCAACTGCTTGCACGAATGGACCCAAGCTATATGTTCAACTCTTGTAACTCATCTCCACATCAAGGGCTGTCCCATCTTAAGGATCAAG
Organism: Rosa persica; assembly: GCA_025331145.1. Taxonomy (NCBI): domain Eukaryota; kingdom Viridiplantae; phylum Streptophyta; class Magnoliopsida; order Rosales; family Rosaceae; genus Rosa; species Rosa persica. The sequence continues at coordinate 30,970,876 of WFKR01000007.1, read as the reverse complement.
GTCTTCTCAAAGGTTGTAATGGGGCTAAGGCTCAAGGTTTAAAGAAATGAAAGGTAAGGATTTAACAAAGTGTCCTAAAAACCTAGTAGAACTCATGTAAATGTAGAGACCTCAAGAATTTCACCAAGGTATTGCAAAAACGTCACTCCGCATAGAGGTAACATAAAAGGGCCTAATGTCTTCATGTTGGGCCCAATCTTTATTGTAAACTTCCCTTGAACTCTAGAGAAATGGACAAAGGTCAAATTTTTCTGTAGTAGGCCTTCAATTCAAAACAAACTCTAAAATCACTAAGTATGGGGGACTAAAATCCATAAACATTTTTTTTTTTTTTTTTTTCTAGCCGTACACAATTTTTTCATTTTCTTATTTTCTTTTTCACGGCTTCCATATTTTTTTTTCTTTATGGACAAGTCTACCCCCACACTTGAACTTTCACCTCTTCTCAATCTTCATCCTTAGCACCAAACCCATGTAGTATGTCTCAAAAGATAGCTCCACTAAGTTTTTAGAACAAAGGGTAAGGTTGTAACTATACTAAGGTTCAGGGTTAAAGATTTTAAGGGTGATGAACGAAAAGGCTTCATGTAGGCTCAAAGGGGCTTATCTAGGAGAGTCCCACTACGGGCACAAATGGGGACACAAGTTTATTTGGCAATGGTGGTAATTCCTAGGGTGCCTCTATCCCTTCCAGAATCAGGGCCATGTATTGATATCACGTCTCAACAAGCACAAGAGCGAATTCTAGCATTCTCTAGTCCATTAAACTTAATCTATGGCAAGTAATCAATCAAATGAAAGAATAATGAGATCATCAAAACATCGCCAAGAAATTAAGAATATATTTTTCATTTCACTCCAAAAGAAGGGACATGGCTCAAATATCTCACATGGGCTTTTCTGAATCAAAACTCATCTTAACATGCTCATATTCTGTACCAGGGTCACGAGATCCATATCCACTACACATGCATACATTTTTCACATATCTCAATTAACCAAAGAATACCATGTTGAAATCATCTCAATATTGTGATCCTCTTTTAGTCATAATTTCAGAGATATAGAATCATTTTAGACAGTTGAAAGGCATCCTATGACTCAATAAACAAAAATAAAAGCAACGAGTTTTTTATTTTTTATTTTTGACATTTTTCGATTTTTTTGTATTTTTCCAATATATATGACTCAAAACAAAAGTATAAATCCCTTCCCCCACACTTAAATATTGCATTGTCCTCAATGTAATCAAGAATAAGCATGCAATGAATTACTTAGGCATATAGGGATGAAATTTATGAAAATAACTACTAAAACAAAGAGAAAATGAAAAAGTAAAAGGGAAAGAGAAAGCAAATCTGCGTTTGTAGACTCCTTCACAGCTACTTCTGAATTGGGTTGCCTCCCAAGCAGCGCTTAATGTTTATAGTCTTTCAGCCTAGACTTGTACCTCCATTTAGTCCTCTGGTTGTGGGGCGTTTTGGAGGGGTACATCCTCCACTTCTTGCTCCACAAACGCCTCATAGTAAGGCTTTAGGCGATGGCCATTCACTTTGAACTCGTTGCCAGTCTGCTCACTCTTTATTTGCACAGCTCCATGGGAGAACACATTAGTAATAATGAAAGGCCCAATCCAACAAGAACGACGCTTACCTGGGAAGAGTTTGAGACGAGAATGGAAAAGAAGAACTTTCTGGCCCACAACAAAAGTCTTTCCACGAATCATCTTATCATGGAAGGCCTTTGTCTTTTCTTTGTAGATCTTTGCACTCTCAAAAGCGTCATTCCTTATCTCCTCCAACTCTTGCAATTGCATTTTCCTATGAAGCCCAGCTTCATCAAGATCCATGTTGAACTGCTTCACGGCCCACCAGGCTTTGTGCTCTAACTCCACAGGCAAATGGCAAGGCTTGCCATACACAATCCGATATGGGGACATCCCAATGGGGGTCTTGTATGCAGTTCTATAGGCCCACAAAGCATCCTCCAAACGAAGGGACCAATCCTTCCTGTTAGGGTTCACAGTCTTCTCCAATATCCTCTTGATCTCACGATTGGAGATTTCAGCCTGCCCACTAGTTTGGGGGTGATAAGGTGTAGAAACCTTATGTATAACATCGTATTTTCTCAACAAGGCTTCAATCGTCCGATTGCAGAAGTGAGATCCACCATCACTAATAAGGACTCTAGGCATTCCAAACCTGCTAAAGATGTTAGACTTGATAAAATCTGCAACAACCTTAGAGTCATTAGTTCGAGTGGCCTTTGCTTCCACCCATTTGGAAACATAGTCCACTGCAAGTAAGATATAGAGAAACCCAAAAGATGAAGGGAAAGGACCCATGAAATCTATGCCCCCATACATCAAATATTTCAACAGTTATGATATTAGACAATGACATTTGATCTCTAGGACCTAAATTTCCTGTTCTCTGGCACTTATCACAAGTCAAACAATAGGAATATGCATCCCTAAATAATGTTGGCCAAAAGAACCCAGACTCTAACACCATAAACGCAGTCCTCTTAGACCCAAAGTGACCCCCACATGCTTTAGAGTGACATAAAGAAAGTATGGCATTTTGTTCATGTTCAGGTATGCACCTCCTAATCAGTTGATCAGAGCAATATTTCCACAGATAAGGTTCATCCCAAACATATTGCTTAACAGTTTTCTTAAGCCTATCTCTATGAGCACGTGACATGGTATCTGGAATCTTTTTAGCAACAATGAAATTCACAATGTCTGCATACCATGGTTCACTTACCTGGAGTCCAAAGAGTTGCTCATCTAGAAACGTCTCCACTAGAGGGAGGGGGTCCTCTGCATGCACAAACGACTCAAGTGGTCAGCTACTACATTTTCACTACCCTTCTTGTCCTTGATTTCCACGTCGAATTCTTGCAAGAGTAGTATCCATCTAATAAGCCTTGGTTTCGCCTCCTTCTTGGTCATCAAGTCCAGATTCATCCCTCAATTCCCTCAAGATATGTTGGCCGAAATTAAGGAAGTAAAATCTACAGTTTAAATGTGAAAATCAAGAGAAAATCAAGGGGAGGATGTTAAGGATAAAGCCATGGAGAGATTTAAGGGAGAAAAGGTTCAAAATGCGTCTGGATACATTGCCTAGGTTCTTGCCTAGATATTTGGCTGAAAATTGTGAATAAAATCAGATTAAATCATTGGAAATTTGGAAACATATTAGGGATTGATTTTGGAGCTTTTTGATTGGTTGGATGACACAACAGAGCTGATATGGCACTACGTGATTGGTCGAAGCTGTGTGGTGCAACCGGAAAATTCTTTGGAAATTAAATTCATGAAGCCTTGCCTTCCCCTATATATACCCTCCTTTCTAGACGTTTTAGAGATCACAACACACACTACACACTTAGAAAAAAATCAGAAAAATACCTAGCATAGCCGTGAGCTTTTCTTCTCCTATCTCCATCCTCTAGTGCAAGCCACGGGTTCAAGCAAGGCCAAAGGGAGAAGAAGAAGCCGTGAGCACCACCATTCATCCCTATCCTTGAGGCTTGCTTTCGAGTTTCAAGAGACCACAACATTAATCATCCATCTTCATCTTTCATCCACAGTGTAATTCGACCTCTCTTTTGTAAACCTTGTTTTGAATTCGTTGGTTATGTACTAGTTGACGTTTATGTTTGAACAAAATTTTCAATTCTGAAATTTTATATGATTGAATGAAATTTTCAGATTCTATTATTGTAATTCGAGAGTTGCTTATGTGAGTTTGTTTGATTAAATTTGCTTTATAGATATCTTTTGTATTTTAATCTTATGTGGTTCAAAACACTTAGGGTTTTGATACGAATGGTGCTAGATTTAAGAACATGAAATCAACTTTTTGTTTTGTGTAACTTGAATCGAAGTAGTAAACGTTTTGGACAAAAACCGAATTTAATTAAAGAGGATTGCAATTAGGTGGACTTTTTCATACTAAGTTGCACACTTGAGTTGATAGCCTTTCTATGTGTTTCATGCGTTAAACATGTCATGATGGACTAACTTTCTAGGGCTTGATTGCATGCTTGATAGGATTGATCTAAGTGCTTTCACTTAGGTTAATTAGCATTGAAAAGTAAAAAAATGAGAAATTATTTGCTTTCGAATATTTCACATGATCAACTCATTTCTCATGACTTAGATGAACAATATTAGGGTTTAATCGAATTTGATCATAGTTTCGGTTTTGATCTTTGTTCTCTCATTCCATTCGAAACCTAAATCCAAAAACCTCCCTAATTTCGTAAATAATGTTTATACTTGTGAATATCTTTGTGAATAATATACTTTGTTTTAATTTTAATTGTTTAATTGGTTGACAATGATAGGTGTACCCTCAATCCCCGGAATAGAACGATCCCTATTTGCTTATACTACTAATGATATTTTCAGGGTTAAATTATGCGCTTGCTTTGAGCGTATCATGAGATTCAAAGCGCTTGATGCTTTCCATTCATTTCAAACAATCTGATCACTTTGTTTCTAGTTTGGGTTTAGGAACAGTGATTCTAAACTTCTTGCTTCTAATTCTTTTGATTTGGCTTGTCTTTTGATGAAATGGCTTCCAAATCTTTAAACGCGTTGTTCTTGTTCATTATAAATAATTTGATCACTTTTTTTCTAGTTTGGGTTTAGGAACAGTGATTCCAAGCTTCTTGCTTCTAATTCCTTTGATTTGGCTTGTCTTTTGGTGAAATGGCTTATAAATCTTTAAATGCGTTGTTCTAGTGAGATTCAAAGAGCTTGATGCTTTCCATTCGTTTCAAACAATTTGATCACTTTGGTTCTAGTTTGAGTTTAGGAACAGTGATTTCCCAAACTTCTTGCTTCTAATTCTTTTGACCTGGCTTGTCTTTTAGTGAAATGGCTCCTAAATGGTTAAATGCGTTGTTCGAGTGAGATTCAAAGTGCTTGATGCTTTCCATTCATTTCAAACAAGTTGATCACTCTGTTTCTTGTTTGGGTTTAGGAACAGTGATTCTAAACTTCATGCTTCTAATTCCTTTAATTTGGATCGTATTTTCGTGAAATAGCGTCTAAATCTTTACATGCGTCGTTTTGGTTCATTTCAAACAATTTGGTCACTCTGTTTTTGAGTTTAGGAACAGTGATTTTCAAAATTTCTTGCTTCTAATTCTTTTGACCAGGCTTGTGTTTTTGTGGAATGGCTCCTAAATCTTTAAATGTGTTGTTCGAGTGAGATTCAAAGCGCTTGATGCTTTCCATTCATTTCAAACAATTTGTTCAATTTGTTTCTTGTTTGAGTTTATGAACTGTGATTCCAAGCTTCTTGCTTCTAATTCCTTTGATTTGGCTTGTCTTTTGGTGAAATGACTTCTAAATCTATAAATGTGTTGTTTTTGTTGATTATAAACAATTTGATGACTTTTTTCTAGTATGAGTTGAGGAACAGTGATTCCAAGCTCCTTGCTTCTACTTCCTTTGATTTGGCCTGCCTTTTGGTGACATGGCTTCCAAATCTTTAAATGCGTTGTCCTAGTGAGATTCAAAGCGCTTGATGCTTTCTATTCATTTCAAACAATCTGATCACCTGATGCGGCTGAAATAGCCTCACAATTTAACCCTGCAAAATGTAGTTGTTAGTATAGGATAAGCAGGGATCGTTCAGTCCTGGGATTGTAGGATACACCTACACAAAGGTCAATTAACAAATAAAAGAATAAAATGGAGGGTATGGGATTTGGTTACTAATCTACTTAAAATAAAATAAAAACAAAATAAATAAAACTATATACAATGATCGACTTCCCTAACCTAGACCAATACCACTCGGAAATTACTAAGTGTAGAAACAGAAAATCCATTTCAACATGCTACAAAAACGTGCCCATCTTAAATGCCTAGATAAGAGCCCAAATGAAAAGCCTCAGCGTATCAATCCATTTATCTAATTCGTTCTAATGTGGGCTTGGATCGGAAGAGTCCTTACCATGCCCAATACTACTAATCTTTTAGAACACTCACCTGTAATTCTCTTAATCAGTAGTATTATCTAACCCCCGAATCGACTCACACATGCAAATTAACCATTACACATAGAATTTAACACATAATTTCCAGAATTGTTTAACCATTGAAACATGGTTTTTACCACTTTAGAACTAATTATTACTTGTTTAACTCAGCGTCTTAACAAATAACAATTATTCTTGGCAAATTAAGCAAACAAACAAGAACACTCAGCGTGATTCTAGCATGAGAACTTATTAACCTAACTCTGAAAATTACCTAAACACGTAAAATGGCACAAGATTGTAACATGCATCATCAAAGAATTCTCGAAATTGAAAATCTCAAAAATATTAATAAAAATATTCTGAACATTTCATGTCTCCAATTACACAACTCGCAAATCCAAACACGCAAAACCGAAATAAAAATTGAAAGTAGAGTCATAGTTACACTTTGAAGCTTTCCTCAGCGGCTTGGCAACAAGGTGGTGAACTCGTCTCTGCTATGGTGGTGGTGCGTCTTTGACTCAACGCCTAAGAGCTTCGTAGATTACTGGATGGATGGTGGTCACGGTCTTGTAGGTGACGGAGGATTGAGGAGTGAATTGGGCAGAGTCTCGGAAGAGTTTTTGGCCAGGAAGTGATAGGCAAGGAAGTGATCCCCATTCTGTTCTGGATGTTACCTATTTATAGGGGAGCAGTCGTTGGCTTTTGTCGATCGTACCCTTCATCATTTGGACGGATGGGATTGCATAGTTTTCTTCATCTTCTCTTTAATTTTCTGTTTCTTATTTCTTGTCCTTTTAATTTCTCATAATGGGATACTTATGCCCTTAATTCCTCTCAATAATGGGGCAATTCCTTTAATTTCCCAATTGAAACATTTTTTTCCTTTATTCCCCTTCTTCATTACTTGGTCAAACGTCTTAAATTTCCTACAAAAAGGTGGAGAATATGAAAATTTTTTTAGAGAAAATAAAGGGAATTAAAATGTAAAGACCGCAAAAACATCGACGGTAAGGAATCCTGATCCCGTTAGGATTTTTTCATAAATTTTTCATTTTCCGCCTATTTTACTCCAAACACTCTACAAGACTCTCAAAATGACTTTAATGACTCAAAACACAAATTTAAGGGAGAAATAAGGCTAGAATGCAGCGTATACTCATGAAAATCGTCTTACTTTGTGCTTTTATCAACTACCCCGCACTTAGCTTTTGCTAGTCCCTTAGCAAAATAAAATACAAAACAAAACAAAGACTCGACAAAAAGCAAGTAAGTGACTCTACTGCCCCTAACTGTTGTCTCAGAGACTCCAAACTCATGGCTTTCACGTTAAACACTTAATCAAAATCACATAGATAATTCCAAGGTTGATAAACATGTGACACCCATATGACGAAGCAAGATATGGAGAACTTAGGTTATACAGTGAATGATAGCATGTTTCGAACAAGTCTAATCCAAACTCACAAGGCATACTCTCGATTTTTCTCTCAGAAATGGCTATGCTTAAAAGCTTCACGCTCAAGTATATGCAAGAGAACAAATTGTAAGGCAACAAATAGCATGCATATTGCATCAACAAAAGCATTTTGTGAATTTTTTTTTAACAACCTCAAGAAATGACTAAGTGCACAAATGGACATAAACCATAAGCTCAACTTTGTACCTGACTCCACTAACCAAAGCTGCCCATCTCAAGGATCAAGTAAGGACTTGTAACGGGTTGTAATGGGGCTAAGCTAGGTTTTTTGAAAAGAAGATTAATGATACAAAAATCCTAAGGACCTAGCAGAGCATATATGGACGACCTTATGTCACCATTTTTGTAGGCCAATTATCATTGTTTTGGCCCCGAGCTTCACTTTAACCATGGAAATGGACAAAGGCCTAATTTTCAACTTTGAGCCTTCTTCAAATATGAAAGTCCAGAACCACACTTTAACAATTTCCCGAGAGATTTTTTTTTTTTCAATTTTTCTTCTCTTTCGCCGTTTTTCTTTCTTTCCTTTTTCATTTTCTTTCATTTTCATTTTTTTTTTTCACGGCAATCTCTTTTTTTTTTCTCTCTCTCTCTTGGGTTTTCCCCACCCCACACTTGTCTTTCATCGTCACCCCTACACACTATGTCATGCTCTACTAAGTCCCTAGCACAAGGGTAGAGATATCCTGTACTAAGCTCATGGTAGGGTAGTGAGAGTGATGAAATAAAGGTTTTCAACGTAGGCTCAAAGGGGTTCATTCTAAGGAGTCCCACGACGGGCACAATTGGGGACACATGCTTGTTTGGCTATGGTGGTTTCCCTAATGCCTTCTATCCTATCCAAGATCAGGGCATATTATGGCATACAAGTTTTGACAGTCACAAAAGTCAAGTTCTAGTACTCTCTAGTCCGTTAAAATCTATGGCACATGATCATTGGATTTTCAAAGAATGATGAGGTTTTGCAAATACAGCCATGAAATTCTAAATTTATCAATCAAGCACTCGAAAAAGAAAGTATTTCAGCTCAACAGCTCACTTAGGGTCAAATGAATCAGACTTAATCCTAGCATGCTTAATGAACCAAGTTACAATCCTATCTCAAATCTTCATACAAGTATCACAATATTGATTAACCAAAGAATTCAATTAAGTCCTATTTCGATCGTGAAAACCTTCAGCCATGAATTCAGAGACATGTTCATCCTAGACGTTAGGAGCATCCTAAGACTCAAACAAACAAAAACTCTATAAAACCAACGAATTTTTTTTTTAATTTTTTTTTAAACTGAAAATTGAGAATATTCTAAAATAAAAGTGTAACCCACCCCACACTTAGAATCTACATTGTCCTCAATGTTGGAAGAAAAATGGTATATAGACCCAAAATATGGGGGGCTACGGAAATAAGGAAATGGTAAAACAAACAAACAAACAAACAAAGACACAGATACAATTCAATCTAAGTAAGTGAAGGGATAGAAATGTCAAACTCTCGTTGATGGCTCCTCCACAGCTTCGGTTGAAATGGGTTGCCTCCCACACAGCGCTTAATATTTATAGTCCATCAGCCTGGACTCTCCTCCTTGTTCACACGTCTTGGGCGTGCTCATTCCTTGGGTTAGGCACCGTGTTGCTTGGTAGCTTCCTTGTTTCAGCAATCCGGCCCATGAAATCCACTACTTGGCCCATTTGATTCTTGAGCTCTGCAATATCCTTTGAATGGGTCGCCTGTCCTACAACCAAAGCTTGAGTAGCTGTGTTAAGTTGTTGTTGTCCCGCAGCAAGGGACTTCAGCAGTTCATCATAATTAGGGACACTCAAAGTGTTGGAAACAGGAGGTGGAGGGACAGAATTAGGAATACCAAAAGTTTGAGGTACCTGAGGCCTCAAAAACAAACCTGGTGGGCGATGAGAATTCTGACCTGGGCCTTGAGGTGGTCTCAAAGTGTTATCATTGTTGGCCCAAAGAAAGTTAGGGTGGTCTCTAAGCCCAGGATTGTACGTATTGGAGTAAGGGTTATACCTCGGGCCTCCTTGGCCTCCTTGATACCCGAGGGCATTAACAGATTCCCATCCTTCTGGAGAGGCAAGCTGGGGACATTTATCAGTGGGGTGCCCTTGAGTCGAGCACATCCCATACACTTCAGCCATTGTTCCTCCTCCATTAACGTTTAAGACTTGAGACAGCAGAGTAGACATCTTGTTGACCTTGTCTTCAAGGTCAGAGTTAGTGGACACCTCATGTACCCTCCTTTGAGAGAAAAGCACCCCCTCATATTGTTGATAGTTTAGTGCACGATTTGTAAGTAGCTCCTTGGCCTCATCAGGTGTCTTATCCATAAAGGACCCTCCAGCAGCAGCATCTAACAAACCACGCTCATTAGCAGTGAGACCTTCATAAAAATATGTAGGAAGGGACCCCTCACTCATCCCATGGTTAGGGCATGATGCTACAAGGCTCTTAAACCTGTCCCAATAATTGCAGAAATTCTCCTCATGTCCTTGCGTGATTCCACTAATCTGCTTCCTCAAAACAGTGACCTTTGAGGCAGGAAAGTACTTCGTAAGGAACTCGCCCTTCATCCTATTCCAAGTGTTGATACTCCCAGCAGGCAGCTCAAATATCCAAGTCTTGGCCTTGTCCTCCAAAGTAAAGGGGAATGCCTTCATCTTCAAGATATTGATATCAGCTCCTTTAGGGCACAGACAAACTCGAACACCTTGAGATGCTTGCTAGTGTCTTCACTATTCATCCCATGAAACTTGGGTAGGTGATGCAAAAACCAACTTTTTAACTCAAAATCATCATTAAACCCCTCTCCTGGTTCTGGATAGGCAATGCATAAGGGTGTCGCAACCTGTAGGATTAGATAGTTGCCTAATAGTCTCGGCCATTGGTGCCTGTACTTGCTCAACAGGGGCGTGCTCTTCCTCTTCTATGTCCGTAACGTCCTCTTCAGTGACCTCCTCTTCTTCCTCTTCAATGACTTGTTCTTCTCCTTCTTCAGAATGGTCAGGTTTGTTGATCTCCTCGGTTGATCTTGAGGAGTTATGACCTGAGTAGCTAGAGTCCTCAGAGTCCCTTCTTTTTAGAGGAGGGCGGTCTAAAAAAGTGAGGTTTGCCCTTTGCTTTGCATTTTCCAGTTTTTCCGAGAGCTCTTTAGTCTTTTTAGAGACAGTGGACATTCATGGACATTTAAGACCAAATCAAGTGTTAGTAATATATACAAGGCTCAGAATACAAATATTATGCCTTTCCTTAACTTTCTAAGTTACATTTACATTCACATACTTAGATACTGGAACAGAGGACCTCGTTTGTGCAATGGGACTATAGAACTGCTACCCTCCACAAGGTCATGTTTAATCCAATATATCTTAAGCATGTCACATTACTTTTTTTTTTGAGTTTGTTATATACATAGTTAATATCTCAATTGATCCCAAGTTGTAAGTCGAGCCCAATAGAAACCACTACTATTGGTGAGATACGATATAGGGATAGTCGCCTAGACATAAGTTTCTTTCCTTTGTTTCAGAAGGCTGGATGGCCAGATTAAGAGGTAAGTGAGAGGGAGGACTCATTTTGGTGATACTACGGAGGCTACTCCCTCATTGAGGTTTAGGCCCCTATCGGCTACTCCCACATAATGGTTTAGGCTGATTCTATAGTATCTCTGAGATCCAATTGAACCCATCACCCAGGGTCCCAATCTAAGACACCATTTATATGCGCCCCTTACTCAGCTGGGAAATTAACTTATGTGTTAGACCGTTCTCCAAGTCCTAATAAAGACCGCCCTCAACCTCAAGAGACCTTAGCAAGGTACTAATGAAGGGTTAAGACCAATATTAACAAAAGGGCACTTGTCTACTCGTACGATTTTACACACTTACAATAATTAAGTATTTAACTAAATTTATAACAACCTAAGTATATTAATCTAAGTGAAACACATACAATTTACAACAGGCTTAAAAAAAACAACTTCTACAAATTGTATAACAATTATAAAAGACATGCGTAATCTTGTAACACTCACAAAACTTAAACTAAATCACAATTATACCATGGCCAAACATAAATTGCAATTTGTCACCATTCCACAAGTGTAGTACAAAAATTTAGCATGCACTCTATATATAAACAACAAAATGGATGACACTTTAAGCGCTAGGGATTTTAACAATCCCTGCAACGGCGCCAAAAATTGATGAGGCTGAAATAGCCTCATAATTTAACCCTGCAAAATGTAGTTGTTAGTATAGGATAAGCAGGGATTGTTCAGTCCGCGGATTGTAAGGTACACCTACACAAAAAGGTCAATTAACAAATAAAAGAATAAAATGGGGGGTATGGGATTTGGTTACTAATCTACTTAAAATAAAATAAAAACAAAATAAATAAAACTATATGCAATGATCGACTTCCCTAACCTAGACTAATACCACTCGGAAATTACTAAGTGTAGAAACAGAAAATCCATTTCAACATGCTACAAAAACGTGCCCGTCTTAAATGCCTAGATAAGAGCCAAAATGAAAAGCCTCAGCGGATCAATCCATTTATCTAATTCGTTCTAATGTGGGCGTGGATCGGAAGAGTCCTTATTATGCCCAATACTACTAATCTTTTAGAACACTCAGCGTAATTCTCTTAATCAGTAGTATTATCTAACCCCCGAATCGACTCACACATGCAAATTAACCATTACACATAGAATTTAACACATAATTTACAGAATTTTTTAACCATTGAAACATGGTTTTTACCACTTTAGAACTAATTATTACTTGTTTAACTCAGCGTCTTAACAAATAACAATTATTCTTGGCAAATTAAGCAAACAAACAAGAACACTCAGCGTGATTCTAGCATGGGAACTTATTAACCTACCTCTGAAAATTACCTAAACACGTAAAAGGGCACAAGATTGTAACATACATCATCAAAGAATTCTCGAAATTAACTCAATAATAAACTGAAAATGTCAAAAATATTAATAAAAATATTCTGAACATTTCATGTCTCCAATTACACAACTCGTAAATCCAAACACGCAAAACCGAAACAAAAATTGAAACTAGAGTCATAGTTACACTTTGAAGCTTTTCTCAGCGGCTTGGCAACAAGGTGGTGAACTCATCTCTGCTATGGTGGTGGTGCGTCTTTGACTCAACGCCTAAGAGCTTCGTAGATTACTGGATGGATGGTGGTCACGGTCTTGTAGGTCACGGAGGATTGAGTAGTGAATTGGGCAGAGTCTCGGAAGAGTTTTTGGCCAGGAAGTGATAGGCAAGGAAGTGATCCCCATTCTGTTCTGGATGTTGCCTATTTATAGGGGAGCAGGGGTTGGCTTTTGTCGATCGTACCCTTCATCATTTGGGCGGATGGGATTGCATAACTTTCTTCATCTTCTCTTTAATTTTCTGTTTCTTATTTCTTGTCCTTTTAATTTCTCATAATGGGGGTACTTATGGCCTTAATTCCTCTCAATAATGGGGCAATTCCTTTAATTTCCCAATTGAAACATTTTTCTCCTTTATTCCCCTTCTTCATTACTTGGTCAAACGTCTTAAATTTCCTACAAAAAGGTGGAGAATATCAGAATTTTTTTAGAGAAAATAAAGGGAATTAAAATGTAAAGACAGCAAAAACATCGACGATAAGGAATCCTGATCCCGTTAGGATTTTTTCTAAATTTTTCATTTTCCGCCTATTTTACTCCAAACACTCTACAAGACTCTCAAAATGACTTTAATGACTCAAAACACAAATCTAAGGGAGAAACAAGGCTAGAATGGAGCGTATACTCATGAAAATCGTCGCACTTTGTGCTTTTATCAACGTGTTGAAGAAGCATAAGACTGTCATTGGTTGGACTCTAGCAGATATCAGGGGAATCACCCTAACCACATGTGTCCACTGGATCCTATTAGAAGATGGAGCCAAGCCCACAAGAGAAGCCCAAAGACGTCTACATCCTCCCAAGATGAAGGTGGTCCAAGATGAGGTGATCAAGTTGCTCGATTGTGGGGTAATCTACCCCATTTCTGATAGTAAGTGGGTCTCTCTAGTGCAAGTGGTGCCCAAGAAGTCTGGGATGACTGTGGTAAAGAACGATGATAATGAGCTAGTGCCCCAATTATTAGTGACAGGTCATAGGGTATGTATCGAGTACCGGAAGCTGAATGCTACAACGAGGAAGGATCATATGCCCTTGCCTTTTATTGACCAGATTTTGGAACACTTAGTGGGCCATTCCTACTATTGCTTCTTGGACGGAAATAGTGGATACAACCAGATTTGCATAGCCCACGAGGATCAGGAGAAGACAACCTTCACGTGCCCCTTTGGGACCTTCGCTTATAGGTGCATGCCCTTTGGCTTGTGCAACACACCAGGTACTTATCAAAGATATATGCTGTCCATTTTCTAGAGATCAAGGACAAGAAGGGCAGTGAGAATGTGGTGGTGGACCATTTGAGCATGATAGTCCATGAGGAGGATGCCCAGCCCCTACAGGAAACTTTCCCAGATGAGTAGCTCTTTGGGATAGAGGTTAGTGTGCCCTGGTATGCTGATATAGTTAACTATTTAGTCACTGGGACATTTCCTGATACACTTTCCAAAGCTAGTAAGGATAAATTGAAGAAAATGGCTAGGCACTTTATTTGGGATGAGCCCTATTTATGGAAACATTGTAGTGACCAAGTCATTAGGAGATGCGTCCCAGAGTCTGAGCATAGGTCAATTCTGTCATTTTGCCATAGTGAAGCGTGTGGAGGCCACTTTGGGCCTTCTAGATGATAAAAGCACAAAGTGCGATTATTTTAATGAGTATACGCCCCATTTTAGCTTTATTTCTCCCTTAGATTTGTGTCTTGAGTCATTAAAGTTGATTTCCGCGTCTTGTAGAGTGTTTGGCATGAAATAAGCGGAAAACGCAAAATTCATGAACAATCCTAGCTTGGTCGGGATTCCTTACTGTCATGCTAATCCATAGGCCTTAAGAGAGAATTTATGGAAGTATTTTTTCTGAAATTAAATTGTTTTAATTCCATTTATTTTCTCTAAAAGTATTTAATTTTGTGCCCTTTATTAAATCAGGTTGACCAAGCAATGAAGAAGGGAATAAAAGAGAAAGACGTTTCAGTTGGGAAATTAAAGGAATTGCCCCATTATTGAGAGGAATTAAGGCCATAAGTACCCCATTATGAGAAATTAAAAGGACAAGAAATAAGAAATAGAAAATTAAAGAGAAGATGAAGAAAGCTATGCAATCCCATCCGTCCAAATGATGAAGGGTACGATCGACAAAAGCCAACCACTGCTCCCCTATAAATAGGCAACATCCAGAACAGAATTGGCATCACTTCCTTGCCTAGCACTTCCTTGCCTATCACTTCCGGGCCAAAAACTCTTCCGAGACTCTACCCATCACCTACAAGACCGTGACCACCATCCATCCAGCAATCTACGAAGCTCTTAGGCGCTGAGTCAAAGACGCTCCACCACCATAGCAGAGACGAGTTCACCACCTTGTTGCCAAGCCGCTGAGGAAAGCTTCAAAGTGTAACTATAACTCTACTTTCAATTTTTGTTTCGGTTTTGTGTGTTTGGATTTGCGAGTTGTGTAATTGGAGACATGAAATGTTCAGAATATTTTTATTAATATTTTTGAGATTTTCAGTTTATTATTGAGTTAATTTCGAGAATTCTTTGATGATGCATGTTACAACCTTGTGCCCTTTTACGTGTTTAGGTAATTTTCAAAGTCAGGTTAATAAGTTCTCATGCTAGAATCATGCTGAGTGTTCTTGTTTGTTTACTTAATTTTCCAAGAATAATTGTTATTTGTTAAGATGCTGAGTTAAACAAGTAATAATTAGTTCTAAAGTGGTAAAAACCATGTTTCAATTGTTAAACGATTCTGGAAATTATGTGTTAAATTCTATGTGTAATGGTTAATTTGCATGTGTGAGTCGATTCGGGGTTAGATAATACTACTGATTAAGAGAATTACACTGAGTGTTATAAAAGATTAGTAGTATTGGGCATGGTAAGGACTCTTCCGATCCAAGCCCACATTAGAACGAATTAGATAAATGGATTGATCCGTTGAGGCTTTTCATTTGGGCTCTTATCTAGGCATTTAAGATGGGCACGTTTTTGTAGCATGTTGAAATGGATTTTCTGTTTCTACACTTAGTAATTTCCGAGTGGTATTGGTCTAGGTTAGGGAAGTCGATCATTGTATATAGTTTTATTTATTTTGTTTTTATTTTATTTTAAGTAGATTAGTAACCAAATCCCATACCCCCCATTTTATTCTTTTATTTGGTAATTGACCTTTTTGTGTAGGTGTACCCTACAATCCCCGGACTAAACGATCCCTGCTTATCCTATACTAACAACTACATTTTACAGGGTTAAATTGTGAGGCTATTTCAGCCTCATCAATTTTTGACGCCTTTGCCGGGGATTGTTAAAATCCCTAACGCTTAAAGTGTCATTGATTTTGTTGTTTATATAGAATGCATGCTAAATTTTTGTACTACACTTGTGGAATGGTGACAAATTGCGATTTCTGTTCGGCCAAGCTATGATTGTGATTTAGTTTAAGTTTTATGAGTGTTATGAAATCAAGCATGTCTTTTATAATTGTTGTGCAATTTGTAGAAGTTTTTTTAAGCAAGTTGTAAATTGTAGTTGTTTCACTTAGATTAAGTATGTTGTAAATTGTATGTGTTTCCCTTAGATTAAGTATGTTGTAATTGTTGTAAATTTTATGTTATGAATTTAGTCAAATACTTAATTGTTGTAAGTGTAAAATCGTATGAGTAGACAAGGGCCCTTTTGTTAATATTGGCCTTAACCCTTCATTAGTACCTTGCTAAGGTCTCTTGAGGTTGAGGGCGGCCTTTATTAGGACTTAGAGAACGGTCTAACACATAAGTTAGTTTCCCAGTTGAGTAAGGGGCGCATATAGATGGTGTCTTAGATTGGGACCCTGGGTGATGGGTTCAATTGGATCTCAGAGATACTATAGAATCAGCCTAAACCACTATGTGGGAGTAGCCGATAGGGGCCTAAACCTCAATGAGTGAGTAGCCTCCGTAGTATCATAAAAATGAGTCCTCCCTCTCACTTACCTCTTAATCTGGCCATCCAGCCTTCTGAAACAAAGGAAAGAAACTTATGTCTAGGCGACTATCCCTATATCGTATCTCACCAATAGTAGTGGTTTCTATTGGGCTCGACTTACAACTTGGGATCAATTGAGATATTAACTATGTATATAACAAACTCAAAAAAAAAATGTAATGTGACATGCTTAAGATATATTGGATTAAACATGACCTTGTGGAGGGTAGCTGTTCTATAGTCCCATTGCACAAACGAGGTCCTCTGTTCCAGTACCTAAGTATGTGAATGTAAATGTAACTTAGAAAGTTAAGGAAAGGCATAATGCTTGTATTCCGAACCTTGTATATGTTACTAACACTTGTGAACAAGGAGAAGAGTCCAGGCTGAAGGACTATAAATATTAAGCACTGCATGGAAAGCAACCCATTTCAACCGAAGCTGTGGAGGAGCCATCAACGAGAGTTTGACATTTCTATCCCTTCACTTGCTTAGGTGGAATTGTACTTGTGTCTTTGTTTGTTTGTTTGTTTGTTTTACCCTTCCCTTATTTTCGTAGGCCCCCATATTTAGGGTCTATATACCATATTTTTGCCTACATTGAGGACAATGTAGATTCTAAGTGTGGGGTGGGTTTACATCTTTATTTCAGAATATTTTCAGTTGAAAAAAAAAAATTTTAAAAAATTCAAAAAAAAATTTCGTTGGTTTTATAGTCTTTTTGTTTGTTTGAGTCTTAGGACGCCCCTAACATCAAGGACGAACATGTCTCTGAATTCATGGCTGAAGGTTTTCGCGATCGAAATAGGACTTAATTAAATTCTTTGGTTAATCAATATTGTGATACTTGTATGAAGATTTGAGATAGGATTGTAATTTGGTTCATTAAGCATGCTAGGATTAAGTCTGATTCATTTGACCCTAAGTGAGCTGTTGAGCTGAAATACTTTCTTTTTCGAGTGCTTAATTGATAAATTTAGAATTTCATGGCTGTATTTGCAAAACCTCATCATTCTTTGAAAATCCAATGATCATGTGCAATAGATTTTAATGGACTAGAGAGTACTAGAACTTGACTTTTGTGACTGTCAAAACTTGTATGCCATAATATGCCCTAATCTTGGATAGGATAGAAGGCATTAGGGAAACCACCATAGCCAAACAAGCATGTGTCCCCAATTGTGCCCGTCGTGGGACTCCTTAGAATGAACCCTTTTGAGCCTACGTTGAAAATCTTTGTTTCATCACCCTCACTACCCTACCATGAGCTTAGTACAGGATATCTCTACCCTTGTGCTAGGGACTTAGTAGAGCATGACATAGTGTGTAGGGGTGACGATGAAAGACAAGTGTGGGGTGGGGAAAACCTAAGAGAGAGAAAAAAAAAGATATTGCCGTGAAAAAAAAAATGAAAATGAAAGAAAATGAAAAAGGAAAGAAAGAAAAACGGCGAAAGAGAAGAAAAATAAAAAAAAAATCTCTTGGGAAATTGTTAAAGTGTGGTTCTGGACTTTCATATTTGAAGAAGGCTCAAAGTTGAAAATTAGGCCTTTGTCCATTTCCATGGTTAAAGTGAAGCTCGGGGCCAAAACAATGATAATTGGCCTACAAAAATGGTGACATAAGGTCGTCCATATATGCTCTGCTAGGTCCTTAGGATTTTTGTATCCTTAATCTTCTTTTCAAAAAACCTAGCTTAGCCCCATTACAACCCGTTACAAGTCCTTACTTGATCCTTGAGATGGGCAGCTTTGGTTAGTGGAGTCAGGTACAAAGTTGAGCATATGGTTTATGTCCATTTGTGCACTTAGTCATTTCTTGAGGTTGTTAAAAAAAAATTCACAAAATGCTTTTGTTGATGAAATATGCAAGCTGTTTGTTGCCTTACAATTTGTTCTCTTGCATATACTTGAGCGTGAAGCTTTTAAGCATAGCCATTTCTGAGAGAAAAATCGAGAGTATGCCTTGTGAGTTTGGATTGGACTTGTTCGAAACATGCTGTCATTCACTGTATAACCTAAGTTCTCCATATCTTGCTTCGTCATATGGGTGTCACATGTTTATTAACCTTGGAATTATCTATGTGATTTTGATTAAGTGTTTAACGTGAAAGCCATGAGTTTGGAGTCTCTGAGACAACAGTTAGGGGCAATAGAGTCACTTACTTGCTTTTTGTCGAGTCTTTATTTTGTTTTATATTTTATTTTGCTAAGGGACTAGCAAAAGCTAAGTGCGGCGTAGTTCGTAAAAGCACAAAGTGCGATGATTTTAATGAGTATACGCCCCATTTTAGCTTTATTTCTCCCTTACATTTGTGTCTTGAGTCATTAAAGTTGATTTTAGAGTCTTGTAGAGTGTTTGGCATGAAATAAGCGGAAAACGCAAAATTCATGAACAATCCTAGCTTGGTCAGGATTCCTTACCGTCATGCTAATCCATAGGCCTTAAGAGAGGATTTATGGGAGTATTTTTTCTGAAATTAAATTGTTTTAATTTCATTTATTTTCTCTAAAAGTATTTAATTTTGTGCCCTTTATTAAATCAGGTTGACCAAGCAATGAAGAATTGAATAAAGGAGAAAGACGTTTCAGTTGAGAAATTAAAGGAATTGCCCCATTATTGAGAGGAATTAAGGCCATAAGTACCCCATTATGAGAAATTAAAAGGACAAGAAATAAGAAACAGAAAATTAAAGAGAAGATGAAGAAAGCTATGCAATTCCATCCGTCCAAATGATGAAGGGTACGGTCGACAAAAGCCAACCACTGCTCCCCTATAAATAGGCAACATCCAGAACAGAATTGGCATCACTTTCTTGCCTAGCACTTCCTTGCCTATCACTTCCTGGCCAAAAATTCTTCCGAGACTCTACCCATCACCTACAAGATCGTGACCACCATCCATCCAGCAATCTAAGAAGCTCTTAGGCGCTGAGTCAAAGACACTCCACCACCATATCAGAGACGGGTTCACCACCTTGTTGCCAAGCCGCTGAGGAAAGCTTCAAAGTGTAACTATGACTCTACTTTCAATTTTTGTTTCGGTTTTGTGTGTTTGGATTTGCGAGTTGTGTAATTGGAGACATGAAATGTTCAGAATATTTTGATTAATATTTTTGAGATTTTCAGTTTATTATTGAGTTAATTTCGAGAATTCTTTGATGATGCATGTTACAACCTTGTGCCCTTTTACGTGTTTAGGTAATTTTCAGAGTCAGGTTAATAAGTTCCCATGCTAGAATCACGCTGAGTGTTCTTGTTTGTTTGCTTAATTTGCCAAGAATAATTGTTATTTGTTAAGACGCTTAGTTAAACAAGTAATAATTAGTTCTAAAGTGGTAAAAACCATGTTTCAATGGTTAAACGATTCTAGAAATTATGTGTTAAATTCTATGTGTAATGGTTAATTTCCATGTGTGAGTCGATTCGGGGGTTAGATAATACTACTGATTAAGAGAATTACACTGAGTGTTTTCAAAAATTAGTAATATTGGGCACGGTAAGGACTCTTCCTATCCAAGTTCACATTAGAACGAATTAGATAAATGGATTGATCCGCTGAGGCTTTTCATTTGGGCTCTTATCTAGGCTTTTAAGATGGGCACGTTTTTGTAGTATGTTGAAATGGATTTTCTGTTTCTACACTTAGTAATTTCCGAGTGGTATTGGTCTAGGTTAGGGAAGTCGATCATTGTATATAGTTTTATTTATTTTGTTTTTATTTTATTTTAAGTAGATTAGTAACCAAATCTCATACCCCCCATTTTATTCTTTTATTTGTTAATTGTCCTTTTTGTGTAGGTGTACCCTACAATCCCCAGACTGAACGATCCCTGCTTATCCTATATAGACAACTACATTTTGCAGGGTTAAATTGTGAGGCTATTCAGCCTCATCAGTAGAAAGGCCTTGAAGGTCTTAGACTGTGGATTTTATTGGCCTTCTATCTTCAAGGATGCAAACTTATTCTGTATTTCTTGTAATAGGTGCCAACGGACTGGTAGTCTTGGCCCAAAAGATCAAATGCCCATGAACCCAATAATAAATGTCGAAATTTTTTATGTTTGGGGCATTGACTTTATGGGCTCATTTCCTTCGTCTAATGGCAGTTTATATATACTACTAGCTGTGGACTATGTATCAAAGTGGGTGGAAGCAAAAGCCACCAAGACTAACGATTCAAAAGTGGTTGCAGGTTTCTTGAGAACTAACATATATACCAGGTTTGGAGTGCCACGTGTACTGATCAGTGATGGAGGTTCTCACTTTTACAATCGTACAATCGAGGCTTTGCTGAAGAAGTAAGGGGTAAACCATAAGGTGTCAACGCCCTACCACCCTCAGACCAGTGGCCAAGCGGAGGTGTCCAACAGGGAGATCAAGAGGATACTCAAGAAGACAGTGGGCCCAACAAGGAAGGATTGGAGCCAGAGATTGGATGATGCATTGTGGGCCTACATAACAGCCTACAAGACGCCTATTAGGATGTCTCCCTTTAGGTTGGCCTATGGAAAGGCATGCCACCTTCAATGGAGCTAGAGCACAAGGCTTGGTGGGCTGTCCAGATGTTCAACATGGATTATGATGAAGCAGGCCTACATAGGAAGCTACAACTAAATGAGTTTGAGGAGATAAGGAATGAGGCCTACGATGCTTCATGGATCTACAAGGAGAAGACAAAGCCCTACCATGACAAAATGATCCGCGGAAAAAGCTTCCAAGTGGGCCAGAAAGTTCTGTTATTCCATTCCAAACTTAAGCTATTCCCAGGTAAACTTCGTTCTCATTGGATTGGCCCATTTATAGTGACTAATGTGTTTACTCATGGTGCTGTGCCTAAATTCAAGCAATTTGAAGCAAAAAGTTTGGAAAATCACTCTTCATAAACTCAAACTAGAAAAAAAGTGATCATATTGTTTGAAATGAATGGAAATCATCTAGCACTTTGAATCTCACTCGAACAACGCATTTAAACCTTTAGGAGCCATTTCACTAAAAGACAAGTCAGGTCAAAAGAATTAGAAGCAAGAAGTTTCGAAAATCACTGTTCCTAAACTCAAACTAGAAACAAAGTGATCAGATGGTTTATGATGAACAAGAACAACGCCTTCAAAGATTTAGAAGCCATTTCACCAAAACACAAGCCAAATCAATGGAATTAGAAGCAAGAAGTTTAGAATCACTGTTCCTAAACTCAAACTAGAAACAAAGTGATCAAATTGTTTGAAATGAATGGAAAGCATCAAGCGCTTTGAATCTCACTCGAACAACACATTTAAAGATTTAGGAGCTATTTCACTAAAACAAAAGCCTGGTCAACAGAATTAGAAGCAAGAAATTTTGAAAATCACTGTTCCTAAACTCAAACTAGAAACAGAGTGACCAAATTGTTTGAAATGAACCAGAACGACGCATGTAAAGATTTAGAAGCTATTTCACGAAAATACGATCCAAATTAAAGGAATTAGAAGCAAGAAGTTTAGAATCACTGTTCCTAAACCCAAACAAGAAACAGAGTGATCAAATTGTTTGAAATGAATGGAAAGCATCTAGCGCTTTGAAATCTCACTCAAACAATTCATTTAAAGATTTAGGAGCCATTTCACCAAAAGACATGCCAGGTCAAAAGAATTAGAAGCCAGAAATTTGGAACCACTGTTTATAAACTCAATCTAGAAACAAAGTGATCAAATTGTTTGAAATGAATGGAAAGCATCAACCGCTTTGAATCTCACTAGAACAATGCATTTAAAGATTTAGAAGCCATTTCACCAAAAGACAAGCCAAATCAAATGAATTAGAAGCAAGAAGCTTGGAATCACTGTTCTTAAACTCCAACCAGAAAAAAAGTGATCAAATTGTTTATAATGAACAAGAACAACGCATTCAAAGATTTATTAGCCATTTCACCAATAGAAAAGCCAAATCAAAGGAATTAGAAGCAAGAAGTTTGGAAAATCACTGTTCCTAAACTCAAATTAGAAACAAAGTGATCAAATTGTTTGAAATGAATGGAAAGCATCTGGCGCTTTGAAATCTCCCTCGAACAATTCATTTAAAGATTTAGGAGTCATTTCACCAAAAGACATGCCATGTCAATAGAATTAGAAGCCAGAAGTTTGGAATCACTGTTTCTACAATTAGGAACTTTCCCAATCGAAGAATGGAAACTTTCCCAAACAGGGTTTCTTTAAGGAAATAACGCAAGAAATGTATGAAAATAGCAGTTAAAACGTCGCATTAAAATGCTCCTATCAAATTCCCCCACACTTAACTTTTGCTAGTCCCTTGGAAAAATCACATAAAGACTCAACTAAGACTCAACTAAAATTTAAAGACTCTACACATACAATGACTCTATTGGCCTTTAACATTTTCGTCTGAGCAATCTCTTACTTTCACAACACTAAGATTAGCACTCAACCAAGAATCAATGTTTAAGCATTCGAGAGTTAATTGAAACATATAATCGACACATACACAAGTAGGACTTGGTTGTAACAATTTTGATGGGGTGGAGCTCAGCATGTGTCAGACAAGTATAATTCATAACCTCACAAGGTATATCCACTCTTTCTTCTCTCAGATCAAGGAAATGCTTAAAAGCTTATAATCACTCAATTATATGTGAGAGTGCATATTTTAAGGCAATCAAGTAGCTCACATATATAAGAAATGAAAAGCACTTTGTGAATATAATTTTTTTCAAGGATCTCATGAAAGATACCGACTACTTGCACGAATGGACCCAAGCCATAGGTTCAACTCTTGTAACTCACCTTCACATCAAAGGTTGTCCCATCTTAAGGATCAAGAAGGTCTTACAAAAGGTTGTAATGGGGCCAAAGCTCAAGGTTTTAAGAAATGAAAGGTAAGGATTTAACAAAGTGTCCTAAAAACCTAGCAGAGCTCTTGTAAATGTAGAGACTTCAAGAAATCCACCAAGGCATTGCAAAAACGTCATCACCCCATAGAGGCAACATAAAAGGGCCTAATGTCTTCATGTTGGGTTCAAACTTCACTCTAAACTTCCCTTGAACTCTCGTGAATTGGACAAAGACCAAATTTTTCTGTAGTGGGCCTTCAATTCACAACAAACTCCAAACTCACCAAGTATGGGGGACTAAAATCCATAAACATATATATATTTTTTCTTCTTTTTCTTTTTAGCAATAAACAATTTTTTATTTCTTTTCTTTTCATTTTTCCATGGCATTCACATAATTTTTCTTTTCATGGACAAGTCTACCCCCACACTTGAACTTTCACCTCTTCTCAATGAATCCTTACGGTCAAATCCATGTAGTAAGTCTTCAAAAGATAGCTCTACCAAGTTTTTAGAATAGAGGGTAAGGTTGTAACTATACTAAGGTTCAGGGTTACGAATTTTAAGGGTGATGAAAGAAAAGGCTTAATGTAGGCTGAAAGGGGTTTATCTAAAAGGGTCCCACGACGGACACAAATGGGGACACAAGTTTATTTGGCAATGGTGGTAATTCCTAGGGTGCCTCTATCCTTTCCAGAACCAGGGCCATGTATTGATAAAACATCTCATCAAGCACAAGAGCGAATTCTAGCATTCTCTAATCCATTAAACTTAAGAATATAATCAAATGAAAGAATAATGAGATCATCAAAACATCGCCAAGAAAATAAGAATATAATTCATTTTTTTCATTGATCACTCCAAGAAAAAAGGACATGGGCTTTAAATGAATCAAAACTCATCTTAACATGCTCATATTCTGTACCAGGGTCACGAAATCCATATTCACTACAGATGCACATGCTTTTCATATATCTCAATTAACCAAAGAATACCATTTAAAATCATCTCAATATTGTGATCCTCTCTTAGCCATAATTTCAGAGATATAAGCTCATCCTAGACAGTTGAAAGGGCATTCTAAGACTCAAAACAAAAATAAAAGCAATTTTTTATTTTTTTGACATTTTCGAT